>JAJHZJ010000301.1:0-700139 GCA_023548195.1 Bettongia penicillata ogilbyi | reverse complement strand
TCCAGTTAGGTCACTGAGTACAATTTCCTCATTATAGAGATAAGAATTGTGTCCCCCAAAAGTTAAGCAACTTATTTAAGGTCACCTTAGATAACTTGGTGATACTGTGGGTGGAATGCTGGATTTCAAATCAGGAAGACTTGAATTCAAATCCTGCTTAAGTCACTTACTATTTGTAATTTGTAATTTAAATGGGAAGATCTTTGCCATTCATTGATAGACCTATGGTGACCTGCCTGGATCACATGGAAGTCTGAGTTATAAGAGTCACATGAAACCTCTGCTGGGAAGAATTTGTTGAAGGAATGGAACAGGAAGAGGAGGAACTAGAGCAGAGCTGAGAGGCAATTGGTGACAGAGCTGTCAGAACTGAAAGACACAGGCAAGCTCACAGCTGGCTGTGAGAGAGAGAAGGGCACTTTGTTTAAGGGAGGCTGCTTGCGATTTGCTGGTTTGTGGGAAGCCTAATGAAGGGAAGGCTTAGGGCTGGTGTTGTTCTCTGAATTGTTATTGTGTATAGATGTCTTTGTTATTATGATGGATTTGGCTTTCTGGTGTCTGAATAAATGTTTTGGTTCTGTAAAAAAAAAAAAAAGAAAGAAAGAAAGAAAGTATTTGACAACATAGCTGAAAACAGTAGGCTAAAAAGCATGGGGGCAACCACACAGCTTTGTTTCACCCCATTGGTGCCTGGGAAGGAATGAGAGTATTGTTCACTATCCAGAACCCGGGCAAACATGCTTTCATGAAATTGATGTACAATACTATGAACTTCCCTGGGCAACCAAATTTTGACATAATTTTCCATAAGCCCTCATGACTAACAGTGTCAAAAGCCTTGACACCATGGAGGAAGTGGAAAGCAAAGAGAAATATGCAACAAGAAGAGAGCAAGATGGCTCTAATATTAGCAAATGAATCTATACATGGATTCACTCATCTGGGGATGTATACATAAGCCAATTACTACATTAGTAATTTACAATATATAGTGAGTTCTCTGTGTTCTAGGTTAGATGATATGACAAAAAAGTAATAGATATTCAATGTTCTATGCAATCAATGGGTATTTTGAAAATGTTTCGTTATGAACATTTTGTTAGTATGTCAATGGTTTCTCTTAACACTTGGTTATATTTGAGATATTTACCCTTAGTCACTCTTATATTCTGACTTCTTATGCCTTTTCTTATTAGCCCAGAATCTGGAGGATAAATGTCTCAAACCATTTCTTGCTAGAATGTCTTTGCAGAGGCTCCTAATAATAATCTTGTTTTCTTCATTCATGTTTGTCTCATGGAGACTTCATACATGTATTTTTCATATACCTTCATACTGTGTTAAATGTTCATCTGTATTTTGCAAATTTATCATCTGTGATCCACTGATATTTAATTCCTCAATGATTAATAACAAAAATGTATAAATATTTCTTTAAATTTCTATATATGCATATGTATTTTTGTATGTATATATATGTATATATATATGTTAATGAGAGAGTTTCATTTGAGTATCACACAACAATGCTATGGCGTAGATATAACAATTATATATAGGGTTGTTGTGAGAGTCAAATGACATCATATTTGTAAAGTACTTATTATAGTGCTTGGATCATAATAGGCACTTAATAAATCCTTGCTTGTGCCCTTCTCCCATTGATAATATCAGTATTAATATTCTCATTTTAAATAAGAGGAAATTAAGGCTTGGAAAGTTTATTTGACTTGTCTATGATCACATAGGGCAACTAGGCAGCACAGTGGCTGGACTCAGAAAGATGTGCTTTCAAATCTGGCCTCAGACACTTACTAGGTGTGTGACCTTAGGAAAGTCACTTAACCCTATTTGCTCCAGTTTCCTCATCTGTAAAATGAGGAGCAGAAGGAAATGGAAAAACACTGCCAAGAAAACTCAAAATTGAGTCACAGAGTTGGACACGGCTGAAATGACAGAACAATAAAAACGTGGTCACATAGCTAATGTGTCAAAAGTAGAAACTGAGCCATAGTTTACTTCACATAAAGATTTATAATCTATCCACTATTCCAAGCCTCTTTTTATTAAATCTACTACTACGTGTGAGGTATGTGCCAAGCAACTAAAATCAATTTTACCTACTTATTGCAATTATTTATTATTCTATGAATATTTTTATTTTAAAACTTGTATTTTATAGACAGTTTCTTCATAGAACTTCTGGTTCTATGATCTTGTATGCACAGAGTTCAATCCTGGAAGCCTAAACACAAAGACTTTCTCTTTGGCTTAGCCTCAACTTGTAAGTAATCCTAGAAAATCTTCAATTAAAGCTTATATATAGCTCACATTTGGATTTCCACAAATGTGGGTTGTAGGGTTCCTAGTCATTACTCAGTTAGTCAAACAACAGTAGAGACAGTAGTCACTGGAATAGGCTTTATTTTACTCACCACAGAAAATGAATGAAATTAAAAAGAAAAATCATGAAAAAATATAAAGACATAAAGCATAGTAGTTATCCATTAGATTTACCCCAGAAGACACATACACTTCAGGGAACTACTGAAAAAAAAATACCTCCTGCTCTCTTTGAACAATTTATTTAGCATATCAGGGAAATAATTGTTAATGAATTTCTCCTGGTCCCCCATGACATAATTATAATGCTCCACTTGAGGAGACCATGTTAACAATCCTCTTTCTACAAAGAATACAGTGTTGAGTAAAATTCCCTGTAAGAGGTTAATTCTCAACTGTATCTGTACTCATGATCTCTTGGTAACTGTAAACTCAATAAATTGTAAAGCTTGGTGTAGTAAGAGCTATCTGACAAAGCATGTTTAGAGCTCCCATTTCTGTTCTGAATGACTACATGGAAACTTTTCTCGGCCTCCTTTTAACCTTGTGTGACTCATCACTAAAGATCTTTTACTTTGAATATCCTTATTGACTTTAGACCTTGAAGAGCGTATGATTCAGTGAACTCAAAGAAAGAGAATAGCTTGCCACCCTCAAACCCTTCTTATTTTCTGAAATTTTGGGAGATTTGAAACTTTGAAAGCTATTGGAAGTTGGAGTTGGCAAAGCTGGATGGTATTCGAAATTCTACTTCTAACCCTCCATGTGACACTGCCAGCATATGGCAGTTGAAGCTTGTGTTCTGCCCAAAGCAATCCTGAACCCAGATATGAGCTGCTTTTCTGTTTTTGTTATTTACTTATCTTAGGTTACTGGGGATTTACCTGAGAAATGAACAGGTTAAGGGATATAGGGGATCTTATAAATTCAAAAGTTCAGGGAAGTCTGGGGTCATAGCTGAATTGTGACAGGGAGGCGTCCCTTTTAACCATTCCAGCATACTTGGAGAGGACAAGATGATTAGTTCAAGTATGACTATTTTTCAAGTTGACACATAATGGAATTTGTTTGGACAGTGCCAATTAGAAGCCCTGAAAACTGCTTTATGCTGTAATAAAATTTAAGCATTGGCTTCTTTTCTGATTATTATAGTAGTTAGAAATTAAATCACTGAATTTTGTTTTAAGTATGATTTCAAATACATATTTGTTAATATCTTGTGTTTAGCATGCCTTTTTTGCATAGAAATAATCTATCCATCAGACTTACTACATACTAGGCCATTCCTAGTCACCTTGACTTTTGTCATACCACTGGATTTTGATGACTCTGGCGGAGAGGGTAGGGTTGATGATTTTACACAGCTCTGCTCCACTTAAATCCAATTCTTGTGCGAGTTAAGAAATCACTTTCATAATGTCATTGGTTCTCTTCAAGAATGAAGGGTAAACAAAGAATATCAATCTATCTGTCCCGTATCTGACTCACAGTGTCTATTGAGCAACTTCTTATTTTGTTCTCTCCTTTTGCAAGAAACCCTATATAAAGCCATAACATGCAATACTTTAAGGAACTTGTGCCTTCATTTCATTAGAGGTCAAGTTCTTCCATTACTGAACCCAGTCTAAACTCCATGCCTGGTTATAGAACAGGGAGAATGAAATGGTCCTACCACATGAAGCCATCATATATTCCTCAAGATTAAACTGGGATAGTCAATGAGGTAAAAGCCAAAGGTGAGTTTATATTCATGAACTATAGTCTCTGATCTACGTTTAGAAAAGGAAACCAAAAGGCAGAAGAAAGTGATCAGGAGCTGGAAACACATTAATTTCTCTCCTAGGTTTGTCATGTACCAGTCTTACAAGTATCTTCTGTTTCTTGATGGTGGGGGGAAACAAAGTGAAAAATTTCAACTCACCTTTGCTGAACTCATGTCTAGAAATCCAAGAGAGATAAAGTATATGAAAGTGGGTCAAACTATATTTCTCATCATTTGCTTTTAAAGATAACGGGGAAAATGTAGCTCCTAGTAAAAGTCTTTCTCTTGACTTTCAGTTGCCTGTCACCCTAGGGGTAGCTCAAGTATCTAGGAACCAGTTAGTGTTCCATATGTTATCCAGAAGGGCCCTAGAAGTGTCCTTTAGACAAGATTCATGTGTAGTATAGTGAATTACTCTAAGCACACTCTCCTATCATGAGGCTGGCAACATCTCCCTTTCATGGTTCCAGGAGTACTCTTGAGGGGCTGGGATATCTTTTGATATATTGGCTTTTGCCATCATTCTTCTATAGCTTCTTAACTATTAGTTTCCTATAATTAATGCCTTGATTCCTTTTGAATAATAAATATTAGTAAGTTTTTACAAACAGACCTTTACTTTGAACAAATAGCAAGAAGTACAAACATATCTCTCCCCAGAACTTGGGTGCATACTCACCTCTATACCACCTAAGCAATAAAAGGAGTGAATTCGACTTAATTCAGTTTTCCACATATCACTGGCCCCATCAACTTCACATTCAAATGCATCCCCAATGCTGAATAAATTTGCATCTCTGTTATCAGTGAGCTGGGTCTTGAAGGTCAATCTCTGCTTCTCATGGCCTTAATTTGAACTGGATGATTATAAACCTTGTATGGATCCAAATACCTGTTAGTAGTTTGTTCTCCTAACTTTCTAGAGCTCATAAAATTATTGCCATGTTCCATCTCTTTTACCTTTAAATGGGAAGAAAAAACACAAAGAGGTACAAATCAGATGTTAATTTTTGTAAGCCACATAAATGCCTCATATTGGGGTGGGGACGATGACTTTACTTTTTTATTGTCTCTCACTGAAATGCAGCTAGTCAGAAAAAAGTTAGATTAAAATTGACAGGGCATAGGCTAACTAGTGACTTTTGAATGAATTGTATTTTAAGTTTTGTAACCAACCAATGAAGCACCTCTTCATCATATATCTAGAGGTGATGGAATCAGTTACAGACTATTTACATATGCCCCAAAGTCGACAGGAGGATTTTACCATCCTAGCATTTTTGTGTAGGCTAATAAGAATTGGGCTCACTGGCCAGTCTCCTAATATACTTATAATCACCTTGTTTATTAAGAGACTCTCCTGATAAATCTTACTCAGAGAGGCTGATTGCAGTAACTAGTGGCCATAGTAACTGGGTAACCCCACAAAGATATTATCCAAATTAAATTTTCAGCATAATTTAGCTATATTCTCTATAACTAATCATCTAAGGACCTTAGAAATTTCTGTAAACCTTTTGGACCCAATGCAGAGTTCAGACATGCTTAGACAAAGTCCTACCATGACAGATTGACTCATCCTTCCCTAAATCTCAATTCTGTGGCATAAATTAGCTAGCCCAAGTCTATATGCACATACTGTAGAGGGGCATGCTGCTATACAATAAGTTTCAGTTTTATCTTGCTGGTGTGGATCAAATAAAAATTGTATTAAGTAATATTGAAACTCAGAGTCACAAGTGAAATACATGCATTTCTGGGAAAATCTTACTAAAGAGGGTTTTGGAACTAATTTTATCTTTACCTAGAATGTAAATTTCTTGACTCAGTGACTAATGGGTATCATACTTTCAAGGAGTATATATAGGAATGAAAGAATGAGGAATGATGAGAGGAAGAATCATAGAACTAATAGCTATAACAAACATGAATGCTGGAGAGTAAATTAGATACTATATGTGGACTTTTGACCAATAAAAAATATCACAGCAGTATATTTTTGATACCTAATGAAAACCACATTGAATTTCAGATCCTTTCCTATTCTCATTGAATAGCAGAGATCCTGATCTGTGTCTACACACACCAGACACCTGCTAAAGTCAAATGCTTGGTAATGAATCATAATAACATTAAAATAGAACACAGTGAGCTTTTCAAGGATAAAAAGAGTGTGTTTGCTAATTTCCCAAGGTATACATATGACTCATTTTTGCATAGTTCTAGTCTGAGAAAGTATGATGCAAAATGCATTCAGAATGAATGGCTAGTGATATTACCTTTGATGTCATCCCTAACCTCTTTTTCCCCCTAAGGAGTTCTATACACGAAGACATGATTCAGCACAGTCCCTGCAATGGCAAGATGGAGCAGGAAGCCCTGGGCGGTCTGAGGCAGTGGCCACACTGCAGAATCTTGGGCACATAAGTCCAGAATGGGAGACCAGTGGAAGTGAATGAGAGAGAGCCACGGAGCCCCAGGTAGCTGCAGCAGCTGCTTCTGAGATCATCAACCTGCAGATTAAATAGCTTTAAGTCACCTACTTGAACTTCCAGGAGCAAGATGGTGTGGTGATCTGTAAATGCTCTACCCCTTCCCTTGTTGAGCTTGAAAGTCCCATAAAATATTTCCCCAAGAAAAATCCTGGAACAGTGGGATCAGCCAAAGGGGTAAACAGTCTCTTTGCCCATGAGGCTAGGAAAATTACAAAGGGGGTCTCTCTTGTTGTGGTTGAAGGGGACCAGTGAAGGACCAGAGCTGTCCCAGATAGCCCATGTCAGCAAACTTGGAGGAGATCATGACCTCCAGGGGAGTGGAGCTGCAATCAGCAGCACCAGAATGCCAAGTGTACCTCAGCACTGCCAGGGCAATAGGGAAGACACTAGTGCAAACAGGTTTTATCAACCACTGAGCCTACCCGTGCTCAGGAGAGGAGACCTCCTGTGACCAAACCACACTACCCCAACATTTAACATAGTTCCTGGGTAACTCTAGTGAAATTAAGACTTCACCAGGCCTTGGCACCTCAGCCAGCTCAGTATGAAGCAAGCTATAGCATTCTCATTTCTAGCTGAAAAAAACAGAGGTTACAATAAACAAAACCTCAAGTTCTAAGCACAAAAATGGTGTGACAGAGCCCCTGGTGTCCCAGAAGCAGAGATCCACTTAAAAATCTAGGAAAAGGGTGATCATCATGAGTAAGAAGTAAACCAGAAAAGAAAAATAATAGACTCTTTTTGTGGGGACAAGAACCAAAACATGAAAACCAAAGAGGTCATTATTGAGACTGTACTCCCATCTGAAACTTCGGAAGGGACTATGAACTGGTCCCAAGCACAAAGAGCACTCTTGGAAGAGTTCAAGAAGGATTTTAAAAGCCAAATTAGGGAAGTAGAAGAAAAACTGCCCTGTGATTTAAAAAAAAAATATGAAAAAAGAAATCATGGAATATCTTAAAAGGAAAATTGGACTAATGGAAAAGGAGGCACAAAACCTAACTGGGAAAATTTTGCAAATGGAAAATGAAGTACAAAAACTGGAGAAAATAACTCCTTAAATGGTAAAATTGGACAGATGGAAAAGGAGACGCGAAAGTTAACCGAAGACAAGAATTTGATAAAAATTAGAATTGGGCAAGTAGAAGCTAATGGATATCTTAGACATCAAGAATCGTCAAAATCTAAAGAATGAAAAGATAAAAATGAAATGTAAAATATATCATTGGAAAAACAACTGACCTGGAAAATAGATCTAGGAGAGAAAATCTAAGAATTATTGGTCTACCAGAAAGCAATGATGATGAAAAAAAGGACTTGGACAATATCTTCCAAGAAATCATCAAGGAAAACTGCCCAGAAGTCCTAGTCTCAGAGGGCAAAACAGTCATCAAAAGAATCCCCCATTCACCTCCTTCAAAACTAAAAACACCAAGGAATATTGTTGCCAAATTCCAGAATTATCAAGTGAAGGAGAAAATACTGCAGGAAACCTGACAAAAACAATTCAAATATTGAGGAGTTACCATCAAGATCACATTGGACCTTCCCATTTATACATTAAAAGATCAGAGGGATTGGAATATGATATTCCATAAAACAAAGGAGCTAGGACTACAACAAAGCATCAATTACCCAGCAAAATTGAGCATAATATTTAAGGCAAGGAGTTGGACATTCAATGAAATAAGGGATTTCCAAACCTTCCTGATATAAAAGCCAGAGCTCAATGGAAAATTTGATATTCAAACACAAGTCTCAAGGGAGACCTAAAAAGGTAAACAGGGGAAAAAACTTGATATTCAATATGAGCAAACTGTTTACATCCATATAAGGGAAGATGGTACCTGTTAATCTTGAGAATTGTATATTTGTTATGATATATAAAATGGATATACACAGATAGACCAAGTGGGTATAAAGTAAATGATGTGATAAGGGTGTAAAGGTATTGTCTTGGAAGATGTGAAAAGGGAGAGGCAGAAAAATGTAATTACTTCACAGGAAAAGGAACAAAATATATTATAGTAGAGGGAAAGAGGGGAGGGAGATGAGCATTGTTTGAGAGGTACTCTCATCTGATTTGGTTCAAGGAGGGAACAACAAACTCAATTAAGTATAGAAATCAAACTACCTCTGTAGGCAGTAGGAAGGGAAGGGGGAAAGAAAAGGGAGGGGAGGCTAAAAGGGAGGGAAGAAGTAGTAAAGGAAAAGGGGAGTAAAAAGGAGGGGGCATGAAAGAAGGGAGGGAAGACTGAGAGAGGCAGTGGTCAAAAACAAAAGACATGGCTTTTGAGATTTTTCTGAAAATGGAATAAGGAATTGACAGCACAAATTGATTATAAAAAGTCATTAAACCTATGATCTGAAAATCCATTGCTTTCCGCTTCATGACATAGCTCTTCTTTTTTCTCTTTTTTTCGTTATTATTGCAATTATCCTTCATTTCTTCCAGGGAAAACACTTTCTTCTAGCAAAGGCTTTAAAAAAAATAAAAGCAAATTTAGAAAAGATTCATGTGCACTGATATTTAAATAAACAATTCTCAGTTCAAGGATTTATTGCTATCATTATTGTATACAAAACATAATTATTCTATCATCAAAGAAATTGGTTCTTTCAATAGGCTGGAATTTCTTATGCCTAGAAATATCAAAGCCATGGCCAGAAATTAAGGAAAACTGTAGAATAATTTCATCTTCAATTAAGGTTTGGATTAGATGACTACTAAGGTACTTTTAAGCCTTCAGATTCAGGCCCTTGCCCTGCCTTTACCCACAAAAGGAAGACTTCAATATTGATATAATATTAATTCCAAATCTGTAATAATTCAGATTTTGTCAGATTTAAAAATACTCTTGTCTCATTATGGAAGGGAATTTTTTTTTATAAAGCAAATTGATAATTTACCAAAATTACCTGGGGACCATCTAACATATTTATTTGAATAATCTGTGTTCCTCGGTCTAATGGCCCCCTTTTGTACATAAGCAGTAAGTGTGATACTTATTTTTCTTTTTAGTAGTAGTTTTTTTCAATTTCATGTGGCTAACAATATTTTTTTTATAAGATTTTGAAGTTCCATTCTTTTTTTCCCTCCTCTCTCCCCTTCACACAACATTAAGCAGTTTGATATCAGTTGTGCATGTACAGTCATGCTTAACATATTTCTACATTAGTCATGTTGTGAAAAAAGAATCACACAAAAGGGGAAAACCATGAGAAAGAAAAACAAAATAAAACAGTTGAAAACAGTATGCATTGTTCTGCATTCAAATTTCATTGTTCTTTTTTTCTGGACATGAATAGCATTTTCCATCATGAGTCTTTTGAAATTATTTTGGATTATTGTATTGCTGAAATGAGCTAAGGCCTTCGTAGTCTATCATCATGCAGCATGGCTGTTACTGGGTACAATGTTCTCCTGGTTTTGTTAACTTTTCACACCATCAGTTCGTATAAGTCATTGCAAATTTTTCTGAAATCTACTTGCTCATCATTTCTTATAGCACAATAGTATTCCTTTATATTCATATACCACAATTTGTTCAGCCATTCCCAATATATGGGTATACTCTTACTTTCTAATTATTTTCCATACAAAAAAAGAGCTGCTATAAATATTTTTGAACAAGTAGGTCCATTCTCCCCCTTTTTAAATCTCTTTGGATACAAACCTAGTAGTAGCAATACCATATCAAAGAGTAATGCATAGTTTGATTGTCCTTTGTCATAATTCCAAATTACTCTCCAGAATGGCTAGGATTGTTTTAATTTGCATTTCTCTATTAACAGTGATTTAGAACATTTTTTCATATATATATATATATATATATATATATATATATATATATATATATATATAGTTTTAATTTCTTCATCTGAAAACTACCTGTTCATATCCTTTGAGCATTTAATAATTGGAATGACTTGTATTCTTACAAATTTGACTCAGTTCTCAATATATTTGAGAAATGAGGCCTTTTTCAGAGACACTGACTATATATAAATTGTTTATTAGATTTCTGCTTCTCTTCTAATCTTGAATACACTGGTTTTATTTGGGCAAAACCTTTTCAATTAAATGTAATCAAAATTATCCACTTTGCATTTCATAATGTTCTCCATCTCTTATTTGGGCATTGATTCTTTCCTTTCTCCATAGATCTGACAGGTAAACTATTCCTTGCTCTCCTAAATTGCTTATGGTATCACCTATGTGAGGTATCACCCTTCATGTCTAAATCATGTACCCACTTTGACATTATCTTTGTGTATTTTGTGCAATGTTGGTCTATACCTAGTTTCTGCCATTCTATTTTTCCAGTTTTTATAGTAGATTTTGTTAAATAATTAGTTCTTATCCCAGAAGCTAGAGTATTTGGGTTTATCAAATAGTAGATTACTATATCATTTACAACTGTATCTTGTGTACTTAACATATTTCAGTGATCCACCACTCTATTTCTTAGCCAATATCAAATAATTTTTGATGACTGATACTTTAAAATATAGTTTTAGATCTGGTAAAGATAGGTCACCTTCTTTTGGATTTTTTTTTTCATTCATTCCCTTTATATTCTTAATCTTTTTTTTTTCTCCTAGATGAGTTGTGTTATTTTTTCTAGTTCTATAAGATACTTTTTGGTAGATAGATTGATAAGACATTGAATAAGTAAATTAATTTAGGTAGAAGTTTTATTTTTATTATATTAGCTCAGCCTACCCAGGAACAATTGATATTGTTCCAATTGTGAAAAGTGCTTTATAATTATGTTCATTTGGTTCCTGGGTTCGTCTTGAAAGGTAGACTCCCACATATTTTATATTTTCTACAGTTATTTTAAATGGAATTTCTCTGTCTCTTACTGCTGAGCTTTCATGGTAATATACAGAAATGCTGAGAATCTATGTGGGTTTATTTTATATTGTGCAACTTTGCTAAATTTATCAATTATTTCAGGTATTTTTGGTTGGTTCTCTAGGGTTCTCTAAATATGCCATCATATCATATGGAAAGAACAATAGTTTTGTTTTCCTCATTGCCTATTCTAATTCCTTCAAATTATTTTCTTTCTCATTGCTAATGCTAGCATTTCTAGTACAATATTGCACAATAGTGGTAATAAAGGTTATCCTTGTTTCAACCCTGATCGTATTCATAAGTCCTCTATATTATTCCCATTACATAAAATGCTTGCTGATGGTTTTAAATAGATGTTACTTGTCATCTTAAAGGAAAACTCCATTTATTTCTATGCTCTCTAGCGTTTTTAATACGAATGGGTGCTAAATTTTGTCATTTACTGAGGCAATCATATGATTCTAATGTATTGTTATTGATATGGCAAATTATGCTGATAGTTTTCCTAATATTGAACAAATCCTCCTTTCCTGGTATAAATTTCACTTGGTCATAGTGTATGACCTTAGTAATATATTGTTGCTATCTCCAAAATAGCATTTTGTTTAAAACTTTTGCATCAATATCCATTAGGGAAATTGGTCTATAATTGGCTCTTCCTGGCTTAAGTATCAGTATCATATTTCAATAATAAAAGGGTTTTGTTAAGATTCCTTTGTCTATTTTCCCAAATAGTTTATATATTAATTGAATTGCAATACTTTTAAAATGAACCTTCCAATTCATCAAGGAAGGACCCCTGCCCTGAATCATTTACTCAGCCTTTATTTTGTGCTGTCCTATGTAATTGAAAATAACAAATGTTTCCTTTCTTAAAAATAAACAAACTGATAAAGTTTTATTTAGGCAGGAAAGTCACCTCCTTAAGACAATGTTCTTGAGCATGTATATGACTAAGTACTTGAGCATCTATAGGACTGGGTCTGCACTCATATTTTCAATTCCTCTTCATTCACTCAGAGGGAGGGTAAGAAGATTGGACCCTGTATGATAGAAGAAAATTGCCTTCCATCCAAGTGAAATTCATAAAAACTTGTCTATTTGTGCAATCTATTTGAAATGTGACTGTTTTACATCCAATTATCTGTGGGTGATTTTGTAATATATGCTCTGGAATTTATTTTTTAGGGACAAACTCTCACACTGTTTAACATGTCCTGGAAGTTAATTGATGGTAAACTGGAGCAAAAATTGCAACACTATTTACACACCATCCATCATGAAGGATTCATTATTGGATGGGAAATATAAAGTAAGGGGAATTGGGATTAGTAAGAGCCTTTTTAAAGTTCAAGTGTTTAAGATCAGTAGCACTGTGATTCTTGGTTAACTACTGGATTGTTCACACCAGCTAGAACACAAAGTGATAACTCCAAATGAGAAATCTAGAACTATCCCATTCATAACAGATTTTGTTTGAATGTCCACATAGTTATTAAATTTAGTGTCACACTTGTTCAGAAAACAAAATAAAACATATCATATTCTTCTCATCAATTTCATAAAAATCACTGAGTTACTCCCAATAGGAAGAATGACTTTAAATTCCTCATACACTGTGATTTCTAGAAAAAGATTTCAAATCAGTAGAACTATGATGTATGTTTCAAAAGAAGAAAATGTAGGCATCAGCCATGAAATAACTCTTTGAGAAACTTTTATAACATTCTTTGGGGATAAGTGAAGTGATGGTGATTTGTCTTTATGGCACAAGCAAATTGATTGCACTACTGGAACATATAGGTGTCTGATTTATCTGGGACATTATAATGTTACAGAAGTTACAGAAATTTTACTTCTTTGTATTTTGAAGGACATGCTAAGGACAGTAGGCTTTGATAAAAACTGCATATAGTAGCAGATGGCTCAAATAATATAGTTCCATCTGTTTCAGCTGCAGTTGTGTAACTTGGTCCTCTCTGCACATATTTTAGATTATCCATTTTCCCCTATTTTCCCCCTTGGGTATTTTGTGCCACAGTTATCTTATATCCCCAAAGTTACAATTTCATAAACTGAAAAATGTTACCAAAGTTAATTTCTTCACTACTTGACTTGGTCACCAGGTCTTAAATGTCTTCTCCCTCCATCTCTGAGACCCTCCTTTTTCCGTAGATAAGTTTCTCCCAGAACCTCTTTCTAAAGGAAGGGCTCAGACCAGTGATCCTTTGTTTTTCAGACTTCATTACCATTTCCCTGTGGAATGTGTCCTTCTCTCTGCTTTTCAGTTACCTTTTAGGATTCATCTTCTTATGTTAGAATGTCAGAATGTGAGTATCTTAAGGGAAGGAACTATCTTTCCTTTTGCTTATGTTTGCATCCTTAATATTTAGCACAATGCCAGAAATATAATAAACACTTGTTAAAGAAATATTTGTTTTAGATATTTTTAATTTAACATATATTATGAGGTCATTATTCTATTTCTGACAATAAAGCTGAAGGATATGTAGGAAAGAAAACTTTTCCTTCAAGACTTCAATCTTAAAGCTTTAAGACATACCTCCAAATAATAATACTATAAGTATTGCTACCACTGCCATTACTACTACTACCACCCTACAAGTCATCATTCTTGTGACACTCAAGTGAGCAAATCATGAATATATAGGAAATGGAATAAAAACATAATAATTTTACTATTTTACTATATTACTATATAATTTACTATATTACATATTATAGCAACCAAAAATATAAGCAGATTTAACTAATTATTGTCAAATGCTTCATATTGTTTTTGGTCAATGGAATATTTAGTTCAATTCACAAAATTATACAACAATGAGCACTGCATGCAGGACAAAAAAACAAAAAAGGTTCCATCCCTACACCTAGTTTAGACAAAATAAGATATTTATTCAAAATATTGCTAAATTTGAAGAAAAAATGAAGATTTTCAGGACATTTAAAAAAATTCATTTAATGCAAACTGCAGAACTTATGCCTATTAACAAAATATTTTTTTTTAAGCTTAGGCAGCACATAGGTTTCAACTGTTTTTGAAAAAGAAGATGGACATACCGGTCTGGAATTTGGAAAGGTCCTCTTTCTTGATAACATGATGAATCTAATTTGCAGACAACTTACACAAAAAGAATAATTTAAAAAAAAACTAGTATCAGCTGTAACCATTAGGAAATATACATTCACATTCTCTTATGGTATTTGACAAATTAATATAAAAAACATTTCAAGACCTTCACATACCACTATTTGGCAACCGCTACCACAGTGAGAACTGTAGGAGGAAAGGAGAGAATATTAAGGAATACTCCTAGGGACCAACATCAAATACCACCATTGCAAAAGTGACTTGAGAGAGCTATTGATGATCTGCAGAAAATCATTTGAAAATTACCTCAATATCTAGCTGGCACATGCAGTAGAAATACAGAGAAACTGAATTAAAGGAAACAAAAATGGAAGATGTATAAAGGAATCCAAAAAATAAAAATATGTTTGGAATTCTAGATTCCTTTATTCATTAAGTAAAAGAAAATGTCAAAGGTACTTGTGATTCAAAGAGTCTCAAGGCATTAAAAGTACAAAATAAACATTCAGCCACCATTAAACACTTTATTATAGAAGCCTGAAAAGGAAAGAAATCATGGACCAGACAGAATTCTTATAGAAAAAAGGATGTGGATGGTTTCTGTCTGTCTATGTGGTCACAAGAAATCTAAACTCAATAAAAAGAAAGTTGTATCAAATGAAAAACAGAAAGTTTATGTATTTTCTACTGGAGTAAGATGCGTTCTTCCTTTGCTGCCGAAGAAGACCATGCCATCAGAGAAATGGTGACATCATTTGCACTTGACTTGGTTTTGAGTGAGGGAGGACTGTGCAGGTCACCAGCCTCACTTCTCCTCCAGAGACATCTGAATCTAGTGACCAGATATTTCATCAGGATAACTGGAGATGACCCAAGATGAGGCAATTGGGGTTAAGTGACTTGCACAGCTAGTGAGTGTCAAGTGTCTGAAGTGAGATTTGAAATTAGGTCCTCCCGACTCCTGTACTGGTGCTCTATCCACTGCACCACCTAGCTGCCCCTACTGGAGTAAATGTCCTAGGTGAATCCTTGAAGTAAAGTGGCATGACAAAAGTCAAAATGACTAGCAGTGGCTCAGAATGCTGTGTATGACCTTGTCACCTTTATTCCTGACTAAGTTCTAAGCCATCTATCATACCTGCTTTAGCAGCCTCCATGGCTGTTAAAATAAACTATTCTCATCAGCCCATTCCTGCTGGGGAAAGTATTTACATATTTGGGCTAAACATCCTCCTAACTCACTGACAGGTTTGAGGCCTGTTGGTTACTCCCAATCTGATTTAGCCTACCTGCTGAGATGGTTTGACCAGGTTTAGTAGCTTTGCATATGCTGTAGCTTCTTGGAGCCACAGGTGACACTTGGGTGTAGATGAACACCAAAAGTAGATAAGCAGCCATGAAAAAGATCAGCAAGCCCTCACACACAAGAGGTACTAGTTCTCTCTGAGCACCTGTACTCCAAAAGCCATAGGTTAATCTCTGAATAACCTATGTTTTCATTATGTCTGCAGTCATCGATCAGACTGTTTCTTATCTATTGTCTGCCTGTCCTGGGAGCTGCACATCGAAATGATTCTTATGTATTTATCCCTGCCCATACATAGACTGTTTCACAACAGCATGTTCTGTCTACCAATATCTCTTCCTAATACTCAGAAGCTATTTTAATTGAATAATGCACACATCTAATTTTCGTTTAGATCATAGTGATGGTTATTCTGTTCAGGAAAGCATTACAAATGATCTTTCCATTTCTTCTCTTTCCCTAAGGGGTCAAAGAAGGAAATATAAATGAAAAGGTCAGAGAGATCAGATAGACAAATCAATTGAAGGTATGCTTTGAGGGCATAGAAAATATGCCATCAATATATACAAAAGAGCACGTAGGTGATTCTTGCTAGTTAATATTCAGTGGATTCTAGATGCTAGACTCTGGTACATCCCTACGGTCATGAACCATTTCATTCATTTCTGAAAGCTATTGTTGTTCTCTCTACTGTATTCCTTTTCCTCAGAAGTGCAAATCAGCTGGGATAATTTTAAGCAACCCAGGGAGTTTTCAGTTACATTTCATGAATGCAAAAATCAAGTTCAGAAAAGTGAGAATGACTAGGATTCCCTTATATGTTCTTATATATTTGCTTCTTAAAGCATGACCTTTGGCTTTACGTCCCCCTCTCTCTCATCTACCTACTTAAAATAGGTCAATAACCCCTGTAGCTTTTAGGCTTAGAAAGTTTCCTGGGGTAATTGGGGTCAAGTAACTTATTCAAGGTCACATAGGTATTATGTATCAGAAATGGGGCTTAAGCCAATGTTCTTTGTTCCAAGGCTAACCTCCATCTGCCATGACACATTTGCTTTCATGATTCTAATAGATTTGAAATCAGTGAGTTGTAATTTTATGTTTGTTCAATGCTTTGTTTGTCCTCCATATGTTTGACTCATATTGCTGTTTTCTGTCCTTGACTAAATACCATGTGGATGATGCCATGCAAAAGAGTGATAACCAACTTGTATGGTTTTTGTCATTGTATTAAAAAGAGTTAATTTTCAAATTTATCCCCAAATATTGATTTGTATAGAATATTCTGAATGCCCATCTCTGCAAGACCATTAGGAAATGTGACTACCCTCTTAAATAAGTTTATTACCTCTCAAATTTTGAGGAACATGTATTCTGGGAAACTGTTGTAATAGTGGCTTGGTACAAATTTAACTCTACTACCTTATCTTAGAGTATTATCACATTCATTTCTGGGCATTACAATTTATGAATTACATTGATAAATTGTAAAATCCAGAAGAAAGAAAGTAGAGTGGTTGAAGGGCTTGGATTTTATATTATATGAGAACTGGACAAAAAAAAAAAAATCAGGGATATTAACTTGGAGAAAAGAAGGCATGGTATTTTCTTTCAAGTGTCTGGAAGGCTACGTATCAGAAGAAAGTTATAATAGTGTGTTGTTATCTCAAATACCAGAAGTAGGAGCAGTGATCATAAGAAAAAGACAGATTTAAGTGTGGTGTAAGGAAAGCCTTCCTAATAGAAATGTTTAAAAGTAGATGAGACCTTTGGAGGTTGAAGGTTCCCTCTCATTGGAAATCTTTAAGCAATAGCTAGAAAACTACTTACTTGATCTATTGGGGGGATTTTTATTCAGGTGCAGGCTTTCTGACTTTGAAATTTTACGATACTATTATTCAGTGTATCTTCAAACTATAGGCAAATAGTAGAAATAGCATTTGGTAAGATTTTGTTTTACAGATGTCAATATAATTCATCAAACTTTTATTTGATAAAATAAAATAACATGTAGGTTTGAGTTCACAAAAACAAAAACAAAACCTTAAATGTCCTCCAAAAACTTGATTTCTATTAGAGATAGCCTATGTATATATTCAAATAATTTTAAAACCAGGGTAATTTGAGAATGATTGGAGACCTGACTAAGTCTGATGGACAAAGAATCACAGATTTTATTTTGTTTCAATTTCTTTAAATATTCATTATTTATTATCAATATTCTTTTCTTTGAAGTTTTGAGTTCTGAATTTGCTTCTTCTCTCCCACCTCACCCGTACGTATTGAGAAGGCAAACAATATGATTCGAATTATATATGTGAAATCCTATAAATATGTTTCCATATTAACCACATCACAAAAAAACAATAAATATATAAAGATGAGAAAACTGTAGTTTGAACTCAGAGTTAATCTGCTCTGTGAAGGTGGATAGCATTTAAATGAATGAATCTTGTGGAATGCTTTTGGCTCATTGCATTGATCAGAGTAACTAAGTCTTTCACAGCTGATTATCATTACAATATTGTTGTTACAGTATTGATCTCCTGGTTCTGTTCACTTCACATACCATCAATACATATGGGTCTTTCTATGTTTTTCTGAAATCATTCCACTCATTTTTTTTCTTATAGCATGATTTTCTATCACAATCACATGTCATAACTTGTTCAGCCATTCCCCAATTTATGAGGACCTTTTCCAAGTCTTTGCCACCATAAATAGAGTTCCTGTACACATTTCTGTATGTATATTTCCTTTTCCTTTAATATCTTTGGGACACAGAAACAGTAGTAGTATTTCTGGATCAAAGGGTATGTATAGTTTTATAGAACAAACTTCCAAATTGTTTTCCATAATAGTTGGACCAGGGCAAAACTCCACCAACAATTCATACGTGTACATACTTTTCCTCATTCTTTTCCATAATTGTCATTTTTGACAATTACGAAGTAGTACCTCAGAATTATTTGAATTTGCAATTTTCTAATCAATAGTAATTTATTGCATTTTTCCATATAACTATAGATAGTTTACATTTCTTATGAAAACTGTTCATTCGTATTCCCTTGACAATTAATCCGTTTGGTAACATATCTTATTTTTTATAAATTTTAATTTATTTCCTAAATATTCGAGAAGAGGTCTTTATTAGAGAAACTTGTAATTTTTTTATATAACCTCATTGTCTATGGTAATTTTGTGAAAATGTATTTTCCCTATCTCTTATAATTAAGTCTATTTTTGCTTTTGCTTTGTCTGAAATCATGATTGTTACTCCTATGTTTCACACACATGCACATACACATGTATGAATATATGTATGTATGTATGCATGTATGTGTGTATAAGTACACATAGTGTATATGTGTGTATATATGTATGTGTATATTTTTTCTTCCCTCTTTGAAGAAATTTCTTCCTTCTTTGAAGAAATTAGAATGGGGTTCAAGCATTACCAGTTACTCCCCGCTTTCACAATAAAAACTCTTCCTTTTGGGCCCCTTTTATTCCAAAATAAATTCTCTAACTTTTCCTCTCCCTTTCCCCTTTTGCCAGCTCTTTCTCGCCCTTTCCATTTCTGAGGTTATCTCAACATAATCTGCTCATACCAATGGCTTCTATTGATGTAGACATCAATAAATTCTAAATTAATTAATAATCATAAATTTCTTAGAATGTACATGTATCATCTTCCCATGTAGCAATATAAACAATTTGACCTGAGGCTCTTATGATTAATCTTTCATATGTACCTTTCTGTGCTTCCATTAGTCTTTTGTTTCAATGTCAAATTTTCTATTGAGCTCTGGTTTTATCACCAGGAATGTTTGAAAATTCTATATTTCATTAAATATCCATTGTTCCCCAGAAAGATTATACTCAGTTTTTCTGAGTAGGTAATTCTTGATTATAATCTTAGGCACTTTTATTTCAAGCCTTTTATTCTTTTAATATATTAGCTGCTAATTCTTGTGTGATCCTGACTGTGACTCTATGAAAGCTGAATTGCTTTTTTCTTACTGCTTACAATATTTTCTCCTTTATCAGGGAGTTCTGGAATTTAGCTATGGTATTCCTGGGAGTTTTCATTTTGGTATCTCTTTCAGGAGATGATTGATGAATTCTTTCAATTTCTATTTTACCCTTTGAATCTAAGACATCAGGGAAGTATTCCTTTAAAAATTTCTTGAAGTATGATATATAGACTGTTTGTTTTTGATCATGGCTTTCAGGTAGTCCAATAATTATTAAATCATCTTTCCTCCATCTATTTTGGATGTCAATTGTTTTTCCTGTGAGATATTTCATATTTTCTTCTAATTTTTTCATTCTTTCAACTTTGATTTTTTCTTGATGTCTCACTGTGTCATTAGCTTCCACTTATGCAATTCTAATTTTTAAGCAACTCTTTTCTGAACTCAGTTTTTGTACCTTTTCTTCCATTTGGCTTCTTGTATTTAGTCTCTGCTAGATCCACAATATCTACCAAAGAAACTCATGTTCTGGAATTTTGAAAATTTAATAATTTTTGTTAAAAAGTGGAAATGTGACTGGGTGAATTTGAGAATTTCACAAGTTGTGCTACTCTACCACATCCTTGAATTTATAGAATCATGACAATCCTGATTTAAAACATTGATCAATTTAATCAAAAAACACAAAGAATTGTATAACTAAGAGTTATCACTTTTCTCAAGCCCACAGGTAATAATAATGGTACTTCAGAAATAATCACATCTAGAGAAATTAATTTTAATTAGAATTGTGTTTAAAATAGAACAAACTGGGTTTGCTTATCAGGTTACTATAAACATTTCTAATTGTATGTGAAGTGCCTGTTGTAATTATATTCATCACATCCTCTGAACAGCTGTGGTTTATCTGATCTTGCCTCCTACAACTATGAGACACAGGAATTAATATTAGAATGTGATAGGATTGCCACTGTGCATACTTCAGTATTATTTTCATGTGATAGTCTTTAAAAGAAGATTATTTAATGTGAACTCTTCACTTTTAAATACTTTGGAGACAGATTTTGTGACTATATAAATAAATGTGGACCTATGAGTTTCTATTTGCAATTTCTTATCAAAGAAATTATATAATTCACAAGTTTTGAAACAGGCAAAAAAAGCATTTTCCCCCTAAATGTATTGCTCACTCCCATAAATATTACAATGAAATCAGACTCACCTATAATGACCTTATTAAATATGAAACTAATGCATCATATTGTGTAAACAATTCTAATTAAAGACTGAATCATTATTGTGCAGGATTGTATGCCACCCATCCATGAAGGGTTCCCTGATTAGTAAGAATACTAATTCATAGTTACCTAGCAGTTTCATGATTAAAAAACAATTTATATATAGAGGTGTGTTCTCCCCCAACAGAATACGAGCTTCTTCAGAGCAGGGATTGTCTCCCCAATGCTTAGCACAGTGTTTTGCACACAAGGAGCACTCTGCATTATTTATTTATTTATTTATTCATTCATTCATTCATTCATTCATTCATTCATTCATCCATTTATTTATTTATTTATTCATTCATTCATTCATTCATTCATTCATTTATTTATTTATTTATTTATTTATTTCTTCATTTGATTTTCACAACAAAGCTAAAAGGCAAGTACTACTACTCCCATTTCATAAGAGACATAACTTCTGTTTCAGTTTTCATCTTTCCCCCCAAACCCTCACTTTTTTCAAACTTCCCTAACCAACTTTCAAAGGTATCCGCCTCCTTCCATTTTTCTCTGAATGGTAAATTCTGTATTGTGCTGGAATCATTGTCCCTTCCTTCACCTACCCAGTCAGTTGCCATATCATCTTATTTCTACCTCCACTATATCCACAATGTATATCTCATCTCTCATTTCTCTTTAGTCACACAATTTGCCCTTGATTTCTGACCCTTATTACCTCTTACCCTAAATTATTGCAGCAGGCTCCTAATTGACCTACTGCTTCTAGGCGTTACCCACTGCAACCCATACTATAAACTGCTATTAAAATTAGCTTTCCCTAGAACATATGCAACCCCTCACTCTCCTACAAGTTTGTTCATTTGTTTTTGCTTTAAGTATCCTTTAAAATTTGATCCCAGGCTGTCTGTCCAACTTTTTGCTCCACCTTCTACACTGTTAGCCAGTAATGCTCCCTTGTTTGTGTTTCTTATACAGAATATACCGTCTTCCATCTCTGTAGCCTTTGTACTGGTGAGCTTTCATATATGGAATAAACTCCCTCCTCATTTCCAGCCTATGAAATCCCTCTATTTTTTCAGAGCTTCACAACTCACAACTCAGAGCTTTCACAACTCAAGACCCCTCTTCTTCAAGAAGCCTTTCCAGATTCCCTCCTAACCTTCTTGTGCTAATGCTCTCCTTTTCAAACAATGTTACAATTAACTGTCTTAGAATTGGCGATATTGGTAGGTTTAATTAGGTGAAGCAGTGGATGGAGTACTGGCCTAGGAGTCAGGAAAATGTTAGGTAAAATTTGACCCCAGAAACTTACTAGCTGTGCAAGTTTCCACAAATCATTTAATTACTGTTTGTCTTAGTTTCCTAATCTGTTAAAAAAAAAAAAACTGGAGAAGAAAATAGCAAACTATTCCAGTATTTTTGCCAAGAAAACCCCAAATAGGGGCCCAAAGACTCTAATACAACTGGTTTCAGATACTTAAAAGTTATGAAGCCTTAATAAGTCACTTAACCTCTCTTTGTTTCAGTTTACTAACCTGTAAAATGAATACAATAATAATACCTATCACCAGTATTATTGTTCAAATCAAAGGAGATAATATTTTTAAAGTGTATATTATAGTATTTGATGTATGTCAAGTACTACTCTAATAAATGTTGATTTCTTTCCTTCCTAGAGTCACAGAATTTTGAAATTGAAAAGGATCATAGAGATTATCTAGTCTAACCCCCTTTTATTAGAGATAAAAACAGCGTGATACCATAGAAAGGGATTTGGAGTCAGAAATCCTGGGTTTGAATGTGGGCTCTAGATGAGCCCAAATAGAGGTTTGACTAGGGGCAATGCATTTAAACTCTCTGGGACTAAGTTTACTCATCTATAAAAAGAGGAATTGACCTAGATGACCTTTAAGGTCCCTTTCAACTATCCATCTTGGAATATCTTGAATCCATTCAAGTGTAGAATACTTTAAGTGCTTTTCTAATGGTTGAAGAGATAAAACATTGCAGGCATCCAATACCTATCTTCTCATACCCAGGGCAATGTTAATTCCAGGATAGCCATATCTTTTCATTATTTGTATTTATGTCTTACCTCCACTTCCTATTAGATCCAAAGGACTACATAATTTCTTTGTGTAATCCACATTTCTTTCAATATAGAAAATGTTCAATAAATATTTTTGAATGAATTAAATACATTTTTAACTGCAGTTTTGGGCAGGAAAACACAAGACAGCTCTTTATGGCACTGGAAATTAGTATCCAGCATTTGTGGCAATTTGCATCTGATTTATTCATCTTGTCTTATTAATTTTCAAATTTTAAACCTTTGTTTTCTTTCTTAAAATTTTGATAAAAATGAAAATGCAGTTCCATAAAGGAAAAAGTAAGTAAAGTAAGATCTTTACATTTTGTATTCTCTTTTAATTGACTGTTGGAATTGTTAGAAAATATATCCTTTTTGCACTCTACCAGAATGCAGCCAATGGTCCACAGGAATGACATGATTTGTCTCATGAATTTTGAACTTTGTATTATTTTTCATGAATGAATAAATATTTACTCATGAAATTTTGGTGGGAGTTTGATCATTAAGTCAAGTTTAGAAGAGAAATAACCTATTATTGAACAGAGCTTACATCTCTAACAATATAACCTGAAATCTGTTTTTTTCCTTGCCATGAATCCTTTCAAGTGCGTCAGAACTCCTTATTCTTAATTTCCCCTCATTTTTTTCTTTTAACTCATTTCTAATTTTATGTACATAATAATGCTGTCCCGTACAACTCATACTAGATAAAAGAGCAATGCCTTATTTTAAGTACTGTTCATTAGGAGTTGATGTGATAGCTTTTATAATAATCTGTTCATTGAATATTTACTGACCATCACAACCCCTCCCTATGAATTAAAATTCAAGTAAATTTTGTTCAAAGGATATTTGAAATACTCTGATGTGCTTATCTGAATATATTTCTAGTGAAGTTTAGTTGTTCTTAAATTTATTACACTATCAAGGTGCAATTTGAAAAAACTGAATTTAGGCCAAATATATAATAGTAAATAACTGCATATGATGTGAAAAATTCAGTTTGTTATCTGGATGTTTTTATCTATGCTTTAAATACATTTAATACATCTGGATGATTAACAAAATTCATTACTTTTAATCTGGACACTTTGGAATAGTGGGAGCAGGCCTTGTGTCCCCATGAAACCAAATCTGTTTGAAACTTTTTTTGAAGTCATTATTCTGTGGTTTTGTCATTACCATACTAATCAACTCGATCTGAATCTACCTGCCTATCCCCTACCCACAGATGTCTAAATTCATCATAAGTTTTAGTATCATTAGATATGACCACTAGAGTAACTAGATTTTAATCTCTATGAGTAAAGAAAGGGTATCTATTCTAAACCTCATCAATCCCCAGGATAGTGCTATGAACTCTATGGACATGGAATAGCTACTTGTTGAGTGAATAAATGAAAAAAATGATCTTTGTTGTCCATTATAAAATTACAAATTGATTATAGATAATACATTTATTGTTATCCCTCATTATTTTACTACATAACAAAATGAATGAATGTAGGAAGTGTTAAATAGTTCAAGACATCTATAGATGTCTGTTTTGACTGTTTTGGTTTAACACTTGACTCCAGGGACTAAAAAGACAATTATTTGTTTCCAGAGTTGCAAATTGAAACTATATTACCAAATGTACAGACTTTGGGTTATGACTGTTAAAATACTTAGATAGCCATGTACTCAGAAAATACTCATAGGCAATTGATTGGAACTACATTCAAGGTCTTTCCAGTATGGTCAAACCTGCCAGAGTTTACCCTCTTTAACAGAACCTTCATACCATGATGAAGTGCTAGACTGGAACATTGTTGAACAAATATATATATATATATATATGCATACTCATACACACACATATATATATAAAACAAAAGCAATACATATAGACATCTGTATGCCTGCGTGTGTGTGTAATATGTATAGTACATATATATATGTATATGTATTGCATATGTATACACACACATATATATTTATATTTTTCAAGTGTATTATGTTTAACTTGATAATTTAATCAAAATCGTTTGACCAGTTGTTGTTGAATCCCCCAAAATTCTATACCTGCATGAGAGCTTTCTTCCGGGCGCAAATGAATGAGGTGGGAGCAAGGATGGTATGCACTCCAATTATTCTCAGCTAGCTCAGAGTTTATATAGGCATTCTACTTCCATGCATGCAAGAAGCTCATATACACTGTGTGCTAAGCTTACATACTTGATGGTTGCTGCTTTTGCTCAACATAATTGCTGAAGGTCAGTTATTGCTTAAGGGTGGTTCATCACGTAAGTCATGCAAGGACAAGAAATCAAGAGATTTCTCCCAAGGACACCATGACCTTGATAACCTGAGAGTTCCAAACCCCTTACAAGTTGTGAAGAAAAAAGTCTTTGAAATCAGAGAACTTGGGTATGAACTCGGGCTTTGCCATTTATTGTTTATACAATGTTGGCAAGTCACTGAAACTGCCTTTTAAAAATTAATTAATTTATTTTTATCTTTCAACATTCATTTCTGTAAGATTTTGAGTTCCAAATTTTCTTCCCATCTCTCCCCTCCCCCCACCTTGATATGACAAGCATTCTGCTTACCCCTTTCCCCTAGTCTGACATCCTCTTTATCTCCACTCCTCTGCCTTATCCCCTTCCCCCTCATTTTCTTGCAGGGCAAGATAGATTTCTACACCCTATTGCCTATATTTCTTATTTCTCAGTTGCATGAAAAATCAATTTTTAAAATTTGTTTTAAAAACTTTGAGTCCCCAATTCTCTTCTTTCTTCCCTCCACCCCACTCACCCTCATTGAGAAGGCAAGTAATTCAGTGTAGGTTATACCTTTTTCTTGCTTCTTTTTTGTGAGATAATTTTCCCCATTCTATCTCTCCCTTTCTCCTTCCTTTTGCCCCTAAATTTTATTTTTAGGTATCATCTCTTCATATTTAACTCACCTTGTGCTCTCTCTCTGTCTCTCTCTCTGTCTCTGTCTCTCTCTCTCTCCTCTCTCTCTCTCTCGTCCTCTCTCTCTCTCCTCTCTCTCTCTCTCTCTCTCTCTCTCTGTCTCTCTCTTCTGTCTCTCTCTCTCTCTCTCTCTCTCTCTTCCAACTACCCTAATGCCAAGCAAGGTCCTCATGGGTTAAAAATATCATCTTTCCATGTAGTAATGTAAGCAGTTCAACTTTAATGACTCCCCTATAATTTCTATTTCATGTTTACCTTTTCATTCTTCTCTTGGTTCTTATATTTGAAAGTCAAATTTTCTATTCAGCTCTGGTCTTTTCGGCAAGAATTCTCGAAAGTCTTCTATTTCATTGAAATTCAATTTTTTCCCCTGAATGACTATACTCCATTTTGCTGGGTAGGTGATTCTTGGTTTTAATCCTACCTCCTTTGACCTCTAGAATATCATATTCCAAGCTCTTCAGTCTTTTAGAGCAGAAGCTGCTAAGTCTTGTGTTTATGTGATTGTATTTCCATGATACTTGAATTGTTTCCTTCTGGTTGCTTGTAATATTTTCTCCTTGACCTAGCAACTCTGAAATTTGGCTACTATATTCCTAGGAGTATTCCTTTTGGGGTCTCTTTCAGGAGATGATCAGTGAATTTTTTCCACTTCAATTTTACCCTATAGTTCTAGAATATCAGGGCAATTTTCCTTGATAATTTCTTGGATGATGATGGCCAGGCCCTTTATTTGATCATGGTTTCAGGTAGACCAATAATTTTTAAATTTTCTCTCCTTCCTCCTCTATTTTTCAGGTTATCTGTTTTTCCAGAGAAATATTTTTCTTGTTTTGTATTTTTTCTTTCCTTGAGTTTTGTTTTATAATTTCTTGATTTCTCATAAAATCATTACTTCCATCTGCTACATTCTAATTTTTAAAGAATTCTTTTCTTCAATGAGCTTTTAGACCTCCTTTTCCAACTGACCAATTATGCTTTTTAAGGAATTCTTCTCCTCCTTGGCTTTTTGGACCTCTTTTGCTATTTGAGTAAGTCTATTTTAAAGGTGTTATTTTCTTCACATTTTTTTTTGGAGGGGTCTCATTTAGCAAACCGTGGACTCGTTTTTCATGATTTTCTTGCATTGACCTCATTTTTCTTCCTAATTTTTCCTCCACCTCTCTTAACTGATTTTCAAAATTCTTTTTTAACTCTTCCATGGTTAGAGACCATTTCATATTTTTCTTGGAGGCTTTGAATGTAGGAGCCTTGACTTTGCTATCTTCCTCCAGGTGGGTGCTTTGGTCTTCCTCTGGTTACATGTTTTGATATTCTTCATCTGAAAAGACAGAAGAAAATAACTTTGGATCAAGAAAGTAAGCTTCTATAGTCTTATTTTTCTCCTTTGGGGCATTTTCCCAGTCAATTTCTTGACTTTTGACCCCTTTGTCAAGTGGAGGGTTTATTACCCCAGACTTCAGAGGTTTTGTGTAGCTGTTCCCAATATATCTCTAGCGATCTGTAAGTCGTCAGATCCTCCAAAGTGGCATAGTCAAGGGAAAGTTGGTTACTGCTCTCCTGGCCTTTTTTCTGCCCTGGAACTATGAGTAAGATTCTCTCTCCATAGCTGCTACCAGCTCCACCACACCACCACTCATCCTCACCTCAGGAACACCACTCAGGACTGAGACCCAGATTAGTCACTTGCTTCCCCCACTGTCTGTAAACTAAGAGCTCCAGAAGCAGTTGCTGCTGTGGCAGTGGCTGACACCACCTTGGGGCTGGGGCTGAGGCTGGGGTCCAACTACTCTCCCCTCTCACCCAGGTGAAAGAGCTTTCTCACTGACCTTTGAAGCTGTCTTTGGCATTTGTGGGTTGAGAAATCTGTAAACTGCAGCAGTTGCCCATGATTCAATGCCTTGAAACTAACTCTAGTCCTATCTGTGCCAGTGTGGCACTTCCTGGGCTGCACTTCATCCAGAGCCTGGTGCAATAGACCTTTTCTGTTGGTCTTCCAGTTTGTCTTGGGCTGGAAATCTCTTTTATTCTTTCATTTTGTGGCTTCTGTTGCTCTGGAATTTGTTTACTGTAATTTTTACAGGTATTTTAAGGGTTTCAGAGGAGAGCTCAATCAGATCCATGCTTCTGCTTCAACATCTTGGCTCCACCTCTGTTTTATAATTTCTTGATAAATTTTATATATCTATATAGATATCTACATAGATATCTATATAGATCTATAAATGGCTCATAAAGCCATTAGCTTCTATTTGCTCCATTTTATTCTTGAAGGAATTGTTTTATTCGATTAGCTTTGTCCATTTGGCTAGTCCTCCTTTTTAAGTCATTCCACTCCTCGTTGGCTTTTTGGACCTCTGTTGTTTTGTTTGTTCATCTTCCCAGCAAAATATTTTACTTTTCAACTCCGTGTCATGGTAGGATTCCACTTCCAGGGGGAATTGGGGGTGGGGTTGGTGTACTGTCCTAGGCTTCAGGGTTGTGTATCAGCCACAAGATTCCCCACAGTCTGTGAGTTCAGAGCTCCAGAAGATGCTGCTGCTGCCACCACTGCCAGTGCCACCTCTTCCACTCTGGGGCTGGGGTCAGACCCCAGCAGGTCCATGCCCTTCCCCCACTCATGTCCAGTAGTTTTTCAACTGACCTTCTATGCTATTTTTGATGTTTGTGGGTTGAAAAGTCTGGACTCTGCCAGAGCTGCCAGTGATTCAGTCCCCTGAGGCCTACTCAAACCCTGTCTGCGCTGGTGTGGCCCACCTCAAACTGAACATCATTCAGCTCCCAGCCTGGTGCCATAGACACTTTCCATCTACCTTCTAGGCTCTCTTGGGCTGCACATTTGTTTCACTCTGTCATTTTGTGGGTTCTGCAACCCAAGAATTTGTTTAGAGTAATTTTTATAGGTATTTGACTAGGGTTTGGGGAGCTCAGGCAAGTCCCTGCTTTTTCTCTGCCATCTTTGAAACTGACTTTTTAAAGTCTCAATTAAAATCCCATATTTTACTAGAAGGCTTCCCCAGACCATCTTATTTCTACTGCCTTCCATCCACTATTTCCTATTTCTCCTGTATGTAGCTTGTTTTTATATATTTGTTTGCATATTACCTCCATTAGGTTTTAAGCTCCTTGAAGTAAGGCATTATCTTTTGCCTCTTTCTATCCCCACTGCTTAGCACAGTTTCCGGTATATAGTGCATGCTTAAAATATGTTTATTGATTGATTCATTTAACCTTTGTAGGGTTCATTTTTCTTCTCTGTAAAATTAGGGAACACACACAGAACTATCTAATTTACAAAAGTGAAGCTGTATTCATTTAAGTATGTCTTACCCTGTTTCTACACTCCCTTTATTCTCTGATATTCTCAATCTTCTTTTAATGTAAATTAAATGTAATTGTAAATTACAAAATAATGTAAATTTCAATTCCATCACCTGAAATTATCCCTCCAGACCAATCCAAACCCTATGCAGTTTGAAATATCCTGTGTCTACTTCAAAGTCTTTAAGGTATCCCCAAAAGGCTTTGTCTTTTTTGTTTAAATACTCACACTCCTGACTCCTTCCAATTGCTAGGTATTTCTGAACTTTTGGTCAATGGCACTGGTAAGACTGACACCCAGAACTTTTTGCAAGTTGACTGAATGAGAAGTCAAAGTGCCCAAGTACAAGGGCAGGAGGTGAGGTAGAGCAAAATTGCAATTCAATCACTGAATACCTTGAAAAGTGAAAGGAAATGAATTGGAGGATGATTTTTATTAGTACATACATACACACATAACCACACTCACATATATGTATTTTGTATATATAATAAATACACACAGGTATGAGTATTGTGTGTGTGCATGTGATTGAATCTTGAATTCAATTTTGCCTTTGATATTGACTTGTTTTGTTAACTTGGGCAAACTACCTTCATTAGCTTTAAGTAATTCTTGTGTAACATAAAAATAATAATAGTACATAGCTCTTAATAAATAACATGGTACGTTATCAAAAATATTTTAGATATATAGTAAAAAAAATAATGTCTAACTTCCTGTTCCCCTAGCAGAGCACTCAATCTCCTATTTGCTCTAGGATGTTGTCTCTCCTTACATCAACCTTTTGGCACCCTTCTCTTCCGTCAAGGCACAACTCAAGGGCCACTCCCCTGAAGTATTTCTCTTATCCCTACAATTAATTTTTTTAATGTGTTTCTATATTACAAATGTGTCCAAGATCTTTTCTTCATAGAACTAAACTACTCGAGGGCTGGGATTGTTTGATATTTTTTATTGTCATTAACCAGGCACAATCCTTGGCACAAAATAATTCAGTAAATACTCTAATTGAAGTATCTAGAAAAACGTACTTCAAACAGTGATTTACAAATGCTAAAAAATGTACTTGATCTTTACAAACAGTTACTGTTTTAATTAATTAATGTTTGGGAAGAGATAATTAAAAAGTTATCTAGTTTACTAATCTCCCTATGACATTGAGAAACTCACTGGATTTCTTTGGACCTTGGTTTCTTCATCTTTTTTATAGTATATAAAATTATATTGAAAGTTTCTCCTAGCTCTAAAATTCTATGACAGTATTATTCCCTTCGTTTTGCTTTGGCATATGATTGATTACCAGATAAAATCATAGGGTTTTTAAAGTTTTAGATTTATTATAATTATAAAATGATTGACCTCCATAAACACTGATCCCCAATAGATGTTAATATTTACTTTTTTTCTTGAAACATTTCCAAGAGATAAAACAGTTATTGTGATGAAAGCTCAGCTTCCCTAGAGTGTATTTTGATATAAAGCAATGACAGATACAGAAAATTTATGTCCCTTAGAAGAAAACAAAACAAAAATTAATATTGTTATTCATGCCAGTTTTCTAAGTGATGTCATCTTATGAGTATGAAGAATTTTGAGAATGAATTTCAATAAGATTGTGAAAAGCATCAAATATAATTGGTTTTGTCAATCAAGAAAAAGTATTTTACTCATTTGTCAATGCTTAAACATTACATATATTATTACAAAATTTATGCTGCAATATGCTTTTTATAATGAATGAAAAACACTTCCATTTATCAGCCCTTCAATTACTTATTGTAATCATGTTAATTATTTACTAATAAATAATACTTTAAAGCTCTAACAGTCTCTCATATTAAGACAGTATTTATCCATAGCAATATTATATACACATACACATGCATACACATATGTACATATGAAACAAATTTGTATATATAAACTTTAGAAAAGTATACTCAATTTGTAATACATAAATGTGTACCCATTCATATATATATGTATATATATATCTATGCATATATATGTGTGTGCATGTATATATGTATGTGTATGTATATGTGTATGTATATATATGTGTGTATGCATGTATGTGTATTTATATATGTATGTAGGCATATTTATGATTTGGAAATCAGTAGGAATTCCAGAATATATATCAAAGAGTATATTTGTAGTTCCTTGTCTAATTTTAGGAGGCGATAAAGTACTTCCTTTTCTTTTTTGAAGCAAACCAATAACTTTAAACAACATCAACATCTACAAAATAAAATCTGAAAGCGTTATATATGTGCAACCTTATGAAATAACTAATGTCCTCACAATCAAACTTCTAGTCTATTAAATTAACTTTCTAATAAGTCTTCTGGATTCTTGGCAGGATTATCCTCTTCCTCACCATATCCATCTTGCACAAGAATTCCAAAATATTCACTATTGTATTCTAGAGTTGTATAGGACCTTAGAGATCATTTAATGGTGCTAAATCTGAACAGGAATGTTTCTGAAACAACATTGACAAATGGTCATTTCTTTTGGCATTCTTAAGGGAGTCCATTTTCCCAGCTTATTCACTAAGATGATAGGTTGTAAAGTACCAGGACAATATCTTGTACTAATCCTCCACCTTCCACTATCATAGCTTTAATAGTTTAAGAAAGTCTTTCGTATCTATGAATCTTCCTTAGATTTTAGTGACACTGCAGTCTAAACTGATGGATGGTGTTGCCAATTGATTGACAGATTCTTAATAGCCAGGCAGTATCTTTTTCTTTCAGTTTTTGATCAAAGTTTTTTATAAATTTGGCCCAATTCTATTCTAGTTTCTGAACTAGTTGTTATGTCTTCTTCATTCTTAAAAATATTGCTGGTGAGTAAAGTATTCAAGAACTACTGGGGGTCATCCATATTCCCAGATAATTAAGGTAGAAGGTCATTTATTACTTCTTTGCCTTCTACTTACTGATGTGACTTCTTCAGGCCTGAAGGCCACTTGGAATAATATCTCTAATAAAGAAATCAATCATCTGTATATCTTATTTAACAATCAGCATATTTTATATTTTCATAGAAAAAGATAATATTTCATGGAAAATTAGGTCTATGTTTTGCCTTTTATTTTGTATTAGGATATTCTGTGTTTTGAAAGTAAGTACTTTGAAACTTTGTTCTATATTTTTTTTCTTTGAACCATCTGTTATTCAGAATATTCTTACTTAGTATCCATTTAACTGGTTTGTACTACTCTTCTAAGCCTAAGTACTAATGGGTTAAATTAATCTTATAAAAGGAGGATTTTTTTTTTGTTTTAACCTCAACAACCTGCTTCATTTAAACAGAGACAAAACCATGATAAAATTCAGGGGAGAATAGAAAATCTTCTATGCTTGATGTGACTCTAAAAAGCAAGACTCTACACTAGACTAAACCTGGAGTGTTCTTTGGAAAGGAACTGAGGAAAATTATCCTGGAGTCAATGCTGAAGTGAAATTGCAAATGCTTTGAATTTTCCTTTATATTACTGATTCCTTTTTGTATGATAATAAATATTGGTAACCAGTCATAATCTTCTGGTCCTTTTCCTCTCCTTCTCCATCTTCTCAGTGCTCCATATTCTATGATAGACTGTCATTCTCTTTATTTGTGGGTGAGAGTATGTAATGTGGTCTCTGGAGGTCATGTCCCATATCCAGAAAATGACTATTACATTTATGATGAAAGAGACAGAATCAGAGCAGAAAACAAGATACCTGATTAGGATCTGTTTTCCTGATGGTAGCTGCTCTTCTGCATTTTCTTCTAAGCTGTGTGATAGGTTTTGGTGGAAATTTGTGAACAGAATTGAATGTATGGTAGAGTTTTCTGCTTGTCTGCTTTATTCCCAAACCTACCATAACCAGCAATAGAAGCAGCAGTCACCACACTTAGTCTCTTACTGGGTGTTGCTGCCAATTCTTGCTACTTAATGAAATCATTCCTTTGCTTGCTCAGATCAGAACCTATTTGTTGGGGTTTCTTCCATGTCTGTAAGATGTCTCTACTCTCCTTTTAGATTTGAGAGAGAAGAAACTGGGGGAACAGCAAGGAACTGTGCTCCCAGAAAGCATTTCTCTACACCCAGGTCAGTTTTACCTGTGCTCATGAAGATTCTTCCCCACTCCAGAATTTCATTCATTGTTCCCCCAGCCTGTCCTATGTTGTGGACATATTTTATCTATCCTCCTAGCTTTGTCTCTGCCCATTTTCATTTTATCCTACCCCTCTAGCACAGAACTCCACTCCAAACACCAAGGTGTCCACAGTTTGTACTGGGTTTTAGAAGAACTCAACCTACAGTGAAAACTATAGTAGTAGGGAGCCTACTCCTAGGAAAGAAGGGTCTGTCTTTTCCTGTTGTATCTTGTGGGCAGCCTCCAGTGACTACATCCTGAGACTTGAACAAATCCTGACCCAGCCACGTACAAAGGATTCACTGCTGCTGTGATCAGGGCAATAGACAAAGGAAACCAGAATGGGGGAATTAGAGATAGTTGGGGGAAATACTGTAAACTACCTGGGAAGTAGCCTATAGTTTAGCACCACTCATATTAGGTGCTAGATTTTGAGTCACAAAACCTGCATTCAAATTCTAACTGCTTTACCACATTTTTGTAACCTTTATTACCTTGAGCAAGGCATTTCTTTTCTTTTTTGGACAAAGGATCCACATCTCAATTGAAAACTCCTGACTTTTATAGTCTTAGAGACTTGGGCCACAGGGTTTTAGTGATTTGCTAATTGACAAACACAAAATCTCTCTCTCTCTCTCTCTCTCTCTCTCTCTCTCTCTCTCTCTCTCTCTCTCTCTCTCTATATATATATATATATATATATATATATATATATATATATATATATATATATATATATATATATGTTGGAGGCAGGATTTGAATACACATATTTTATTGCCAGTGCCAGTTTTCTGTATGTTATACTGCTATGCCATACTGTTTGCTTTTTTCATTATAGGTTAAATAAATTCAAGAGTCACCTCTTAAACACTGTGTCAAGCATTGTCGTAAGCACTGGGAATACAAATACAAATAAAAAGATGAATAGTCCCTGGCCCCCAAGGAGCTTACATTCTAAGAAGTCCATAATGAAGCATGGCTGGTATGAGCCTTTAATAAAAATGGAGGATACCCCATTGCAGGACTTGGACAGAGAAGGCAACTGAAAGGTAAAGTAGTGAGATTCTTTGAAAGTATAACAAGAACAGAATATAAACACTTTATCACTTCAGTCTCTGAGAATTAGGCTCATGATTTAATCTTATTCCCATCATTGCACTCTCCTCAAGCTCATGTATAGATGTGGCCATAAAGCTTGGTGAGTACTTAAGCAAGGCTAGGGGGGCAAAGTGATCTTGTTGCTATATTTGAAAATCTGTCCTAGATTCCAGCTCTCAGATTACTATGGTTCACTCTCCTGAATTTCTAAACTACCAAGTTCACAGACCCCATTTCCTTCACCTAGAAGATAAAAATACAATTGAAAAGGACCAAAGACCTCAGGGGCCACATGGCCTTACAGGAGAGTCATAAGGCCCTTCCCTTCTAAGATGATAGCATGAGTAAGAAAAAAGCAGAAAGACAAAGATATGCTATATTTTATATGACATTACAATGTGAAAGCATATATTTAAAGTATTTTATCAAAAGTTATCTTCTTTATATAACCCAAATCTTTTCCCTTAATTTTAGCTGGTGCCTCATTATTAGGAGTTCTGTGGACACGAAGAACAGTGAATGTACTTATAAGGAAAAAAAATCAAATCCTTGAAAACAGTAATTAGGTGCCCATTTAGCTTCCTCCTCTCTAGAATAAACAATTCATATTCCTTTATCTTTTCCTTATAGAATATATCTTCTATCCTTTAGTTATTTTTGTCACTGTTCCTGGACTCTCTCCAGTTTCTCTGCATCCTTTGTAAAGTGCTTGGGCTGTGCGCAATATTTAAACATGAGTATGATTAATACAGATCCCAATGGAAGGGTCACTTCCTATTCCTTGCATGCTGTCCTCCTTTTAGTACATTCCAGTATCATGCTGAAATTTTTTTTTACAATGGCTTTAAAGTTTACCAAGATGCTGATTTCAAAATAATGTTTCATAAAGTGCATTAAGGAAACCATAAACTTTCCTTTCAAATTTCCTTGATGCAGCTCGATTGCTGTCTGGGAGGGCTGCCAACAGAGCTGTGGCAGAAGAACATTAACGCTTCAGAGTAGTTGTGAGAAGGGCACATCTTGCTCTTCAGTTCAATCACTGATTCCCAGAATTTCTGGGAGGCAAAAAAATGAAGCAGCATATTTATTTTAAGCAGCCTCCAGTGTTGAGATCATTGCTCTATTCATTTGGTTAATGGAGAAGATGAATGTATAATTAACTATTCACCAAGACTTCACTCTTTGCTCTTGAACCCACTTGTCCTTCAATGTTTTGATTAAATAGGCCTTACGCTGTGTTAAAAAAAATAGTAAGTGGGTGCTCCATTGTATTGAAGAAGAAATTCAAAGTATAAGATCTCTTTGTACCAGGTCCAAATGATGCCAATACTTAAGTTAGAAGTAGAAAATTGAGTTAATGATCTAAATGTTTGCAAAACAGGTTTTTGTGCTAGAAATAGAGACATTCAGTTTTGTTGAGCACTGAAGAGTTTTCATAGGTTATAGAATAGATGTGCCCCAGTAAAGCTGGATACATAATGTAGCCTGAATTCCCATTGAAAGGAGAAAGGGATCACTGATTCCCTAGATAGAGTTATTGGGTTTGGATCGCAACTGTAACTACCTCTGTGACTGTGGGCAAGTCACAAACTTTCTTGGCCCTACCTTTATCTACTAAACAAAGAGGGGGTTGGTTTTATGAAAATATTGTCTCGAGTCAGAGGACATGGGAGAGGGAAAGAGGAATGTGAGAAATAAGCACCTGCTTTTAAAATATCTCATTTCAGCCATGGATTTGAATTCTGCCTCTGAAGCCTACAATATTTGTTATCTGGGAATGTCACTTAACCTCCATGTGCCTCAGTTTGCTAATGGACAGAATGAAATTGGACTAGATGGTCTCTGAAGTCTCTTCGAAGTCTAAGTCTATGATCCTGCGATATTTCTGTATAAAATCTCATGACCAAAAAAACCAACAATTACAAACCATGATTTAATTTTAAAATATGTTCTAAGGAAGAAATTAATATGATTACTTTTGTCTTTGCATATACTTGGTGAAACAGTCTTGCGTGTCTGTTTTTCCCTCATTGGTTTTTGGAATAGATTGATGATTTCTGTAGAAGTAGGGAAATCTCAATCAGTAAATTCCGCCCACCAAGGCTGGTTGATTTCTACATTGAAAATTTGTCTTACACAGTTTCCCGGATGGTTAAGACATTGAGACTTTCCCAGTGTCACGCAATAAGCATATGTTAAAAGCAGAAATTAAATCCAAGAGCATCCTAATTCCATGTCTGGTTCTCAATTGACTATAGAATATGCTTCTTATGTTATCCTCCAGTACAATGTTATCTTATGCTATCAAATTATCATCTCTGTACTAATGATTGTGAAGTCTTCCTTCTTGTACAAGTTTCACTCACAATTTCCATTACTATCTAAATGTATTCCACCTTAATCCTAAACTTAGTGTCGTAACATAATTTATTATCCAAACCAGCTCATTATCAAAACTGCCATCTTTGAGTCCATTACCCTCAGAAACTTTAGCAATCTTGAATTATTGTCTTTCTGTTCTTATTACTGATGTCACCAAGTTTTTTAATTCTTTTTCTTTCATGCTTCTTTTTAATGTATCCTTTCTTCTTAATTCCCCATGAATACCATCTTGGTTCAGATAGTCTACTTTTCACGTCTGATTTTCCTTCCTCCATTTCCCTAGTATTGAATCCATCCTTTCATCACTCCATAGTTAAACTTCCAGAAAATTAAACTTTTATTATTATCAGATCCTAGAATTAGAAAACCACTAAGATATAAGGGACCTCATAAATAAACTAATTCAAATCATACTTGAACATGAATCATGCCTACAATGTACATAAGAAGTGGTCATCTAGCCTTTAAGAATCTTCGAAAGGGAATATACATTACCCCCTGCCTATTCTGCTTGTTAATAGCTCACTCTAATTGTTCAATTATCTTTACATTCAGTCGGAGTGTGTTTGTAAAAGTTTTCATCCATTGTCCCTAGTTTTATCTCTTGGAGCCGCAAGGAATTAAGAATATCTCTTCCATGACAACACTTCAAATACTTGAAGACAACTATAATGCACCATGATATCTTTTGACAGACTTTTGGTTTGTTTGTTTTTATAGGTCAAATTTCAATCTATCAGTCTTTCAATCCAAAAGCACTTATAAAGTACATGAATGTCTCTTTCATTCTAGGCACAGGTATTAACAAAAACTGAAATATTCTCTGATTTCAATTACATTACAAAGAAGGAGATGGTATTTACATATATAAAAATATCCATTAAAAAATAAAATAAACACAAGGTAGTTAAAGGAAGGCAATAAAAGTTCAGAAGGTCAGAAAAGACTTCAGGGAAGGTAAAGTTTGAGTCTACCTTTATTTGAGGAAAGGATTCTATGAAACAAGGATAAAGAGGGGATGCATTCAAGAAATGGGAGATGGAAAGAGCTGAGGTATGCAGAAGAGAGATGGAGTGTTAGATGTCCAATGACTATTTCACCTGGGTCATAGTATGTGGGAAGGGAGTAATGTATAATGATGCTAGAAGGGTAAGTTGGGGCTATATTTTGAAGGGATTTAAAAGTGAAATGGGGGGATTTCTTGTTTATTTTATTATATTTCATCCTAAAGAAAATAATATGTCACAAGAGTTTATTTAATAGAAGAATGGCATAATCATTTCTGGGATTAAGGGAAATGATTTTGTTTGGTATGGACTGAAATGGGAGGAGTTGCACCAGGAACATAATTGCAAACAAATCTCACAAATCAAGTTATTATGATTTTTCAAAACCATGGTTCTCCTCTTCTGAATATTTTCCAGTCACTCAATGTTATTCCAGAAATGTGGGAGCCAGAACATCACATAGTACTCCACATATAGTTTGATTATGGCAGAGAAAAGCAAGACTATTTTGTTTTGGATAGATAAGGACTTGATGAGTGATCATGTCAATCAAATTCAAAACAACGAAAAAATGGAAGAAAATATTAAATATGGGAAAATGAAAAAAAGTGTCTGACCTGGAAAATAAATCCATGAGAGACAATATCAGAATCGTTGGACTACATGAAAACCATAATCAAGTGGAGGACCTGGAGAGCATTTTTTAAGAAATTATGAAGAAATATTGTCCTCATGTCCTAGAATGAGAGGACAAAATAAGCATTGACAGAATCCACCAATTACCCTAGAGAACAGATTCCCAAATAAAAGTCCTCAAGTAACATTATAGACAAATTTCAGAACTAGCAGTTCAAGGAAAAATATTACAAGTGGTCAGAAAGAAACAATTCAAATTGGGGGAGTCACAATCAGGATCACACAGGATTTAGCAGCTGCAATATTAAAAGATGTAAGGTCATGGAACTTAATATTCTAGAGCTCAAAGGTCCCAGGAATACAATGAAGAATCAGTTATCCAGAAAAATCAAGCATAATATATCAAGGAAAAATTTGTTATTCAATGAAATTAAAGGATTTCAAGTCTTCCTAAGCAGAAGACCAGAACAAAACCCAAAAGGTGATCTCCAGTATCAAGACCCAAGTGAAGCATAAACAGGTAAAAAGGGGAAAAAAACATAAGGGATTCAACAGAACTAAATTGTTTACATCTCCAAATGAGAAAATATTTATAACATTTTTTGCTATTTTTTCATTTCATTTTTATTTAGTATTTTATTTTCTCCAATTACAGGTTTAAAAAAAAAAACTTTTTAACATTGATTTTTAAAAGTTTGAGTTCCAAGCTCTCCTTTCCTCCCTCCCCACCCTCACCTTCACCGAGAAGACAAGCAATTTGATAGAAATTATACTTGTGTAGTTATGCAAAACATAACAGTCATGTTGTGAAAGAAAACATGGACAAAAATAAAGTATGTTTCAGTCTGTATTTGTACGCCATCAGTTCTTTCTATGTGGATGGAGAGTATTTTGCATCATAAGTCCTTCAGAGTTGTCTTGGATCACTGTATTGCTAAGAATTGCTAAATTCTTCAGAACTGATAATCTTACTATACTTTTACTACTTTGTACATATACATTTCACCTTGCAAGAACCCAGGCAAGTCTTTTCTGGTTTTTCTGAGAGCATCCTGCTCATCTGTCTTATACTACAATGATATTCCATCATAATAACATGTGACAGCTTGTTCAACCATTACCCAATTGATGGGCATCCCTTCAATTTCTAATTCTTTGCTCCAAGAAATGAGCTGCTATAAATATTTCTTGTACATATAGATTCCTGTCCTTTCTTATCTCATTTGGGATACAGACCTAGTAGTGGTATTGTTGGTCAAAGGGTATACATGGTTTTATAGTCCTTTAGGCATAGTTCTAAATTGCTCTAGGAAATGGTTGTGTCACTTCACTGCTCCACCAAATCAATGTTAATGTGTCATTTTTCCCACATCCCCTCCAATATTTGTCATTTACCTTTTCTGTCTGTTTAGCCAATATAATAGGTATGTATAGTACCTTAGAATTGTTTTAATCGACGTTTCTCTAATCAATATTGAGTCAGAAATTGTTTCAATATGTCTATAGATAACTTTGATAGCTTTATCTGAAAATTGATCATACCTTTTGATCATTTATTGATGGGGCAATGACTCTTATTTTTCAAAACTTTAACTCTGAGAAATATATGTGAGAAATGAGACTTCTCAGAGAAACTTGATTCCGTTTTTTTCATTTACTATTGCTAACTGTATTTCCCTTATACTTATTCTTCTCATTTTTTCTAGTCTATCTCTTTCCTTTCACCCTCTCTCTTCTCAAAAGTGTTTTGTTCTGACTTAGCCCCTCATTCAATCTACCCACCCTTCTATTCTGCCCCACGTCTTGTATCTTCTTCCCTTACTACTTTCCTCTAACGTGAGATAGATTTCCATACTCAGTTGAGTACGTATGTTATTCAATCTTTGAGTCATTTTTCATCAGAGTAAGGTTTACTCACTCCCTCTCACATCTCCTCCTCTTCCCCTCCACTGTAAAAACTCTTTCTTGCCTCTTTTATGTAAGATAATTTGCACCATTCTACCTCCCCCTTTCTCTTTCTACCAGTATGATCTCTCACCCCTTAATTTTATTTTTTAGACATCATCCCTTTATATCAAACTTACACCTGCGCCCTCTGTCTGCATATACTCCTTTGAACTACTCTAATAATGAGAAAGGTCTTATGAGCTAAAAACATAATTTTCTCATGTAGGAATATAAATATTTTAATTTTATTAAGTCCTTTATGTTTTTATCTTTTATGTTTACCATTTTATGCCTTTTGAGTCATATTTGATAGTCAAATTTTCTATTCAGCTCTGGTCTTCTCATCAAGAATACTTAGAAGTCCTGTATCTCATTTTTTCCCCTGAAGGATTAGACACAGTTTGGCTGGGTAGGTCATTCTTGGTTATAATCTTACCTCCTGTCCCCCGTCCCCACAGAATATAAAATTTCATGTTCCCCAATCCTTTAATGTAGAAGCTGCTATAGCTTGTATTATCCTGACTGTGGTTCCATCACACTTGAATTGTTTCTTTCTAGCTGCTTGCAATATTTTCTCCTTGTCCTGGGAACTCTGGAATTTGAGTATAATATTCCTGGTAGTCTCCATTTTGGAATCTCTTTCAGGAAGTGATCAGTGGGTTCTTTCAATTTCCATTTTACCTTCTGGGTCCAGAATATAAGGGAAGTTTTCCTTGATAATTTTTTTGAAAGATGATGTCTAGGCTTTGTTTCTGAATATGACTTTCAGGAAATCCAGTAATTTAAAAATTATCTCTTCTGGATCTGTTTTCCCAGGCAGTTGTTTTTCCAATGCAATATTTCACATTGTCTTCTATTTTCTCATTTTTTTGATTTTGTTTTATTGCTTCTTGATTTCTCATGAAGTCATTAGTTTCCATTTGCCCCATTTGAACTTTTAAGTAATTATTTTCCTAAATGAGTTTTTAGACCTTTCTCGTCTGGTCAGTCCTGCCTCTTAAGACATTTTTTTCTTCATTGGCATTTTGTATATTTTTTACCATTTTCCCTAGTCTGTTTTTTTTTTAAAGTATTGTGTGTGTGTGTGTGTGTGTGTGGGTGGGTGGAGAGGTGTTGGGGGTGTGAGTTTCCTTTACCAAGCTCTTGACTCACTTTTCATGACTCTCTTGCATCACTCTCCTTTCTCTTCCCAATTTTTCCTATTCCTCTCTTACTTGATTTTAAAAATCCTTTTTTTTTTTACCTCTTCCATGTCCTGAGACCAATTCATATTTTCTTGGAGTCTTTGGATACAAGAGCTTTGACTTTATTGTCTTCTGACCGTGTGTTTTGATTTTCCTTGTCACCATAGTAATTTTCTACAGGTAGAGTTTTTTTTTCTTTTGTTTGCTCATTTCCCTAGCCTATTACTTGATTTTTAACTCTTTGTCAAAGTGGGGCTCTTCCTCTATAGTGGATGGTGCATTGTCCCAAGCTTCAAGAGTTTTTTGCAGTTGATTTCTGGGATACTTCTAGGGACCATTTAAGTTTTCTGTTTTTCCAAGTTGGTATGATCTAAGGAGAAGTGTTTAATACTCTCATGACCTATGTTCTGATCTGTGAGTGAAAACAAGCACTCTTTGCTTCCCTGGAGCTGTGACAAGGTTTCTCCCTCCACTGTGGCTACAAAGTCAGCTATGGTAGTGTTCCTCCTCCCCCTGGAAATGCTACCCCGAATTTCATCCCAGATCCAAATATGGCTAATGCAACAGAATCCTGCCTCAGTGCTAGCAGAAAACCCCAGTAATACCTCTCTCAACAGTTGTTTGACCCCCACTGTATGTGGACTGAGAATTCCAGGAGCAGCCATTGCCCTCTCATTGCCACTGCTGTCAGAGCCACCATCCCTACTACCACCACCACTGCTGAATCAGTCACTCCCAAGGCCTGCACCTGGTTTGCAGTGCATGGGGTTGTGCTGGCATGGTGTTCCACTCTCACCCAAGTGAGAGTGCTGGCCTTCTAAACTGTCTTGTGCTGGAAATTTATCTCACTTGGGCTTTTTGTGGATTCTTCTGCTCTATAATTTGTTTTATTTTTAAAGGTATTATGGAAGTTCGGGGAGACAGCTCTGGTGAGTCCCTGCCTTTACTCTTCCATATTGGCTACATCCTAATACTTCCATCTCTTAAAAATTGTGTCACTAATAGTACAGATAGAAGGAATATATACAGAGGTCATGAGTATAAGCTGAATTTGAGGGAATGACATAAAAATTAAGAGATGAGAAAGAGGAACAAAATGGGTACAAAAGGAAGGGAGAGGTAGAATGGGGTAAATTATCACACATGAAGAGGTAAGAAAGACCTAATACAGTGGAGGGGAAGACAGGGAGGGGTGATGGACATTGTTTGAACCTTACTCTCATCAGTACTGGCTCAAAGATGTAATAATATACACAATCAATTGGATGTAGAAATCTCTCTTACCTACAAGAGAGGTAGAAGGGAAGAATATTAAAGGAAGGAGGAGTGGGGACTAACAGAAAGGAAGGTGGATCACGGAGGTGGTTGACAGCAACAAAACACTAGTGAATAGTGAAAAGGGTGAAAGGAGAGGGAGGACAAACAGGAGAAAAAATCATAACTATTAATGTGAATGGGATGAACTGTCCTATAAAATGGAAGTGGATAGTAGAGTAGATTAAAAAATAGAATCCTATAGTATGTTACCTATGAGAAACACAATTGAATCAGAGAGACACACAGAGTAAAGGTAAGGGGCTATTGCTGAATCTATTATGCTTCAGTTGAAGTAAAAAAAAAAAATGAACAGGGGTACCAATCTTGATCTTAAACAAAATAAAAGAAGAAATATACTTAATTAAATGAGATAAGGAGAGAAACTGTATCTTGCTGAAAGGAATCATTGACAATGAAGCAACCAGATTAGAAGAGCTATGATTTTCAGATCTTCAGGTTTTCAGATCTATGGGGAGGGGAAGAATTCATGACCAAACAAGAGATAGAAAGAATTGCAAAAAGTGGAATAGACAATTTTGACCTTATTAATTTGAGATGCTTGTGTACAAACAAACAATGCAAACAAGAAATGCAGAAAGATGGGAAACAATCTTTGTAGTGTCTCTGATAAAGGCCTCATTTCTCAAATATATAGAGGACTGAATCAAATTTATAAGAATACAAGCTATTCTCCAATTGATAAATGTTCAAAGGATATGAAGTCACTTTTCAGATGAAGAAATCAAAGGTATCTGTAGACATATGAAGACGTGCTCTAAGTCACTTTTGATGAGAAAAATGCAAGTTAAAACAACTCTGGAGTACTATCTTACACCTATCAGACTGCCTAATAGGACAAAAAGGAAAATGAAAAATGTTGAAGAGGATATTTGAAAATTGTGAAATTAATGCACTGTTGGTGCTGGAGAGCAATTAGGAACTGTACAAAAAGGGCAACAGAATTGTGCATACCCTTTGATCCAGCAATACCAATAGTAGGTCTGTATCCCAAAGAGAACATAAAAAATAGTAAAGGACCTATATATATATGTATATTCATAACAGCCCTATTTTTGGTGGGAAAATATTGGAAACTGAGGAGATGGACATCAATTGGGGAATGGGTGATGGATGAACAATGTGAATGCAATGGAATACTACTGTGCAATTAGAAATTATGAAGTCACATTGCAGAAAAAACCCAGAAGACCTTATCTAAACTGATGCAAGTAAAATTAGCAGAATCAGCAGAACACTGTACACAGTATCAGCAGCATCATGTGATAATCAACAATGATCCAAGACAAATACCAAAGACCCATGGAGTAAAATGCTTTATGTATTCTGATAAAGAACTGATGGACTCAATGAAAACTGAAGTATTTTTCCCTCACTTCTTTTGATCTGTTACTAATTCCACAACTATGATGCATATAGAAATGTTTTACATAACAGTATATGTATAAACTATATCAAACTGCCTATTGTTTTCAGAAGAGGGGATGGAAAGGAGGGAAGAAGAAGAATTTGGAACTCAAAATCTTGTAAAACTAAATAAAATTTTCTTGATATGTAATTAGAGGAAAATAAAATACTATTTAAAGAAAAAAATAAAGTTGAAGACAGTAATGATAAAAAATAAACAAAAAAGATGTAACTTTTCATCAGATTTATAAATGTTCTTTCCCATCTTGATGACATCACAAAATCTGATGAGTCATTTCATCTAAGTCACACATGTCACAGGGACTCTACAAGAGACCTTTGGAGTTGATATTGACCCGTGAATGGTTATTGTTTGAGACTGTCCACTTAAATAGTCTGAAATCTGAGTTCATTATCCTCTGGTCTATTATTTCTTTCTTTCCACCTTATGCACATAGATAACATCAGATATTTTGTCAAGGATTTGTTGTCACCTCCCTTTATCTCCAAATTAGCAAAGCAGCAATAACAACAACAAATTTTTTTTTACTCTAAATTTCTTTTTCCTGTAATTATCTTGTATTACTTACTCATTGCTTCCACATTTTATATATGTCTTTTAAAAGATTTGCTATTTAATATGTTCCTTGTGATTCTCTGTTTCTTTTGATCACTTTTTGTTTTCCTCATCAGAAATGTTTCTTTTTTCTGTATTTTTAATGTAATTATTAATAACTTTTTGGAAAATATTATTTTGGAAAAATATTTGGAAAAATATTCCCCAATTGATATTTGGAAAATATTATATTTGGAAAATATTAAGAACTTTTGGAACTTGGACTTATTTGCTTCATATAATGTAAGTCATGGAACCTATCTTTTTCCAGGACTCTAAAATGTTCATCACAAGTAAAATGTATATATCACACACTATGTCTACTTGTTCTTTCCGCTATTAAATTGTAAGAGGAGAGTAAATATGTGTGTGTGTGCCTATATATATATATATATATATATATATATATATATATATATATATATATATATATGTATAGTATTTTCTTCCTTTGGTTCCTTGATTTACTCAGGTAAGTAAAAATTATTGTCTCAAAACTTCATTTTACAGATGAAGAAACTTAGACCCAGACAGAGAGAATGATTTCTCCTAGATTATATGGGTTGTATTGGCAGATAGGTGGTACAGTGGATAAAGTGCTTGAGTCTAGCACCTGGGATCAGTTCTCTGACTGAGTCCAAGTTTTACAGAACAAATCCTTTATTGAGGGGATTTGTTCTGTGAAATTTGGATTTGGTCGAAGGGCCACACTTAAGGACTTAAATGGTCACGTGTGGCCTCCAGGCTTCAGATTCCTCACACAAGAATCAGGAAGACTATAGCTAATATGGGAAGCTTATTAACTGTGATACCTTAGGGAAGTCATTTAATCTTTTTGTCTGTCTCATTTTCCTTATCGGTAAAATAAAGATAGTAAGAGCACCTACTTCCCAAGGCTGTAGTGAGGATAGAATGAGATATTTGTAAAGTACATTAATGTATCATAAAATAGCAGCTATTCATTATTATTTCTATTAATTTCTACTACTACTACTACCACCATCACTACTACTACTGCTACTACTACTACTACTACTATTGCTACACGACTACTACATGTTATATAACTGGTTCCTATGGGTTTAAATCCAGTGCTATTTCCACTAAAACAAAAAGATAATTGAAAAGAGAGTGAAATAAAGCTTGTAGTTTATATTCAGTAGTAGGAAAATAAAAGGGTGGCTAATTAGAGCTAGTTAAATTGTAAATAACAAGCTGAGGTATTTGAGTTTTATTCCCCAAATGCTGGGGAGACAGTGGAGGTTTTATCAGCAGGGGAGTGACATAGCAAATATAATTTAGCTAGAGCAGGATGAGTCTCATGACGTAAATTTTCTGACTCTGAGAGGATATATTCAGAGGTTTATTTGTAAATGTTTAACAACCTGTTCCCTAGGGAGAATATATATATATATATATATATATATATATATATATATATATATATATATATATATATATATATCTGACATATTTTAAAACTTAATCTACATTACTAACATTGCAGCCATCACTATATTAAATCTAGACAATCAAAAAAATATAAAACCAGTCCTGATTTTTAGCATTTTTCATTTTGTAGTATAAGTGCACACGCTGAAAATGCAACAATGATCTCTCCTGAGTCTCCTCATGCTTACTCCAGCACAGCCCTGGACCTGATTAAAAGGGAACAGAATAAATAACGATTGTGGGTTTTTAGATTGGGGGTGGGACCAGTTAAATTATGAGACCAGCGCAGTACACCAGAAATCCTTAATGTCAAATGCTCTTTTGCCTCTCCTTTTTCATGTCTTGTTTGTTTAAAAAAAAATCGCTGCATTTCCTGTATCATATTTCAGCCCTGGGTCCATTTTTGCCATTCTGCCATTTTATGCATATTATGATAATCCCTTGTTTATTAACAACAACAAAGTTTCAGTCTTTCCTTAACACCTAGGAGAAACAGCCCCGACTCCTCCACTTGTGATTCAATGCTTTTCCTAACCTAGTATAAACCTGACTATCCACCAATATCTTCATCTGTTGCTGAGTATAAAATGTTAGCTAGGTTTATTTCAATGAACTCTGGGAAGCATCATTCTCATTTTAACTATTATCTTTTGATGATGCTTTGCCCTCATTCTGGATTTCACAACCCCTTCTCTACCTATTCAAATCTTACCCATCTTTCAAGGAATAGCTCAAGTCACATGACCTCCAGAAACCCATCCTGCCCAGCTCCAGAGAGCATAACTTCAGATGACCTGGCAGTTAAAAGGATATAGTACTAGAGGAAAACACCAGGCAAAGGCTAAAGGTCAAGGCTTTAAAGACTATAGAGAAAATGAACAATGTTTTCGGTTGCCAGGGACAGACAAGAAGTCTAGAAATATAAGCACTACAGGTAGCTTCAAGTTATTAATATATAACTATAAGTAAGCATGCATGGGCTCAAGAGCCTTGGAAGTTATAACAAAGACCATATTATTAACACAGTAGTAATATAAGGATAAAAGTCAGGACTTAGAGGAATAGAAGGCATTATAAATCATATCAGAAAATCAGCAAGAAAAGAGGTCAAGCCTAAACTAGGATTCAAGAATCCAGGTAAGTCATGACAATTGAATATGTAATAATTTTGTATTGTTTCATTTATTCTGATAGCATTTTTATACATCTTTCTTGGATGAAAACTAAAAAAGCACTATCTGACCTAGAGCTTTCACTTGGTATAGATAGAGATTAATTGGATAATGAATGTACTGTGGCAGCAGGGAAATTCAGATACTGCTTCTAGCATGGGCAAGACAACTGAAGTCACAGATAAGTTCTTAGAACTTCCCAGATCATAGAGGTTTGGTTTTTTGGTTTGTTTGTTTTCTTCTGTAGTCAATGTTTCATCTTTAGATTTTGAAGACAGTTTAGAGATTACCTGGTCCAAATATCTTCCTTCTGTGATTTCAATATATAGTTGGCAGCAATTGTCTAGATATGTGAAGGAGGGTATTGTAAATGATACTGCCTGTCCTGCCTAGGGTTAAGAAGTGGAGTTGACCGCAACTAGGTCAGGGATCAAAGTATGGCTTCCTATCATGAATATGGGACTGGGCTACTTGAAAGAGAAATATGATCCTCAATGAGTCAGGGATTAATTAATCAATTTCCCTACAATCTATATTCTGGTAGTCATAACTAAATATTCCTTTCTAGAGTAAAGAGGAATAAATAAGTTTTTCATGGTCTCCTTTGTATATTTTAGGCCAATACCTAAAAGTATCATAGGATCCTTGGCTATCAATATGTTTGGGGTACATAAGACTCAAGAACTCTTATAGTTCATGCTTTCCAACCCTTTTAACAGTCTGCATAATTAAACTGAGGTCTAGGGAATTGAATTTGCTTGCCTAAGGCCACAAAATTAATGGTAGTACATTCAGGATGAAAGCAAGGTCTCTTATTCCAAGTATTATTTATCATATTTTATTTCTCAAGTGATATTCTAAACTCCTCAAAGTAGGGCTTTTCTCATCTGTTCCTCCCATATCATGTTGCACATGCAAATACAGAGACAAACACTACGCTCACACTCAACTAGGTGTCAATATAAATAGAGCATTGGGTCTGAATTTGAGAAAGCCTGAGTTCAAATCCAGCAACAAAGATTTTATATCTGTATGCTTCTGGGCAATTCACTTAGTCTCCCTCAACCTCAGTTGTTTTATTTATAAAATGGAATGAATTTTATGAAATTTATTAATTTAACAATTACCAGAGTTATTAGAAAAAATGAGATAATAATTGTAAAGCACTTTGTAAACCTGAAAGCATTATGTAAATGCTACATGTGGTAAATTGTTTGCACATTATAAATACTTAATACATCTTGGCATATGAAGTATTGACACTAAATTTTATCACTTACTCAAAAAGTCAATAATTTTATATTTTCAGCTCACAGAACATCCTGAATGAGTTACGCCCAATGTTTTGAAATGTATACAACTTCAAGATGTTTTGTAGTCTTAACAACCCCCATTTTGTAAGCTTTCTAAACAATTCAGATTCAACTAAGTATTAAGAGGGAATTGGTTTATAGTACCCTCTGAGGGACTGCAGATTAGTAGAAAACTCTGATCACTTTCTTTTCTTAAGGAAATACTTAAATCTTTATTTTTCATATTATGATGACAGGCTTTATGGAAGTCTGATAGGGCATAAGAGTAAAAAATGCTGTCACTGCATTCAATCTCAATAATCTCTCTAAGTATACCAGGATTATCCATTAGGATTCATAGCATTTGAATTAACCCCAGTTATTTTCACCTTTTCCACGGTAGCATCCTAAATAGCAAGGAACTCAAGAAGGGTACACGGAAATAGGACTACTGGACTCAAAATAGTAGCATTTTCTTCCCCTGAGGGGAAAAAGCAATCTTGTGGTTTGCCAATTTTGCTGCCAATCATATGGATTATAGATTATATTTTCAATTTATCTTAATGTTTAGACTGAAAATTTATTTATTTTAGATAAAATTCAATTTCCTCCAAATTATGAGTATGTAACCTAATTTATAATCTCTCCTCTAAGTAATAGAGCATCATAGTTAACAACAGTCTCAGCCCTCATGCTAATATTTTTTTTCCTGGGGGTTCTTTGTTCCTTTCACTCCATTCCACTCAAGCAGTGTACCACTCTTAAGAATCCTTCTTCATGGAGCCTGGGCATGGAGAACGTCATGGTGCCTGCTTGGCCGGGAGCTACAGGCCCTGGGAAGCCACTTCTCGCTCCGCTATGCCCCAGAGAGGGTCATGTTGAGGCTCTGGGCCGCTGTCCCTAGAGTCATCGCCCGTGACTTCAGCTGTTGTGGCCCACACCATCTGAGCACCTGCATGTTCTAAGCCGAGAGGAGGGGCCGTAAGACGGGCGTGTTTCCCACTTGCAGTGAACGTCCGGCATAAGTGAACCAATTTCCTGCCGCCATGTTCAAGATGCTTGCAACAGAAGAGAAGGCTTGGGACTTTGTCCGAAATACTCCAAGCCCTGATCATTCAACAGAGCAGAAAAAGAAAAGTGACCCCAAACTGAAGCCACACAGGAGACCCTTTGAGCCATCAGATGAAGAGGAAAGCATACAAAACAAAATACAGATGCAGTACCTTCACTTAGCAAAGCAACATGTTCTTACATGGGAGATGCAGCTGAAGTTTACACAGATGGGTGCTGCTCCAGTAATAGGAGGAGGAAAGTTCGAGCAGGCATCGGTGTTTATTGGGGGCCAGGCCGTTCCCTAAATGTGGGTGATAGACTTCCTGGGAGACAGTGGAACCAAAGAGCAGAAATACATGCTCCCTGTAAAGCGATCGAACAAGCCAAGAATGAAAACATCAGAAAGCTGGTTCTATGTACAGAGAGTATGTTTGCTATAAATGGTATAACAAGTTGGGTTAAAGATTGGAAGAACAATGGCTGGAAAGCAAGCACAGGAAAAGATGTCACTAACAAGAAGATTTTGTTAAGCTTGATACACTTATTCAAGGCATACACATTATGTGGGAAACAGCTACCTAGTTCTTTGAATAACTTTGCCCAATGGGAAGTCTGGAGGATGGTGGGACATTTGAAATGAGTGAAGTGCTCTCATGGAAGGGAGCTGAGAAAGAAAAAAATGTTAACAATGATGAGTCATTATGAGCCCACATGAAACTGGAGGAAGAAACCCAAGCAGGAAGTAAGTAGAGAATCATCTTCTAGTCTTGTAAGAGCCCTCTTTTGAAAGAGATCTGAGGCTCTGAAACTGACCCTTTCTCCAAAGTCTTCATAAAATGGAATATCCTGCAAACCCTCTTGTATTATGAAGAGGGTGTAGAGTGAATATACATGCCAGAGGGACTGTGTTACAGAGCTAATTCCCCAAGAAAGTTTGTTTAAAGAAAAGGAAAATTGAAAAGCAATGGAAAATAAAGAAGAATCCTTGGATGAACCATTACCATCTGCTAGAGTCTGATGAGAACCTTAGGAAGAGAGCTGCAGAGGCCCAGAATCAGGCATTAGCAACTAGTGATACTTGATTACTAAAAAAAAGAGAGCAGCAGTTTTTAACCTAGAAACAATATTAAAAAATTTTTTTGCATAGCTATTTTGATAAAATTGGTTTTAAAAAAAATAAATGAATCTGTCTTCACTTACTACATTCCATTTTCCCTACAAAACAGAAAGAATTTTAACATATAGTTTCTTATTATGTTTCCATTGAGCTTTAGGCAGCACTGTGACATACATTTTATTAAACTGACATCATAAAATATGAAAATTGCACTCTCAGAAAAGTGATCCTTGCAGATTTTATGAAAGAGGTGTTAAGGAATATCCCAGTGGTATAGGAATTATTGAGCTTTCTTTATTTCTCATTGGAAAGTGTTAATTACATTCATTCTATGGGAGGTGGGATGGAAAATAACTTCCTTTGGTTGATGAAACAAAAGATTTAATGGCTTCAGTTGTAGTTTTTAATGTGAAGGAAGTTCTTTGTGTAGTTTATTACATTGGGAAAGAAAATAATGTTGATTAACAGGAATTAAAATTTCTGACTATATGATCACAATAAATATCCATGCATGAGTAGATACCAGTTGTCTTTGATATTCTGACTTATCTGGTTTTCTGATTAAATAGTTCAACAATTTCATTTTTGCTAAAATGCTTATATGCAAATTTATTTCTATGAGGGAAGGAGCCTAGTATTGGCTTCTGAGGAAATGGGTAAAAGAATTGATTTCTCATAAAGTAAGAAAAGTTGATTTTATTCAAAATAATAAAAGCAAATATAGCCATGACTGTACTGGATCAGAACATAACCAATATGTTTGTTTCATCTACCTCCATGATCAATATTGTGCTCCTCATTTAAATTGATCAATCTACCCTGCCTGCATCAGTGCCATCAAAATGAATAGATTTGCAGTGTGACTTTTCCTTCACTCTCTATACTGTATAGAAATAACAACAAATCAGAAAATTTTCTTCGATGAATAATTGAATTTTGATACTTTAAAAGAACTCAAGGTGTTTGTTATATTTGGAATGCAATGTGACATAATTCATTATTCAATATTTAGGGTACATTTGTTGTGTCTAAGAAAGATTAACAGTAAATAGCTTTGATCTTTTTGTGAGGTTTTTAATAATTAATGAGGATATAGTGTCACACCACTTTGAGATTGCTATGTAATAATTACCTGTAATTTTTGTGCCAAAAATTAACTTCTCATATTTTTTGAATATGCAATTTTTATTTTGTAAAATTATCCCAACTGACCTCAATAAATATTTAAATAAATTTCTTCTCCTCCCATCAAAATGTTATCAGTTGTTAAAAAAAGAAAGGGGATATATCCCCTTTGGTTTTGACAGCAGCACACCATTAGCTGATCTAATTTGTTGGAGTTTTGTACTTTCCATGGTAACTTGTTTTATACTATTAGAAGAATATTATTTCGTTTGTTTTTGTTTTTAACTTGGCCTTCGTGACAGGATCATTATAAGAAAGTTTTCCCATGTCTCATGTATTTTTCATAGTCATCATTCCATAGAGTTTATTATTAGATTAATCAAATAGATACAGGCTGAACTTGGAGTAAGGAATATTTAGCTTTGAATAAAATCTCAAACATTTATTGATACCTGAACCTTGGGTTACTTAACTTCATTTAACCTTAGTTATGCCATTAGTGGGGAAAATTATATGTATAGTTAACTCAAAGGACTATTGTAAGGGTAAAATGAAATAATATATGAAATGTAATTTGCTAATCTTGAAGTGTGATTTTCTGCCTTTTAACATCTATCCAGTAAAATAGGTTGGGGTGATATTTCATTACATTTTTTAAAAATGTGATTAAATTGGTGTGGAAATTTCTTCCACTGAAAAAATTCATAGTAGTTAGTTCTGTGGATTACTGTGGTCATAACAATTTGCCATTTGGAAACAAATATTTTGATGATGACTTCAAAATATATATAGTATGATCCTTCATTAATAAAATAGCCGCAGGGCTTTAGTGAAAAACTTTCTACTTTACAAAAATCAAGCAGAGATTTGACCTTATCATCATGGTCTTCAAGAATCCAGAGCCAACTCCACGGCAAAATCAGGTATAGTTCTTCTAAAATTTATGTGTATGTATGAAGAAAAATATTTGTAGTGAAGAGGAATATATGTTTACCTGAAATAACAACAAAATGTTCATATGTAGATTTAGGTTACAAAAGGAGAGGCTGGGAGAACCATTTTGATTGAAGTAGATGCAAAGACATATTCTTTCTCTCTGCCTCTCTTCTGTATAATAAAACATGAAGAAGATGAATTTATTTTGCCTTGTTCTATTATTCTGGAGGTTTCACTCACAGTTAAGTCCTTTGTACTCTAACTCATAGCAATCATTGGTAATGATTTTCTTCACTATTAAAGTGGATGGGAAACTATTTTTAACAGTTCAATGTGTTTTCAAACTCCCTCTCTCTATCTTCATCCACAAGACCAGAAGAGGAGAGCTGAGTCAAATGTATACAAGTAACAGTCATTGTCCAATTTATAAATGATCAAAAGACACGGACAGTTTTCAGATGAAGTACCCAAAACTATTTATAGCCATATGAAAAAATATGCTCTAAATCACTATTGATTGGAGAAATGCAAATTAGACCAATTCTCAAGTCCTCTTTCATTTCTATTAGATTGGCTAATAGGACAGGAAAGAAAAAAATGACAAATGGAGGGAATGTGGTGAAATTTGACATTCATGCACTGTTGGTGGATTTGTGAATCGATTCCATCATTCTTTAGGAAAATTTGAAATTATGCCCAAATGGCTATAAAAAAAACATGCTTACCTTTTGATCTAGAAATGCTACTACTAGGTCTGTATCCCCAAAGAGATTAAAAAAGGAAAGGAAAAGGAGATTTTATATATATATATATATATATATATATATATATATATATATATATATATATATATATATATATACACATACACACACATATCCACATATATACACATGTATAGAGATATTTATAGCACCTTTCTTTTCTTGTGACTGGGAACTGAAATCTAAGGGGATGCTCATTAATTGGGGAATGGCTGAACAGGTTGCACTATGTGATTCTGAAGGAATGCTTACGATGCTATAAGAAATGATGAGCAGGATGCTCTCAGAGAAATCCGGAGAGATTTAATGCAAAGCAAAATGTACCGTCTACAAAGTAACAGCAATGATTTGGGATGATCAATACAGAGTGCCTTGGCCATTCTTGGCAATGCAGTGATCCAGGATACCCTGGAGGGATTTATGATGAAAACTGCTCTCTATCCTCAGAGAAATAACCGATGGGGTATGAATATACAGTGACGCATTTTAAACTTTGTTTTTCTTGAGTTTTTTGTCTGTTTTTTCTGCAACGGATTAATATGGAAACATATTTTGTGTGACTATACATGTATAGCCTGTGTTGAATTGCTTGCCTTCTCAATGAGGAGAGTAAGGAGGGAGGGTATTCGGTACTCAAAGTTTTGAAAAACAAATGTTAAAAAAGGAATCTTGCATGTATTTGGGGGGAAAAATATTAGGCGAAAAATATAACCGATAGAGTTCATTAGTGACGTTAGTGTCATTCATTAATGATATCCTTTGTAATATTTATTCTTGAAGATAAAGAAACCTTTCCTTTTGTTCATTTTAAAATATATTAAGGGGAATACATCCATGCATATCATCATTTTAGTCTGAAAGCTGTATGTAACCTGAAGAAAGATATGAAGCTTGTCAAATACTGGATTTGTTAAATAGCTCTTTACTGACCTTGAAATGGGATTCATTTGAAATATAAGCTATATTAGGTAACAGATAGTTATGCTTAGCTTGGATTTCTTTTTTTCTTTTTCCTTTTTTCTTTTCCATCAGCAACAAATAATTTATTTAATCTGTCAGTTAAAAAATACAAACCTGTCATATGTTTGTCAATTGCTACAGGAAATATTGACTGAGGGATCTAGACTTAGAAGGTAGATTAACTAATAGTGATTAACTAAGAGTAATATTTTGTTAGTGGGAGATTTTTTTAAATAAATAGATATATTAGATTCTAGATCTGTGATACGTTAAGTATAATATACTACTGGGATAGAAAATCCCTCCACAAATGCAGAATATATTAAGTTCTGTCATTAGTAAAATGAGTCTTCTGAAATTCTTTCTAATTCTAGACTTGTGATCCTATAATGATAATATCATTTTGTTTCTTTCAGTGATCCTCCACTAAACTAATATAAACCAAAAATACAACTATTTCTCAACCATCTTATGTGAAAGATTTTTCCTACGAAATATTTTGTTTTAGCGTTACTATAATATGATGTTGTTAGAAGATTATTGTTCCTACTTGAAACTGAGGACATTTAAACAAAGTAGAGAATAGTTGATGTAATTATTCTCTAGTTTATATTAGCATTAATTTCCGTTCATTTTCATTTTTGCAAATTTTGAACTGTTTTCATTTACAAATATTGTGGAATTGAGGGAGCTATGGGAATGATGAAGATATCGGTAATATCCAAAAACAAAGTCTAATGGGATATGTATGTTTGGGACCAGTGGAATGGGGTGAATTAGAGAATTATAGATATAAATACAGAATAAGGTAGATAAAAAGATCGAAGAATACAAAGGACTAGTGATAGATGACATTTAGTTTGGACGTTTGCACTCAGAAAAGGCTTCCTGGAATTTGTGGCAAGTCTAGATTATTAATTAGGCTTTTCATCAATAGATTTCTAGGGGAAGGGGCAGGATATTCTATATATAATGAAGAACTGGCCAGTGAGGGAAGGTATATTGACATTTCTAACTGGATTCAAGTTAAGATGCAAGACTAAGCCCTTTAGTGGGAGAAGAAACCCTGTCCATCTAGTAAATAGAACTCTTTGGTCTATTTTGGGAAGATGGCTACAGATTTAAAATTCAAAATGTCAGGAGAGGGAGCTACCAGAAGTCTGGAAACTGGAGTCCATACTGGAATTTACTCAAAGCCAGATAGTGCTTTGCAAATTTTCATGACCTTCTTAGGTCAATACAGCAATAGCATAAATGTAGTCTCATTAATCCATCAGTCATACTACATACAATTGGAAATGAACCTCATGGACTGAATGCTTTGTAGTAATTAAGTCTGATTCTACTGTCTCCAGGGACTGAGGTGTTAGAGGGAAAGTATGACTAAGATATTAGAGGAAAATCTTTATGATTTCTGTTCTTGTGGTACCTTTGTATTTGTAAAAGTTAATTGATAATAATTCATTAAATGACACTGGAATAATAATGACTGATGGTTAACTGTAGGGAAAAGTCTTTCTAAAAGAAAATTAGAGTTGATGGCAATAGGCAATAGAGAAAAAGCATTATACTACCCCATGAGGATAACCCAAAACTCTGAGGTGATGAATGCTCAGTCTGAGACAGTAGGAATAGAGCGCCACTACTTTTGCAGAGGTGGGAATATGCTAAAATAGAAATGCAATATGCATTAGAGAGAAACAATGATCTCTTCTCTACCCACATCAGGGCTATTCTTGCCCAATTAAAGGAAAAACACATTTTTTGGATGTGACAACACAACACTAATTGTCTAGGTAACTTGGTATATTGATGTCATGTTAACCTTACATTGATTTTAAAAACAATTTCTCCTTGCCCCAAAATCAATGCTAATTGACAAGAATATAAAAAGATATGGCAAGAGCTGCTGAAACCCCATCAATCTTGAGACTGCCTCATTTGGGGACAAATGAGACCACCAGATGGAATCTAATTTCCAAGGATTTTTAAATCCTAGGAAGTAAACTGAAAGATTCTGTTGTAATAAGTAACGTTTTCATCAATTCTTCTAGCTGAATGTGAAACTTGAAAGAGAAAGGAAGATATGGGAAATGAGCAGCAGAATGGATATATGGTGACAAAAATGTGGATTTATTTGTTTGTTTTGGATTATGTTTGAAGATCCAAAATATTAGATCTTGACCAGCAATAAAGTGCAACTCTAAGCCCTCAACAGAATGCACTTGCTAGACATTTTATTTGATTAACTATTAATAAAAGAAACCCAAATCACTGACATGATTATGAATCCATATACTGGGATGAACAATAGAAAATCAACTGATAAAAATAATGGTTGAAGAATCAGGGTATAGTTAGAAGTTAGTATTAAGAAAAATTGTTTTAAGCCAGATATAGATAATCATTATTTGTGTTTTCTGGGTAAATAACCAAACATTCTTGATTGTCAGTTTTCTGATTAATAAACTTAGTAACAATAATACTTGTGCCACTTAAATTACAGAGTTATACAGAGAAAAGAAGCTTGTAAAACTCTAAAAAAACTATGATACTGTAGCACCAACATGATATTCACAGCACCTGCAGTGGGCATGAGTATCCCAGTGCAATTCTGAATCATGAAATAAAACACTCTCCACATGGAAGACAGAACTAAAACATTTATTCAAACACCAGAAAGCCAAATCCATCATAGTAACCAAAACCTATACACAATAACAATGCAGAGAACAACACCAGCCCTAAGCCTTCCCCCTGCAAGGCTTCCCACAAAGCAGGTTCCTTAAACAAATCACAAACAGGCTTCCCTTAAACAATATGTTCTTCTCATATTTACAACCAGCTGCAGGATTCCCTGCATCCTTCAGTTCTGACTCTTCTCTCACTAATTTCCTCTCAGCTCTGCTCTAGTTCTGTCTCTTCCTGTTTCACCTATTCAGCAAACCCTTCCTACCATAGGTTATATGTGACACAGACTTCTATATGATCCAGGCAGGTCACATGGGCCTATTAATAAATGGAAAAGATCTCCCCATTTAAATTACTATTATAAGTACACATGAGATATTATTGTAACAATAATTAACAGGAGGAAATAATCTCAGAAAGATATTAATGTCCTTTTTTTAACCTAGTAATATATTGAATATAGACAAAATATAAAGTCTAATATTTTAATGCATAGAGAAGCTAATATTACTTGGGGCTTGGTTAAAATGAATTTCATAACTACAACATAGCGGTAGAACATAGGTATGTTTCAGAAGAAACAATTAATAAAATTGGGGCCATAGGAGCACTGTATATTAAGAAGACACATACCTTATGGTAAACTGGAAGTCTTAGGAGTGATGCAAGGTGGAGACCATTTGAGTTAGGAAGGAGAGGATAAATATACAAAAACTGCATAGAAAAATGCAGAAAATGAATAATTTTCATATAATAATTATTTGAGAAAGAGGCAAGGTATTTAATTAAACACATATTTATTATACATCTAGTAAGTATAATTTACTAGGGATTCAGGATACTTAACTGAAGGTAAGTGCCCAGAAGGCCCTTCTATTTTATATTTTAGGAAGGAAGATGGAAGATATAGAAAAATAATTGTATTTCATGATAAGCTGAGAAAATAGAGAGTCCTCACATTTAGTAAAATTGCCAATGCATTTGCTCAGATTGTTTCCTTAGTCAAAATTTTCCTTTCTTTAAAATACAATTTGAATGTTTCTTGCATCAAGAATATCTCCTTAATCATCCTGGGTAATAAATACTTTCATCAATAGACTCCCTCATTGCACTTTAGAGTGTAACTCCATAATGAATATTCAACCTAAATACCCTAAATACAGGGTTTTCACATGCCAGGTCTAATAATGAAGGCTAACACCAAATTATCAATGCTTTGGTTCATCACATTATAATCCAGATGTGAGTGAGACAGTCCATCAGATCCTATAAAGGTATTAAAGATAACAAGGCTCTTATCAGTTATAAGACAACATTTATTCCTCACCTGAAATACACACACATACACACACACACACACACACACACACACACACACACAGGAAAGGACTCATAGAATGAAATACACAGGGCAAATGAATAAACAACTCAGGGCAACCCACAAATAATTGACACAACTCTCATCCATCTCTAGTATTCCCAAGATCCACATCATCTCAAGGTCTGCTCTTCATATAACCCCACCTTGTGGTTTGGGCTTGCACTCTTAAATGGGTGTGGAAAAAAACTAGGAAAAAATAATTTCCAATATGTGTGAGCAAATACTTCACAGTAACAGGAGAGGGCATGGTTCTGTTGTAATAGAAATTGAACACCCCCAAATGGTAAAGCTTATAATAATATACAAAGACTGTATTAAAGAATGAGGATGTTTAGTGTTTAGTGAATATTTGTCTTGAGCCTATTGCTATGTACACTACTTTTATAGACTAGATATATTTGCAGGGTCTGATTGGTTGAAAACTCCCTGTATTCTAATTTTCCCAGGTTCCTTAAAGTGTCATTGGTATCTTACAAGTGTTTCACAGAAAGCTACGCAATATTACATATGCAATTCAAGTATTTGTTGCTGTCTATTCACGCATTTAAGTCCAACTCTTCATGGCCTTGTGGACCATATTGGCTATGAGATTTTCTTGTCACAGATATTACAGTTGCTTACTATTTCTTTCTGCAGTGGATTGAGAGAAACAAAGGTTAAGTGACTTTCCCTGGGTCACACAGCTAATAAGTGTCTCAGGCTAGATCTTTCTGATACCAGGAAGTTAGATGGCTCTGTGGATAAAATGCTGAGCTTAGAGACAGGAAGAACTGAGTTGATATCTTACCTCTGACCCTTACTAGCCACAAGACCCTAGACAAACCACTGAACCACTAATCCACTGGAGAAGAAAATGGGAAACCAATCCAGGATCCTGGTTCCAAAACAACTATCAACTAACAGTGTTTCTTGGTCACTTTTCAAAGGCACAATTAAGACTATTATTTCTGGCAGCCATGGGTATTGAAAGGATGTTCCAATACGAAGAATTTAAATTGCTGTACTTTCCTTCTGATTCTCACCATCAAGCAGCTCTTCAAAGATCATATTTATTGCTATTCTTATCTATATACTTCATGATTTTATATTTTGAATAATGAAATGATATATGAAATTAAGAAATCTGTCTAATGCACTGAGATGACCAGACTGTATAGTCATTCCTAGTGAAAGATTGTGGCAGATCTAAATTATTTTGCATTGTTGGGTAGTTCCTTAATCTTAAAATACTGCTGCCCTTTTATAGTTTGGTTCAATAGTCTAGACAAAAGGACATAAAATTTGACATTAAACTAGACTGCATTCTCCCTCTGTAGTCTCTTTTTCACCTTAAGTATTGTGAATTAATCCTGACCTTAAAGCAAAAATCTCTTATTATTCTGAAATAGATAGACAGTTCTCTAGAAATATAATTGCAGAGCAATTGCTGATCTGAATTGGTAGAGAGAGTATCCTAAATTCCATATATTTTCCTAAATGCCATATGATGTAATTGAGAAGTTGCCCATTGCATTTGTTCAATAAACATTTATTAAGCATTTCCTGTGATTACTATTCCATGCTGTGTGATGGAAAAACAAAGACAGAAAAAAATCAGTCACTGCCCTCAAGGAGCTTCCCTTCTATTGGGAAGTAACATGTCTATGTAAGTACAGTACTCTGAAAATTAGCTGAGACAAAGAAAAAATAATTTATTATTATAAGATGAAGTACAAATGTCTCACAAATATGTGTATATGCTTAAAATTCAAAAACTAGTATGTCCTTTTAACAAGCACTCATTTTTCATGATTTTTCATACATAATATATATATATATCACTTTAGATATGAATAGAAATGGAACATTTTTATATTTACCTTTGTAACATTTAGATTTTCATGGACAAAAAAAAGTCAGGTGACTTCCCCATGTATTCATATATCTTTACTTTTATCTCTTCAACCAATTTCTTAACCTTTGATAATATGGCTCAAAAAGGTATTACAGTATTCATCTTTCACTCAAGGATTTCTATAATTTCAGAGTAATTTTCCTCAATATATCCATATTTTTACCAGAATTTATCATTTCCTTAATGGGGAAAAGTCTTCAAGGTCTACTGGAAGGAAATGTTCCCCCAAATAAACTTTATTCAAATTCCTATATTTTAATGCTTAGCTGGTCTTCTGTAACAGACTTGAATGAAAAAGTGAGTTGCTTCACTAAAAATTACATTTTCTTATGACCCACAATACAGAAAAAATTATCAAAAACAAATGCAATGTATAATATGTGTTGATATCCCCATCTCTGGAAATGAGTGGGTTTTAAAATTTTTGTACATACATACTTACATATATACATATATATATATATATGTGTATACATATACATATATGTGTGTGTGTTCTAAATACTCTTTCTCCCCAAGGACCCCTACTGATCTAATGAGAAAGCAATAAATATATCAATTATGCATGTGGAATCATGGAAAACATTTCTTTAATAGACATATTGCTAAAAAAGCAAGAATGTGTGTATGTGTGTGTGCACACATATGTGTGTGTATGTTTTATACTCAGAGATTGACAGTTTTCTCTCTGGCTATGGATAGCATTTTTTATCATGAGTCCTTTGGAAAGTCTTGGATCATTTTACTCATGAGAGTAGCTGAGTATTTCACAACTTATCATCATTAAAATGTTGCTGTTACTTTGTACAATTATCTTCTGGTTCTGCTCATATCACTTTGCATCAGTTCATATAATTCTTCCCAGGTTTATATGAAACTATCCACCCATCATTTCAACTTGGTATTGCTGCTCTTCCTCTTACTATTACTGCTACTATTACAGCCACCACTATTACTTCCATGATTGCTGCTGCTACTAGTATTATTACTACTAGTTCCACTACTAGCTAGCATTTATATATTAGTTTCCTACTTACAAAATGCTTTCTAAATATTATTTCATTTTATCTTCACAAAACCCCTGGGAAGCAAATGTATTATCGTGTCCACTTTGGAGATAAGGAAACTGAGGCAGACAGAGTTTGAGTGAGCTGCCCATACAACTAGTAGTATATGAAGCAGGATGGTGAACTGAAATCTTCCAGGCTTTAGTTCCAGTTTTCTATCCACTGTATTATATAGCTGGCTCATAGAAGTTAGGTTTCATTAATTAGCTCTATCCCCAGAAAAGTTTCATAAATGTTTCCTGAAAGTAATTAGTCCTTACAGACAATTTTGATACTTTTCTATTGCCTATCTCTGTTTTATAATAGCCAAAATGCCTATAAAAACACACTGAAATTTCAGTAAGTAAAGGAAGATTACAGATAAGTTTTGTCAACCTCATTTTTATGTTAGAAAACTGAAGTACAAAGGAGAGAAGTGACTTGATTGATACAACGCAGCTAATTAGTAATTAGAATGGGAACAAGAACTAGATTGTATGATGCTTTCTAATTTATTCTCCTTCCTTAAAAGAAAAATTGAGGAGTGGTCATTTGTACCCCAGACTTCTTTATATAAAAGTCTTCTTCCCCATAATATAAGGCTAGAAAAATAGTTCCTGTCCAAAAGAGGAAAAAAAGAATCTTATCACTTTGATAAATATCATCTTATAGATGAAGCAGAAAGGATCAATGAATTACTTTTTAGGAGCACATTTAAATTTCACTAAAGAAAATTAAATTATTTTAATCCTCCCACAGTTTTCTGGTCAATTCAAATGAGTATGACAGGGAATCTGATGAGTTGTAATATCTAGCACTTTTAACATAAATTTGTATTCCATAAAGCAATTCCTTTTACTTTATTATTATGACTATAATGCTCACCAGAAGTTTATAAATTATATTGAATGTTTAGGAAAAATGCTTTTCTTCGGGGGTTTTGTATTTTCATAAAAAACTGGCATTACTTAACAATATTGTGGCTGCAGCATTCTGTTAAATAAATCTTTCCTTCCAGGTAGTACCCAAAAGCAATTTTATGAAACATTTTTCTAAAGTTCAGTTATTTCATTATTTGATCAGTGGCTTTGAAATTACTAGGCAGTCATTTTCTGTTGCTTACCTGTATGTTAGCTTATGAGTAAACACTTAAGAAAAGATGGCAATAATAAGGTTGCCCTGCTATGTTTCCTATTTTTCTTCTTAGTTACTCAAGTGTATCCAGTTATAGATTATGAAAATCAAATCCTTCCAAAGATATTTCATTTATAGAGTACATTTTTCTACATAAATAATAATACTAATTCCATTCAGAAATGAACTTTTCCCTTATTTAGTTCTCCTTCTGTTTCTGAGGTCTATTCTCCTTGAACATATTTCCACCATTCTTTGGTTCCTTTCTGGCTTCTCTGCTTCTGATCTCCTTGAGTTTTGTAGGAAATATTTCTCCTTCTAATAAACACAAAGTGATCAATTGGTGGAATTACCTATTCTTATGTTAACTTTTGAATTATGCAATTTCCTTTCAGCATCATTTTCCTTTCTAGGCATTTTGTACCACCATGAAACATACCTCTGGCTTTTCAAAGTTCCCAACCTTAGCTTTCCCCCTACTAAACTTGTTTTCCTCCTGATGACTTGTTTTTTTTTAAAATGGACCCTACCATTTGTCTTTCTAGTAACCTGAAGCAAATCTCTAAAATTTATTGAAGCTAAACTCTTAATGGTAATAAATGTTTTAATATTTCATTGTTTCATGGGACATCTTAGTACTTTAAAATATTTTAAACCAAATCCCTTAATCTAAAGGAATTAATTTACATGTGAAAGAATGCATGAATGAATGGATAAAAGAGTATAAATCGTGCACTGTGTGATGGGCACTGTGCTAAACCTGAGGATACAAATACAAAAATTAAGAAATTCCAACAAAAGAAGACAACATAAACAGGGAAGTGGCAGTCAAGGAGCAGACATATGGTTAAGTTGTCACAATGAGTGGACATGCCGCTGGAGGAATCGAAGTATACTATTCTTAAAATTATCACTATATATAAACCAGACAGATGGAAATCAGAATATAAAGGAAGATTTGCTCTCTGGTTCTTGAAATCACTAAAGACTTGGTGGAATTGGTCCAATTATATGTCAAAAGCAATTTTAAAAAATCAATTCATGGGACATTTGGTTATTTCTGGGAATTCATAGGTGTTTTCAAAAAGACCTCCATGAACATAATTATAACTTATCTAACAGCATTTATTAGAGATGATGAAGAGATAGAGAAATTATATGAAACTTTAGATAAAATCCCCTAAATTAAATCAACAAATATTTGGGTACTTGATGATTTCAAGATAAAGAAAGGAATAGGTTAGGATATAAAAGTGATGTTAGGAAAAAAAAAATATATATATATAATATATATGTGTGTGTGTGTGTACATATATATAGTGTATGTGTGTATGTATATGTATGTATGTATGTATGTATATATATATATACATATCCAGAATAGTGAATCAGTGATCAAAGACCAAAGCCTATCCAGAAGCCTCATGACTATTCATTACGAATAGTTTCTTTTGGAAATGAATCAGAAGATGCAGGATGTAATGAACACTCAATTACATAACAAAAATGAAATTGATTACATTTTAACAAATAGTAAATGACTCATTACTAATATGAGTCATTCTGAATCATCTGTTTTTATAGAGCCGTAATGCTGATTTGTTAAAGAAAAGATCACAATTTATTCACTTAGGAGAAAGAACACAAAATGAAAATTAAATGAGATGATATGTAATTAAAATAACTACAACTTGGCCTATTTAAGCAAATTCTTGTTGCTAAAAATGGGAGATAGATGCAACAAAGGAATCACCACATTAAAAATATTTTCCTCCATTTGTCTTACTAATCATAATCAATAAGTGAAAACTCTTCTTTCCTTACAACTTAATCTATTGTACCTCCATACCCCCTCCTATCTCAGAGGAATAATACGGGCTTCTCTTTGCCTTGTAACTGCACTGTGAGCATGGCAGTTCATCTACCACCCATTTCTACCCCAGTGGGTAAGAAATTTCTACTATCTGTTATTCTCCCTTTCCCTGTATTACTTAAGTACCAGCTACTTAGCAGTAAACTATCTCCACCCCCTACCTTCTCCAATAGAAGACATATTCCCTGAGAAGACATTGTCTCTTTCTTTGTATTGGCAAACATTGTATTGCTTTATGAAAACTTATTGATCCCAGCTATAACTAGGAAACCAAATGGTCTAAAAAAATGTGTAAGTCCACAAACATCTGACTGATTTTCTAAGCCAAAGTCTTCTATATTATTCCTGAATTCATTCAAATTATTGTTCATTCTTTTAGCAATTTAATTTAGTCAATTCATACCCTTGAATGACGAAAACTGAGTTGGAAATTAACTCAGATGACATCAAGTACACACAGATCTCACCTGAAGGAAAAAAAGTAGCAAATTCCTCTACAATATACTCATGTTCTTATCTAGCCACTACTTAAAGACTGAGGAAAGTAAACTTACCTCCTAAAGTAGGAAAATCTTTCTTTGGGCAGTTAAACTTCTAAAAGCATATTTCATACATTAAATATAAATGTGCCTGTCTGCTCCTTCCACCCCTTTCCCTAGTGATATTCTAAGGCGATCAGATGGAACAAGTTAACCTCATCTTTAAATGAACAATTCTTCCCATATTAGAATGCAGTTATTATGAGTCCTCTAAGTATTTCTATTTATTTCTTTATTTAAAAAATCCTCATATACCTTAGTCTGCAGACTCATAATAACAATGAAAAAGAAAACTACAATAAAACTAAACTAATCACTTTATAAATATAATGGCCAATCAACCCCACATAAGAGATGAAGAAATGTAACTTCCTCCATGCATGGGAGAGAGTCCTTTCAGGGACAATAAGTATGTAATACTTCACTTGGAGTCATATTCCGTCATTGTACCAGCTTAGTTTACTTGTCTTTTATTTTTTTTTGTTACAAGGAAATAGTTTTCTTTTAAACTCTTTACTATCTGTATTGCAATCTAATCACTCAACTGAAAGTGTTGCCTCCAAAATTACCAGTGATCTCTTAATTGCCAGTTCTAATAACCTGTTCTCAATTTTCAACCTTCTTGAGCTCTCTGAAACTTTCAATGTCTTCTCCAACATACTCTCTCTTCCTAGGTCTTTGTGACACTCCTCTCTCTTTTTTTTCCTCTTACCTAAGTACTTTTTCTCTGTTTCCTTTCCTGAGTCATATAGGTGATGCCCACCAAACATGAATTTCCCTCAAGCTCTGCCCTTGTTCCTTTTATCTTTTCCTGGTATGCCATTTTCCCTGATCTCATCAACTTTCATGTGTTCAGTTATCATTCTATCTCTATATAGATTATTCCCAGATATCTGTTTGTATCTAGAGGTCTCTCTCTGTCTCTTCTATCTCTCTCTGCCTCTCTCTCTGTCTCTCTTTGCATATATATATATATATATATATATATATATATATATACACATATATGTATATATATACATATATATATATACAAACACAGATACATAAACATAAATTTATTTATGTATTTTTCTATTTATTTGTTTGATTGTTTATTGTTGGTATAGAGGGCATCAATATGCTATTCAAGCTCTCGCTCTGAACTTCTCATGTGCCCACATCCAATCTTTTGTTAAACCTTGTCATCACCTCTTGCCTGGACTGCTGCAGTTAATCTTGTTCTTGGTATCTGTCTCAATTGTATTTCCACTCCACTCCATGAGCTACTAGGCTGATTGTCTTTAGGTCTGACCATGTTGACGCCTACTCAGTAAACTTCAGTGACTTCCTAATAACCGAGCAGAGTCAAACACTAAATCCTCTGTTGTTCTTTTACAGCTTTGTAACTGTGAAATCTTATTTCCTTTTCAGTTTTATATTTTACTCCCCACCAAGTACTTTTAGCTCACTTGTCTGTTTTGGTTTTCCTTAAACAAGACAATTTGTGCTTCTACTCAGTATCTTTGCAGTGGCTGTCTGCTATGCTTCAAGTTTCTCCTCTTTTACCCTTGCCTCCTAACTTCCTTCAAGACTCAGTTCAAATCTCACTTTCTACAAAAGGATCTTCTCAAACTGTCTACTCCAACACATGCTGCTAGCACTTTCCCTCTGAGATTACTTTCTACTGAGAGTGTATATATCTTATATACATATAGTAATTTGTGAGATATTTCCTCTATTAAGCTGTGTGCTCCGTGAAGATAGGGACTGCTTTTGTCTTTTTTTTTTATCCTTACTACTTAGTACAGTGCCTGGAATATTGCAGGTGTTTATTAATTATCAATGATGATGATGATATCTGAGAGGAGATGAGGGACATATTCAGGGACATATTCAGGACATATTTTGATCTTAAAATGAGTTAACACATATAAAACACTTTATAGATATAAAGCCATATGCAAATATTCAGTGGTATTGTTACCATGAAATGAGATTTTTTAAAAAAGTATATAGATATAGGATAGAAATAAAGTATTGATCAGTAATCTTCTGAATTGCTGAATAGCTAGAAAACTGTCTATCTCTCAATAAACAATGGGGAATGCAGTTTATCTTATGTTTCATTTTAAAATTTTACAATTTTTGAATCATAATTTCTTTGCCTGAAGATTCCTTGAGGTCGCTTAACATATACTCCTTATTTTACAGATGGGAAAACTAAAGCCCAAAAGATTAAGTGACACCAGATCAAAAAGCATTCATACATGATAGAATAAAAACTAAAACCTCAATCTTCTCACCTTCTAACTTTAAATCTAGTATTCTTTCTATAAGCTGTTTTTAAAAAGAAAATTAGGAGAAAGACACACGTATGTGAGCTCTGAACCCACAGCCCATAGATATAATGTAAGAAGAGCTCTCCAGAAGTTCTGGATCACCGCAGGGTGTGCAGAAACATAGTGGAAGAGATTTCCGTTCCAGAGAGCCCTGGAGAGCCATCCCCAGGGTCTGTGGCACCCCAGAAAGTGGACCCCATCCCAGCGCTGCCCTGGCCACGGCCCCAGAGAAGCTGATCCGAGCAGGCTTCAGGGACGGAACCTCCGGCAGCCTGGAAGGTCCCTCTGCCCACAGACTGTACAGGTCAGTGAGAGACATGCCTGGGCTGACCGAGAAGGGAGCGGGGTGTCTCCGTGGCTTGGGCCACCTCGGGAGGAAGCGGCGGAGGCAGAAGCAGGGGCAGGAAGTGGCAGAGGCAGAGGCAGAGGCGCGGCATCACGGCTGCAGTGGCCCAGGACTCCCCCAGCAGCAGGCAGGATCTTCATTACTGAAGGTCTCTGCATAAACCACCTGAAGGAGCTGAGCCTGGGAGATGGCCCTGCCCCACCCACTCCATTTCTGAAGGTCTCTGAATAAAGCCCCTGAGGGAACTGAGCCTGGGAGGCGGCCCTGCCCCCACCCCAGCACCAGAACTAAAGCTCACATTGAATAGCAGCTGCGCCTGCCACGGAAAGCTCATTTGAATCTCAGACCCCAAGCACTAGCTGGGCGGATCTAGGCGGGGGTGGACAGGAATCTCAGAAGTCAAGTAACTGGCTGGGAAAATGCCTAGAAAAGGGAAGAAAAATAAGACTATAGAGAGTTTTTTTGAACAGATGCAAATGATTCTGACTTTCGGATCTGATGACGGGGACATATTCTTGCCATCAGGGAAAGACATGGAGGACGGGGCCTTGGTACCCCAGACATCCCAGGGGGATGTCGGGTGGGCTCAGGCCTTGGAAGAGCTCAAAAAGGATTTTGAAAAGCAAGTTAGACAGGTGGAGGAAAAACTGGGAAGAGAAATGAGAGAGATGCAAGAAAAGTATGAAAAACGGGTCAATACCTTGGTAAAGGAAACCCAAAAGAATGCTGAAGAAAATAACACCTTGAAAAATAGACTCACTCAATTGGCAAAAGAGGTTCAAAAAGCCAATGAGGAGAAGAATACTTTCAAAAGCAAAATTAGCCAAATGGAAAAAGAGATTCAAAAGCTCATTGAAGAGAATAGTTCTCTCAGAATTAGAATGGAACAGATGGAGTGTAATGACTTTCTGAGAAACCAAGAAATCACCAAACAAACCAAAAGAATGAAAAAATGGAAGAGAATGTGAAATATCTCATGGGAAAAACAACTGACCTGGAAAATAGATCCAGGAGAGACAATTTAAAAATTATGGAACTACCTGAAAGTCATGATCAAAAAAAGAGCCTAGATATCATCTTCCACGAAATTATCGAGGAAAACTGCCCTGACATTTTACAACCAGAGGGCAAAATAAGTATTGAAAGAATCCATCGATCACCACCTGAAAGAGATCCAAAAAGAGAAACTCCTAGGAACATTGTGGCCAAATTCCAGAACTCCCAGCTAAAGGAAAAAATCTTACAAGCAGCTAAAAAGAAACAATTCCAGTATTGTGGAAATAAAATCAGGATAACTCAAGATCTAGCAGCTTCTACATTAAGGGATCGAAGGGAGTGGAATAGGATATTCCAGAAGTCAAAGGAACTAGGACTCAAACCAAGAATCACCTACCTAGCAAAACTGAGTATACTACTTCAGGGGAAAATATGGTCTTTCAATGAAACAGAGGACTTTCAAACATTCTTGATGAAAAGATCAGAGCTGAAAAGAAAATTTGACTTTCAAACACAAGAATGAGAAGAAGCATGAAAATGTAAACAGCAAAGAGAAGTCATAAGGGACTTACCATAAGTAAACTGTTTACATTCCTACATGGAAAGACAATATTTGTAACTCTTAAAACTTTTCAGTATCTGGGTAGTTGGTGGGACCACACACACTCATGTACATGCATGCACGCACACACACATACACACATGCACACACATACAGAGAGCACAGATTGAATTGAATAGGATGGGACCATATCTTAAAAGAAATTAAGGTAAATGGTGAGAGAGAAAGGTAGAGGGAGGAAAGAGGGTGAAATGGAATGGGGTAATTATATGTCATTTAAGAGGCAAGTAGGATACTTTTTAGCGGAGGGAAAAAGAGGAGAGCTGAGAAAAAAAACAAAAAAAAAAAACAAGGTTTACCCTCATCACATTTGACTAAAGGAAGGAATAAAATGCACACTCATTTTGGTGTGAAAATCTATCTTACAGTATAGGAAAGTGGGGGAGAAGGAGATAAACAAGAGGGGGGTGATGGAAGGGAGGGCAAGGGATGGAGGGAGCAATTTGAAGTCAACACTCGGGGAGGGACAGGATCAAAAGGCAGAAGAGAAACAATGAGGGGCAGGATAGGATGGAGGGTAATTCAGTTAGTCTTACACAACACGACTATCATGGAAGTCATTTGCAAAACTACACAGATATGGCCTATATTGAATTGCCTGCCTTCCCAAAGGGAATGGGTGGGGAGGGAGGGATGGGGAGAATTTGGAACTCAAAGTTTTAGGAACAACTGTTTAGTATTGTTGTTGCTACTGGGAAAGAAGACATATAGTTAAGGGGGAATAGAAAGTCATCTGGCCCTACAGGAGAAAAGAGAAGATGGGGACAAGAGAAGGGAGGGATGACAGAAGAGAGGGCAGATTGGAAATAGGGAAAATTAGATTGCTTGGTGTATTGGGGTGGGGGGAGGGGATAAAGGGGGAGAAAATTTGGAACCCAAAATTTTGTGAAAACGAATGTAAAAAGTTAAACAAATAAATAAATATTAAAAAAAGAATTGGTTAATATTTTCAAAAATGTTGCAGTTTTTTAATGTCCTTATCTTATATACCATACATATTTTGTTTACATCTTCCAATTCATCTATTTCTTTGTTTTGTTGTTCATTGTTTGTTATTGTTGGAGAAAGAGTTCAGGTCTGAACAGATGATTTTTCATCAGTGGAAAAATTTCCTTCACCAATCCAGAAAAGGATCTCATTTATAACTTATAGTGAGTAGCCTGGAAGCACCAAAAATTTAACTCCATTGCCCAAGGACACATAGAGGCAGGATATACACCCAGCAACTCCTCAATGCTGTTTCTCTTATGACTCAAGGACACTCCCTAAATAGTAGGAAAACGGCTAATCTCTAAGCCTTCTATTCATACATGTAAATGCTGGTATGTGTTGTCTTTCCTAAAGGACATGCATGATAAGTAAGCACTATTACAGATAAAGTTTATCTTTTACATAAGTTTATTAAGTGTACAATGAGTGTGGGAAATGGTGAGAGAGGCTATGTCAATCTACATATTAAGGATGGTTGAACCCAATATTATCTTGTGTCTGACCAATACCTCAAAGCATATCTCACCCATTTTAGGGTCAGCAAAATCTTCAGTGAATTTGACTTGGCACTAAATGATTAATTTTGTTGGGAGTCACATGAGACTGATGGTGATAACTTTCAATAATGACAGTTAAAGGTGCTTACCAACAAAGCCCTTACACCACTAGTTGAAGAGACCCTATAAAATGTACAACTCATAATATTATTATTTATGATGGTATTTCTATGGCTTAGAAAGCCATTTAAGTTAGCCTGCATCAGAAGCAGACAGTGAAGCTAGCACTGAACTAGAAAATAATGGAAGATATGATGACCAACAACTTAAGTTAACTTAATGACCAGTAACTTAAATCTAAATTTTATTTATTTAGAAAATGTGAAAAAAAAGATTTGATTCAAAATATTGATTAAAAATGTTAAAAGATATTACAAGATAATGACTACTAAGTATTTTGGCACAGTAGAAAGAACTTTAGATTTTGCCTCAGAGAACCTCAGTTCACACCTTAACTCTATCATTTATTACCTTTGTGATCTTAAATGAATTACTTAACATTTTGAGCCTTAGTTCCTTTATCTGTAAAATGTTTTAGACTTCATGACTTTTGAAATCCCTTGTGGGTGACTTTAAGAATTTGAAATAATTTGACTTACTGTAAAGAAGTGTAAGGAGAGGACCTGGGTTCAAATTGCTTTCTATCCTTAGTTAATTACATGACCTTGATGAAGTGACTTCATGTCACTCGGTCTTAATTTCCTCTTATGTTAAATAAAGGAATTGGACTAGATGACCCCTAAAGACTTTTGAAACTCTAAATTTGAGGTTCTGTGATCACATCTAGACCTTCTACAAATAGCTTTGCTTGATTAATTCATGATTGAAGTAGTGTTGAAATTTCCTATTTTTTATGTTCACCAAAATATACATATCTGATTTTAGTCCAATCTGAATACAACTCAAGGACAAATCTTGTCAATTTACTGAAATCAGTAAATTTACATGAAAATTTACATTTATGTTAAATTGAAGATATATATTATAGATATCTATTATGTGTTCATACATACATGTGAATACATATTTAAATATATTCATATCTTAGTGTAAACATGGTTTCTCAGTAGCTCTTTATTATTCAGAATTTTTTTTATTTTTTTGTTTCCCCTTCTCAGGAATCTTTTTGTGAGACAATTGAACTTTGGTACACTGTTAATCCTCAGTGTTTGCTTACAAAGTGATCTATTACTGTGGATCACAAAAATAAGTTTCTATCAAACTGAGACAATGAAATAAATTCTAGCAAAAAAGAGGAAATGTATGATTCTGAAATTTTATATTAAACTGGTGATATTGTCCCTTTCAAGATAGTCTGAATACAATCTATTTTTATATTATAAAAGCTAATTAGAAGAAATAGAAATTATAATGTACAACTATAACAATTATGTACCACAGATACATAAACACAAATTAGCAATAAGCAAGCATGCTGAGTTGATATTCCCTTTTCATAAAATGTATAATTTTGAGTTGTGGTGAAAAGAGCTAAATTTCCAATCTACTGTCTTTTTCTGGATTGTCTTTAGTCCTAAGTATTTGTCCATGTTCCTGTTTTGGAAAAACTGACTCTAATTGTATTAAAGCAATCAAAAGATTGCCTCATAGAATCATGTGTTTTGCAATCCCACATAACAGTTCATTTGGTCAGCTCCCTTATTTTATAGGTTAGGACACTGAGGACTGGATAAATGAACTGACAGTGAACTTTCTACAAGCAGCAACCATCCAAGCTGGAATTTGAATGCTTTTTTCATACAATCATAGAATCTTACAAAAAGAGGGGACTTCAAAATCTCCTCTACAATATAATCAACAAATGGTGCCACTAGAAACTGCTTGAAATTATTTAGTAAGGGGTACCCAAGTAAGTACCTCCTATGATAGCCAATTCTACTTTCTACTATCTATAAGAAATTTTCCTCCCATTCAACCAGAATCTCTTTCCAGTTATAACCTTTGTTGGTATTCCTGGGGCAAAAAAGGAAAAATCAAATACACTTACATGGACAATACTTGTAAAAACCACTTAATGCTTCTACATAGACATTACATCCCTTTGAACAATGCTCTTCTTTAGACTATCCCAAGCTTTTAAAAAACATTATTAGTATTTGCTGATTCTTGTAAGAAAGACAAAAATAAATATAACATAACCAATCTTATACTAGATCTATTAGTAGATCTAGTAGTAGACTAGTAGATCTAGAGTAATTTAGATATGTTTATTTAAATGGTCCTGTTCTGATTATCTGAAATGATCTGTTCTCCTAACCAAAATATTCAAATCATGACACTGAGACCTTTATGCCTCATTCTCCCATTTTTCAACATACTATGTTAAACTGCAGGTAAAAACTTAAGAAAACTAAGTCAAGAAAAGTAATTTGTCCTTTTATAACCAATTTATGATCTCCAATCTGGGCTTGTTTTAAGGTGCATTGGGGGCCAAGGGGGAGACGGAAGAAGTTGTCTTTCCTAAAAGAAGGAATCATTTCTTTTCCTCCATTCTTCAAATTGTTTCTCAACTATTTTGGAGTCAGAGTAAAGGTAAAGAGTCTGTATCTTGGGACTCTATATGAAGTGAATTTTGAGTCTATTGTGAGGAACCTGGAAAACTTCATCTAATCCTGATTGTCTGGTCATTCTTCCAAAGAGCTCATAATATCCAGAGTTTCTGACACTTTCACTTTCCAAGATAATAATCTTCTCCTTCCGCAAGCTTTTTGCAAGCATTTTAAATCAATGTCACTGTACCCAACGTTTCTCAAAGGAAAGTAATATTTTCAGTTTCCCCTTGGATGTGTCAGGAACACCTCCTGGGGAAAGTAGAGTAGTGAGTCTGACTGCTCAAGAAGAAACTCCAATAACCTTGCTCCTTCCTGACTACCCCTATATAGTAGGAGGAGGAATAGATAGAAGAGAATGAGGGTATCATTGGAATCCAGTTGCTAATTTATCACTGTATTGATATGCACTTCTCTCCTTTATTTGTTCAGGTAGAAGACTATGGGTGAAAAAAATTGCTTGTACTGTCAAAATAACTTGATATGATGTTTAGATTTGTAGAATTATTTATTTTTGTGGCTTTTCTTCCTCTTTCATAATTATTTCTTTTTACAAGAGTTTATTCACTGAAAAGTGGGGAGAGATTCAAAAATGAGGGTGGTATAAAATAAAAACATGTATATGTATGTTTTAAGTTAATTCCTGAGAGTGATCTCTTATTCTGGATAGAGTTTGAACAGGCTGTGATTTGAAATCAATAAAGCTGAAAGATAATGTCAGGAAAATGTTCACATCTGTCACCTTAGAAGCACTATTTTGGGACTTTGTTTAACCTCTCCACTATTCTGCAGGAAGCCAATTTTCAGGAAAACCTAATCATCCTTTAAGATTTCATCAATCTTGTGCAGTAGTAGCAGTGGCAGCAGCAGCAACTTTGGGAATTGTGTGTCCAGATACCCTAAGAGAGTTAGACAACTGTCCAAAAAGAGATTACTGGTGACCTTATGCTGACACAGTGCAAATAGCTAGGAGTTTCTTGGCAATACTGCCCATACTCAGTTTTGGGTCACAGGTCTGGGGTGGAAAGGAGTACTTATGGTCCAAAAAAAGGAGCAAAATGACTGGGTACAGTTCCAAGGCAGAGGAGAGCACAAGAACTCGTGGCTTTAGGGCACTGGGGATCCTTTCTTGCTAAAGACTAGAAGGCAGATAGTTGTGCTGGTCTGGGATAGTGCACTGTGTGTGAGTCCAACCACAGCTGTAGTGGAACAGAAGCAGGCCCTGGAAGACTGAATCACCAATGCAGTGATGATTTTCAAACATCTCAGCAAAGAAAGGGATTCTGGTAGTGCTGGGTGAAAGGGCCCTCAACAGCTGCAGTAGCGAATCCTAGGGCTATCAGCCCACAGATTAATTATCTGAAAGTCACCTGCTTGAGCTTCTGGGAGCCAAGATGGTGGAGTAATCTGTAAGTGCTCTAATCTCTCCTTATTTGCCTTAAAACACACAGAGAATATTTCCCCAGGAAAAAATCCTGCAGCCAGCAGAAGGGGGTCTAGCAGTCTTCTAGCTCAAGAGTCTAGGGAAATTGAAGGGAAGGGTCCCTCCTACTGTGGCTGAAGGGGACCAAGGCAGGCCCAGAGGTGTCTAACAAGTTCCACCTTAGCAGACCAGCAGGAGATCCCTGAGTCCCAGGGGAGTGGAGTCAGCAAGCACCAACCCCAGGAACCCAGGTTTGCCTTCACACAACCAGGGGTATCAGCAGAAACAAACGTGGTCTATTGTCCACCAGTATCTGTGCTCTAGTGCAACCTTAGGGGAGGAAGAAACCTCCAGTGGACAGACCACCCATTCCCCACACCTCAGGCTGGGAGCCTCAGTGTAACCCCAGAGAAACTCAGAAAGACTTGACTTGGCCTCAGCCTTGGCACACACCAGCTAGCTCTAGGTCAGCAGCAAGTAAGCTGCAGCATTATATAGCTTCTAGCTGACAGAACCAGAGGCCACAGCACCCAAAGTTAGTAACCAGACCCCTAACCGCAAGCACAAGAAGTGTTGGACAGAGCCTATAGATAAGGAAGAACAAAATTTAACTGGAGAAAATAACTGTTTGAAAAGTAAAACCAGCCAAATGGATAAGGAGATGCAAAAGCTAACTGAAGAAAATAATTTACTAAAAATTAGAATTAGATAAGCAGAAGTTAATGACTCTATGAGGCATGAAGACTCAATCAAACAAAATTTGAAGAATGAAAAAATAGAAAAAAAAAGTGTGAAATGTCTCATTGGAAACACAACTAACCTGGAAAAGATATCCAGGAGAGATAATGTAAGAATTATTGGTCAAAAAAAGACACTGGAAAATATCTTCCAAGAAATCATCAAGCAAAATTGCCCTGAGGTCCTAGAACAAGAACATAAAATAATCATTGAAGGAATCCACAGATCACCTCCTTAAAGAGATACCAAGTTGAAAACTACAAGGAATATTCTAACCAAATTCGGGAATTATCAGATAAAGGAGAAAATCATGCAAGCAGCCAGAAAGAAACAATTCAAATATCACAGAACTAAAGCTGGGATAACACAGGACCTTGTAGTTTCTACATTAAAAACATCAGAGGGATTGGAATGTGATATTCCATAAGGCAAATAGACTTGGACTACAACCAAGGATCCATTACCCAGCAAAACTGCATAATTTTGTAGGCAAAGAGGTGGATATTCAGTGAAATAAGGAATTTTCACACTTTCATGATAAAAATGCCAGATGAAAAGAGATAAGAAAGGATACTATATCCTGCTAAAATGAACCATAGTAAATTAAGTTATATCATTACTAAATATATATGCCCCAAGTGGTATAGCATCCAAATTCTTAGAGAGAAGTTAAGGTAATTCCAGGAAGAAATATACAGCTAACCTATACCAGCGGGGGACCTCAAATTCCCCCTCTCTGAACTTGATAAATCTAACCTCAAAATAAATAAGAAATAAGTAAAGGGGGTGAATAGAACAGTGGATAAGGTAGACATGATAGATCTCTGGAGAAAATTGAATCAGGATAGAAAGGAAGATACTTGTATCTCAGAGGTACATGGCAAATAAACAAATATTAACCATGTAGTGGGACATAAAAACCTCACAATCCAGTGGAGGAAGACAGACAGTCAATGCATACCTTTCAGATACTAGTGCAATAAAAATTATAAGTAATAAAGGGCCATGGAAAGATAGACCAAAAATTAATTGGAAACTAAATAATCTAATCCTGAAGAATGAGTGGGTTAAATAACAAATCATAGAAACAATCAAGAACTTCATTCAAGAGAATGCCAATAATGATACCACCTATGAAAACTTATGGGATTTTGCAAAAGCAGGCCTTAGGGGAAGTTTTATATCACTGAAAGTCTATATGTATTAGATAGAGAAAGAGGAGATCAATGAAGTGGGTATGAACTGAAAAAGAACAAATTGAAAATCCCCAATTAAATATGAAAATACAAATACTGAAAACCAATGGAGACATTAATAAAATTAAAATTAAGAAAACTATTGAACTAATAAATAAAACTAAGATCTGGTTTTATGAAAAAAAAACAATAAAATTGATTAATTTGATTTGGTTAATTTGATTTTTTAAAAAAGAAGGAAAGCAAATTACCAGTATCAAAAATGAAAAAGGGGAAATTTGCACTGAATAAAGTAGAAATTAAAACAATAATTACTAATTGTTTTACCCAATTTTACATGTATATATTTGACCATTAGTGAAATGGATGAATATTTATAAAAATATATATTACCTAGATTAATAAAAGATGAAGCAAAATACTTAAATTAACCCATCTCAGAAAAAGAAATTGAATAAGCCATCAACTACCTTGAAAGAAATCTCAAGCACTAGAGGGATATACAAATCAATTCTATCAAACCTTTAAAGAAGGGTTAATTCCAATACTATATCGATTATTTGAGAAGATACCCAAATTCCTTTTATGGTACAAATGTGGTGCAGATACCTAAAATGGGAAGAGCCAAAACAGAGAAAGCAAATTATACACCTATTTCCCTAATGAATATAAATGCAAGATATTTGCAAAAAGATTACAGAAATTTATCATGAGAATAATACACTTTGATCAGCTAGCATTTACAGCAGAAATTCAGGGCTTGTTAAAAATTTGAAAACTATCAGTATAACTGATCATATCAACAACAACATTAATAGAAACCATATGATTATCTCAACAGATGCAGAAAAATTTTTTGACAAAATATAACATCCATTTCTATTGAAAACACTGGAGAGTTTAGGAATGAATGGAGCTTTTCTTAAAATGATAAGTAGCATCTACCTAAAACCATCTGCAAGCATTATTTGTAATAATAATAAAATAAATGAATGTCCAATAAGATCAGGGTTGAAACAAGGATATTCATTAGCACTACTGTCATTCAATGCGATGCTAGAAATTTAAGCTTTAGCAATAAGAAAAGAAAAAGAAATTGAAAAAATTGTAACAGGCAAAGAAGAAACTAAGTTATCACTCTTTCCAGATACATGATGATGTATTTTGAGAATCCCAGAGAATCAAGTAAAAAACTGCTTGAAACAATAAACAACTTTAGCAAAGTTGTAGGATACAAAATAAATCCACATAAATCATTAGCATATATGTATATATATATATATATATATATATATATATATATATATATATATATATATATATATATATATATATATATATGTTACTAACAAAACTCACCAGCAGGAGATAGAAAGAGTAATACCATGTAAAGTTAATGTTGACATTATAAAATATTTGGGAGTCTATCTAGCAAAACAAACCCAGGCAATATGTGAACACAATTGCAAAACACTTTTTTACATCATAAAATCACATGTAAGTAATTGGAAAAAATTTAGCTCCTCAAGGATAGGGTGAACTAATGTAATAAAAATGAGAATTCTACCTAAATTCATTCACTTATTCAGTGCCATACTAATCAAACTACCAAAAATAATTTTATAGAGCTAGAAAAAATCACATGAAAATTCATCTGGAAGAACCAAAGTTCCAAAATATCAAGGGGATTAATGAAAAGAAATGGTAGGGTGTTCGGGGCGCGCTCGACCCCCGAACCTTCGGGCGAGATCCCGACCCCTTCTCTCCAACCCTCGTGGCTTCGGACGTCTCCGGACCTTCCCCTGGGGGAGGGGAAGGCTCTTAACCAGGCAGGACGCGGAGTGCAGTTGAGAAGCAGTTTATTCTTATCAGTTACACCAGAAGATCCCCCCGAGCTCCCCAGGGCATTGCCTTATATTCCTTCTCTTTTCCGGGTTCTAGCCTTTAGTCCCTGATTGGTGGTTAAGCCCTGGTCAGCCCTCAGCACTTGTTCTTAGGGCCACGTTATCGACCTGGCTGATTGTGTCCTACTATGATAGGTGGGGGCCCCACTAGTACCTCCCCGAGGGCGGTGCCGTGCCTTGTCCACGAGCCTTCCTTGCGCCCAGGGTAAGGAAGTCACGGGCTAAGCGCGTGACCACCAGTTAGGGCGGGTATAGACTCCCGGCCGTCACCTATCCGCCCAGGAGGTCTGGTGGCGGCCCCTCACAACTCCCCCTTTTTGTTTTTTAAGAAGGGGTCTTTGGGTGCTGAGGGACGGACTGCTAGGGTGGGCTCTAGCAGCGCTCCAAGGCCGTAACCCAAATTTGTGGGTCGCCTTGAGTCGCTAAGGAGCGGAGAGCCCAGGCTGCATATTGCCGTTGTTGTGTCTGCCGTCGCCGAACCTGGCGTAGGCAGAGCAGGAGCCCCACGGCAAGGAGAAGGAATAAGGAGGCTGAGCCCACATAGCCTTTCACCCATGTAGATAGAGTAGAGAAGATAGAACTAAAGGTGGTGGTAACAGCGGGATCAATTCGGGTGGCGTTAATATTGGCAACCTGGTGCCGGAGGGCGTGGAGGGTGCGCTCAAAGTTGTCGGACCAATTTCCTGTGAGCATCTGCGATAGTTTGCGGGACAAATTGGCAGCATGGGAGAGGTTTTGTTTGAATAAACACTCTCCCTACTATCTTTGGTCCTATACATGCTTGTACAGAACAATTCTGGCATGTAAAATTGAAAATTCCTGTCATGTTCTGATATGTCTCTAGTTTAGATCTGTAGTCTCTGTCCCATAGAAATATGTGTGTTCCCTAGACATACTTCACCCATTAATGTTGTTAGCTTTCTTTGGTGATGCTGCAGCAGGCATTCCCTGCACTGTTTGTCCTCTCATAGCTAGAATAACTTTGTCTAGTCCCTGAACAGGTCTTTCAACCTCAGGAGACCCTTTATAATTGATGTACATTTGTCTAGGAAAGTTTGGTACATATTTTTCCTCAAGTAAGTATGTAAGATTGTGACATGAATATAACATTTCTGTGTAGTTTCCTATAATCAATTCTTTCTCCTGACAAGTATGTGCGTGACACTTCTCAAATGGTAAAAACCCCGTATACAGATGCCAAAGGGTTACATTTTTCTTCTTTTGTAAGTTACAAAATGGCCTAAACTTCATCCCACGAACAAGTCCCACAAAGTCCTTGTCTGACCAAACTACTATTGTCCCATTTATCCTCCAGGTGAATAGATTATAAGCGTGTCATGTATCTTTCTCATCCCATGTCTCTTGTCCGTCCACAATAGTGGCACACCAGGGATACCCCTCTGTTCCATTCACCTGTGTATATTTAAAACCAAACCCATTCCAATTCCCAGAAATACCCTTCTATAGACAAAGTGGGAAACCTGTGACTAGTCCTGAAAAGTTAGTGTCTCTGAAAGAGTCCCATTATTATCATAGTCTAGTCCATCATCTTTAAACATGTGAGAAATATTGCCTTGGATGATAAACTTAGGCTTTGTCTCACTCCATGACATCACCCTTAACCATGGTGGATTCGTGAGGAACGCCCATCTCTGTTGTTCCTTCGGTACTGGGTCGATGGACGCAGTGTTCTTTGAGTGTCATGATAAGTACGAGAAAAGTGAAAGGAGTCATTGTGACCTAGTTGATTAAGCTTCTCCAGAAGGTTTTTTCATCCGCCGCTGATAGCACCTCCTCACTCCCTGTGACCACTTCACCTTGGCGGTTGTCCTCTATCACTCTTATTCTTTTCACTGGAACCCAAACTTCTTTATTATCATCTGTTGAAACACAAACATACCCTTTTTCCCACGTTAACACTGTATGAGGACCAAATCAATTTTTATTCTCATCGTGCTACATTACAGGCTGCTTTCAGGGCACTTGTTATTGCTGATTCATTCTTTGCAGACTCCTTATTAGGAAATGTTAAGAATTTAATAGCAGCCGATAAGCCATCATTATAGAATTTTAAGTAATTTAGAATATAAACAGCCAAACAGCCAATTGTAATTTATCATCAATTTAGAGTATAAACAGCCAATTGCGAATTTATCAACTCCTGGTCCAACTCCTCCTTTTTCTTTTTGCAAGTAAGTGTCCAGGGATCGATTTGCTCATTCCACTATAGCTTGACTAGTGGGATTATGGGGGATTCCAGTGACATGTAAAATGGAAAATTCCACCATGAACTGTTCAATGGCTTTACTGACATAAGCTGGACCATTGTTTGGTTTAATGCTTTTTGGTACTGCATGATTTAGAATGTGACCGAGTGTGTGTGATATAAAATATTGTTGTTTTGGCCCTTATTGCTAGTTGAACTTCCATAGTTATCTGTTTAATAATGCTTGCAATACTTCATATGATTCATTTTGTTGTGTAGAAGTAAATGTTGTTTTAAATTTATGCATCTCCTTTTTAGATGGAATATACATAGATGCCCTAAAATTTTTTGTTGCATCTGTAAAAACATTAACTCCCTCTACCAGTGAGGAAGAGCATTTGTTGGTCCAAGACCATGGCCACGTGGCAAATTGCCACCCAGAAGGAATTGGGAACCCATGTTGGAAATTCTGATTAATCAATATCTGCCATTCCACAAACTCTTGTATGCAGTTCTCTATTTGTTGACTTGTATACATAGTATATATTGTGTGAGGTTTCTGTCCTATTAACATCCTTACTCTCTTCACTGCCTTATGTATGATTTGGGCTACCAGCACGGCATAAGGCACACAAGCTCTGTTCTTTATCTGAGCCAAATGTACCCACTCAATAATCCCTTGTTTTTGATGTAAAACTCCAGTGGGTATTTTTTCAGTGAATAAAATTGTTACTTCCAAGTCCTGTGATTCTAATATCCTGCTAGTAGTACACTCCATAATCTTTTTCTGCACTAATTTCAAACATTCCAGTGCCTCATCTGTCCATTTTCTGTGTGAGTTTAATTGAGAAGGACCTTTCAATAAATCATATAATGGTTTCCTTTGATCAGTTGTAATTCCCAACTGTGGCCTACACCACTGAATTTCTCCTATCAATTTCTGAAAGTCATTTAAAGTTGTAACCTTTGTAGAATCTATGATAGGTGACTTCAAACTTAAGCCTTACCACCTTACATCATTGTTTCACAGGGTAGTTTCTCCTTCTCTGATTACATTTACTCTGAAAAAGAAAACTTTTTAGAAATTAAGTTGTTAATAAGTTCAAACACTAAATTTAACTTTTGCTTAAGCCAAGGAATGACTACAAGTTCAAATTAAAAGAGCAAGATCTTTTCTGCTTCATAGACCATTACATATTAATTTACCAATACGTTGTCTTGAAAATGAAAATTTAAAACCGTTTAAAATTTCTCCTGTTGTTAACAGTCACTAAACTTTTACAAAAATTTAGTTGAAAACATTCAAAATAATAGTTCTCTTCTCTTGATCTAATCTGGAATGATAAAAGTTACAATTCACTGTAGACCCAGCTGAATGATGAGTTGGGACTGCAGGGCAAAAATCTTAATGGTTCCATCCTTTACTCAAGTAAATTTTATTTCTGTGTCCACTCCTTAAGTACTTCCTTGAATGAGAGAGTTTTTGAATTCCTCAGCTGAAGGGAGGGAGACTTCTGGACAACTGCCCAGTGGCACCAAGTCTATTCCATTCTGCTGGAGAGTTTCAAAAGCTTTATCTCTGCTGAGGTGTCCCTTTAAGATTTATGCATATTTCCAATTTGCCTAGTGCCAAATAATATAACAAATCCTGATCTGTTTTAAACATCCAATTAGGAGTGACACGTTTCACTTAAAATGTGAACAGAATAACTACCTTTTGGTTACTTCTCATTATACAAAATACTTTTCTTTTAGGTGAGATTTAGGTGAGATTTAGGTGAAAATGCTGATCAGCCTGCCCCAGATCTCCTCTCGTCTCTCTCTCCACCCTCACAATTTGGCCAGAATTGGAGGGTAAAGCGAGAGAGAGTTTAACCAAAAACTTTCAAATAATTCCCAAAACTTTTATGCTTTCCTTAAACTTCATATCCATGTTGTTTTCCTAATGGGCTTTGATTAAAGCCCCCTTTAAAACTGCACAGACACTATGTCCCTGCATTTCCCATCCAAGACTACACCTTGCAATCACATAAACTAAATAATATAAGATTAGTTCCTCTCTTTCTCTCTCCCATACTTCTCCCCGATGCTGCAGTCATCAGAGAGAAGGGAGGAGGGGGAGGGAAAGAGATAACATTCCAAGGTCCAGCTACCATGGAGCTGACCGTAATAACTCACAAACACACGCACACAGAACATGTAAAGACAGAACACATATACAGACAATAAAAGAATCCAAAAAACTGAGAAAAAATTGTCAGAAATCCTCTGTACATATTATAACTCTGGCTTAATTTCTATCACTGTGTCCGGGCTGCTGAATTCTCCACTGTGCCACAAATCCTGGGCAAATTTTTTGCTGTGCCACAAAACCAGGCCCTGGGCCAACTCTGGATGTATTTCCTGGTTGAATTTCTGACTGCACCAACTCCCTCTTTCCTCTCTGTCCTATCTGGTCATGATTGTCTCCTGAGCTGCCAGACCGCCAATATTGTATGGCCGTCTGTACATAAGCAGAGCCGGAACCGTATTTTGCGGCGGCCTCTTTAAGATCTCTTAGGAATTTATAGGACATCGGTTTATGCACCCTTTGAGGCTGTCCGCCCTGTTCTGGCTGAACAAACACAGGGAATAGGTTGGCCCCTTTCCAATCTACTTCCTCTCTATTTTCCTGCTGCTCTATTAATCGCCAACGGGTCGGATCAATTCCTGTATGCTCTATCCAAGGGCTGACTATCAGTATTTTTTCGACCCAGTCCCTACATGTTCTAATATGAATTTTTACTCCATTTTTCTTGCACAGCTTGTACAGCTGGCAGGTTAGCACTCCCTTATCCTCTGGTTTTACATGGGCGGAGCCCATTCTGCCTTCTAGGCGTCTCTGAAGCGGGCGGCGTTCGTTCTCCGGCTCGAAAAGCGGCCGGGGTTTTTACTTTCATTTCGCCGCTTGCTTTCGCCTAGGCTGCCTGGTCCTTCTACTCCGTCCAGCGGAGTAGGCAAGGGGTCCCCCTTCACTTACCTCACCCGGATCCACTTGTGGTGTCGCCCCACGTTGGGCACCAGCTGTTCGGGGCGCGCTCGACCCCCGAACCTTCGGGCGAGATCCCGACCCCTTCTCTCCAACCCTCGTGGCTTCGGATGTCTCCGGACCTTCCCCTGGGGGAGGGGAAGGCTCTTAACCAGGCAGGACGCGGAGTGCAGTTGAGAAGCAGTTTATTCTTATCAGTTACACCAGAAGATCCCCCCGAGCTCCCCAGGGCGTTGCCTTATATTCCTTCTCTTTTCCGGGTTCTAGCCTTTAGTCCCTGATTGGTGGTTAAGCCCTGGTCAGCCCTCAGCACTTGTTCTTAGGGCCACGTTATCGACCTGGCTGATTGTGTCCTACTATGATAGGTGGGGGCCCCACTAGTACCTCCCCGAGGGCGGTGCCGTGCCTTGTCCACGAGCCTTCCTTGCACCCAGGGTAAGGAAGTCACGGGCTAAGCGCGTGACCACCAGTTAGGGCGGGTATAGACTCCCAGCTGTCACCTATCCGCCCAGGAGGTCTGGTGGCGGCCCCTCACAGTAGGGAAGGTGCCCTAACCATACTAGTATCAGAACTATTTGGTACTGACTAAGAAACAGAGGGGTAGATCAGTAGAGTAGATTAGGTACACAAGACACAGTAGTCAATGATTATAGCAGTCTACTGTTTGGTAAATCAAAGGACCCCAGCTTCTGGGGTAAGAATTCACGGTTTGATAAAAGCTTCTGGGAAAACTGGAAAATAGTGTGGCAGAAACTGGACATCAACCAACATCTGACACAATATAGTAGAATAAAGTACAAGTGGATACATGACCTAGTATAAAGGATGATATTATAAACAAATTAGGGGAGCATGGGAGAGTGTGTCTGTCAGATTTACAGAGAATGGGGGAACTTGTGACCAAATAAGAGATAGAGAACATTATGAAATGCAAAATGGATCATTTTGAGTACATTAAATCAAATAGTTTTGTACAAAGTCAATGAATGCAACCAAGATTAGGAGGTTAACAGAAAACTGGGAAAGAATTTTTACAATTAGTGTCTCTGATAAAGGCCTCTTTTCTAAAATATATAGAGAACTGAGTCCAATTTACAAGAATACAAGTCATTCCCCAACTGATAAAGTGTCAAAGGATACGAACAAGCAATTTTCAGAGAAAAAAATTAAAGCTATCTATAGTCACATGTAAAAAGATTCTAAATCACTATTTATTAGAGAGATGGGAATCAAAACAACTCTGAGGTACCACATCACACCTATAAGCCTGGCTAACATGACAAAACAGGAAAATGATAAATGTTGGAGAAGATGTGGGAAAGTTGGGAAACTAATTCAATGTTGGTGGAGCTGTGAGTTGATCCAACTCTTCTGGAGAGAAATTTGGAACTGTGCCAACGGGCTATAAAAATGCACATACCCTTTGACCCTGCAATATCACTTCTAGGGTTATATCCCAAAGATACCATAAAGATATGAAAAGGGCCCACATGTACAAAAATTTTATAGCAGCTCTTTTTGTGGAGCTCAAGAACTGGATATCTAGGGGATGCCCATTAACTGGGGAATGGCTGAACAAGTTGTGGTATATGAATGTAATGGAATACTATTGTGTTGTATGAAATGATGAGCAGGTAGACTTTGGGAAAAACCTCAAAAGACTTACATGAACTGATGCTGAGTGAAGAAAGCAGAACCAGGAGAACATTATATACAGTAACAACAAAAGTGAGTGAGGATTGATTTTGATATAGTTAGCCCTTCTTAGCAGTAAAGACCTAAAACATTTCCAAAGGACTCATGATGCAAAATGTCATCAACATCCAGAGAAAGAACTATGGAGTAAAACACAGAATGAAGCAGATTATTTCCTTTTTTGTTATGTCTCATCGCATTTTATTTTATTTTTTCATGGTTCCTCCCATTCATTATAAACTTTCTAACCAAGATAACTGGTGTATGAATGTATTCAATGGAAATATACGTGTGGCAACAATATAAGATTGCATATCATCTTGGGGAGGGAAGGGCAAAGGTGGGCAAGAAAATGTTAAATTTATGGAGGTGAATGTTGAAAACTCAAAACAAATAAATTAATAATTTTTGGAAAAAAAATACACATGCAGCAAAAAAAAGCCTAGAAAGCAGATCAGGAGAGATGACCACACCTCTACCAGAATCACACTACCTTAGAAGTATCAAAAAAACCTTGGAGACTCCCAGAAATAGCTCTTGAAAACATCATGAAAGATGCTGAAGATTGGGATAATGTCTCCCCACTCCCCAATGAACACAGTCTGACTTGAACATAAAGTTCAAAATCAAAAGATAAGCTAAAGAAATAAGTAAATCAAAAAAAAAAAAGAAATTGATCATAAAAAGCTATTATGGTGACAGGGAAGACGAAGACACAAACTGTAACGCACTCAATAAGTCAAAATACATAAGCAAAACTTCAAAGAAAAATAATAATTGGACCATAAAAAAAAGAATTCTCAGAAGAGTTACAGAAAGAGATAAGTGTGGTAGAGGAAAAAAGTGAGTAAAGAAATGAGAGTGATGCAAGAAGATTATGAAAGTAAAATTAATTGTTTAGCCAAAAGCACAAAATTATTAAATAAAATATCAAAATAAAAATCAGAATTGATCTTAATTGATCAGAATTGAAAAACTGACATAAAAGTTCCTTAAAAATCAAATTCTTATAAAAGAAGGATTAGCCAAATGAAGAAAGAGGTACACAATTTTACAGAAGAACTTCTTAAAAAGTAGAATTGGTCAAATAAAAAAAAGTTTTAAAAAACCACTGAAGAAAATAGCTCTTTAAAAATTATAATTGGGAAAGTGGAAGCTAATAACCCCATCAAGTAGCAATAAAATAAAAGATATATATATATATATATATGTGTGTGTGTGTGTGTGTGTGTGTGTGTATACATATATATGTCTATATATGTATGTATAAATGTAAAATAAAATTGAAAAACAACTAGCATGAAAAATAGATTGAAATGAGATAATTTAAGAATTACTAGACTAAATTTAAGTCATGATTTTAAAAAGACATCATATTTTAAGATAATATAAAGCAAAGTTTCCCTGATATCTTAGATCAAGAAGGTAAAATAAAATTGAAATAATTTTCTCCTCACCTCCTAAAAGAGAGAGCAAAATGAAAGTTCACAGGGACATTATAGCCAAATTCCAGAATTTTCTGGTCAAGGAGGATATGTTGGAAGCAGGCAGAAAAAAACATTCAAATATTGTGAGGTAACTATAATTTAGCAGCTTCCATGTTAAATGAGCGGAGGGCTTGGAATATGATATTCCAAAAGGCAAAGAAGCTAGGAGAACAAGCAAGAACTGCCTATCCAGTAAAACCGAGTATGATACTTCAGATACAAATTAATAAACATTTAATGAAATAATCATTCTTGATGAAAAACCAGAGCTAAAAAAATTGACATTCAAATAGAAGACTCAAGAGAAATATGAAGAGGTAACATGAAAGAGAAATTGAGGTTCTTTATATAGTTAAACTGTTTACATTCTTATTTAGAAAGACAATACAAGTGATTCTTAACACTTAAATTAAGATAATAATTTATCGTTATTAGGGCAGTTAGAACAAATCAATAAAGACTCAGGGCATGGGTGTGAGTCACTTACGCTAGATTGATCTTAAAATAATTAAGGGGAAAGGAGGGTGCACTGGGAGAAGGAGGACGGGAGAGGAAAAGAGGGGGGAATTATTTAGCATAAAAGAGGAACACGTGGAAGAGTTTTCACGTTCATTTTAGTATAGAAATCTATGTTACCCAAAAAGAAAGGAAGGAGAAAACAGAAGGGTAAATGATAAAAAGGAGGGTGCATCAGGGAGGCAGTGGTCAGAAGCAAAACAAATTTTTGAGGAGAGAAAGGGTAAAAAAAGGGACAGAAAGATAAAATATAAAATGTTGCAAAATACAGTTAGTAATCAGAATTGTAAATGGAATTGAAATGAACTCACCCATAAAACGTAAGTAGATAACAGAATGGATTACAAACCAGAATCTCATAATATATTTTTACAAAAGGAATACTTGAAATAGACACTCAGATTTTAAATAAGGGGCTGGAGAAAAATCTATTGTGCTTCAACTGCAGTAAAAAAGAAAAAAGCCAAGGGTAGCATAGATGATCTCAGACAAAGCAACAATAAAAATAGACCTAGTTAAAAGAAACAATCTTGGAAACTGAGTTTTGCTAAAAGATACCATAAAAGATGAAGATAGATTTAGATATAAAATATGCATATGCATATGTATATATATATGCATACATATATATACACATACATACATCTATATATACATATATATGTGTATATATATATATATTCATGACAGGTTTCTTTGACAAAGTCCTTATTTCTCAGATACATAGGGAACTGAGTCAGATTTATGATGCAAATAAAACAACTCTGAGGCACCTTCATACCTATCAAATTGCCTAACAAGAAAAAAAAGAGAAAATGATAAATGTTAGAGATGTGGAAAAATAGGGACACTAATGCACTGTTGGTGGACTGATGAACTAGTCAGACCATTCTGGAGAACAATTTGGACTTATATTGAAAGGGCTATGAAACATTGTATATCCTTCCATCTAGCCACACAACCAGATGAAAGAAACATGAAAGAGACTTATTTGTACAAAAATATCTATAACATCTCTTTTTGCTGTGGAAAAGAATTGGAAATTGAGGAATGGGCTAACAAGCTGTGGTGTATGATTTTGATGGAATACTACTGTACCACAAGAAATGGTTTGATGAAAAGAATATTAATTTTGAAGGCAGAAGAGCTAGGTTTAAACATGGATTGCAAAATTCACTGTGTGGAGCTAGTGTGTCACAATTTTTTTGAGGGTCTCTTTAGGAATTTATAAAATGAGGATACTATAAATAATACACACCCATCAGAATGGTTTTGATCAAAGTTTTTATTTTTTAAGCTTGAAATGTTAATTAAACATGAGATAGTTTTGCTTGTATTGGTTTAATAAATTATATTTAAATTCAGGATAGAAATAGTCTGATCATATTTGAACTCTTAGGAGGGTCACCTTTCCAGAAATAGAGTGATGGATGAATCCATAAGCCTCATCATGAAATAGCAAAATATAACAGCCCAATGTGTGTAAGGTTTGCTGTTCTACTTGGTAGATATTTTGAAAGTGCCCAGAGATGCAAAATACACTGACTCAATTTCTTTTAACACGCTTGAAAATGATGTAAGCTGTTAACGTTCAGAGGTTATTCATATCAGTGTGCAATTTCGTCTCTCCCATTTATCTCATGTTTACTGTTCATGTTCCAGAATCAGGAGCAAAAGGACCTACAGTACACAACATTTTCACAGGATGGTACATCCCTTTCTTTTGTACATTCTCATTGTTAATAAATCACAACTGTAATTTCACTGATTATCTACTGTCTCTTTCTGCATCTCAACTTGCATGGCTTGCTACAAGGATTTCATCTATCTTATATGATGAAGCTCTGACTAGATATCCTCTGATATTGTTATCCCAAAGCCAAAAGAAAATTAGTAGCCTTTCAAGGTGCCAAGGGGATATACATGCTGAAGACAGAAGCCATCTAGACAAGATGGAAACTTCCATGGTGTTTTTCTCTTTGCCCAGATTGCCCAACACAGAGGCAATCTGCCACAAATGAATAGGAGTAGATGCCTTTGTCTGTGGCTACAAGGATCTGTATCTTTAAAACTGCCACACTAGGAGAAACTCATTTTTTTTTTCCTTCATGCATTTTCCTGCTGTATTCAGAGGGTGAAAATCGAACACAATTCACCTACATCAAGGGTGCCATGAATTAAAGTTAGGAAGTCAGGGATCTCTCTTTTAATCAGTGTCTGATAAATGAAATTTGGGGTGTTGGTTTCTATTCTGTGTCATTTGCAATTGCCACTACACCCAGGAATTTGAGCCATGATAATTTTGAAGTCAGGATTCTAAGCCATTGCAATCAGTCATTATGGCAATGATACCCTGAATTGCCAGTTTCTGGAACTCAAATCTGAGCAATGTTTTCAATTTAGAACTGGTAATAAAGGAAATATTTGAATGAACGTCTTTATAATTCTGAATCCATTATTTTGTCCACTGTAGCATAGTTATTAAATAATTAGTTAATATCTTAATATTTAATAGTTAATTAATAGCTAACATCTCCTTATTATTTGTACAGAGACAACTCACAGATCTATATAGCCAGTCAATCTCTTTCCTGAGTCCTAATCCCACTAACTTCCTACCAGACACTATCAACCAGGTACCTTTGACACATTTCAGATTGAACGTATCTGACACATAATGCATTATCTTTCCCTCCAAATCTTTCTCTTTTCCCACCTTCACTTTTTCTGTCAAGGGGGCAATTAGCAAACAAAAAAACAGTCTTCCAGCGTCACAGGTTTGTAATCTCAGTGTTATCTTTAATTCTTCATTCTCTCACTGCACATATACAAGGGTGCAAAATCTTGTTATTTATGTTTCCAGAGCATTTTTAGCATCTGACCTCTTTGTTCATGAAGTTACCACCTTGGCTCAGGTTTTCATCAACTCTCTCTCTCTCACGTTACTGTACTAATGTCTGAATTGGTTTCCCTACCTTGAATCTCTTCAAACTGTAATCTGCGCTTTGCTGTCAAAATGTTTTTCCTTACAGTTACATCTGACTATGTCACCCCACCCCACTTCATAAACTCTGGTAACTTCCATTTTCCTCTAAGATAAAATATTAAACTTGCTGTTTGACTTCGAAAGGCCTCACAACTAGCCTCCATCAATCTTTCTAGCCACATAATGAAGAGTTTATGGTATTCAAAGTGAATATGTATCTACCTATCTCTGTAAGTGTTGTTTCCCCCATAAGAATATAAGCTCCTTGAGGGCAGGAGGTCTTCATTTTTTTAATCATATACCCACAGCCCTGAGCATAATGCGTGGCACATGGTAAAAATTTAATAAATGTTTTTTTTTTTAATTCATTCATCATTTACCTGAGGTTGTTACTAATGGTTACCATCAATATTAAGAATATTGTTAAGATCATCATTATTTGTAAAAATAAATGAGTATTTCACGTACATATGTGTATAGCTCCATTTCTATAGCTGAGATTTGAAAGAAGTCAAGGAAATAGGGAGCTTGAGGTGAGTAGGGAGAAAATTACAAGCATGATGTTCCATCAGTAAAAATGCAGAGTTGGAAGATGAAATGCCATATGCAAGATTGATCGACTGAATGAGAAAGAAGGCTAGTGTCCCTGGATTGAGGAATATATTGGAGTTAATATTGTATAAGAAGTCTTATAAGGAAGGTGGAGTAAATTATCAATGCAAAGATAGGTTATATATTTGATCATAGAAGTGACAAGGAAACACTGGAATTTACTGAATGGGAATGGGATGGAATGACATGTTCTTACTTTAGCTTTAGGAAGACCAGTATTACAGTTGAGTTAAACAGGTACTAGAGTCGGCGAGATACCAGAAAAGGAAACCAACCAGTCAGTTAATGTAACAGCCTACTCATGTTGCACCATGGAAGTGTCAGTGTCAGAGGAGAGATGGCACGTTATGGAAAAGACACTATAAAGGTAAAATTTATATGGTTTGGCAAGCAATTCAACATGGACTGGGATAAGAAAGAATACAGAGTTAAAGATTACACCAGGTTGTGAGCCTCCATGATTGAGAGTGGTGGTATCTTCAACAGGAGGGATTAGTGCAAGAATGTGAATACCATCCCCAAAAGGGAAAAGTTAAGATGTCTCTGATAACCAATTTCTCTGAAAAAAGGACAGATTTCCCAGAAAAGCCCTTGGTGCTAGATAGTATGTACCCCTTATACACAAAGGCAAAAAATATATAATGATTAGTTGAGCATATACATATAGGTACACGAGTTTGACATGAAGACCTTTCTATATAGTCTTAATATTTTCAATTATTTTATAGATCTGTTATTGCCTCAGTCTCCTCTTCCTTGTTATAGAATAGTTATCCAAATGGAGCCATTCTCCCAGTCTGCGACTACCTCATCAGTCAGTCGCAGCTTTTTAAGTTGTCCTTCACTATGTCCTTGTTGTATTATAAAAGCCAATTGACTTTTGAATTGCCCCACTTCAGCTCATTTTAGAGACTTTTCTTCAGTATCCTCTTCACAGAAAGAAAAATCAGCCTATCCAAGCAGAGAGACGATGAACTTGTCTTCCAGAACACTAAGGCATCTTGTGAAAATGGAAAGTTCTTCCTAAATTGTCAAATAAAGAGCAGATGACAGGAATTATTCCCACAGGAAAACAAACATTTCCTGCCTTAAGTCATTGATAAGAGGGACTGCTATACTAGTTCCTTACAAAAGAATAGTTGCATTTGGCATGTAATCAAATAGACATTAGAGTATCTTGGGTAAGTCTCATTTGTAATTTCAATTGAATTTTCATCTAATTACACTCAATAAATATTTATCCAGTGTCTAATATGTTCAATGTACTAGGCTAAGTACTAAGGGCAACCTGCAATAGTGGAAAGAATACAGAGTACTGGGACTAGAGACGCTAATATTTGTATCCCTTCTCTGATATTTGCTAGCTTTGTGACTTTGAGCAAGTCACTTAATATCTGAGTCTTAGTTTACATCTTCATTTATAAAATAAAGGTAGTAATACCTATTTATAATAATAATTTATAATAATACCCTGTAATGCTTTAAGGGTCGAAAGAGAATGTATACAAAGCACTTTGTAAAGCTTAAATGTAAGCCATGAAGAACGATACAAAAATACATAATACAGATACCAACCCTGAAAGAATTTGCCATGTAGTAGAGAAGATTTGATGTGAGTGTATAAGAACACACTAGTCCAATAAACACAGGACTTGCGATGTTCAGAAACAACTATAAATTATCTATTACTTAGTAAAGAAATCCGAGAAGTTTCATATCTGATTAGATAAATTCACTAATAGCTACAAGAGGTAAAACATGAACACAGGACAGGTTGAGTCCAGTTCTAGCATTCTAACTATTATGACATCATGCCAATCTCAAGGAACTGTAAGACATATAATTTGAGAAGTATAAGTGGGACACAAAATACATCATAGAATGGAAAAATTACTTATAGTTGGTGTTGAATGTACAACAAAGGATAGTAGAGGAAATTAAGGAATGCCTCATATACTTGAAAATGTTTATATTAGATTTTGCTCCTCAAAAAAAACCAGACTTTTTTTTATTATTTAAAAAAAAAAACAACTGAGTTCCAAATCTCGCCTACCTGTCCCTCCCCCCACTCATTTAAAATTAAGAAATGTGATATTAAGTATAGAGTTGAAATCATGAAAAAACATATTTACATATTAGACATATTGCAAACAAAAGGCAAGAAAAAAATTAAAAATATGCTTCAATCTACACTTGGACATCATCAGTTCTCTCTCTGGATACAGATAGCATTATTCCTCAGGAATTGTCTCGGATCATTTTCTAGATAGATACATCTTTCACAGTTGATCATCCTTACAATTTTACTGTTACTGTGTACGATGTTCTCTTGGTTCTGCTCACTTAGTTTTTCATCAGTTAAGATTTGTTTTTATTTTTTTTTGAAACCATCCTCCTTGCATTTCTCATAGCACAGTAGTATTTTATCACATTAATATACCATGACTCATTCAGCCATTTCCCATTTGAAGGACATCTCCTCAATTTCTAATTCTTTATCACCACAAAAGAGATGTTATAAATAATTTTGTACATATAGGCCCTTTTTAAATTTCTTTCGGATCCAAACTGAGTAAGAGTAATGCTATTGTGTCAAAGAGTATGCAGAGCTTTACTGTCCTTTGGGCATAGTTCCAAATTATTTTCCAGAATAGTTGGACTGGTCCACAACTCCACCAACAGTGCGTTAGAGTCCCATTTTTCCACCTCCCTTCCAACATTTGTCATTTTTTTCATTCATACTAGCCAATCTAATAGGTGTGAGTGGTACTTCAGAGTTGTTTTAATCTTCAATTCTCTAATCAATAGTGATTTAGAGCATTTTTTGTATAACTATAGAAATACAATGAACTTTGAAGAATAGGAAGGAATTCTCAGCAGAAATTTATATGTGTCTGAGTGAGGAGTTCAGAATACAGGATAGAGAAGATGAAGCAGAAAGGGAAAGTTTTTATCTAAGATTTGAGGATTTTGTTTATTGTGAGTGTTAAACTTCAATTTCCCATATGTTCTAAAATTTTAGTTGTTATCTTGTCTTTTCCCTTTAAACAATTAACGATACAGCTCATTATATGATAGGATATATTAGGGAATAGAATTCATAACTAAAATTAAAAATTAAAATTCAGAGCTTGCAAATTTATGTAGCCTTTACTCTTTGACATTGCATAGAACATATTTCCAAAGCCCAATTTATTGGCAGGGGGGAGATTGTTACAATGACACCCTGGCCCTTATTCCTAAGTTTAAAGGAAAAAAAAAGGACTATAGAGTATAGAGGTAGACAGACACTTGAAATTTTTGTTTAATTATTTGTTTTTTTCCCCCCTAAAATTCTTGAAGACCTGTTTATCAGGGTAGATGTTATAGTATTCAATACTCTCAATAGATCACCCAGACACAGAATTTTGAAAAATTAGTCACACTGCTTGGCACCTTCAAAGTTTTTCCTTGTTTTTTCTCCTTTTTTGACATGTATTCATTTATTTATTCTTCTTGTGGTGAAGAGCCAAAGGTAAGCCTCCTTGTCACTGTTAATTTTGGCAGATTTGTACTTCTTTTGTAATAATGGATTCACTAAATGACAAAAAATGATTCTCAAACCATTCCTGATTCTGAGGCATGGGACTATCTTCCTTTGACCAAACTTCCTCTGAATAAAGTGAGCAAAGCTGCTGTTAAATGTAATAAATAAATGGGTTTTTTATTTCTTAAACCCTGATTTTTCTCTATATTGGTAAAAGAAAAAATCAAAGATTGTGAAAGACTCAGATCAAATCTGTATAACTACTCTGAAATACATTCTTTTGAATAATCATTTTTTAGCTATTAAGTTGTATCTGATATTTACTTTTAGTGACAGCTCCAACTTTGCTTGTGGTTTCTTTTTAATTTTGATGACCATGTTTAAAGTACAATTAGTATGTTTCTCATGAAACCTTGATTCTTTCTGACCCTTTGTCTTTAATTGTGGATTTGGGTAGAAAGAGTTCCTCTCGAGAGATAATCCACATTTGATGCTGTGATAATCCATTTTCTTGCCAGCTGAAGAGTGGAGCTTCCTCCTTGATCTAATTTGTCAACTAGGGAAAGCCTACTTAAAATCAAATCTCGTAAAGTTTCCAGGAGACCATAGGGCAATATAAATTTAATGAAGTAGAAAGATGTTAGAAGGAAAAAAATAACCTTTGAGGTAAATAAAAGCTAATAATAAATCAAAAGTCTGAGTTTAATATTGATCATTTGTAACCTACTTGCAAAAATGTTTTGTTTCTGTATACTTTTTAAACAAATACAACTCAACGGTTGAAGCTCTGAAATCTTCTTAATATCCTTCAGTAGTACTCCTTTAAAGAAATTTTCCCAGAAATTTATCTACAAAAATAATATGATTTGATTTGAATTTAATTTTAAAACAGAACTTCCTAAAAGATTAAAATCATTGGTGGTCTATGTGATGATAACAATAAAACCTTGTTCTGTTATTCCTACTACAAGCAGAGATAAAACACTGATTTGGATTGGGGGTAGAAAAAGAGAAAAAGTTAACCTCTTTTTAGGGTCGTGGTTCATCTGCACTCAGAAAATAAGGCAGAAGTTCAGGATACTCTTTTCTTCCTAGAAGAGTGACAGCCATCAGGATAGCAGTCAAGAGAAAAGAATACATTTCTGGGCCACTGCAGATATTGAAAAGTGAGTTGTGTAATTCACCTCAATTGAAATTGGGGTTATGTGCTCAAGTTACAGATGACAAAACTAAGACTCAGAGATGATAACTAGTTTTATAAAGTTAGTGTGTTAGTGTGTATAAAAGGCAGGACAACTTAGATTTCTCGGATGTAAAGCTGGTTTCTTCTCTTATCATCTTCTTTTAAGTTATCTTATACCTCTAAAAAGATAGAAAGAAGCAAAGAGACTAGCAGTGCCTTGGTTTTTTAATTGGCATCCAGATAGATACCTGAGACAACTTTCACTCTGAATGACAAAGGATGTTATCTTACCAATAATTCTTCTACACAAGGGTACCATATATAGCATCCCCTCTGATGTTTTCTCCATTGTAACCTGAGGTAGTGTGCTCCATAAAACCCTGATTCACTCTATTTTCTTCATCTCTGATAGAAAAGCTTACATTCTGAATTTGTAGGGAAAAAAAATCTCCCAGGTGTCCTAACTAATTGTTATCCATTAATATTATGCTATGGATGTTTTTATTTTAAGGAAGTATTTCATCCAAGAAACCTCAGTGTGTATTGCTCCAATTAATATTTAATCAAGAATTATACCTGAATTATAAAGAAATAAACCTGATAAAGCAAGGGCAAGAGAAGGAGAGAGTAAATCATTTACAGAATTACTGTGTTCAGCAGCAACCAAAAACTCCACAAACATTTATTAAACTCTTACTCTTTGCCTGGCCCTGTGCTGTGTAGGTCCTGGGGGATCTAAATAAAAAAAACACACAGAAATGATTACCTCATTTCAATAAGTTTAAAATCTAGTGGGAGAACTTTGCCAAATAGACAAAGAACTACAGTATAAGGCACATTATTATGGGGCAAAGGAAGGGTGTAGAGAAAGTGGTCCAGAAAAACTTAAAGACAGAGACAGACCTTTCAACTGTGGAGTCTGAATTCAGAGTGAAGCATATTATTTGTTCTTTCTCTTTTCTTCTTTTTGTTTCTTCTTTCTCATGATTTCTCTCATTGATTCTGATTCTTCTTTACTAAATGAACAGCACAAAAATAAGTTCAATATGTATGTATCCATAGAGCTGATATCAAGTTATGTGATCATGAAGTGCAGGGAGAGGAGAAATGGGGAGAAATTTTGGAACTCAAAATCTTGTGGAAGTGAATGTTGATAGCTCAAAATAAATAATTTTTTTTTAAAAGAAAGGAGAGTAAGGGGACTAGATATGGCCAGATGTAAATAGCCTCATACAAAATGAACTTCTCTATTAACAGACAGGGTGTCGTTACCGATAGAGGTGACTATCATTACACAATCAACGGTCTGGGTGCAGTCAGAGCCTCAACTGGTTAGAGCAAAGGTAAAATTAAATAATACATTTGAAGAGATAATAAAGTTGAAAAAACTGTGACATGCTATGAAAACTAAGCTAATCTGACTTTTAAAAAAGGAAGTTGCTAGTTTTGATATATGAGAAATACATATCTAGATTCCCCCATTAACTGATGTAGCCGTCAGCCAAATAAATATTGGTTGTAACAATTTGTTAAACCTGATACAACTAGAGAACTTATTTTGAGACCCACTATTAGTGATTTCCCCTGTGTCTGACATTTCAGCTTGAATATCTTGAAATATCTTGAATGTCTCAGAAGATATTATTTACATCAGGATAACCAATATTGCTGGGTCAAAGGGTCTGCATATTTTTATAGCTCTTTAGGCATAGTAAGGAAGGTGATTCTTAAGGAGCTGGTGGAAGTTTATAGGCCACTACCCAAATACTGAATTAGTATGACACTACCCCTTTAAAAAAGAGGAATTGGTTCAGAAATGACACAGATATTTGGTCATTCAGTATGGAACACTATAGAAATGTTATCCTATTAATTAAAAGGAATTAAAGTTATTCCATGTAGGAGACAACCTTTCAAACTCTCCAGAGACAGTATCAGTTTTAGAAGTTAAAGAAAAATAAGACTCCAAAACTCTTTTAACTTACATTTTCATTAATGATTTGCATCAAAGGAGGAGTAAATACCAAAGTTTCAATACTAACTGGGGAGTGAGAAATGAAATACTTCATAGCATGATGTAACTGAAGGAGAGTGTTCTAGGAAAAAATGATTCAAGGTTGGAGAAATACCAGGGCTGCATGACAGCAGCAGGATGATCCATTCTGCCTTGTTTCATAAGTGATGAACTAGCTTCTATAAGTTCAGATCTATGGTCCATGCCAACTAGAGAATAACTAAGTGCAAGGACTCCTTAATTGTGGTAGGGAAGTTATGAGTTGTACAAGCAGTCACTCTTTTTTTTAAAGTATATTCTCTTACCCACTCCTAAAAGAAATATTATGGGTAAATGAATGAAATCAAACTATGTATTTTTTCCTCGGGAACTCTAAGATACCTATTGTTCAGGAATTGTAGGGGTCTAAGAGAAGTATTAGACTCTAAGCCATATGATAGACATTTACTATGTATTGTTTTATTATTAAGATAGGTTGCTTATTTGCTTAGAAACTCTATGCCAAAAGTGAAAGCTCTGTATACTCTTAATCAGGTTTGTCTGCTTCTGTATAAAGGTAATACCATTAAGTCTGAGTTGCTAGTATCAGGAAATATTGAGAGTTTAGGGAATTAGTAGGGTTTGATAAAAGAGGAAGCTCAGGGGGAGGTTTCTGACTGAACTGTTTCCATTTATAGGCCTCTCATTCTGTAATCCTACTTTAATTGCAAGGTGTCAGTCCCTCTTAGAGAGCTAAGGAATAGAAGGTCATTGAATGTCTAAGAACCATAGAGTTCTTCATAGTTTTTTTTGCCCAACAGCACAATAATGCATACCATCCACAGGCTACTACTACTACCACTACTACTATTACTACTACTACTACTACTACCACTACTACTACTACTATTTTAAAATTTGAAAAACAATTTACAAATATGTCATTTGATCATTACAAAAACTATTTTCTACATTTTACAGGTGAGGAAACTGAAATTTAAAGAGGGTGACTTGCCCAGGGTAACACAGCTCACAAGTATGAAAGGACAAGAACTAACCTCTGGTCTTACTGACTCCATATCTAACAGTATACCCACTACACAACCTCCTTTCTTTTGTGAGGGGAATCCTTACAAGAATATCAGTTCAGAAAAAAATGACTTCACCCTTTCTTTCCCTAGGATAGATAAAATATAGCATTTAAACAATACTACATTGACCTACTAGAAGATATAACTTATCATGTATTCTTGACATCTATATGATATTACTACTGATTTAAATATTTAACATCAATATGATATAAAAGAGGCAGGAGTTTGAAATTATTTTAATTGGCTATTTATACTTTATCCCTTAAAAGCACTATTGTGTTCTTTAAAAATCAATAAATTAATAAAAGCAAAAAAAAAAAAAGAATAGATTTGAGTAGAGTAAAATTAAGACTTAGGTCAACAATAAAGAAGTGTCAGGAATTTTGATACAAAAATCATTCTCGTTAGGGGGGCAGAGCTAAGATGGCAGAGTAGAAAGATTCACATATGTTGGCTCCTAACCCACAACCCATAAAATACCTGTAAACAGAACTCCCAACAAATTCTGGAGCAGTAGAAGCTGCACAACAACAGAGTGGAGGAGATTTCTGTTCCAGAAAGCCCTGAAAAACTGGCCCTAAAGGTCCATCACACACTGGACCCGGAGCAGAGCCCAGCCCTGCCTTGGCTGCGCGACACTGAGAGGAACAGATCTGAGCAGGCTTCAGGGACCGAATCTCCAGTAGCCGCGAAGGTCCCTCCACCCACAGATGCAAAGGTCAGTGAGAGACTGTTTTTGGGTGGCCGAGAGGGGAGCGGGGTGTCTCCATAACTCAGGCCCCCTCAGGAGGCAGCAGCAGAGGCAGCACCTGACAGGGGCTCCCAAAGCAAGCAGGGGCTTGGATCTATTGATGAAGGTCTCCACATAAATCCCCTGAGGAAACTGAGGCCTGTGAGGTGACCCAGCCCCCACCTGAGCACCTGAACTTAATCTCACACTGAATAGCAGCCCCACCCCTGCTGAGAGCCCTGAGGCTGGGGAGCACCATTTGAATCTCAGACCCCAAACACTAGCTGGGTGGATTTGGAGGTGAGGTGAGTGTGGAAAGGAATCTCAGACATCAAGTAACTGCCTGAGAAAATGCCCAGAAAAAGGAAAAAAATTAAGACCATAGAAGGTTACTTTCTTGGTGAACAGGTATTTCCCCCTTTCCTTTCTGATGAGGAAGAACAATGCTACCATCAGGGAAAGACATAGAAGTCAAGGCCTCTGTATCCCAGACATTCAAAATAAATATTCAGTGGCCTCAGGCCAAGGAAGAGCTCGAAAAAGATTTTGAAAATCAAGTTAGCGAGGTGGAGGAAAAACTGGGAAGAGAAATGAGAGAGATGCAATAAAAGCATGAAAAATGGGTCAACACCTTGGTAAAGGAGACCCAAAAAAATGCTGAAGAAAATAACACCTTGAAAAATAGGCTAGAGGGGCGGAGTCAAGATGGTGGAGTGGAAAGACGCATGTATGCGACCTATGAACCCACAGGCCATGGATTAGATGTAAGAATAGCTCCCCAGAAGTTCTGGATCACTGCAGGGTGTGCAGAAACATAGTGGAAGAGATTTCCGTTCCAGAGAGCCCTGGAGAGCCATCCCCAGGGTCCGTTGTGCCCCAGAAAGCAGACCCCACCCCAGCGCTTCCCTAGCCACGGCCCCAGAGCAGCTGATCCAAGCAGGCTTCAGGGACGGAACCTCCAGCGGCCTGGAAGGTCCCTGCACCCACAGACTCTACAGGTCAGTGAGAGACATGCCTGGGCTGACCGAGAGGGGAGCGGGGTGTCTCCGTGGCTCGGGCCCCCTCGGGAGGAAGTGGCAGAGGCAGAGGTAGGGGCAGGAAGCAGCGGAGGGAGTGGCGGCACCTGGGACTCCCCCAGCAACAGGCAGGATCTTCATTACTGAAAGTCTCTGCATAAACCACCTGAAGGAGCAGAGCCTGGGAGACAGCCTTGCACCCACCCGCTCCATTTCTGAAGGTCTCTGCATAAAGCCCCTGAGAGAGGTGAGCCTGGGAGGCGGCCCCGCCCCCACCCCAGCACCAGAACTAAAGCTCACATTGAATAGCAGCCATGCCAGCTGTGGAAAGCCTATTTGAATCTCAGACCCCAAGCACTAGCTGGGTGGATCTAGGCGGGGGTGGACAGGAATCTCAGAAGTCAAGTAACTGGCTGGGAAAATGCCTAGAAAAGGGAAGAAAAATAAGACTATAGAGAAATTTTTTGAAAAGATGCAAATGATCCCAACTTTTGGATCTGATGACGAGGACATATTCTTGCCATCAGGGAAAGACGTGGAGGGCAGGGCCTCGGTACCCCAGACATCCCAGGGGGAAGTCGGGTGGGCTCAGGCCTTGGAAGAGCTCAAAAATGATTTTGAAAAGCAAGTCAGACAGGTGGAGGAAAAACTGGGAAGAGAAATGAGAGAGATGCAAGAAAAGTATGAAAAACGGGTCAATACCTTGGTAAAGGAGACCCAAAAAAATGGTGAAGAAAATAACACCTTGAAAAATAGGCTCACTCAATTGGCAAAAGAGGTTCAAAAAGCCAATGAGGAGAAGAATACTTTCAAAAGCAAAATTAGCCAAATGTAAAAAAAGGTTCAAAAGCTCACTGAAGATAATAGTTCTCTCAAAATTAGAATGGAACAGATAGAGTCTAATGACTTTACGAGAAACCAAGAAATCACCAAACAAAACCAAAAGAATGAGAAAGTGGAAGAGAATGTGAAATATATTATGGGAAAAGCAACTGACCTGGAAAATAGATCCAGGAGAGACAATTTAAAAATTATGGGACTACCTGAAAGTCATGATCAAAAAAAGAGCCTAGATATCATCTTCCATGAAATTATCGAGAAAAACTGCCCTGACATTCTACAACCAGAGGGCAAAATAAGTATTGGAAGAATCCATCGATCACCACCTGAAAGAGATCCAAAAAGAGAAACTCCTAGGAACATTGTGGCCAAATTCCAGAACTCCCAGGTCAAGGAGAAAATATTGCAAGCAGCTAGAAAGAAACAATTCAAGTATTGTGGAAATACAATCAGGAAAACTCAAGATCTAGCAGCTTCTACATTAAGGGATCGAAGGGCGTGGAATAGGATATTCCAGAAGTCAAAGGAACTAGGACTCAAACCAAGAATCACCTACCCAGCAAAACTGAGTGTAATACTTCACGGAAAAATATGGTCTTTCAATGAAACAGAGGACTTTCAAACATTCTTGATGAAAAGACCAGAGCTGAAAAAGAAATTTGACTTTCAAACACAAGAATGAGAAGAAGCATGAAAAAGTAAACAGCAAAGAGAAGTCATAAGGGACTTACCAAAAGTGAACTGTTTATATTCCTACATGGAAAGACAATATTTGTAAACTTAAACCTTTTCAGTACCTGGGTAGTTGGTGGGTCCATACACACAGATGTACACGCATGCACGCACACACACATACACACATGCACACACATACAGAGACAGAGAGCACAGATTGAATTGAATAGGATGGGACCATATCTTAAAAGAAATTAAGGTAAATGGTGAGAGAGAAGGGTAGGGGGAGGAAAGAGGGTGAAATGGAATGGGGTAATTATATGTTATTCAAGAGGCAAGTAGGAGACTTTTTAGTGGAGGGAAAAAGAGGAGAGCTGAGAAAAAAAACAAACAAACAAGAAGTTTACCCTCATCACATTTGACTAAAGGAAGGAATAAAATGCACACTCATTTTGGTATGAAAATCTGTCTTACAGTATAGGAAAGTGGGGGAGAAGGAGATAAACAAGGGGGGGGATGATGGAAGGGAGGGCAAAGGGAGGAGGGAGCAATTTGAAGTCAACACTCGGGGAGGGACAGGATCAAAAGACAAAAGAAAAACAGTGAGGGGCAGGATAGGATGGAGGGTAATTCAGTTAGTCTTACACAACACGACTATCATGGAAGTCATTTCCAAAACTACACAGATATGGCCTATATTGAATTGCCTGCCTTCCCAAAGGGAATGGGTGGGGAAGGTGGGATGGGGAGAATTTGGAACTCAAAGTTTCAAGAACAACTGTTGAGTATTGTTGTTGCTACTAGGAAAGAAGACATATAGTTAAAGAGGACTAGAAAGTCATCTGGCCCTACAGGAGAAAAGAGAAGATGGGAACAAGAGAAGGGAGGGATGACAGAAGAGAGGGCAGATTGGAGTTAGGGAAAATTAGATTGCTTGGTGTATTGGGGTGGGGGGAGGGGATAAAAAGGGAGAAAATTTGGAACCCAAAATTTTGTGAAAACAAATGTAAAAAGTTAAATAAATAAATAAATATTAAAAAAAAATAGGCTAACTCAATTGGCAAAAGAGGTTCAAAAAGCCAATGAGGAGAAGAATGCTTTCAAAAGCAGAGTAAGCCAAATGGAAAACGAGATTCAAAAGCTCACTGAAGAAAATAGTTCTTTCAAAATTAGAATGGAAAAGATGGAGGCTAATGACTTTCTGTGAAACCAAAAAATCATAAAACAAAACCAAAAGAATGAAAAAATGGAAGAGAATGTGAAATATCTCATCGGAAAAACAACTGACCTGGAAAATAGATCCAGGAGAGACAATTTAAAAATTATGGGACTACCTGAAAGCCATGATCAAAAAAAGAGCCTAGACATCATCTTCGATGAAATTATCCAGGAAAATTGCCCTGTTATTCTAGAACCAGTGGGCAAAATAAATATTGAAAGAATCCACCAATCACCTCCTGAAAGAGAACTGAAAAGAGGAACTCCTAGAATATTGTAGCCAAATTTCAGAGTTCCTAAGTCAAGGAGAAAATGTTACAAGCAACTAGAAAGAAAAAAAAAATGAGCATTGTGGAAATATAATCAGATAACACAGGATCTGGCAGCTTCTACATTAAAGAATCAAAGGGCTTGGAATGTGATATTCCAGAAGTCAAAGAACTAGAATTAAACCCAAGAATCATGTACCCAGCAAAACTGAGTATAATATTTCAGGGGAAAAAAAATGTCATTCAATGATACAAAGGACTTTCAAGCATTCTTGGTGAAAAGACCAGAGCTGAATAGAAAATTTGACTTTCAAACACAAGAATCAAGAGAAGCATGAAAAGGTAAATAGGAAAGGAAATCATAAAGTGTAGCGGACGGCCCGCGTCCCTACATGGCTCAGTGATGTGGTTGAAAGAAAAGAGTCACAGGAGGCGGGAAAAGATAGACCAGTTCCGTTTATTGATCTGAGGGTTAGGGTTTATATAGACAGAATCTGCAAAGTCTATGTGACATTCTGCTCATCTCCTGCCCCAGTGATTAAATCAATCAGGGTGATTAAATCAGTCTTTAATCAGACTATGAGACTAGGGGCATCTATTTTACATATTCCTTGTTTTCTGTAATTCTCTTGTTTGTCTCAAGGAGACAACAACATCTGGGGGGCATGGAGAGCCATTCCGGATGATAATGAGCACAGCCCCAAAGAATAGTTTCCCCAAGGTCTTTCCTGATCTTGTCAACTGCACTCCACCCTGGCCCTCAACAATAAAGGACTTTTAAAGTTGAACTGTTTACATTTCTACATGGAAAGATAATATTTGTAAACCTGAGGGATTACACATGCACACACACACACACACACACACACACACACACACACACATAGACAGAGAGCCCAGGGTGAATTGAAAAGGAAGGAATTATATCTTAAAAAATAAAATTAAGAGGTGAGAGAGGAATAAATTGGGAGGAGAAATGGAGAAATGGAATGGGGCAAATTATCTCTCATAAAAGAGGCAAGAAAAAGTTTTTTCAATAAAGAGGAAAGGGGGGAGGTAAGAGGGATAAAGTGAAGCTTACTCTCATCACATTTGACTCAAGGGAGAAATAACATGCACACTCAATTTGGTATGAAAACATCTTACACTATGGGAAAGTAAGAGAAGGAAATAAGCAGAGTTGGGGGTGGGGCTGATGGAAAGGAGGGCAAGTGCGAGGAGGGAGCAATTAGAAGTCAACACTCTTGGGGAGGGACAATGTCAAAAGAGAAGAGAAGAAATGGGGGCAGGATAGGATGGAGGGAAATATAGTTAGTCTTATACAACATGATTATTATGGAAGTCATTTGCAAAACTACACATATATAGATTATATTGAATTGCTTGGCTTCTCAGTGGAGATGGGTGGGGAGAGAGGGAGGAAGAGAAGTTGGAACTCAAAGTTTTAGGAACAAATATTAATAATTGTTTTTGCATACAACTGGGAAATAAGAAATACAGGTAATGGGATATGGAAATATATCTTGCCCTACAAGACAAGAGAGAAGATAGGGATAAGGGAAGGGAGGGGTGTTAGAAGAGAGGGCAGACTGGGGGAAGGAGTAATGAGAATGCTTGGTGTTTTGGTGTGGGGGAGGGGAGATATGGGGAGAAACTTTGGAACTCAAAATTTTGTGGAAATGAGTATTGAAAATTAAAAATAAATAAATAAATATTAAAAACAAGTAACTACAGGAGATATAAATATACGTGTGTATGTGTGTGTGTGTGTGTGTGTGTGTGTGTGTGTGTGTGTGCAAAGAGAAAGAGAACATTTTATAGATAGCCTAACCATTTTAGGGCTTTGCTGTTGCCATTTAAAAAAAATAACTATCCTACAGCAAAACTACATAGGGTATAAAAGTTCATGAAAAAAATGTGGTGGTAAAATTTGACAAGGACTTCAGGGTTTTCTTGACCTATTTGAGAAAGAGGAAATGTTGCCAAGTTACTACTTTTGGAAAGTGGACAATGAAATTATTACAAAAAATCAAGATCTGGTAAAAACAATACAAACAAACAGAAAAAAATAAACAACCTAAATTTGCCCTGTTAAAAACAGTTTTCTTCTATTCTAATCTTTGATTATAAAGAGATTTTTCCCTTCCCACAGCTAACATCCTTGAGTAATTTTAACATATATTGAACCATTGTATATTTTACAAATTTTGTTTTCATGAAGGAAATTTATTTAATTTGGTTTATTAAATAATTTCTAAAAATGGCAGTCTGTACTTTTTTCTAAGTGGGCATCTATAATCTGATGATAATGGTGGGAAGGGGGAAAAAAAGCCTCCAACTTATGTGGAAATTTGCAGTTCCAGGCACGGTCAATTTTGAAGGCTTCCTAGTATAAAGAAAAATAAGTACTCTTGAAGATACAAGAGGGAAAAAGTTAGCAAGCAGAATGTACAACTCAGGTTTTTAATCATGAATACCCTAAGAGTCAGAGAAATCATTCATGCATCCAGAAAAAGTGACTCATTTTCTTCCAGTTTAGACAATAGAGATCTATTAACTATTTTAATATCAATATGAAGTATCAATTTTTGGCAAAAACTGTCATATTAGTTATCATATGATGCCGACTTTATGTTGAAGCCTTTGGCTTTTTGGAGATTATGTTAAGAATTTGAAATTTTATAGTTTTTTAATGGAACTCAATATTTTGATAACAATAGGATAATGAATTTTTTTCTTTTTGGGTGATTTTGATTACTGCAAAAGGTCAAGGCAGAGGACTGAAAGAAAAAACAGACTCAAACTTAGCCTTAAGGAATAGAATGCACACAAGTTAAATATAAATATTACAATAAGATATATTAAAAAAATGCCGCAGCAGAGCACATTTAAATGTTAGCTTCAAGAATTTTTTTTTTTTTTATTAAGTCTGGTTTTGTTTTTGTTTCAACACAGAGACATAACCGTTTTCAAGTTAGCCCTCAGTTGCTGTCTTTGGGTCAAAAATTGTAAACAGTGGTACTACCTTTCTAATCAATACTTAGTTGTCAAGTGTAAGCAGTAGAATGATATTGGCGATTTAAAACCTTTGTTCTCTGCAGGAACGGTTCTCTCAATCTCCTTCTCCACTAGTCCTTTTGACACAAATCCTTTAGCACAAACCACATTTTGCAGTTTTCGGAATTAACTGCTGTATTGAATGGACTTAATTGGTTTTGAAGTAAGGCTATCTTGAGGTAATTTAGTTTCCTTTCCCTTATTAGATAACTGAATTTCAAAGAGATTAAAATTCAAAAATGATTTTTTCAGTTTGTCCACTGTCAGAAGTATCTCTTTTCACAGAAATTCAAACTGTCAATGAAGTTTTTGGCTTTTCATCAAAGGTTGCCAAATCATCAATATCAAAAATCAAGTTCATTCAATAAACACTTACTGAGTGTTCTAAAATTTTTGAGTTCCAGAATCTCTTTTATCTCCTTTTCTTCATCCCCTTCTACCCATTGAGAAGGCAAGTAATTTGATATGTTTTACATGTGCAATAACACAAAACACATTTCTATGCTAGTCATGTTCTGAAACAAAATATAGACTAGAAAAACCTCTAAAAATGAAAGAAAAGAAAAAATATTCTTTGATCTCATTCAGACTCCATCGGTTATTGCTCTGTATATGGGTAGCATTTTTCATCATAAGCACTTTAGAATTGTTTTGAATCATTGTACTGCTGAGAATAGCTGTCATTAACAATTGATCATCATATGTTGTTACTGTACACAATGTCCTCTTTGTTCTGTTCATTTCAGTTTGCATCAGTTCATGTAAGTCTTTTAATGCTTTTCTAAGAGATTTTTGGTCATTTCTTACAACACAATAGTATTCCATCAGAACTATATACACATATATGTTCAGTCATTTTCCAACTGATGAACATCCCCTCAATTTCCAATCCTTTACTATCACTAAAAGAGCTGCTATAAACAGTTTTGCACATATAGATCCTATTCCTTTTCTCTCTTTTTTTTTCCTTTGTATTACCAAACTACTAGAGATATTGCTTGGTCAAAAGATATACATGGTTTTATATCCCTTTGCACACAGTTAGACTTTGCTCTATAAAATGGTTAAATCAGTATATATTTTCACCAAGAGTACATTAGTGTCTCAATTTTTCTCCACCCCCTCCAATATTTACCATTATCCTTTTCTGTAATAGTAGCCTCTCTGATAGCTGTTGGGTGATTATTTAAATTTCCATTTCTCTAATCAGTTGTGATTTGGAGCATTTTTATATGATTATTGACAGCTCTGATTACTTTTGAAAACTGTTCATATCCTTTGACAAATATTCACAATTTTCAAATTTTTGGCTTCTTGAAATATTTTCTCCTTGACCTGGGAACTCTGCAATTTGACCCTAATATTCCTGTTAGTTTTCATTTTAAGATCTTTTTTTAGGGAGGTGATCAGTGGATTCTTTCTATTTCAATTTTATCCTCTGGTACTAGACTATCTACAAAATTTTCCTTTATGATTTTTTGAAAGATGATTTCTAGGTTCTTTTTGTGATCATGGCATTTAGGGCAGTCCAACAATTATGAAATTATCCCTCCTGCAGCTGTTTCAGAGGTTGGATTTTTTTTTTTCTCCCAAAGAGATAGTTCACATTTTCCTTTTTTTCATTCTTTTGATTTTGTTTTATTGTTTCTTGATGTCTCATAGAGTCATTATCTTCTACTTGCTCAATTCTAATTTTTAAGGAATTATTTCTTCTATGAACTTTTGCATCTTCTTTTTCATTTGGCAAATTCTGTTTTTTAGGGAGATCTTTCCTTCAGTGAATTTTTGTACATTTTTTTTCATTTGGCAATTCTGATTTTCAAGACATTATTCTCTTGTTTGGATTTTTGTTCTTCTTTTATAATTTGGCCTAATCTGTTTTTAAGCTGTTAGTTCTTCAGTGACTTCTTTTTCAAGTTGATGACTCTTTTTTTCTGATTTTTCTTCATCACATTTCCTGCATCATCTCCCCAGTTATTCCTCAACCATCCTAATCGGTGTTTACAATTTTTTTTGAGCTCTTCCATGTTGAGACAAATTCTTATTTTTCTGTGAGACTTTGAATGTAGAATTTTTTATTTAGTTGTCTTCTCCTGAATTTGTATTTTGATCATCTCTGTCACCATAATAACCTTTTATAGTCAGTGTTGTTTTTCTGCTATTTACTCATTTTCCCAGCCTATTTCTTGACTTAATTTTGTGCTAAAATAGGACTCTACTTTGGCAGTGGAGGGGACACTTCCAAGCTGTAGGGTTTTTGTGTAGCTGTTTTCAGAGATAATTCCATGGACTTGTAAATTTTTGATACTTACAGGGTGATATATCTATTTTCCTGGCCTGGGCTGTTGTTTGTAAGTGACAAAAAGAGCTATTTTCCACCCTGACTAGGATCCCAACTACCTTGCAGCAACAAGTTTTGCTGTGTTAGTGCTCATCCTCACCCAAGGACTAAGAACCAGCTCCAGGTATGGATAATGTGACAGAGTCCTCTCATTTTAACCCCTTAACATCTGTGGACTGAATGTTCTAGAATCAGCTGAGATACTGCTGATTCAGTCACTCCCAATGTTGAAGAGAAAGATGGGAGAGCTGGTTCAAAATGTGGATAAATTCAATTAGACCTTCTCTGTAGCCATTGGGAGCTTTATTGAGGCAAAAGGAGCAGGCCTGAGATTTAGGTAGGAACTCAACAAAGGCAGTGGTATAGGAAAAGGTTGAGGCTTATACAGGATGATTTTAGGATTTCTTTGGGGGGGGTGGGTTGGAGATCTAGGGTAAGTCTTGCAAGATAAAGAAATCTTGAAAGATAAAGATACAGGGTAAGGACTATGAATGACCCAAGATAAGAGAGATAATGAAGGACAGTGAATTATATGGTCCAAGATAAGGGAAAGTTTTGCAGTAAGGGGAGACTTTAGGGCATCAGGGGCTTCACAAAGTCAATCAATATTATTTTTAAATCTTAGGGCACTGTTTTTATCTTCATGACCAAGGCCTGTTCCTGGTTTGTTAAGGCTTTGTCTGCACTGCCATAGTCTGAACTGCACTAACCCCAGTATAATACACCTTTTCTATGGACCTTCTAACTTCTCTTTGACTGAAAAAGTTTTGCACCCTATATTTTTGTGGGTTCTACTACTCCAGAATTTGTTTTGATGAATTACTTAAAAGTTTTTTGGAGGGGTTTTGAGGAGAGCTCAGGTGAGTCCCTGCCTTTTTGCCTCCATCTTGGCTCCAGCCTACTTTAGTTCTTTTAATTGGTTTATCACTCTCTTGACATATATTTTATTGGGGTTCTATTAATTTTGTCACTTTCTCCCTTCACCCCAACCTCCCATCTGGTTCTAGTACTTGTAATGCCAATGTAAAAAACAAATTTAAAAAAAAAAAACATTGAAAAAATACCCTCCTGGCTTCTGATTCTATGGAATTTGCCACCATGACTCAACTGAAAATTTGGAACTTCCTTCATTCTCTGGTGTTTCTATCTCACTCTGGAATATCTTTCTATCATGACAACCCATTTGCTTATAGGTGAGTTGTTTTTTTTTTTAATTTTAGGGGGAGGGGCACTACACTTTAAAGATAGCTCAAGTCATGCTTCCTTCTCTTTCTGGCTATGCTTCTGACTCAGTGGACTTTACTAATGTGCACTCTGCATGTGTACATTTTCCTCACTGCCCCATTTTAGAGCTCCATTTCATGTGTTTTCTTCCCCTCTTGGAATTGATCTCCTTGAGGGCAAGGATATTCAACTGTTTTTCAATCATGTCCTCATTTATTCATGAAATCATTTGGAGTTTTCTTGGCAGAGATACCGAAATGATTTGTTATTTCTTTCTCCAGCTTATTTTACAGATAAGGAAACTAGAACAAACAGAACTAAGTGACTTAACCAGGGTCATCCAGTCACTAAGTGTAGGGCCATGTTACCCTGAAGGTAAGGACTGTCTTCTAAAAATATGCATTTTTATCTTCAGAACTTTTACTATTGTCCAGTTCAGCCTCATCCTTCATGACCCCTTTGGGGATTTTCTTGGCAAAGATACTAGAGTGTTTTTTCCATTTTCTTCTCCAGCACATTCTTTTCATCTGAAAAAATTGGGGCAAACAGGGTTATGTGACTTTCCTGAAAAAGGTCATACAGCTAGTAAGTGTCTGAGGCCAGGTTTGAATTAAAACAGATGAACCTTTCTGACTCCAAGCTTGAAATTACACCCACTGTGCCACTTAACTGCTTCTTTTCAGCACTTAGTACAGTGCATATTAAGCTCACAGAAAGTACTTAATAAATAGTTGTTTCCTCTCTACCATGATTAAGATTTTAATTTTTTCTTCATATTAATTTCATGTTATTATATGTAGCCCCACATTTTAACTTAAGATCTTTTTTTAAGCTTAATTCTATTATCCATTCATTCATTGGACAAATATTTATTAACACTTGATATGTATAACATTAAGGATGGAATTACAGAAGCAAAAATGAAGTAGTTTACAAAAATGAAATAGTTTATGTCATCAAGGAAATATTCTCTTGGTAGGAAACAAGATATACATGTAAAAATAAATATATAATACAAAGAATTAAGTTATTAATAGATTATTTTGGAGGAGATAACAAGCAATCAGAGGCAATTAGAGATAGTCTCATGTAGGGGGTAGGATTTGGTCTGAGCTTTCAAAGAACCTAGGAAGAAATGAGGATATGTATTTCAGAATCAAGGGCAGACTTTCCTAATGCATGATGATTAGAGGAGGAGTGTTAAATGTGAAGAGGAACCCTCATAGAGGAATGGATAGGTGTAGAGTCAGGAAGACTTCAGTTCCAATTTAACCTCATATGCTTACTAGCTATGTGACCATTGGCAAGTTAATTAAACTTCTTTGCCTCAGTTTCTCAGTGTCTTACACTGTCTGTGAAATGAGGGTAATAATAATAATACCTACCTCCCAGTTAGGTAATTTTATGAGACTTAAATAAGATATCATTGTAAAGTGCTTGACATGTAACGGGTCTCCATAACTGTTAGTTACTATTGGTATTACTGTGACGATGGTGATAACCAATACTACTATGAATAAAAAGTAGGACAGTAGAATATAGAGTATGTGAAATGTAATATTGTGCAAAAATAAGCTTAAAACATTAGTTGGAGTGAAATTTAATTTTCAGTGCCAAAACTGGGGTAAGGGGGGAAGCAGTAAAAGGTTATATTTTATTTCAAAGGCAATAGGGAATAAATGGAGATTTTGAGTAGGCATGCGATGAATTTAAATTTGTTCTTTAGAAATGTCATTTTGGCAGGTATGTTGAGATGAATTTTAAAAAGAGGAGAGCATGGAAGCAATGAGAATAATAAAGAGCATATTTAAATTGGACATATCAATGGTGATGATGGTTTCATCAAGGATGTTAACCTTTTGAGTGAGTGAAACCATGGAGACAGATGTTATCAGTGTCATGGAGGCAGAAATGGTAATAAAACACCTGAATGTATAGAGATCATGTGTTTCTTTAAATGCTAATATATTTTTCTTCTCCTCATCAAGATTGTCCTTCAACTGTGTTTATTTGTCTTCCCAAATCCTTATTCTCTCATTTTCTTGAAGAATCTAATAGTTTTCTATTTAAGTTTCTTTTGTCTATTTTGCTAATTATTTTGGTTATGCAAAATACACACTTGCATTTGTTTCCTTTTAACCTAATCTTTCAAGGTTATTATGTTTCTCTTGAACCATTTGGGAATATCCTACTGGAATGCCCTGCTCTCTTGGGAATCAATAGTGTCCTTTCTCTTCTTATGCATGATTTTGATTTCCTTTGTCTTAGAGTAACTATTTAGAAATATTTACTTTATGTAAAAATGTTTATACTCAAGTTTTTTGGTAAACACTTTCATTTCTGTTTTGATACCTTTCTTCTTTACTTATCTAATTGTACTTTAGGTTTTTAACTTTCCTACTCAGATCTTGAGTAATTTTTATATTTTTCTTATATACCTTTGTACCTCTCTTCCCGACTCCTTTTCTTTTGATAGTGAATTTCATGAGGATTGACACAAAGCTGTCTCAGTCTCTACTGCCATTGGGGAATTCATTTCTGATTGACCTAAATCCCTCCCCCAAATCATGACTGGGGGAAGAAAATGGATGTTATTGGATGTCTGTCTTTTTTCCTTCTTCTCTGGTGCAGCCTTGAATACACACCCTGCCTCAGTCCCCTCTGTTTTTAAGTTCTCTTTCTGAATGTTATTGTAGCACATGGCTGGTCCAGGAAAAGCAGCTTCTGCCATCTCAGTCTACTCTATCCCTCCATCTCCTTTAAGAGGTTAGGAAATGTTTAAGTCCCCTGTTTGCTGACACGGTAGATCTAGTGTGCTAGCAGAGAATGTAGAAACAGTAAAAAAAAATAGTAACAATAATAAAATTTCTAGATCCATTTTAGAGCACACTTTGATGGTTCTCTTCCTGTCAAGTCATGGGAAAGTTTGTTAAGTGAGCAGATGAGAGATTATTATCCTTCTCTGCTGTTAAATAAAAAAGTTCTTTGTTGACTTCTTTGAATGTTACTCTGTTCAGACAGCAGAATTGTTTCTCTTATTGCACATAATTACTATCTTGGGTAGTGTTTGCGAGTTCATAAAGACTGAAGAAAATGTGTGATCCTTTATCCTGTTGGCCATATTTACTGATCCCAATAATTTGCTTTCTTTGCCTCTAGGAATCAGCACAAGTCTTCAGAAAATGAGCTTGAAATAATGCAAAAAAAACCCACAAAAACTAAACTGTTCATAGAAATTTCATTAATGGAAATATATCCTAATGAGGACAAAGATTGAAACAAAGTTAAAATATGTTATAAATATTAAAGACAACTCTCTTTGTGTTAGCATGGAATTAGAATAAAAATAGGTGTCCAGCAAGTAAATATTGTTAAAAAGTAAATTGTGTATAGCGATGTAATTAAATATGCTTACACTGGAAGAAATTACAAATTATTTCAGAGAAGTGTGAGGTGCTTTCTGTGAAGTCATGTAGGAAAAAAAGGAAATAAAAATGTATATGATTTGGTTATGACTCTGAGAATGAAATGATCACTCAACATTTACTATGATTTCTCCAGTCATCTCCTATACAGACTGAATGCCTGTCTGCATAATCAAATATTATAAAAAGCACTTAGCATGTTGTCTGCATTTTCAAAGCTGGGGGCTCCTTTAGCACCTTCCCAGAGTCCTCATCTAGCCAAACAAACACTTCCAGTCAGCAAGCCCCAAGTAATCAGAGATCAACAGATATTGCTTTCTCTGCCCGAATTCAACAGACAATCTGTCTGACCATAGTTATCAGAGAGGCAAGTGCTGATATCTGAGTTTTCAAAGCCAGGGAGCTCCTTAAAATGGCTTCCCATAGTCCTCACCTGGCACTCAAACCTTCTTACAAAAACTAAGCCCCAAAGTAAAACCTCAACTCATTTATACCTTGTTTAGAGCCAGAAGGTATCACAACGCTTGAGAACTAGTGTCTCATTAACAAAAGCATTGAGCCTTCCCCCACATCTTCCCTAATCAAACTCCCCTTAATGGGCAGGCCCATTAATGGGTGGGAAAGATCGTTGATCACATTAACATAATTAATAATGCAAATGCATATACTGTTTCTAGTTAAAGACATTCTTTTTCTGTACTTTACTCCTTGTAAAGATTTTTGATTGATAAAGGCAAGATTCAATTAGAGGTACTCGATTATACTAAAACAAAAATAGCAAAAGATTCTATTTTGCTGCAAATCACAGGGTTCCAGACCAATTCACATTCCCTTTTCAGCTTTTATATGTGTGTATAGTATCAATGCTGTCCCATTCAGTGTTCATATTTTGATCTTCCCTGTCCCCATGATTAGATTCTATTGTCTTTGCTTTTCTAATTTACTTCTTGCTCATGGTGTTTGCTTTTTTTCCCTGGATTTTAAAGTGGATCTCTGTTTCTGGGGCACAGGGGACTCTGTTCCATATTTCTTCTGCTGAGAGTTAGAGGTGTGGTTATTGAGTTTGTGTGCTGTGGTCTCTGGTTCTTTCAACTAGAAGCTATAAAATACAGCTTACCTGGTGCTGGGTTGTCTGGTATGTTCTTGGGATAAAACTAGGTGAAACTTTTCTGAATTTCCCTGGGGTTACACTAAAGCTCCTTGTTTGAGGGGTGAGTGATCTGGCCATTGGAAGTCTCCTTCTCCACCCCCACCCCCCATGGCTGTGCTGGAACATGGGCAGGCTCAGCAGATGGTGGTCCCTGGTCTGTGCTGGTGTCTGACCAATTGCCCTGGCTGTGCTAAGACCCACCTGGAGTCCTGGTGTTAGCAATTACCAGTTCCATCCCATTGGGTCTCAGGAACTCCTGCTGCTCTGCTGAGGTGGGACTTGCTGGACTCCTCCAGGTCTGCACTGAGCCCCCTTCAGCCACAGCAAGGGGGACCTTTCCCATCAATCTCCCTAGCCTCCTGAGCTAAAAGGTTGCTGTATCCCTTCTGCTGGCTCCACTCTTCCAGGATTTTTCCTGGGGCAATATTCTGTGGCTTTTTCAAGGTCAAGAAGGGGAGGGTGAAAGTACTTACAACTTACTCTGCCATCTTGGCTCCTGGATATTCAAGCAGTTGACTTTCAAACATTTAATCTGTGAATTGATGTCCCCTGGTGTAACTGCTGCTTCTGTCATAGTGGGCCCTGTGCTTTTCTCACTCACCTCCACCAGATTCCCATCTTGTGCTGAGAAGTTTGGGAACAGGCACTGCTGCTGGTAATTGAATCCACCTGGCTCTCTTCCCACTCTGTTATGGCTGAGTCTGAATTGGTGCAGCCCATGTGCTCTGCACTCCCCGAGGAGAGTGTAATAGATCCTTCCTGTATACCTTCCAGAGTGTCTTAGGCTGGAAATCTGCCACACCCTGTCTTGTAGTGGATTCTGCCACTCCAAATTTGTCCCCCCCTCCCCAACTTGATACTTTTGTCATGTTTTTTTTTTCAAAGAAGAGAAGGATGGGGTGATTTATTTTTTTTTTTAGAGATAATATGCGATGGTGCATTTCTTTTTCAAGACAATTACATAATAACTTGGTTCATCATTTTGAGTAACAAATTTGAAATAATTAAAACTTTACATCAATTGAATTACATTAGCTGAAACATAATTAAACATTTCAAACTCTCAAAATTAATAATGTCTTAAAACCTCTCCTATTCTGTCTTACCTTTAATTTTTAACACTGACTTTTAGTAGAAAGCACAAAGGTATTTTCTAAATTCTATCTATCTGTGTTTCATTTTGCTCCAAATTTTAAAAGCAATCAAGTTCTTTTCAATCACTTCTTCCAACTATCTAATTCAAGAGTGAGTTCAGGAATTTTAAGATCAGAATTTCATTGAAAACTCTGTTTTCACTTAATTAAAACAGCAACTCTGTCAGGGGTCTTGTCACTCTTTTCTTGAGATATGACACTTCATATATTCTTTCAAGAATGTATCATCTGTGCATACTTCCCCACATATCTATTGCTCAGCATTATTAATATGAGCATATTGACAATATGTATTATATAATATTAAAAAGAGAAACATTTTTCTCATGTGTTCCCCTGGGTCAGTGCTTGCCTCAAATAATTTTTTCCACAAACAAGTTGAATATATAAAAATTTCAGCATTTCCTGACCCCAAATCTATATCCATACCTATTAATGTTACATTTATTATAACATTCAGGTTAAATGTGTCCTAATAACAGAGAACATCAGCTAATTTTGAGCCTCCTCTCTGCATTTTCCTTATCAGCCTGTATTGCTTTCCCATTCTTTGCCCAAATATCTGATTTTCTTGCTTTCCCAGTGGGAATATTCTCACAAAATTGCACCAAACAATTAAGGGGCAAGTTAAACACTACTGTCATTTAGATGGCTGAACATATTTTTAGAGTAAATTCAGTCATCAAAGGCCCTATGAGTATGCTCAGAGAACATAGGGATGTATCTCAGATACATCCAAGCAAAGGACCTCACTTTGTAATCATATCAGATTGGGTAGGGAAAACATGTATTTGACAATTTAGTCCTCTGATCAATGCAATTTAACTTCCAACATAAAAATAGATACTTGTTCATGATCAACAACTTCTTTTACAAAGTATTTAAAAATATATGGTTTTAAAGGTTATTAAACAAAGAATGATACCATGCCAACTCTAGTACACTGTTTTGTATGCAGTTCATACTCAAAAGCATTTATTGGATAATAAAGTCAGATAGACTATATCTTCTAAGTACAAGTTTGTACTTAAATTTATTTCAGGGGAAAATAATAAAAGCATCAGCTACAGGCTTCCCTTGGGCTAAAACAGATAGGAGATATATTTGCAAAACAGCCTCAATCAATGCAGTAAACTCACTGAAGTACCCTTTTTGAGAAAGTATATATCCTGAAGTTTTGGGGAAGGCAAATGAATAGGTTATAGTTAAGTTCATTCTAACCAAGGTATATTTTTATTTTTAGAAAATCAGTATTTCTAATTAGAAATTGTCATTTCTAAACTAATAGTCAAAGATGATGGATCCTATACATTCATTTATCAGTTTGTGTATTACTGAGAAGGAAGTATTAAGAAATGTCTTGGAATATTTTAAGCATCAATTAAAGTCTCTAGTTTAGTCATTGTAATAACTTTAGCTGTTTTTTTTTCTAGGTAGTGGGGGTCTGCTAGCAAAAAAGGAACTCTGGTCTATAAAACTGCGATTCAAATTATATATATATATATATATATATAGTATATATATTATGTAGTATTATATAGTATCAGAAAGATTTCTTATTTCTAATGTGTTGGTACTCTCTCCACTACCACAGATTTCAATCCCCCTATATTTTAATAGATGTCCATGAGTTGATGTCATCAGATAAAAATAGACACATACAGCCCAACCATCTATGGATGAGCCTTTTTTCACTGAGCTACATTCGACTGTGAGTTCCTTTGAGGGCAGACCTGTTTAGCCTTTTTTTTTTTTTTTTGTATCCCAGAACTTAGCATTGTTCTTGGCACATAGTAGGTACTTAATAAATGCTAAATTATTGATTGAGCTAGAGTAGCTGATTGCAAGACAAGTAATTAAGATCATTCTAATATAGTAGGATCTGCTGGAACTTGTGTCCCAAATAACACAATTGCTAACAACCCAAGTATATCTCCAGTAAAAAAAGGATGAAACTCTCTTCCTAGTCTGATCTGGAAGGAGAGGAGTTAACAGAAAATCCCAGCTGTTTGCAATCCCCACACTGAGAAATCTTCTTGATTTGGAAGGGAGTGACCATGTTCTAAGGAGGTGTTTCAAAGTTCCTTAAAGATCAATCACAAAACCTCCAGAATCCATTAAGATGTTTTTAGCTGTTTTAACTTTTCACTGTAGCTTTAGTTTGGTCAGAGAAGGGACTAAAGGAAGAAGAATCTTAATTTTTCTTTGAACTTTTACAATTTATCTTGGTCCTCCAGATATAGACCAGGAACAAAGTTTTCCATTTCATGGCCTTGGAGATTGAGTTTTTTCCACTTCTTACCTAAGGGTGTACAGGGAAGGGATTAATTAAGCCTCAAGAAATCAAAAAGCACCTGCAATTTTCCCAATTCCCTAACACTGAGAGAATTGACAGAATTGGGCATACACTTCCAGAGAGTGTCAGGCCAAATGTTAGACAGTCTTGTATTTGCTTAAAAAGTACCTCCAAGCCTTCCTAGGTGTTTGGAGAACTATGTGTTGAAAAGAGGATAAGGAAAGGGAGAAGGCTTACGTACCTTCCAATCTTGGTTGAAGGAAAGCAAGATTAGGCAATTTCTTAAAGGAACAAAATGTTAATGTTTAGTGGTGCTGGGACCCTAGTCCTTCTCAGAATGGATTCAACCTAAGACTTCTTATAGTCAAAAAAGAAAGGTTTATTAGAACACCATCCAAGGTGGGTGTGATTATAAAAATATTGGCCAGACTCTTAAGGAATCTGAGCCTGGTAATTAATATTTTTTACTATAGTTAGCCACCACAATATAGATAGATGTCTTTAAAATACTCTGATTTTAATTGGATTTTGAGCCCAGGTTCTAGAAAGTGGTATGCTTAGCATTGATATTGTGTTTTCCTGAGAATTAAGTAGTTCTAGTAAATATGCAAATTAGCAAAAGTATATGTCAATGTCTCAAGGACTTTTGATTTTGGTGAAAACCCTTGATAAATACAGATTACAGCACATCTATAACTCACTGTCTCAGATAATTTCCCTGAGACCAGAAAGGATAAAAGATTTGCTTATTGTCCCACCATGATCATTTTGACTCCAAGTCCAATATTCTATCACAGAAATATTATGGGATATAAAATATTTTATTAATTAAAAAGAAATTTGACATCATATCTGTAACAAAATTCAATCCCATAGTATTTTAGTTTTTATATTGTACTTTTCTACATTACAAAAGCTCTTTATTTTCAGATATATAGCTAGCTAGCTAGCTATCTAGATATAGATATATAGCTGTTCTGATATTGGTAAGCATTTTTTGAACATAATGGGGAAAAATGTATCTGAAATTATTTTTCTCTTTCAGCAAGAGAATTAATATTAGTAGGGATAAAGAATGAAAAGATATTTAAGAAAAACAGATAACCTGAAAAAAGCATTGATTAATTTGAACTAGTTTAATTAAAGTTTTCTTAGATGAATAATTTTAATTGACATTAGTTTTAATTCTCTATTTTAATATCTTCTGCAATGCTGTAATGAAGATATTAATAAGCAGAAAAATAGGTGAAATTTTGGTGTCAAGAGGCCAGAAAAAATAGCTATTTGTTTTTTAAGACTGAGTGGTACAAAGCCAAAATCAGCAACAACCTTACAATGTATAGTCATACTCCATCTAACTTCATTAATGATTTCCATGGAAACATGGCATTAGGTGAAGCCGTGTTATAAAGGAACACAATCTCATAGGTAACAGTACTATTATTTAGGAGATTTGCTTTTTGGTAACAATGATGCAAATGCTGAGTTTAAATTTAGATCATTCAGAGATTTGAATAGTCTTCATGTAGTTTTATATTGGTGATACTGACCATTCCTTCTCTGCGCCTTATCCCTTTTCATCAGACAGACTTGGAGATTTCTCAAATATTGACCATAGTGAAGACAAGAGCAATTTTAAGCCACCACACAAATGATTCGCTGTATCCACAATAGATTTGGAGAATAGATGAAGGGAAAAGGATTTGATAAATTACTTTATAAAAGATGCATCTAAAACTCTATTATCTTCATGATGTTGTTTTCTGATTTCTCCAACCTCTAGTATGATTCCTCCCAACCATACTTTAATTAAACTACTTTGTACATATGTATTCATTCACTTTCCATGAGTGCTGTACATATTTTTATACTTATTTTCTCCCTCATTAGAATGTAGGGTCCTTATGAGTAGAGATTGTTTTATTCTTTCTACTTTTATCCCCTGTGTGATAGTATATAGTAGATGATTAATAGATATCTGTTGAATGATTGATACTGTTCCATCCTCAGAGATTAATGGCATTGAGGTTTGGAAGAGGGATGCATGTATGGATGAGAGACAACATCTTGGCAGATGCCCTTTTTAGTACAGACCCTCCTCATAGGTATTTTTTGATTGGTCTTTCTTGTAAAAGTTTTTATGACCCCTAGAGTTCCTAATGAGAGGAAATTTTAAATGTTAGGAATTAATTGTCCTTGCAATAGCATATTGTGATTTAAAATGGGGCTGGACTTTTAAATATTTCTTGCCTCATCCCCCTAAAACAAAACAAAGCAACCATGTGTGATTTAGGAATACTGTGAAAGAAATAGTGAAATCTGTTGCTCATTTCTATGAAGGCAAAAGAGAATCATCTTTTTTTCTTTAAATTTGTTTATGTTCAGTTTTCAATATTCACTTCCACAAAAATTAAGAATTTCAAATTTTCTCCACATCTCCCCCACCTCTCCTCACCCACCCCAGGGCAACATATATTCTGATTACCCTTTCCTACAATCTTCCCTCCCTTCTATCACACCCCCCTCAACTCTTTGTCTTCTATTCTCCTATAGGGCAAGATAGATTTCTATATCATGTTAATATACCTTATTTCTTAGTGGCATGTTAAAATAGCTTTTAACATTCATTTTAAAATCTTCTTCTTCCACATTCTCTTACTTCCTCCCTCCCCAACTGCTGTCATTGAGAAGACAAACAATTTCATTATACACGTGTAATCATGCAAACACTTCCATAACAGTCATGTTCTGAAAGACTGGCTATGTTTCCCTCTCTCCTGACCCAACTTCCATTTGTTCTGTTCCCTCCTTTGACCTATCCCTCTACCAAAGTGTTTGCTTCTGATTACACCTTTTTCCAATTTTCCATCAATTCAATTATCCCCCCTTCCTTCTCCCTTTGCCCACTGCTTTCCTGTAGGGTAAGATAAACTTCTTTATCCAATTGAGTGTGTATGTTATTCCTCCTGAAGCCAAGTCCAATGAAACAAGTATCACTTATATCCTCTCATCTTCCCCCTGTTCCCCTCCATTTCAAAGGCTCTTTCTCACCTTTTTTAAGTGAGATGATTTACTACATTCTACCTCTTCCTTTCTCTTTCTCCTGGCACATTTCTCTAAACATTTAATTTTATTTTTAGATATCATCCCTTCATATTCTGGTCACCCTGTGCCCTCTGTCTCTCTGTATCTATCTCTGTCTGTCTCTTTCTGTGTGTCTTTCTCTACACACAAACCCACACATGCACACACATATATACATTCATACATACATATAGGTACACATATATATACACCTATGTGTATACACACATATGTATATGTGTGTATACATATATGAATATATGTTTACATACATGCACACACATATATGTATATATACATACACATATACACACATGTATATATGTATATATAATATATACATACATATATGTGTGTGTGTGTGAGTGTATGTGTGTGTGTATAATTTCCTCCAACTACCCTAATACTGAGAAAGGTCTCATGAGTTACAAATATCATCTTTCAATGTAGCAATATAGACAGTTCAACTTTAGTAAATTCCTTATGGTTACTCTTTCCTGTTTACCTTTTCATGCTTCTTTTGATTCTTGCATTTGGCAGTGAAATTTTCTATTCAACTTTGGTTTTTTCAGTAAGAATGGTTGGAGGTCCTATATTTTATTGAAATATCATTTTTTCCACTGAAGTATTACATTCAGTTTCGCTGGATTGGTGATTCTTGGTTTTACTCCTCGTTCCTTTGACCTCTGGAATATCATGTTCCAAGACCTCCAATCCCTTAATGTAAAAACTGCTAGATCTCATCTAATCCTGATTGTGTTTCAATAGTACTCATTTTTTTTTCTTTCTGGCTGCTTGTAATATTTTCTCCTTGACCTGGAAACTCTGGAATTTGACTACAATATTCCTAGGAGTTTTCCTTTGGGGATCTCTTTCAGGAGGGCATCTATGGTTTCTTTCCATTTATACATTACCCTCTAGTTCTAGAATATCAGGGAAATTTTCCTTGATAATTTCTTGAAAGTGGATGTCTAGGCTTTTTTTTGGTTTTCACATAGTGCAATAATTTCTAAATTATCTCTCCTGGATCCATTTTTCAGTTCAGTTGTTCTTCCAATGAAATACTTCACATTGTGTTCTCCTTTTTCATTCTTTTGGTTTCATTTTATAATCTCTTCATTTCTCATAAAGTCATTAACTTTTATTTGATCCGCTCTAATTTTTAAAGAATTATTTTGCTCACTGAGCTTTTGGACATCTTATTTATTTGTTCCCTTCTGCTTTTTAAGTCATTATTCTCCTCATTGGCTTTTTGGACCTCTTTTGCCATTTAGGTTAGTCTTATTTTAAAGGCTTTAATTTACTCAGGATTTTTTGGGTCTTTGTTAGCAAACTGTTGACTTATTTTTCATGAATTTCTTCCATCATTCTCATTTTTCTTCCCAATTTTTGTTCTACCTCTCTTGATTTTCAAAATACTTTTTGAACCTTTTGATGGCTTGAATCCAATTCTTATTTTTCTTGAAAGCTTTTGATACAGGAACTTTGACTTTTGTTACCTTCTTCTGGTTTTTGTTCTTCCTTGTCACCAATTGTGTAAGAAAATACCTTTTTTGAGACTCTGCCATAGCAGAGCAGAGCAGGACCTGCCACTACAGAAACAGCAGTAGATATTTTCAGACATATCAGCCCATGATGGGTGTCCAGCAAAACTGAGTGAGAGAGAAGTACACAGCTCTGGGTGACAATAGTAGCCCCTCTTGAGACTCAGACTACAGACTAAATGTTTGAAAGTCACCTACCTGAATTTCAGGGAGCCAAGACAGAGGAGCAAACTATAAGAATCAGTGCAATAAAATGTAAAAATGGAAAAAATAGGAGAAAATGTAGAATGTCTCATTGGAAAAACAACTAACCTTGAAAATAAATCCAGGAGAGAAAATGTAAGAAGTATTGGTCAACCAGGAAACCATGAAAAAAAAGACCCTGAACAATATATTCCAAGAAATTCTCAAGGAAAACTGCCCTGAGGTTCTAGATCCAGAGGGCAAAGTAGTCATCAAAAGAGTCCACCAAACACCTCCTGAAAGAGATCCCAAATTGAAAACATCAAAGAATATTCTTGCCAAATTCCAGAACTATCAAGTTAAGGAGAAAATACTTCAAGGAGCAAGGAAGAAACAATTCAAATACGAATAAACTCCAGTCAGGATCACACAGAACCTACCTATTTCTACATTAAAAGATCAAAGGAATTGGAATATGATATTCTGTAAGGGAGAAACTTAGATTACAACCAAGGATCACTTACCCAGCAAAATTGAGCATAATATTTCAGGCAAGGAGATGGACATTAAATGAAATAAGGGATTTCCTGCCTTTCTCATGAAAAAGACACAGGTCAATAGAAAATTTGATCTTCAAATACAGGACTCAAGAGAGGCATAAAAATGTAAACAAGGGGATAAAAACATTGTTACTCAATATGGGCAAACTGTTTACATTCCTATATAGAAGGATGATACTTATTAACTTTGAGAAGTCTACATTTATTATGACATTTAAAACGGATATATATACACAGAGGGGATGGGTATAAATTAACTGATGTGGTGATTAAAAACAACATAATTAAAGAGTGTAAATGGATGGCAATGTGAGAAGAGCAAAGGAGGAGGCAGAAAAAGGTACATTACATCACAGCAATAGGCACAAAAACATATTATAGTAGAGGGAAAGAGGAGAGGTAGATATGTATTGCTTGACCTTTACTCTCATTTGATTTGGGAACAATATATTCAGTTAAGTATAGAAATCTTACCTGCCCTAGAGGCAGTAGGAAAGGAAAAAGGAAAGAAAGGGGAGGGGGTAAAAAGGGAAGGAAGAAGTAGTAAGGAAGAGGGAAACAAAAGGAAGAGTGGCTAAAAGAAAGGAGGGAATATTGAGAAAGGTGGAGGGGTCAAAAGAAATTACCTTTTCATTGAGAAGGTAAAAATTTGTGCTCTGTTTTACTTCCCCTCTGTTTGCTCATTCTCCCAGCTAATCACTTAACCCTTGAGTTCTTTGTCAAACTCCAGAAGCAGGCACCACTTCAGCACTGGCTGCAGTCACTCTGGGCTGGGGCTCACTGGGGCAGGGGCAGGGTGGGCCTGGGACTGAACCAAGCTCCCCTCTCAGCCAGAGAGACCCTTCCCATTCACTTTCAAAGCCATCTTTGGCATTTGTGGGTTGAAAAATATGGAAAACACAGCAGCCAGCAGAAATTCAGTCTCATAATGCCTGCTCCAACTCTGTCTGCACTGGCAGAGCCCACACTGAATTGTGCTCTGCTATTAATCCTGTGCAGTAGACCCTTCCTATTGGTCTTCTAGATTGTCGAGCTGGGAATATGCTTCAGTCTCTCATTTTGTGACTCATGTTGCTCTAGAATTGGTTTAGAGTCATTTTTACAGGCTTTTTTGTAAGTTTTGGGGAGAAAGCTCAAACAGGTCCCTGCTTCTACTCTGCCATCTTGACTCTACCCTCCAAAAGAGAGTCATCTTAAACAGAAAAGAAAAAAAAAGAGTTTCATCCTAACATTGAAACAAACATTTAAGCCATGCATCCAGAGAAAGAATTGATAAATTGAAGTATGAACAGAATAATTTTATATATTTGTTTTTAATGATAGCCATCTCTAGCATGGGAAGGAAGGAGAAGAGGGGGATGAAATTAACACGATAAATTGATGTTGCATTATATATTTAAAATGAATGATGAATTGCATATAATAGACTTGCAGTTTCATGGGCAATCATCCTTTTTATTATATTATTTTATAAAAATGCTAGCTTTATTCCATATATTAATTTTTTTAAAGAACACATTTTAAGTATGAAAGTCTTGAGATATGGAAACACATAACAAAGGGAGGTTATGGTATTCTCTTCCAAGATTTTGAGGAAAGGAAAGCATAAAAAACTATAAATAAATATATCTCTACCTATCTGTACGTGTGTGTGTGTATATATATATATATATGTGTGTGTGTACCTATGTATACATACATATACACATATATAATATATATATACACATGTATAAATAAATGATAGATTCAGATTTAAAAAGCTAAACCTATATCTGTATCTACCATCTATTTTTACATCTATCTATCTATCTATCTATCTATCTATCTATCTATCTGTCTGTCTGTCTATGTACAGTGACATTTCAAGTTCAGTTTCCCTTCCTGTTCAAAATGTATATGTTTAGAGACCATGCAGCTCCTTGCCTTTCAAGAGTTTAGAGCCACATGGGAGCTCATATAGTTTTTAAAGCAGTATCTCTCACTATGCTTTTAAGCAAAATAAATCTAAGGAATCTTATTAATTATATTTTACCTACTATGCTTGAATACTGATGAATGAAGAAACTAATAGCAGGATATCATTATTCTCACTTTGGGTTCTGGATAAAACCTGCCTTTCATCTCAGCCCTCAATGAATTTTCCTTACTTTAAGAACTTCACGTAGACTATAGTTTGAAGTAATCTTTTTTTTTTGTACATGATAGCACATAATTTGGCTTTGAAGTATATTCATAAAAGATGTCATATCAACAATTTTAAGACTCAAAGCAAGCTTTAAAAAGTAAATGGTTTTCTTTAGATCAGAGTTAGGCTAGATGTCATATAATTAATGAACATTTTTCATGTTTCTTGTAGGAATGGCAGTAATGTAGTCATTTCATCCTCCATGAGAGAGTAGCCCCTCTTCAGAAGTGAATAGTCAATTGCATTAGAGTCCTGGTGAGCATTGTGTGATTCCACGGAAACAGATACGAGTGTTGCCATGGAATATTCTCATTAGTGCTTTTATACTTTATCATGGATGAAAATAGGTCTTCAGTACAGTTGATATTTCTAAATGAGAACTTATGATGAAAGCTTATACTAATATTCCAAAGTGCACAGACTATTCTTCTCCTGATGCATTAAAGAACTTTTGTCCTAGTAGAATGAAAAAGGCATGAAATTGCAAATTAGAAAAAAAATATATAAATAAGTACAATAACATTAATGAGAGACAATGTGGCCACCATTTCACCATTTAGAAATGTGTATTTTCAAAGCCTGAAGACAATATCTATCTCTCCCTGGTCTGTATTTTACATCGTAAGTCTACCTTCATGTCCTGCCTCCCTTACTTAGAGTATGAGCTCCTTCAGTGCTGAGATAGATTTGCCTTTTTGTTTGTGTAACTATAGGACTTTGCAGTGAGTTTAGCACATCTTACATAGCTAATAAAGGTCATTTAATTTATTTGATCATTCATTTATTTATTCATAGTGAAGATAAAGTTGGCTTCAGAACTAAGAGACCTTGCTTCAATTCTTGCCTCTGATGCATTGAGAAGTCAATTCTGCTTTTTTGAGGCAGTGAGATGGCACATTGGATAGAGCTCCTGGCCTGGAGTCAGGAAGACAAATTTGGCCTCACAAGTTGATAAATTGCATGACCCCAAGCAATCACTTAATCTCTTTTTGCCTCAGTTTTCCAATCTGTAAGCTGGAAATAATAACATCAATCTCCCAGAGTTGTTGTGAGGACAAAATAAAATTATATTTGCAAAACACTTAGCCCAGTGCCTGATATACAGTAAATATCATTTAAATGTTAGAGATGGTGATGATGCAGAAAGGATATGTGGCCCTTGACTAGTCACTGAATCTATTTGTTCTCTAAGTCATTTATATTAATATTAATTTAAGATTCATTCTTCCTATCTCTCTTTATCTGGTAGTACATGAACCACTTATGATCCAGATCCTAATATAGATTAGCAGAGAAATGTCCTGTTCCATTTTTCTGTTCTCAGACAGTTCAGGAAGTCCAGGAAGCCTGGAGACTGTCCAGTCCTAGGAGTTCAGCCTATTGGTGCCAGACTGGATACCAAACTGGCTGAAACCATAGTGCAGCTCATACCTATTGAACTCAAAATATATACCAGCCTCAGCCTCTCTTTTAATGGGGATATAGGCATCATCCACAAAGAATGACTCTAGGTTATCTTTTAAGAGTATAAATTTCAAAGAGGCACAGACTTGAAATAATAGATGGAGTTTCCTTAAGCAGATATTCCCCATAAAAAGTGAATCACAGGTCAAATTCCTATCTCTCTGCTATGATGACAGTAGATATCATTCTGTTGTTATCATGCTATAACCACAATCCTCAGACTGCTTAATAAAACCTGAATTAAATATAATATATTTATAAATATATAATTAAAATATAAAATATATTATAAATATATGTTGTATATTAAGTATATCAAATGAAATGCACACATAAACAATATAATCATAATATATAATAAAGTATTAACTTTGATAATGATACTTTGATAATAACTTGATAATGAAACATACCTTTCTTTTATCAGAAGGATGGTGGATGAGAGATATGGAAACATCTGCTATCAGAGTCAACCTGTCAGTAATTTTTGTTAATTATATTTCTTTGTCCAAAACTAAAGTCATTATTTTTTCTTCTAGACATTGCTTTCCTCCACAGTTATCTATTAGTGTTGTAGACAAGCCATCCTTCCAGTCTTTTAGACTGGCAAATCAGGGGACATGCTTAATACCTCACTATTTCTTATCTCTTAACCTAATCTACTGCCAAGACCTGTTGACTTTACCTTCACAATATCTTTCAAATAAGACCCCATCTCTCCTCTGATTACTGCAGCCATCCTGGTACAGACCTTCATCATCTGAAACTTGGATTATTGCAATAAAGTATTGGTGAGTCTGCCTGCTTGAAATCTCTCCCCACTTGAATTCAACCTCTATTCAGTCACCAAAGTGATTTTCTGAAAATTTAGATCCAATCATTTCACTACCCTACTGAATATATTCTAGTATCTTTCCATCACTTTTTGGATCAAATACAAAAATCTTCTGTTAGTCAAAGACCTTCATAATCGAGGAGCCCCCTCCTACCTTTCTAGTTTTCTTATACCTGATTCCTCAGTATATAGTCTTTGATTAAGTCATACTTGTCTCTTTGCTGTTCAATGAAAAAGGCACTTAAAATCTATTGACCCTGGGCATTCTTTCTAGCTGTCCCTCATGCCTAAAATACTATCACCCTTCCTTTCCTGAAATAGTCTACCTCCTGTGCTTTTTTGAAGTCTCAGAACTCCATATTATTCTAGTGGCTTCCCTCTCTTAATTAGTTTCTATTTATACTGTATATAGCTTGTTTTTAATACTTGTTTGCTTATGGTTTCCCTCATTATGTTGTAAGTTCCTTGAGAGGAAGGAATTTCTATTACCACTTTTGTATTCCCAGTGCTTAGCATAGTGTCTACCATATCATCATTATCAACATTCTCTTTCTGCTCCTCCTCCTTATAATCATCACCATCATCATCACCACCACCACCATTGCCACCATTATCCTTAATAGTTATGAATTAACTAATCAGAGAGGGTTCTATTGCACATAAGTGGAAAATGATTGTAATGTAAAAGAAAACTCAATATCATATTTTCAAATAGAGCCAATGTAATAGAATAATACATTTTGTCCAAGAGAGAAAACTTTTAGTTTGATTAAATTAGGAAAATGGTGGATTTCTTTCTACTATTTAGCTGTTACACTTAAACAAAGATACTTCTAAAATAATTACCACTGCAAACATGTAAACATATGGATTTGATAAAGAAACTAGAATTTCTGTGATGCATTAACAAATAAAGTATTCTTGGATCCAGCTTAATCTACATTTGAGGTAAGAATTTCATTTTCCTTTAGTAGTTCATATCCAGATCCAGATGAACAAATTAAAAAGAAACATTAGAATGATAAAAAAACAAAATAAGCTCCCCCCATATGTAGCATTCATTTGCTTTTTTGTCTTGATGCTAAGTCATAAAATGTAGATAGCAAAGTTTAATTGAAATTTTCAACTTGTGCTCAAAAATGCCTATCAAATTAACTCGGTGGCATATCGTTTTGAAAATTCTAATGTATAGTATACACTGTTTGAAAGAGATGCAAACAAGGCAATGCAAAGAGTGATCCATTGTATCTTATATCTGAGAAAATATGAAAAAGAGAAAAGCTATTAGAAAGGAGAACACTAGCTATATAAGCTGGAGGGGAATTAAAATGGTGAATATCTTTCCATATCACAGAAGGATAATTTGAAGTAACTATTCATATTAAACAAGGGTAATCTTGTGAGGAAAGTGATAACTACCTTTAAAGATTTGAAGGAATATTATGTGAAGGAGGAAATAATTTTGTTGACCCCTAAGGATATAACTAGGAATAAGGATTTGAGATTGTAAAAAGGCAAATTTTGGCAAGGTGTCAGAAAAACCTTCTAAGACTTAGAACTCTCCTAAAGTAGAAAACCTTGAGAGATGGTGGATCCTGTCTTCATGGAGGTATTTAAACAAAGGCTGGATGCAAACTACTGGAATATGATTTTTTGAGAATTTATCTAGGGTAGATGATGGGCTAGATGAAGAGGTTCCTTCTTACACTCTAATTCTGCGATTGTACAATTTAAAGGTGGATGATAATCCAAATTTCTAAATGAAAAATGTAGGTCCTATACACTGAGTATCTTGGTGTTGATCCAGAGAGAAAATGTTAGGATAGATTTTTAAGGAGGTAGTTTATATGTACTGAAATATCTAGGAAGGCAATACAAATGTAGAAAACTTCTAAAAAATGCAAATCCACTGAGTGAAACTGAATTCCTGAATCGTTTAGAAATAAACTTACCTACAAATACATACGACCTTACAATAACAACAATAAAGTCACAAAGACTGATATATAAAAGAAGGAAATAAATGGAATAATCACTGCATAATGTGATTAAATTACTTTATTAAAAATGAAATAATATTATTCAAATTAACCTTCATGTTTAATACCAATAAATATACCAAGGGGTTTCTTCGTAGAATTGGATAAAATTAAATAAATTTTATAACAAAAAATAAACAGGCAAGAATACCAAGAAGACTCCTATAAATTGATGGCCTTACAATTATTCATAAAAGACCCTACCATCCATTATACATACCCACATATATAGTTACATGATGTCTAAATAAATGTTTTTGATTTGGGCTTGTTTTGTAGTTGTATAGGGTTGCATCTTCTCTGTCTGTCCCCTATACCTAGAATTTTCTCCCTCCTTCCCTTTGCCTCGTGGCTTCCATGACTTCCTTCAGTTTTCACCAAAAATCACATCTTCTGCAAGCAGCCATAACTGGTCCTTATTTTTAGTTTCTTTCTTCTAATACTATCTCCAATGTTTACTATATGTACACATACATGCACCATGTGTGCATGAAGGTATGTAAGTGGGTATACAGGTATATACGCATGTACACACACATATACTATGTTGAACATATGTGCACACATATACATGTATGCATATGTACATAGTTGTTTCTCTGTTGACTCCTGTACATCCCATATTAGGTTGTGAAAATTGTGAGGGATTTTTTGCTTTCTTTGTATCTTCAATGCTAAGCACTGGAGAACGAGGGAGACAGAGACAAAGATAAAGGGAGAGAGATAGAGACAGAGAGAGAGAGGCAGGTATTGTTGTACTCCTATGCTTTGCAATATGCATCAGAAATATCTGATACTTTTGAAAACTTGATGGAAAATGAATTTATATCCATATCTCAATTAAACATTTAAAAATAATTCAAAATATGGAAATACTTAGTTGGGAAGAGTAAATAAGTGACTTTTAAAAAAAATATCAACAGATAAGAATAGATATCAGATATTCATTTTATGATTGTAAGTATTTAAAATCAAATTCACACACATCTAAAACATATAAGTTACAATTGACACAAAAGTAAAAGCCTACCAAATGGAATCAATCTCCCTAAGTAGGACAAAGGTTAAGACAATTTAGTGTATTAAAGTAACACAATAAAATTTATTTGATTGTAGTGCAATTGAGAGTATACATATGCATATTTTATAGAAATCTGAAAAGTTACTTAAGAAATAATTAAAATTAAAAGACCAGCTATAAGAATAGAGAACATCCAAACCAAAGGTGTGGTAATAAATAAAGAAAATGAAGGGAAAATTAATACTGAAAAGGATTTACATGAATGATTGAAAACTATTTTGGTATTTTATGGAATAAAATTAATTTGGTTGTACACAGTTACAAATATTAGGAAATTAGTTATATCCACATTAATATTATATATGTATACATGTATGTTACATGTGTTTAAAGTAAAATATCATATTTATAAATTACATAGCACAGTGACTTCCATATGATCTACTATATAAATAGTAGCTATTATCACATTATAATTATAATAACTTTTTTAAAAGATGAATTGTTAAATGATCTAGAGAAAATTGTATATTACTGTATTTTAGCATTTCTATATCATTTTTTGCATGTCATCTCCATCATTAAATTGCCTTCATTTTGAGGATTTTGCCTTTTTTTGGTCCTCAGCACTTAGCACAATGCCTGCCTAAAATACCAAAGACACTTAACAAATGCTTGACAAACAAGTTGATTTGTCAGAACATAAACTAAGTAATTTTGATTACATGTAAATGAAAAACTTTTGCATAAGCAAAATTAATGCATCTAGGATAAATGAAACATTTAGGAAGGAAACTTTCTTTTAATTGAAATATCTCTAAGGGAAAACATATAGAACTTACAGAAATTTTTAACACCAACTGCCATTTTCCAATAGATTATAACTTAACAGAAATAAACAAATAGTTCTAAATTATAAAATTGTAAACAAAAATCATTAACAGCCATTTAAAAAAAGAATCTTTATACTATTAATAATAAGAAATCAAATTCCAACAAGCAGGAGGTTTCACCTGTCATCCAACACACTGGTAAAAATGACAAAAGAAGGGAATAGAAAACATTTCATGGTCATTGAAATACTATGACACATATACATTAATGGTGATCATGTGAATTATTAAAATACTTAAGAAAACATGAGATTTTTCAAATAATTATATTATATTTTGTTTCTCTCATTCTCCTACAACTCTGCACAGGTTGCCCTACCCTTTTGGGGGTACTAGACCCTCCTCCAACACACATGTTACAGTTATAAGCCCTAGGAATATTCTACCCAGAGAATCTACCATTAGAAAAATGATAACCTTCCTGAATTTATTCCTCAATGATTAACAATTCTTTCTATCCCAATGATTCTGAAACTTCAGTTGTCATTATCTAAATCACCTTTGCCATCCTCCAATGACCACTATGACCACTACCTTATTTCAAACCATCCAAGCAACCATCTGTCTCTCACAAATTCTTACATTAACAATACCCACTCCTTCCATTATTCTCTGGGATGCCTTCACCATAGTTAATAAACTTTCCTTTATCTTCAATCTTGTTCCTTTCCAATTCCTTCCATTTTGTTGCTCCCTGTGACCTGACACCATCCTGATGACACAGCTTCCCTGGACAGCCTTTTCAGTACTGGTTGTACTTTTATTTATAATTAGTGAATTGTGGTGAAGAAGGTGGAATAATCTTTACTTCTCATTGTAAAATGTAAGCTCCCCTCCCATCAATACACAGGAATGTCTCTTCCTTTCAGATCCATTCAGTCTATCTTTATCATGCAATAAGGAGTCAGGTAGCTGTTTTCTATATATCTCAAGTACACTCAAAGAATGAAAACGATAATTATTGCAGAGACTACGGTAAAACAGACACATTAATGCAGCATTGATGGACATGTGAGAAGACACATTCATTTTGGAAAAAATTTTGGAATTTTGCGCAAAGTACTTTCCAGATACTAAGTGACCTTTGACCAGCTATATCATTGTTAGACCTATAAAAACAAAAGTTCAAAGAAAAGCTTAACACAGAGCCTACTATATAAAAGACTTAATAAATGTTTATTTATTGATTGAAGAGAAGAAAAATACCTTTAATGTATGAAAATATTTATAGAAAATTTTCATGGTAAAAAAACTGGAATCTAATAGGATGTTCAACAACTTAGAAATGTTTGGTTATGGTATATGAATATGTGAGGAAATCGATTATTTCAAAAAGACATGAAAAGATGATTTCAAAGAGACATATATAGTTAAATGATGTTTAAATAGATGTTTTTTTGTTTTGAGGTTGTGGTACAGTTGCATAGGATTGCATTTACTCTGTTCCCTAGGCCTGGAATTTTCTCCCTTCTTGCCTTTTCCTTTTGGCTTCCATGACTTTCTTCAATTTTCACCTAAAATTACATCATCTCCAAGAAAATATGAACTGAAGCAGTGTGTAGCAAGCAGAATCATGAGAATTTATAATATCAACAAGAAAAATGAACAATTTTGAGATTTCATATAAACTGATCAAAAATAAAATGGATAGAACTAGGACAGAAACCCTGCAAAACAAATAGTTTTGAAAAAAGCTAGTAAGAAGTTTGTTCAATACAATGACAATACTTTGTTCCAGAGGCCCGATGATCAACCATGCTACTTACTAGAGAGAGGTGATAAAGAAGGGTAAAATGAGACATAAACATATAGGAAGGCATATAAATTTATATGTGCATGCATGAATATAGAGAAACATACAAATGTGTATCCATATGCATATATAGACACATGTGTACATACATTTGTATATAGTTGTTGGAGGGAACTTGTTCTGCTTAACTATGTTTACTTGTTTTATTCCTTATTGTAAATATTTATTTATTAATTTTTAGTTTTCAATATTCATTTTCACAAAATTTTGAGTTCCAAATTTTCTCCCCTTTCTCCCCTTCCCCACTCTATAATGTCTTGCATTCTGATTACCCCTTCCCTTAATGTGCCCTCTCTTCTATCACAACTCTCCCTTCCCTTATCCCCATCTTCTCTCTTTTCTTGAAGGGCAAGACAGATTTCTATGCCCCATTACCTGTATTTCTTATTTCCCAGTGGTATGCAAAATCAATTCTCAACATTTGTTCCTAATACTTTGAACTCCAACTTCTCTCTCTTCATCCCTCCCTACCCATCTCCACTGAGAAGGCAAGCAATTCAATATAGGCTATATATGTGTAGTTTTGCAAAAAACTTCCATAATAGTCATGTTGTCTAAGACTAACTATATTTCTCTCAATTCTATCCTGCCCCCCCATTGTATCCCCTCTTTTCACCCAGTCCCTCCCCACAATTTTTTTTACTTATAATTACTCCCTTCTCCTGTCTGCCTTCCCTTCTATCATCCCTCTCACTTCACTTGTCCCCTTGTCACCTACTTTCTTGTAATATAATATAGTTTTTCATACCAAATTGAGTGAGTATGTTATCCCCTCCTTAAGTGAAATGTGAAGAGAGAGTAAGCTTCACTTTTTCCCTCTTAACTCCTCCCTTTTCTCCTCTATTGAATAAGCTTATTCTTGCCTCTTTTATGAGAAAAAATTTGCCCCATTCCATTTCTCCCTTTCTACTTCCAATATTTTCCTCTCACCCCTTACTTTTATTGTTTAGATATCATCCCTTCTTAATGAACTCACCCTGTGCTCTCTGTCTGTATATGTATGTATGTATGGGTGTATGTATATATATATATATATATATATATATATATATATATATATATATATATATATATACACATACATACATATATCTGCATGTGTGTGTGTGTGTGTGTGTGAGACCTCCAGTTACTCAAATACTGAGAAAAGTCTCAAGAGTTACATATATTGTCTTTCCATGTAGGAATATAAATAGTTCAACTTCAGGAAGTCCCTTATGCTTTCTCTTTCCTGCTTGCCTTTTCATGCTTCTCTTGATTCCTGTGTTTGAAAGTCAAGTTTTCTTTTCATTTCTGGTCTTTTCATCAAGAATTCTTGAAAGTCCTCTCTATCATTGAATGACCATTTTTTTTCCATGAAATATTATGCTCAGTTTTTCTGGGTAGGTGATTCTTGGTTTTAATTCTAGTTCTTTGATTTCTGGAATATCACATTCCAAGCCCTTTGATCCCTTATGTAGAAGCTGCCGGATCCTGTGTTATTCTGATTGTATTCCCATACTACTCAAATTGTTTCTTTTTAGTTTCTTGAAATATTTTCTCCTTGACCTGAGAAACTTGGAATTTGGCTACAATATTCCTAGGAGTTTATCTTTTTGAATCTCTTTCAGGAGGTGATCAGTAGATTTTTTCAATATTTATTTTCCCTTCTGGTTTTAGAATATCAGGACAGTTTTCCTTGATAATTTCATGAAATATGATATCTAGACTCTTTTTGTGATCATGGCTTTCAGGTAATCTTATAATTTTTAAATTGTCTCTCCTGGATCTATTTTCCAGGTCAGTTTTTCTAATGAGATGTTTCACATTATCTTCTATTCTTCCATTCTTTTGGTTTTGTTTTATAATTTCTTGGTTTCTCATAAAGTCATTAGATTCCCTTTGTTACATTCTAATTTTTAAAGAACTATTTTCTTCAGTGAGCTTTTGAACCTCCTTTTCCATTTGGCTAATTCTGCTCTTTAAGACATTCTTCTCTTCATTGGTTTTTTGGACCTCTTTTGCTACTAGATTTAGTTTATTTTTTAAGGTGTTAATTTCTGCCGCATTTTTTGAGTCTCCTTTAGCAAGCTGCTGACTTTCTCTTAATGGTTTTCTTGTATCACTCTCTTTTCTTTTCCCAATTTTTCCTCTATCTCACTTACTTGATTTTCAAAATTCTGTTTGAGCTCTTCCATGACCTGAGACTACTGCATATTTCTTTTGGAGGGTTTGCCTGTAGAAGCCTTGAGTTTTTAGGTCTTCATTTGAAGACCTAAACTTTTCCTCCTCATCTGAAAGGATGGAAAGAAATACCTGCTTACCCAGAAAGTAACCTTCCATTGTCTTATTACTTTTCCCTTTTCTGGGCATTTTCTCAGACAGGTACTTGATTTTGAATTCTCTGTCCAGGCTGAGCTTAGGGCTGAAATTCAGATCTGTGGCTCAATTCCCCCAGGGTCTTTAGTGGGAGATCTCCCAGAGCTGCCACTCAGGACTGAGAGTCAGATCAGCTGCTCAATTCCCCCAGGAGCTCTACGAGAAGGGCTCTAAAAATGGAAGCTGCCACTGCTGGGGGTCCAGACTGAGAACCCCTCCTGGGTGAGGGGGTATCCTCTCACTGACCTTTGAAACTGTTTGTGGGTTGAGAAATCTGGGAAATGGTGCTGGCAGTGGCTCCCTGATATCTAGTCAGGATCCTGTCCCTGCCACATCAGACTGAACTCCATGCTTCCTGGGCTGCACTGCATGCACGCCACACTTAACTATACTTATTTATTACAAGAAATTTCTTTTCTTCTAGTGAGGTAGAAAAGAGAGAAAAACAGATATTTAATAGAGAGATGAAACATGCTATAAATATAAAATTTTATATGAATTTTCAGATAAGGTTAATGCATTGATAATTTTACTTAATTTAACTGATTTATTTTGTTATAAGAGAACTCTCAGGAAGAAGTTAAAGTGGTCTCTAAATATTTGGAATGAAAGAATAAATATATGTCAATAGAAGAATCAAAGAGTACTATATATATATATATATATATATATATATATATCAGTTCATGACCTTTTTCTTCTGTATAAAATAAGTACAGTATTTAGTTCATAGTATTTCAGTTTGTAGATAGTGATGCAGTAGATAGAGAATTTGACATAGTATCTGGAAGAGCAAAGTTCAAATCTAACCTCATACACCTACTACTATCCATATGACCCAGGGCTTATTCCCTGTGTATCACACTTTCATGAGTTGTAAAATAGGAATAAAAATAGCAACTTTCTCCCACAGTTGCTGTAAGGAAAAAGTGATATAACATTTTAAATCTTAAAATATTATATAACTGGATGATATTATTGTTATTACTTCCCAAATCATGCCTTCATGTTAGGGGTTTTAAAAACATATTTCAATAATTAAACCTCAAACACTTTAACCAATCAGTTTGTCAACTTATATTTTTCCCATGAGACATGATTTTAACCTACCACAATTACATACAGAGATAGTCTTATCCTTGATCTTGCTATCACCCATGAAACATATTCATTGATTATAAAATTCCTTTGTCTGATCATAAAGTGTTATTCTGCTTCTTACAAGCATTAGCCCTTTCCTTATCCTCTGTATGACCTCCAATCCCTCCATCTCTCATTTCTTTTCTAGACCATTACTTCTTCATTGGCTCCACTCTCCTCCCATCTCAATATTTACCACTTGGAAAACCAGTTCAACTCTTCTTTTTCCTCTTCTCTCAAGTTTCTTTCCCCCCTTATCTTATTTATGATGTGTTCCCACTGAGCCTCAACCTTGGATTACTTTGAACTTCCACTGTCATGATTCCTGATAACTCTGTCTACTTGTTCTATTGCTTTGATGATATTCTTACCGTTTTTCTTCCTTTTTTGAAAGTTGTGTTAAATAATGGTTCTCTGAGGGAGGAAAGGAGCAATGAACAAGGTGAAATCTAAGTAATTAAAATGTATCAATAAATATCTTTTTAAAGGAAGAGAAATGATGAACAATTGACAGTAAGGTCTAACAGGGTTGATTATTATAAATAAAGATGTGAGTGCAGAGGAAAAGTCATTATGTTCTATGATTATGAACTGGTTAATAACCACTAAGAGAACAATCTTAGAGTAGTGGAGGCAAAAATATCCTTTCATTCATTTGATTTTAAAATAACTTATTTGGTTTAAAACGGGAAACAATAATTAAAAAGTGTTTCATAGCATGATATAAGGACTAGACTAAAAACATAATGCCAAGTAAATAGGGTGCTAGGCCTTAAGGGAGTCCTGGGTTCAAATCTCAACTGTTATACTTACAAATTCTACACACCTCAAACTAATGAAGCTTTCTCACCTTTGGTTTCATCATCTAGAAATTTCTATGGTAATGCCCATAATACTTTTATTGATCATATAATGTATGTAACATGTATATAAACCTTAAAGATAATTAAAATGAGGTATGGAAATAAAAAAAATTACCTGGTATATTAAAAAATCAGTTTTCCCCAAAATTTATTAATTTAAGTTTTTAACATTCACTTTCATAAGTTTAAATTTTCTGCCCCTCCCTCCACCTCCTTCATCAAAAGAACATGCAGTCTTCCATGGGCTCTACACATACATGCCCATTAAACACATTTTCACATTAGCCACATTGCATAGAAAAATTATAGTGAATGGAAAAAACCTGGAGAAAAACAAAACAAATAATAACAGTAGAGAAAGTAATCTGCTTCATTCTGAGTTCTGAGTCCATAGTTCTTTCTAGGGATGTGGTTGTCATTTTGCATCAGTAGTACTTTGGAAGTTTTTCATGTCCTTGAATTGCTGAGAAAGACTAAGTCCATCAACATCAGTACTCAGATACTATAGCTATGATTGTATATAATCTTTTCCTCGTTCTGCTCACTTGATTCAGCATCAGTTCATACAAGTCTTCCAGGTTTTTTTGAAGTCTATCTGTTCATCATTTCTGATAGCAAAAGAGTATGCCATTAAATTCATATACCACAACATGTTCAGCCTTTCCTGAACTGATGGACATCTCCTTGGTGTCCAGTTCTTGACTGCCACAAAAAATTGCTGCTATAAATATTTTTGCACATGTGCATCCTTTTCCCATTTTTACGATCTCCTTGGGATACAGCCCTAAGAAGTGATATTGCTGGGTCGAAGAATATGCACATTTTACTGACCTTTGGGCATAGCTTCAAACTTCTCTCCAGAATAATTGGATCAGCTCACAGCTCCATCAACAATTAATTAGTATTCCAACTCTCCCACATCTTCTCCAACGTTTATCATCATCCAGTTTTGTCATGTTAGACAATCTGATAATTTTGATGTGGTACCTCAGAGTTGTTTTGATTTTCATCTCTCTTATCAATAGTGATTTAGAACATTTTTTCATTTGACTATAGATAGCTTTAATTTTTTTTCCTCTGAAAACTGCCTGTACATACCTTTTGACTATTTATCAATTTGGGAATGATTTGTATTCTTGCAAGTTGAACTCAGTTCTCTACAAATTTTAGAAAAGAAACATTTATCACAGACACTAGTTATAAAAATTATTTCCCAGTTTTCTGTTTCCCTCCTAATCTTGGTTGCATTGACTTTGTGCAAAAACTATTTGATTTAATACAATCAAAATGATCCATTTTGCATTTCATAATGTTCTCTATCTCTTATTTGGTCACAAATTCCTCCATTCTGCATTAATCTGACAGATAAGCTCTTCCTTGCTCCCTTAATTTGTTTATAGTATCAGTCTTTATACCTAGGTAATGAACCCATTTGGGCTTTATTCTAGTATACCGTGTCAGATGTTGGTCTGTGTCGTTTCTGTCACACTGTCTTCAAGTTTTCCCAGTAGTTTTTGTCAAACAGTGAATTCTTATCCCAAAATTTGGGGTCCTTCGGTTTATCAAACAGTAGACTGCTTTAATCATTGACTACTGTATCTTGTGTACCTAAACTATTCCACTGATGTGCCCCTTTTATTCCTTAGCTAGTACCAAGTGGTTTTGAAGATTTATGCTTTATAATACAATTTAAGATCTGGTATGGCTAGACTACTTTCCCTAGTGTTTCTTTTCAATAATTTCTTGGTATTGTGGAACCTTTGTTCATCCAGATGAATTCTGATATTATTTTAATAAGTCTATAAAATATTTTTGGTACTATGATTGGTGTGGCACTGAATAAGCAAATATTTAGGAGGAACTGCCATTCTTATTACATTAGCTTGGGCCTACCTATGAGAAACTGATGTTCTTCCAATTATTTAGATCTGATTTTATGTGAAAAGTGTTTTTTAATTGTGTTCATATAGTCCCTGGTTTTGTTTTAGCAGGTAGAGTTACAAATATTTTATAGTATCTTCAGTAACTATAAATGACATTCCTCTCTCTCTTGGTGTTGAAATTTGTTAGTAATATATAGAAATTCAGATGATTAATTTGAGATTATTTTGTATCCTTCAACTTGCTAAGTTTCTGATTTCAAGTAGTTTTTTACTTGGTTCTCTAGGATTCTCTAAGTATATTATCATATGAGCTTCAAAGAGTGATAGCAGTTTCTTCTTGCCTCTTCTAATTCCTTCAATTTATTTTTCTTCTCTTGCTAAAGCTGACATTTCTAGAATCATATTGAATAACAGTGGCGATGATATACATGCTTTTTACATCCCTGATTTTATTGGAAATGCATCTAACTTATCCCCATTACATATAGTGTTTGCTGATGGTTTTTTTTATTCCCTCATTTGACTTTGTACCTTCCCAAAAGTGTTTATTTCTAGTTACTCCCTTCTTCCATTTACCTTCCCTTCTATCATTACCTTCACCTCACTTGTTGCCTCCTCCCCTACTATACTGTAGTATAAGATAGATTTTCATACCATATTGAGTGAGCATGTTATTCCCTCCTTAAGACATATGTGGAGAGAGTAGCTTTATTTTTCTGCTCTCCCCTTCTCCCTTTTCTCCTCCATTGAAGAAGATTTTTCTTTATCTCTTTTATGATTATAGCCTCCTTCATTCCATTTCTCCTTATTGTCCTCCTAGTATTTTCCTCTCTCTCATCCCTTCATTTATATATATATATATATATATATATATATATATATATAATTTTTTGTGAATATCATCTCTTCTGATTCAATACAGCCTGTATTCTCTGTCTATATGTGTGTGTGTATGTACAATCCCTCCACCTACTCAAAAACTGAGAAGAGTCCAAGAATTATAAATATTTCCTTTCTATGTAGGAATGTAAACAGTTCAGCTTTAGAAAATCTTTTATGATTTCTCTTTCCTGTTTACCTTTTCAAGCTTCTCTTGATTCTTGTGTTTGAAAGTCGAATTTTCTATACAGTTCTGGTCTTTGCAACATGAACGCTTGAAAGTCCTCTATATCACTGAAAGACTATTTATTCCCTTGAAGTATTCTACTCAGTTTTACTGGGTAGGTGATTCTTGGTTTTAATCCCCATTTCTTTTGCTTCTGGAATATCCTATTCCAAGCCCTTTGATCCCTTAATATTGAAGCTGCTAGATCCTGTGTTATCCTGGTGTATTTCCACAGTACTCGAATTGTTTCTTTCTAGCTGCTTGCAGTATTTTCTCCTTGACCTGGGAACTCTGAAATTTGGCCACAATATTCTTAGGAGTTTCTCTTTTCAGATCAGTGGATTCTTACAATATTTGTTTTGCCCTGTGGTTCTAGAATATCAGGGACGTTTTCCTTGATAATTTCATGGAAGATAATGTCTAAGCTCTTTTTTGTGACCATGGCTTTCAGGTAGTCCAATAATATTTTAAACTGTCTCTTCTGGATCTCTCTTCCAGGTCAGTTGCTTTTCCAATGAGATATTTCACATTATCTTCTACTTTTTCAAACTTTTGGTTTTGTTTTCTAATTACCTGGTTTATCTCATAGTCATTCATTTACCTGAACTCAATTCTCTCTTTCAGAGAATTATTTTGTTCAGTGAGCTTTTGAATCTTCTCCTCTATTTGACTCATTCTGTTTTTTAATGCCTTCTTCTCCTCTTTGGCTTTTTGGACCTCTTTTTCCATTGAATTAGCCTCTTTTTAAAGATTTTATTTTCCTCAGTATTTTTTTGTTTCTCCTTTAGCAATATGCTAACTCCCTTTTCAAACTCTTCTATTGCCTAGGCTCAATTTAAGTTCACTTTGGAGGTCCTGGAGGCATGGGTCTTAACTTCCTGTGGCAGTAAGCCTTGCTCTTCCTCATCAGAAAGGATGGGAGGAGACACCTGTTCACCAAGAAAGTAACCTTCTATAGTCTATATTTTTTTTCCATTTTGGGCATCTTCCCAGCCAGTTACTTGACTTCTGAATCCTTTGTCAGGAGATTCAACTCAGCTATAGGGTTCCCCTGGCTTTGGGTGGGGATGGGGTCAGCCCTCAGGGCTGGGGTTTAGATCAGCTTCTCCCTGTCAACAAAGGCTTTAAGCTGAGATGCCAGAAGAATGGATCCAGGTTGCTTCCCATCCTGCCTACAGTCTGCTCCTATGACCTCTGCCATCACCTGGGGTTATTGCTGGATAAATCCCTGTAGCCTCTAGCCTAGCTGGGAAAGTCCTCTCCCACTGACTTTTGCAGCTTTCTTTGTGGGTTGAGGTATCTGGGACCTTTCCTGTTAGGAACTCTGCCCTGAGGTCTATTCAGATTCTGTTCCTCCCAGTTCCACATGGCCAGGACTGTGCTCCACTCAGCTCAGTGTCCCATGAGACAGACTTTTTCTGTCAGTCTTCTGGGTTATCTTTGTCTGGAAACCTTTTTTACTGTTGTTCTGTGGCTTCTGCTGCTCTAGGCTTTGTTGAGGGTCACTTTTACAGGTATTTGGGGGGCTGTGGAGGAAACACTAGAGTATATGCATATTTCTACTCTGCCATCTTGGCTCTGCCCTTACGTGTTTCTTTCAAGCAACATATTGTAGGATTATTGTTTTTAATCCATTTTGCAATCCACTTCCATTTTTGGGAAGAGTTCATCCCATTCACATTCACAGTTATGATTACTATCTTTTTCCTTTCTCTCTAGCTTATTTCTCCCCTTGTTTATGCATTTATTTCTCCCTTCTTCCTTCCCCTCCTCAAAAGACTTTTTCTTTTGACCCCCACCTCCCTCAATCTTCCTTCCTTTCTATCGTCCCCTCTCCGTTTTTTCCCTTTCCCCTATTACTTCTGTTTCCCTCCCTTCTAACAACCATTGCTTTTTTTACCCCTTTCCCCTTCTACTCCCTGTAGGGCAAGTTAAATTTCTATCCTTAGCTTCTATCCTTAATGTCATTCCCTCCTTGAAGTAAAGCTCAAACAATGCCCATCTCTGTCTCTTCTTTGCCTCTACTAAAATAATCATTTAAAAAAATAATATTTTGTTTCTATTGGTTTTACTGGGATTTTTGCTCTGTAATTGCTGCTCATGATTTTTTAAAATTAGTTTTGTTTTTCAAAAACATGTCCAGAAATTACCATGTTAGGTTGTGCTGGGGGAGTATTTTTTTAAATTTTATTTTATGATTTTTTTTTTAAATTTTCTGCAATTTTGAACTTTTTTGTGAGTAGCTCTCAATGTCTATTTTTTTCTTATTCTCACTCAAATCAAATTTGGTATATCAAATATTACAGGCACACACACAAAAATCTACTGTTTCCCAATTACAGTAAACAACACAATGGGGACTTTAGCTTAATGATATTATGCCAGCAATCTTCATCTCTTTCTTTTGTGTTCTAAATAGGAAAGTGATTGTTTATGTCTTTAGAGACCTCTGCTCTTCTCTGTGTTCATACCCTGTTGATTAATTTAGCTTTCAAAATGTGTATAACAAAATGTAAATTAAATAATGTGTAACCAATTAACCAAAAGAAATAGATTTTTTCTTAAAAACCATCAACTATGAGAGCATCCGCTGATTTTCTATAAAATGTTTACAATATATCATGTTGATCCTCTGTGATTTTAACAAACTTGATTCCTCTGCTTCTCAAAGCATTACAAGTTTCTCTCTTAAAAAACTAAAAATTCCTCTTATGAAATCACCTTAAATGAAGAAATTATTTGTAAGAATTATGTTGATTAAAAATAATTGAAAGGTTTAAGTAGTATAAGTAATTCAACAAATTAGTAATACAAAAAGGTCATTTTAACAGTTAAATCCTCTTTTAAGGATAAAAATTAAACAGATAGTGACTGAGCAAAGGCCATTTGCTAAGCATTATATTAATCATCTAGTCATGCTAGGTGGTGTATTGAATAGAGCTTGGGATAAGTAAAACTCAGCTTCATGAGTTATTATTCAGTCTCTGACAAAGAGTAATTATTTGTCCCTGGACAAGTCACTTAACACTATTTACCTCAGTTCCTCATCTGTTAAATGAGTTGGAGAAGGAAATGGTAAAGTACTCCAATATCTTTGCCAAGAAAACCTCATGTATGGTCATGAAGAGTCAGACACGATTGAAAGGAACTGAACAATGATAATATTAATCATAAGATAGGATAGAATCATTCATATGATACTATAATTGACATTAGACAGTTTAGAATCTAGTAAGAAATATATATAAAGAACTAGAAGTTACTGCAGCAGCATATGATAAGTCAGGTAAGAGTGGTTGAGCATTCTGAAGAGGTTGGGACCATTCCTGACAAGAGTGAACAGAGAATATTTCATGAGGAATTCAATGTATAAGCTTAACAAGAAATTAGGGCTATAATGTGAATAAATGGAAAACCTGGCCGTGCAGAGGAAAGGTTAGAAGTTATTTCAGGTGTTAGAAAAAGCATATCTCCTCAAGTTCAAAGATCAGCAACTATGTTTTTTAGAGAGGCCATTTTATGAATTTAATAGTACAATGCTAAGGTAATAGACTTGAATAATGGTGGTAGGGTTGGTATATTTCAATTCTTAGTATTGTTTGAGCAGTATAGCGTATAAGAGAAATTTGTGCTCCAACATTCTCCAGTCAAGTTCTATTAATGAAGCTTAAGAAATCATTCTTATTCTCCTGCCATTTAATGTAGTTAATTCAGTTTGAGTTTCTGGTCCCCGAAAATTACAACTATTCAGGTGAACCAGAATCTAGTCACAGCTTCCCTTTCCTGAATTTGTGCAGTAGAGTCCTCGACCTTAAGTGTAGGAACTTATGTTAATTCCTGTTAAATTTCAGCATATTAGTTTTGACTCATCATAATAGCATTGAACCTTTTTGGGTCTTAATTTTGTTTTCTTATAATATACACTACCTTCTAGATTTTTGATACTTGAGATTTAATAATCATATATAATAATAAATAACTGAAATAATAATAAATCAAAAATTAATAATAGAGCACATTTAAAAAGGATAATTTGTGCCTTTATCTAAGTCACTGAAAAAGATGCTATTTTTAATATATGCAGAGGAGAGAGCTCTGTTTCATTACATCAGAAATGTTTCTATACATTGACATTAATATGTGCCTAGTGATTTAATGAGCTTAAAATCTCCTAAGTGTACTGTCATCTATCATTTCTTTTTCTTGACCATAAAGGTAGACAAAGTTCCCATTTGTCTTACCTCTAGATATTTAAAGTCAAAACAACTTTGAAGCACATGAGGTGAAAGATAAAGGAGAATTAGCAGCATATTTGGATTCAGAAACAGGGCTCAAAGTACACTTCTACTGTGTATTATTTCAGTGAACCTAGAAAAGCAATCACTGCTTTCTAAATCTGTTTCCCATTTCTAAATCTGCCATTATAACAACGTTGGCCTAGATGATCTTTGATTTCCTCTTTTAAAAATAATATCCTAAACCTATGAACTCATTCCAACCAAATGTCAGTATTTAGTTGGATTATCCACTTCAAAAGATTATCTTCTCAGTCCCTACCTTTATAATCACCATCACTACTGATACCATCTCTGTAACTGAAAAGATAAAATAAAAACAACTATGAAAACCTCTTACAATTTTAGAATGGAAGGAAATGCACATAAGCAGTTCTAAAGCAAGACAGTCCTGGAAAGAAGTCTTGAATAGCTAATATGAGGAAGTGTGAGTGCCTCAGGAATGGAAACTCTTAACATGGAGTTCTATACAAAATTGTGCAGTTTAGTATGCAATCATTGTGAGTTTTGTGGGCTTAAATAATATTTTTTCCAATTGACTATCAATCACTAGCAATTTTGTATATTTCCAAATACTTCATTCACATGGCTATATGTGCAGGTGCTAATTTGCAATCTCTTCCTTCAGTTTTTTTTTGCTTTTTTAGAAGTGTTTGGCCCTATAAAGTTTCCCCTTTAACCCTTATTCATATCAGGAGCACAGAATAATAGGGCAGGGAGCACCAAATCATTCACAGCAAAGATATTATAAGTAGAAGTGGTCATGGACAAAAGAGAAAGAATTTTAATTTATTTCTACTACACAAAATCCCACTGCAGTCTTCTCCTATTGCTTCTGAAACATTAAGAACTGAAATATCATTGGGCTGGGGAGGTGAAGTCAAGATGACCGAGAGAAGCCAGGAAGCTACATGAACTCTCTTCAGTTTCCTTCAGAAACAGATTAAATAAAGTTTATAAAAAGTTCTGGATCAACAGAATCCAAAAAAAGATGGAGCAAAACAATTTTCCAGTCCAAGATAGCTTAGAAAGACTTCAGGAAAACTTTTTCTCACTTGGGTAAAAGGACCTTTTTGTAGATGCATGCCATACCCAATTCACTGACATTCTCTTTCTCTATTTCATTCATGTAAGCATTTAGAGACACAAAATCTCCTCTAAGAACTGCTTTGGCTGCATCCCACACATTTTGGCATTTTTTTAATTGTTGTCATTCCTTTTGATGAAATTATTGATTGTGTCTATGATTTGTTTTTGGATCCATTCAATGAAATAAGGGATTAGATTTATTTGGATTAGGATTAGATTATTTGACTTCCAAGTAGTTTTTAGCCTATCTTTTCATGACTCTTTCTTACATGCAATTTAATTGCATCATGATCTGAAAAGCATGCATTTGTTCTGCCTTTCTGCATTGGATTGTGAGATCTCTATACTCCAGTGTATTGTCAGTTTTTGTGTAGGTGTCATGTCCTACTCAGATAAAGGTATATTATTTTCTTTTCCCATTTAATTTTCTGCAGAGATCAACTATATTTAACTTTTCTAAGATTCTATTCAAATCCTTAAGGAGGTTAAGAAGTTAAATTCATTCTTGTTTACTTGTGATAAGATTTACCTAGTAATTAGAGGGGAAGATTGAGGTCCCCACTACTGTAGTTTTGCTGTTTATTTCTTTTATAACTCACTTAACTTCTACTCTAAAGATTTGGATACTATCCAACCTGGTACATATATGTTTAGTATGTACATTCCTTCATTGTTTGTTTTCTTATCTCTTTTCATTAGGTCTGTTTTTGCTTTCGCTTTGTCTGAGATCAGGATTGATGCTGCTGCTTTTCTTACTTCACCTGAAACAAAATGTGTTCTTCTTCAGTCTGTTAACTTTATTCTATGCATATCTTTCTACTTAAAATGTATTTCTTGTAAACAACATATAGGATTCTGATTTTTAATTCACTTTGCTATTTGCTTCCCTTCTATGGGAGAATTCGCTCTAAGCAGTCACATTCACAGTTATGATTACTATGTATTTCCCTCCATCCTATTTTCCCCTGTTTATACTTTTCTCTCTCCGTCCACCCCTGTCCCTCCTCATCAGTGTTTTGCTTTTGAATATTGCCTTCCTCCATTTACCCTCTATATCACTCTTCTGAATTTTCTTTCTCCTATCCCCTACTACTTCCTACTTCCCTTCTATCCTCCCTACAATCTACTCCCTTCTTTCTTCTTTCTCCTTTCCCCTCCTACTTCCCCTATAGCTTAAGATAAAAATCTATTCCCAAGTGAATGTGTATGTTATTTTCTTTTTGAGCCAATTCACCTGAGAATAAGGTTGCTCACTTGCCTCCTTTCTTTCTCTCTACTGTAAAAGGTTTTTGGACCTCTTCATATTATATGATTTATCCCATTTTGTCTCCCCTCTCCTCTTCTCAATCTTTTTTCATCCCTTATATTTTAATATCTTCACATCAAAATCAACTTATGCCAATAACTTCTATGTATACCCCTTCTAATTGCCCTAATAAAGATAGAGTTGTCAAGAGTTAGAAGTATCATCTTTCCCTGAAGGGATATAAACATTTTAACTTTGTTGAATAAAATATTTCCTCTTTCCTGTTTACTTTTTAATGCTTCTCTTTAGTATTGTATTTGAAGATTGAATTTTCTGTTCAGTCCTGGTGTTTTCATCAGGAATTATTGAAATTCCCTTATTTCATTGAATGTCCATTTTACCCCCAAAAGATTATGCTCAGTTTTGCTGTGTAATTGATTCTTGATCCTAATCCAAGTCCCTTTTCTTTCCAGAATATCATGATACCTTAATTTAGATTCCAAGTCCCTTTTCTTTCCAGAATATCGTGATACCTTAATATAGAAGCTGCTCAATCTTCTGTAATCATAACTGTGGTTCCATTATATTTGAATTGTTTCTTTCTGGCTGCATGCAGTATTTTCTCTTTGATCTTATAATTCTGGGATTTGGCTACTATATCTTGGATTTTTCACTTTGGTTCTCTTCCAAGAGGTGATTGATGGATTATTTCAATGACCGTTTTGCCCTCTGGTTCTAGGATATCAAGACAGCTTTCCTCGATAATTTGTTGAAAGGTGATGTCTAGGCTCTTTTTTTGATTGTGACTTTGTTTGACTAATAATTCTTAAATTGTATGTCCTGGATCTATTTTCCAGGTTGGTTGTTTTTTCAAAGAATTCTTTTAAATTGTATGCTACTTTTCATCCTTTCAATTGTTTTTGACTGATTCTTGATGTCTGATAGAATCATTAACTTCCACTTGTACAATTTTAATTTTTCAGGAATTATTTTCATTAGTCAGCTTTTGTACCTCCTTTTTCATCTGGCCAACTGAACTTTGTTAGAGGGAGTGGAGCCAAGATGATGGAGTAGAAGGATGAACCTACTCTAATTCCCCCCGTTAACCTATAAAATACCTGTAAAAATGACTGTAAACAAATTCTAGGGCAGCAAAAGTCACAAAATGATAGAGTGAAAAAGGTTTCCAGCCCAAGACCTCCTGGAAGGCTGACAGGAAAGGTTGATGGCACTGGACTCAGAGCTGAACACAGCACAGTGTGGGCAACATAGCACAGATGGCACTGCAGTAGGTTTCAGGGAAAGAAATCATGGGTAGTAGCTGTGGTTCCCATGTTTCTCAACCCACAAATAACAAAGACATCTTCAAAGGTCAGTAAGAAAACTTTTCCACCTAGGTGAGAGAGGAGTGAGGTCTGACTTTAGCCCTGGTCCCAGGGCAGCAACGACCAGCCACTGTGGCAGCAGCAGCAGCAGCAGCATCCAATTTTGGAATTCTCCACCTACAGATCATGGGGAAGCTGAGCACGGTTCTCAGTCCTGAATGATCTCAGTCCTGAATTGCAGTGCTGGGGTAAGAAGGAACGCTGTCATAGTAGAGCTGGTGGCAGCTGTGGAGAGTAAACCCTACTCACAGTTTCAGGGCAGAACAGTATGCTTGTGGTTGCTCCCAGAAAAGAGCACAAGCCAGGAAAAGAGTAAACTCCTCTCTCTTCATTGTGCCACTTTGGAGGAACTGAGAACTTACAGGTCCCTAGAGACATCTCAGAGAACAGTTGCACAAAACCTCTGAAGCCTAGGGTAGTATACCCTCCACCTGACAAAGGACTCCAAAAGTCAGATAACTGGCTGAGGAAATGTCCCAAAAAGGGGGAAAAACAAAATAGAAAAATAGAAATAAAATAGAAAAAATAGAAAGTCACTTTCTTGGTGAAAAGGTAGTTTCTTCTGTTCTTTCTGATGAGGAAGAGCAAAGCATACTATTGGAAGAAGACATCAAAGTCAAGGCTTCTACATGAAAAGCCTTCAAAAAAAGTATGCAATGGTCTAAAGCTGTGGAAAAGATCAAAAAGGATCCTGAAAATCAAATAAGAGAGGTGGAGGAAAAACTGGGGAGAGAAATGAGAGAGATGCAAGAAAATCATGTAAAATGAGTCAACAGCTTGCTATAGGAAACCTAAAGAAATACTGAAGGGAAATAACACCTTAAAAATAGACTAACTCAAATAGCAAAAGAGGTCAAAAAGCCAATGAGCAGAAGAATACTTTAAAAAGCAGAATTAGCCAGATAGAAAAGGTGGTTCAAAAGCTCACTGAAGAAAATAGTTATTTTGCCCTGCTGTGCCAGGGCTGAGCAGGAAGCCCCAGTCAGTCTGAGGCAGCATCCCCCACCACGGAATTACAGGCATATCAGCCCAGGATGGGACTCTGCTGCAACCAAACAAGTGAGAGCTGTGGAGCCCCAGGTAGCAGCAGTAGCTTCTGAGACTATCAGCCCACAGATTAAATGTCTGCAAGTCACCTACTTGAACTTCTTGGAGCTAAGATCATGGAGTGATTGGGAAATGCTCTATTACTCCCCTTGTTGACCTTGAAAGACCCATAAAATATTTCCCCAGGAAAAAAAAAAAAAACACCTTGAACAGTGGTATAAACTGAAGGGGCAAACATCTCTTAGCATGTGAGGCTAAGAAAAATTTCTAAAGAGGGTCCCTCTTGCTGTGACTGAAGGGAACCACCAAAGTACTGGAGTTATATCAGACAGCCCCACCTCGGCAGACTGGGAGTAGATCCTTAGCCCCAGGGGTGTGGAGCCCACAACCACCAACACCAGGACCCCAGTTGTGCCTCAACACCCCAGGGGAATTGGAAGACACTAGCGCAGATGGGATCACCAACCACTGAGCTTGCCTATGCTCTAGTTCAGCAGAGGAGACTTGCTGTAGCCAGACCACCCTTTCCTCACACTTAACAAAGATAGGTCCAGGACAACTCCAGGGAAACCCAGAATGACTTCACCTGGCCTCTCCTTTCTCACACCAGCCAGATCAGCACCAGGTAAGCTATAATATTTTAGCTTCTAGCAGAAAGAACCAGAGGCCACAATACACAAAGCCTCAATTTCAAGGAACAAGAACTGTGGGACAGAGCTTGTGCCTTAGAAACAGAGATCTACTGTAAAATCCAGGAAAAGGGTGATCATCATGAGTAAGAAGCAAAGAAGAAAAAAAAGACCATAGAATCTTTCAACAGAGACAAGGACAAAATCACGAATACCAACAGTCAGCATTGAGACTGTACTCCCATCTGAAATTTCAGAAGGGAATATAAACTAGTAACAAGTACAAAGACCACTACTGGAAGAGCTGAAGAAGAATTTTAAAATCTAAATTAGAAAAATAGAAGAAAAACTGGGCAATGATTTTAATAATACAAAAAAAAAAATGATTCCTGAAGAGAACAGTTCCTTAAAAAGGATAGTTGGATAAATGGAAAAGGAAGCACAAAACCTAACTGGGAAAATTGAACAAATGGAAAAGGAAGTACAGAACCTAACTGGAAAAACTAAATCCTTAAAAGGAACAATTGTACAGATGGAAAAGGAGATGCAAATGTTAACTGAAGAAAATAATTTGATAGAAGTTAGAATTGGGCAAGTAGAAGCTAATGACTCTATGAGACATCAAGAATCAGTTAAATATAATCCAAAGAATGAAAAGATAGAAGAAAATCCCACTGGAAAAACAGGTGACCTGAGAAATAGATCCAGCAGAGAAAAATCTAAGAATTATTGGTCTACCAGAAAGTCATGATGAGAAAAAGAGCCTGGACAATATCTTCTGAGAAAGTTCTAGATCCAGAGGGTGAAATAGTCATTCAAAGAATCCACTGTTCACCTCCTGAAAGGGATCCCAAACTAAAAATACCAAGGAATATTGTGGCCAAATTCCAGAAATATCAAATGAAGGAGAAAACATTACAGGCAGATGGAAAGAAATCATTCAAATATCGAGGAACTACAGTCAGAATCACACAGGACCTTGCAACTTCTACATTGAAAGATCTAAGGAATTAGAATATGATATTCCATAAAGCAAAGGAGCTGGGAGTCCAGCCAAGGATCAATTACCCAGCAAAGTTGAGTATAATATTTCAGACAAGGAGATGGACATTCAATGAAATAAATGATTTCCAAACCTTCTTGATGAAAAAGCCAGGGCTCAGTAGAAAATTTGATCTTCAAACAGAAGTCACAACAGAGTCATAGAAAGGTAACCGGGGGGAAAAGTTCTTGTTATTCAATATAGGCATATCGTTTACATCCCTGTAATGGAAGGTGATTTTTGTTCATCTCTAGAATTGTATATATTTCATGATATATAAAAGAGATATACATAGATAGAGGAAGCAGGTATAAAGAAAATGATGTGATGAAAAAATGTGATTTAATGTTGCAAAGGGATTGTAACAGGATATGTGATAAAGAGGAGGTAGAAAATGATAAATTACATCATGACATCACAGGAAGCAGGACAAAATTATATTACAGTAGAGAGAAGGAAGGGAATGAGATGAGCATTGAGTGATATTTACCCTCTTCTGATTTGGTTCAAGAAGGAAACAATAAAGTCAGTTAAGTATAGAAATCTAACTAGCTCTATAGGCAGGAGGAGAAGGGGGAAAGGAAAAGGAGGGGAGGCTAAAATGAAGGGAAGAAGTAGTAAAGGTAAAGAGGTGTTAAAGGGAGGTGGGTTTAAAGAAGGATAGGAAGATTGAGGGAGGTGGTGGTCAAAAATTAAAACTATTGTGGAGGGGAAGGGAGAATGGAGAACTAAAAGCACAAATGGGGGGAAAGAGGATGGAGGAGAAAATAGATATTAATCATAACTGTGAATGTGAATGAGATGAACTCTCCCATAAAACACAGATGGATAGCAGAATGGATTAAAAAACATAATCCAACAATATGTTGTTTACAGGAAACACATTTGAAGCAAGGGGCATACAAGCACAGTAAAGGTAAAAGTTTGCAGCAGAATATTTTGTGTTTCATCTGTTGTAAAAAAAAAAAAAAAGCAGGGGTAGCAATCCTAATCTCAGACAAAGCAAAAACAGAAATAGATTTAATCAAAAGAGATAAGAAGGGAAACTATATCCTGTTAAAAGGCACCATAAGCAACAAAGCAATATCATTACTGAACATATGTACTCTACACTCTACACTCATACACTCATATGTACAGCATCCCAATGCTTAGAGGAAAAGTTAAGGGTGATATAGGAAGAAATTAACAGCAAAACTATAGTAATGGGGGGGCCTCAACTTCCCCCTCTCTGAACTTAATAAATCTAACTTCAAAATAAACAGGAGAGAAATTAAGGAGGGAAATAAAACTCTGGATAAGTTAGATATAATAGATATCTAGAGAAAACTGGATGGGAATGCAAAGGAATTTGTTTTTCTCAGTGGTACATGGCACATATACAAAAATTAACCATGTACAAGAGCATAAAAACTTCAAAATTCAGTGCAGAAAGGCAGATATAGTGGATGCATCTTTCTCAGATCATAATGTAATAAAAATTATGTAAAAAAAGGCCATGGAAAGATAGAACAAAATTACCTGGAAACTAAAAAAATCTAATATTGAAGAATGAGTGGGCTGAACAACAAATCACAGAAACAATCAATATCTTCATTCAAGAGAATGACAATAATGGAAAAATCCACCAAACCTTATGAGATACTGCAGAAACAGTTCTTAGGAGAAGTTTTACATCTTTGAATGCCTGCAAGAATAAAATAGAGAAAGAAAAGATCAATGAATCAAAGCATGCAGTAGAAAATGCTGGAAAAAGAACAAATTGAAAATCTCCAAGTAAACAGCAAATTGGAAATACTGAAAACCAAAGGAGAGATCGATAAAATTTAAATTAAGAAAACCATTGAATCAATAAATAAAACTAGGAGTTAGTTTTATGAAACAAAACACAATAAAATTGATAAACCTTTGGTCAATTTGATTTAAAAAAAGAAAGAAGAAAACGAAATTATCAATATCAAAAATGAAAAGAGTGAACTCACCTGCAATAAGGAGGAAATTAACACAATAATTAAAAATTACTTTGCCCAAATTTATGCCCATAAATTCAATAATTTAAATTAGATGGATGATTATTTAAAAAATATATAAATTACCCAGATTAACAGAAGAGAAAGGTGAGTACTTAAATAATCTCATCTCAGAAAAAAAAAAAAATGAACAAGCCATCAATGAACTCCCTAGGAAAAATCTTCAGGGCCAGATCGATTTACAAGTGAATTCTATTAAGCATTTAAAGAACAGTTAATTACAATACTATATAGACTATTTGGAAAAATTGAGGAAGAAGGAGTCTTCCCAAATTCTTTTTATGATACAAATATGGTTCTGTTACCTAAACCAGGAAGAGCCAAAATAGAGAAAGAAAATTATAGACCAATTTCTCGAATGAATATAGATGCAAATATTTTAAATAAAATTTTAGTAAAAAGCATACAGCAACTTATCATGAGAATAATACATTATTATCAGGTAGGATTTATACCAGGAACGCAGGCCTGGTTCAATATTGCAAAAACTATTATCAATGTTGATCATATCAACAGCAAACCTAATAGAAACTACATTATTATCTCAATAGATGCAGAAAAAACTTTTGCCAAAATACAACACCCATTCCTATTGAAAATACTGGAGAGCATAGGAGTAAATGGAACTTTCCATAAAATAATAAGAGTATCTACCTAAAACTTTCAGCAAGTATTATAGGCATTGCAGATAAGCTAGATGTGTTTCCAATAAGATCAGGGGTAAAACAACCATGTCCATTATCACCAATATTATTCAATATGGTACTAGAAATATTAGCTGTTAACAATAAAAGAAAAAGAAATTGAAGGAATTAGAAAAGGCAAAGATGAAACTAGGTTATCACTCTTTGCAGATGATGTTATAAATAGGGAATCTCAGAGAATCAAGTAAAAAGCTACTTGAAATAATAAACAACTTTGGCAAATTTGCAGGTTACAAAATAAACCCACACAAATCTTCTGCATTTGTATATATTACTCACAAAACCCAAACAGTAAGAGATAGAAAGATAAATCCCATTTAAAGTGAAGGTAGACAGTATAAAATATTTGGGAATCTACTTGCCAAAACAAACCCAGCGACTACATGAACACAATTACAAAACACTTTTCACTCAAATGAAGTCAGATTTAAGTAAATGGAAAAACATTAGTTGCTCATGGGTAGGCAGAGCCAATATAATAAAAATGACAATTCTACCTAAATTAATTTACTTATTCGGTGCCATACCAATCACACTATCAGATAATTATTTTCTAGAACTAGAAAAAATAATATCAAAAATCATGTGGAAGAATAAAAAGTTTAGAATATCAAGGGAACTAATGAAAAGAAATGCTAGGGAAGGTGGCCTAGTCCTACCAGATATCAAATTGTATTATAAAGCAGCATGGCACTGGCTAAGAAACAGAGGGGTAGACTAGTGGAATAGATTAGGTGCTCAAGACACAGTAGTCAATGAATATAGCAATATTGTTTGAGAAACCCAAGGACCCCAGCTTCTGGGATAAGTACTCACTGGTTGACAAAACCTGCTATGAAACTGGATAACAGTGTGGTGGAAACTGGACACAGATATTGTATACTGACACTGTACACAAGAATAAAGTCCAAATGGGTACATGATCTAGGTATAAACACTGAAAATATAAAAAAAAAAATTAGTGGAGAAAAGAATAGCATATTTATCAAATTTATGGAGAATGGAGAAAGTTTTCACTAAACAAGAGAATGAAAACATTATGACGTACAAAATGCATGATTTTGTTTATATTAAATTGAAAAACTTTTGCACAAGCAAACCCAATGAAACCAAGATTAGGAGGGAAGTAGAAAACTGGGAAAGAATTTTTGCAACTAGCATCTGTGAAAAAGGCCTTATTTCTAAAATATATGGAGAATTGAGTCAAGTGTACAGGAGTACAAGTCATTCCCCAATTGATAAATGGTCAAAGGATATGAATAGTCAGTTTTCAGAGGAAGAAATCAAAGCTATGTATAATCATATGAAAAAATGCTCTGAACCACTATTGGTTAGAGAGATGGAAGTCAAAACCACTCTGAGATACCACATCACATCTATCAGATTGGCTAACACGACAGAACTAGAAGACGATAAATGTTGTAGAACATATGGGAGAGTTGGAACAATAATTCATCGTTGGTAGAGCTGTGAGCTAATCCAACCATCCTGGTGAACAATTTGGAACTATGCCCAAAGGGCTACAAAAGTGTGCGTACTCTTTGACCCAGCAATACACTTCTAGAACTATATCCCCAAGAGACCATCAAAATGGGAAAGGGTCCCACATGTACAAAAATATTTATAGCACTTCTCTTTGTGGTAGCCAAAACCTGGAAATCAGGAGGATGCCCATCATTTGGGGAATGGCTGAATAAATTTTGGTATATGAATGCAATGGAATACTATTATGCTATAAGAAATGATGAGCAGAAAGACTTCAGAGAGGCCTGGAAAGACTTATATGAACTGATGCTGAGTGAAAAGAGCAGAACCAGGAAAACTTTATAATCAGCAAAAACCACAATATGTGAGGAATTTTTCTGGTAGACTTAGTACTTCATTGCAATGCAAGGATTTAAGAATTCCCAATGGACTCTTGAGACAAAATGTCTTCCACATCCAGAGCAAAAGTTATGGAATTCAATCACAAAATGAAGCGGATCATTTTCTTTTCTATTAAGTTTTGTTTTATGATTTCTCTTCTTCATTTTAGTTCTTCTATGACAAAGGTGATAATGCATTTAATAGGAATATATGTGTAGAACCTATATAAAATTATATGCTGTCTCAGGGAGGGAGCAAGGAGGGAGGAAGGAAGAAAGAGGAGGGAGGGGAAAAATCTAAGATATATGGAAGTGATTGTACAACACTGAAAACAAATAAAACAGTTTAATTAAAAAAATAAAAAATATTAATCATCAAAAAAAAGAAAATAGTGCTTTCAAAATTAGAGCAGAGCAGATTATGACTTTATGAGAAACCAAGAAATTTTAAAAAAACAGAATGAAAAAAATAGAAGAAAACATGAAATATCTCATTGGAAAAACAACTGACCTGGAAAATAGATCCCAGAGATATTATTTTAAAATTATTGATCTACCTGATCAGGTAGATCAATGGTCAAAAAAAGAGCCTAGACATCCTCTTCCAAGAAATTATCAAGGAAGACTGCCTGGACATTCTGGAACTAGAGGGTAAAATAGAAATGGAAAGAATTTGCCAATCACCTCCTGAAAGTGTTCACAAAAGGAAAACTCCTAGGAATATTGTAGTCAAGTTCCAAAATTCCCAGATCAAGATGAAAATATTAAAAACCATCTGAAAGAAACAATTCATGTTTTATAGAAATACACTCAGGATAACACAGGATTTATCACCTTCTACACTAAGGGATCAAAGGACTTGGAATATGATATTCCCGAGGTCAAAGGAGATAGAATCAAAGCCAAGAATGACTTACCCAGCAAAACTTAGTATAATACTTCAGGGGAAAAAGTGGAATTTCAATGAAATAGAGGACTTCCAAGCATTCTTGTTGAAAAGACTAGAGCTGAGTAGAAAATCTGAATTTCAAATACAAGAATCAAGAGAAACATGAAAATGTAGACAGGAAAGATAAGCCTTAAGGAGCTCATTAAAGCTGTACTGTTTAAATTCCTACATAGGAAGATATGATTTGTAACTGATGAGACCTTTTCAGTATTAGGATAGTTATAGGGGATATGTGTTTATGTGTGTATGTATGTGTATATATGTATATATATGTATGTATATATGTACGTGTGTATATGCATATATGTGCACACAGATCTGTAGGTGTATATGGATATGTGTGCGTGTATGCTATATGTGTAAGTGTGTGTGTACATGGGTGTATATGCATGTTTTCACGTGTATGCACACATATATTCATTCATTTATCCATTTAAATATATGTGTGTGGAGATTTTATATATATATGTATAACATATATATATACATAGGTATTTATAATATATTTTATATATATATATATAAAGGAAGAGCTCCTAAAAATTTTTTACTGTTGAATGAAATGTACTAGGAGTAAGAGAAAGGGAGAGGTAGAATGTTCAAATCATCTCACTTAAAAGAGGGAAGAAGGAGCTTACAATGGAGAAAGAGAGAGCAGATGAAAGGAAATAAGTGAGTTTTACTCTCATGGGATTCGGCTTAAGGAGAAATAAAACACTCTCAATTGGGTATGGAAAACTATTTTACTCTGTAGGAAGGCAAGGGGGAAGGGAATAGAAGAGGGAAGATAATAGAAGGGACAGCAAATTGGGGAAAAGGATAATCAGAAGCAAATACTATTGCGGGCAGACAGGTAAGGGGAAAGAATGGAAAAAAAATTGAAAAAAGGATAGGACAGAGGGAAATGTGGTTAGTCATTTGCAATGTAACTATTATGGAAGTACACTGTATTGTTACATATGTATGACCTACATTGAATTGCTTGTTTTCTCAATGAGGGTAGGTGGTGCAGGAGGGAGAGAATATGAAACTCAAAACTTTAATAATGAATGTTTAAAATAGTTTTAGCATGCAACTGGAAATTAAGATATACAGACAATGGAGTGTAGAAATTGATTTTACCTTCTAGGAAAATAGAGGGGAAGAGGGACGGAAGATGGTTGGGTAAGAGAAGGGAGGACAGACCAAAGGAAGGTGTAGATGGGGTGCATACTGTCTTGGGTTGGGGGGTGGGGAGAGATGGAGAAAAAATTTTGAATTCAATTTCTCAAGGAAGTGAATGTTGAGAACTGAACAATAAATAAATTATATGTTTTTTAAAAAGAAAAAGAAAACTATCCAATAGCCATCCTATCCTCATGGAGAGAACCTGTCAAGGAACTGAAGTCCCTAAGAGACAAGGGTACAGGCTTCCTTAGATGCAGACAATTGTGGGAAAACACCAGTCTTAGGGTCAGAAAAACTGAATTAAAATCAGACTAGCTGTATGACTCTGAACAAGTCATTTAATCTTTCTGTGCTTCAGTTTCCTCATCTGTTGAATAAGGATAACAAGAAGGTTTAAAGGATAGGTTTTTTTCTTTTACATTTTTAAAATAAATCTGAAAATGCTTTGTAAAAAAAAAAAGCCTTATACACTCCCACCAAATGGGATTTCCCCATCCTATCATATATCTTGGATTTCAATGCACATCTTTTATATACAAATTATATTGCAATTTGTATACTACTTATTGCACCTGATCTGAGTCATTAGATTATGAATTCCTTGATGGAAGTGATATGTCCTACTTATCTTTCTTTCACCCTTGGTGATTTTCCATATCTCATATAATGATTCTAATCAACACCCTTATGTGATGAAAGGTAAGATGAAAAGGGTCATAGCTCTGTGATGTGTAGTCTACTTTTATATTTTTTCCTTACATCATTTGCTGTATTCTGTTTCCTCATAAGCTTGCAATGTATTTAACAGAAACCTACTTAGCCAAAACCACTATAATTATTAGTTTGATTTCAGCAGTACATTAGCCATGCATGACAAACTAGCATTTATGTGTGTGCTATATGTACAAGGCATTCTTCTAGGTGCAAAGGAATATAAAGATGAAAATGTCACTTTCCTCAAGGACCTTACATTCTCTTTTGGAGGATGTGTCATGTACATTGATAAGCAAAAACTGTACAAAGTATGTACAAAATAATTTCAAAAGGAAGAAATTTCTTGAGCCATTTTGTGTCTGCTGCTCTATTCTTTTTCTTCTTAAGTCTTAATGACATAAAAACAAAGTCAAAAGTGAAAAAAAAATTCTCCTTTTGAAAGGAGTTATTTTCTTAAGTGAATTTTCCCCCCAGTTTGTCCAATTTTATTTTTTAAGTAATTCCTTTTTTCACTCAATTGTTGTCTTTCCTTTTGTGAGTTGTTGCTTTTCTCTTACATATCCCACATTTTTCCCCCAATTTTTCTTCTGTTTCTCTTCTTACCTTTTAAAAAAAAAATGGAGCTCTTCTAAGAAGGCTTTCTGGACTCAAGGTAAATTCATGTTCCCCTTTGAGGTTTCTATATAGGCTTTATGACATTTTTGTCCTCTTCTAAGGTTGTGTTTGGATCTTTCCTGTCACTATAGTAACATTCTATGGTCAAGGTTCTCTTTTCTCTTTCTCATTTTTTTTTTACCTTTTTCATGGCTTTTAAAGTTGAGCTCTATTCCTGGGAGACAGCAGAGAATGTTCTGAGATTCTTGTCCTGGGAGTCAAGGGGCCTGGTCACTGACTTTTGTGTGGGAACCATGGGGACTGGTGGCTTGATCACTGCCCTGGAGTGCCCTGACTCAGTCATATCTGTTGCTGCCTGGTTTCCAGGGCTGACAATTTACCTTCTGGGCTGGAGTTAGAGGCCTCACACATGACCTGCTATGCCACTGGCCTGCTGAACCAGTGCTGAGATGTCTCAGTTGCTGATTTGTGCTGTGCTTAAAAGCCTCTTGCTTACTTGCCCAGATACCATCTGGACTGACAGGTGCTTCCCCTTATACACAAATGAGACAGACCTATCCTGAAGTCCTAAGTTTTCTTAAGATGGAAAATTGTTAACTTCATCTTTTATTTTTAAATTCAATCATTCCAGAATTCACTTGGAGGCTTAATTTAATCTTGTTACTGAGGGACCTGGGAAAAGTTTAGACAACTTCCTAAATTCTCTCCACCACCTTGGTGCCAAGCCTACCTGTCATTATTGTTCTTATTAAAATTAAACTTAAATTATAAAATGATAATAATAAAACACAAGGTAATTTGAGAGGAAGAGGAGGAAACATTTATAGCAGATGTGGGATGTTAGGAAAGATCTCAAGTAAGGTATGGAATTTAAGCTAAGATTTGAAATAAATTAAGGATGCAAAGAGGTATCAATGATCCTGGGCAACATTCCAGGCATGAGGGGGCAGGGCCAAGATGCCAGAATAGAAAGAGGCACATACAGTAGCTCTTCCATCACAGCCCATAAAATACCTGTAAAGAAAGACTCTTAAATTCTAGAACAGTAGAGGCCACAGAACAAGGAGTGGAGGAGATTTCAAGCCCAGCATGACCTGAAACACCAGTGGGACAGAGCCCAGTCCAGCCTTGGCCATGAAGTATGGTACCAGGAGTAGGCCTCAGGGAAAAAATCTCCAGCATTAGTAGCAGTGGTATGCAGATCCCTCAAACCACAGGTGCCAAAGGTCAGTGATAGGTTTTTTTTAGCTACCCAGGAAGGGAGCAGGGTCTTCCCATAGCTCTAACCTCAGAAGCAGCATCTGGTGGCAGCAGTTCCCACAGCAGCCTGCATCCATTGTTGGATCTTAAAACCCCTGGGGGAACTGAGCAGCTGATCCTTACCTCAGCCCTATGTGGTAGCCATGTCCCCACCAAAAGTCCCTGGAGGAATTGAACAGCTTATCTGAATCTCAGCCCCCAGAGCTGACTTGGCAGAACTTGAGGCCAGGTGATTGTGGAAATGAAACACTGTTACTCCCTGATTCTGGGCACAAAAGTTTCTTGTTGCTCCTAGACCCGTGTACAAACTTGATAGTGCCATCATGGAGGAATTGAGATCTTACAGATCCCCAGAGAATACCCTACTCTTGACAAAGGACCAAAAAGTCAAGTAACTGGTTGGGAAAATGCTCAAAAAGGGGGGAAAATAAGACTATAGAAGGTTACATTCTTGGTGAACAAATATTTTCTCTCATCCTTTTGAATGAGGAAGAACAACACTTACCATCAGGGAAAGACATAAAGGTCAAGGCTTCTGAATCCCTAACATCCAAAATAAATATTCAATGGTCTCAGGCCATGGAAGAGCTCAAAAAGATTTTGAAAATCAAGTAAAAGAAGTGGAGAAAAAATTGAGAAGAGAAATGAGAGAGATACAAGAAAAGCATGAAAAGCAAGTCAACAACTTGCTAAAGGAGACCCCAAAAAATGCTGAAGAAAATAACACCCTTAAAAATAGGCTAACTCAATTGGCAAAAGAGGTTCAAAAATCCAATTAGGAGAATGCTTTAAAAAGCAGAATTAGCCAAATGGAAAGGGAGGTTCAAAAGTTCGCTGAAGAAAGCAGTTCTTGAAAAATTAGAATGGAACAGAAGGAGGCTAATGACTTTATGAGAAACCAAGAAATCATAAAACAAAATCAGAAGAATGAAAAAATGGAACATAATGTGAAATATCTCATTGGAAAAACAGCTGACCAGGAAAATAGATCCAGGAGAGACAATTTAAAAATTATGGGACTATCTGAAAGACATGAGCAAAAAAAAAAGAACTTAGACAATCATCTTTCATGAAATAATCAAGGAAAACTGCCCTGATATTCTAGAACTGGAGGGCAAAATAAATATTGAAAGAATCCATCAATCACTTCCTGAAAGAGATCCAAAAAGAGAACCTCTTAGGAACATTGTTGTGAAATTCCAGAGTTCCCAGGTCAAGGAGAAAATATTGCAAGAAGCTAGAAAGAAATAATTTGAGTATTGTGAAAATACAATCAGGATAACACAATATCTAGCAGCTTCTACATTAAGGTATCTAAGGGCTTGGAATATGATATTCCAGAAGTCAAAGGAACTAGGACTAAAACCAAGAATCACCTACCCAGCAAAACTGAGTATAATACTTCAGGGGAAAAATGATTTTTCAATGAAATAGAGGACTTTTAAGCATTCTTGATGAAAAGACCAGAGCTGAAAAGAAAATTTGACTTTCAAATGCAAGAATCAAGAGATGCATGAAAAGGTAAAGAGGAAAGAGAAATCATAAGGGATTTACTAAAGTGGAACTGATTATATTCCTACATGGAAAGACAATATTTGTAACTTTTCAAACTTTTTTCAATATCTTGGTAGTTGGTAGGATTATACACACACACACACACACACATAAACACATGTACGTGCCTGACACTGAGTAAGTTTGTCAGATTTCTGGACTGAAAAGAGCTGGTTTGAAGAGCTTAACATCATCAGGGTTCTGAAGCAAGGTTTATTTTAATAAAAGCAAATGACCTTTTGAAAATGACAAAAGGTGGAGGGGATGTGGAAAGATAGGGACACTAAGAGAGAGGGAAGGAGAAAAAAGCAAAGAAGTCAGGAACAAAATGAAGTAGAAGGGAGGGAAGAAGAAAGGAAGGTGAGAGAGATAACAGGAGGGAGGGGGGAAGGGAGGAAAGGAAGAAATAAGGAATTAAGCAGTTATTAAGCATTTATGTCCCAGGTACTGAGTTAAGTTTACAAATATTATTTCCTTTGATTCTCATTATAACCCTTGAACATAGGTGCTATAATTATCCCCATTTTTAGGTCAGGGAACTGAGGCAGACATAGATCTTCAAGTGATTTGCCCAGGGTCACACAGTTGTAAGTGTCTGATGTCAGATGCAAAGTCCTTTCTATAATCTGACTCTGTGTGTGCATATTTATTTATTATTTAAAATATAACTCCTTTTCCAGCACTAGATCTACTTCCTCATCTAACTTCTTGGAATGTAGGAGGAAAAGCATTGACCTGGGATTCAGGAAGATTTCAATCTCACTTCCAGGACTTACTCATCTATATTACGTGACATGTCAAAGCTTCTTTAAGTCTCAGTTTACACATCTATTAAACTGATATAATTATAACATGTATATTCCAGAGTTATAATAGTTAAATGGGTTTACATATACATATATGTATATATAGATATGTATATACCTACATCAATACATAATGTTATTTATAATATATTATGATTTTGTTACATTATGTATGGTATATGAACATACATATACGGGTACATACACTCACTTGACTTTAAAACATTACAATATTACATAAAGTCAGAAATTATTATTACTGTATTATCTCCATGTTACACCTGAGAACCTTGGGCTTCATATAAGTAACTTGCCATCAATAACACAACTATTAATATATCAAGATACATATTGAACTTAGATCTTCCTGATTTTAAGTTCATCACTCTACCAATAACATCACATAACCATAAACCCACATAAGTTACTAAATGGTCAGACAAAGAAAGTTTTATTTTGATTGCGTCAAGGTCTATTTATTTTCAGAATGGGGAAAAATCTGCCTATGTTATTGGATGTTTAAAACTTTCTCTATGCATGTGAACCAAATTCACTAACACTAACTTTAAAATAAATATTGAATTTTCAATGTCTGAGCATAAGTGAAATACATCCTTCATTTGTTTCATGTTTGTTTTTAAATACATTTATTTTAAAAAATTATTATACTAACTTAATCTGAAAATAAATAATTTACTATAACCACCAATATTAGGCCTACAATGTGCTTTTTCTTCAGTCACCAAGTCCTATAAAAATTACATAAAAACTTTAATATCTTGAGTTTTGCTTTTAGATTTAAAGAAAAATTGTCCACTTCCTCCTGAGCCATTCTTTCCCAATATTCATCTTTCTAGGAGCCTCAATTGCTAAAGTATATATAGAATTTATTATTTAAAATATTTTTTAAAAATATTGTTATTTTCTTTTCCCCATCAGTAGTAAACTAGTATTTTTTTCCCAACTATGGGTAGATTTTTAAGGACTATTCCAGTTTTCTTGAAAATGGATAGCTAGATAATTTCACTTTAAATTCTGTATCAATAATATCAATATTTTTAAAAAGTTTTATGGGACAGAAAGTGACCCAAAAAGTCATTAGTGAACATCTAATGGAGTTGTTTGATCTCTTTACATAATACTCACTTCTAGTGAATAAGAAAGAAGTGAAAGGTAGATAATGTATGTGTCAATGGAGAGTCTCTTGGGGTGGAGAGATTGGAAGGAAAAGAAAATAAGAAAAATACGGTCAAAAACAGCATACTGAGCACTTAGTTAAAATGTTTGATGTCTTATCAAACTTCTGTTGTTCTAGTTTGTCAATAGATCAACTAAGCCCTTTTTAATTGTTGCTTATCACTCGGAAATTATTTGAGTGAAAAGAGACTTCACTTAGTATTTGCAGCATAGCTGAGGTCAAGGGATCTAAAAGTAAATTCCAATGAATAAGCAGTTTTTTTCTAATCCAATCTATTCCTTGTACATAATAATTTTAGCCAGATTGAGCTATGAGTCTTTGTAACATAGAATTGAACAACTGTTCTTTAATACTCTTAGGGTGAGAAAAAGTCCCATTATGTATTTAAATATTTTAAAGATACATGCAACAATAACGAGCATGTATTTGGCAGAATGCAAAAGGGGTTGGATTGTCACATCTAGATTTTTAAGATTAGTGTCTACACTAAGTATAAGGCTCATAGAAAAATTCCAGATCCCCTTAATATTTCAATAAGTTCATTAAATAGATAAGTAATCATTAAAAACAAGAATGATGACAGAAATTAATAAAACATAAATCTGGAATTTTACCATTTGCCTTGTTGCATGAGTTATTTGTCAACTGATATTGTAACTTAATTCAGTTAGAAAAATATACCCAGTGGGTGGAGTTACTTAAAATCTGACATGCTCTAGGTTAGATTTTGTTGGTTATATTAACTAAAAAGAAATCACACAAATTGTAACAAGATACTTGTCATGATCATTCTGTTATATTGAGCTGAAAATTCATGTTTCTTTCCCCTTTTCCTGCTGAATATCTTTTAAAGTGTTATTCATACCTACAATTCTTCATTATTCTATTGTATGGATATTGTAGGGTTTTTTTGCTTGCTTTTAGTTTATAAGTGACCTCTTCATTATCAAATTTAGGGTTTTTTTTTCCATTATTTTTCTACCATTTGTGTCTTTAGTTCGTTTTTGATACCCTAAACTTCCTTCATGGCAGGCTTACTGCTCCTTTGATTTTGGAGCCAAAGCATTCTTGTGTTTAACCTCATGCTTCTTGCTTTTTCTTCGTTATATTTTCACTCTCTTCTCAGTCCTAAATTCTTGGTTTGCTTCATAGGTCAGTTCTTAGTCTGCTTATTTTCTCACTCACCATTTTCTCTCTTGGCTAGATCACATTTACTCTCATGGCCTCAACTAAGAACTACTCTGCAGACACCTACCAAATTTTTTGCTCCAGATTCACATCTCCAATTGTGAATGAATGAATAGAGCATTTGTTGAACACTTATTATATGCAAAGCCCTAGCAATAAAAATAGGAAAGTAAGATATTCTCAATTCTCAAGGAGCTCACATTCTGATTTGTGAGACTACTCATGAAGGTTTCAGCAACAAGTCAGATGGAAAAATGTCATGGTTTTAGGGTGCTATGTCAAAGCAGATATTAATAATTCTTTAGTATCATTTCCACTTATATAATCTTATCAAATTTTGGTGTTGAACTGTTTGACCATGCAAGGACTTCATTGCAATAACTTTCCTTTATTCAATAAATGTGACTGCAGAACCTATAGAAATAGTTGCCAGGCTGCAACTCTATAAGTGTTACAGTCAAGAAAACGTCTGAGGGCTGGAAGCAGTGCTATATCCAAGACTCTCAGGTTCAGTGTCTTAGGTGATTATTGTGGTTTGACTTATATGGCTCATTCATGCTGCCTCTTGTCTCTCCTTCAAGTTCCTTTGCTACTTCAATTAAGCTGGTTTGCCTGTACTTTGTGTAGGAGTTGGTTGACAGTTGGTGGCAATGACTGGATCTTTGCCTACAGGTGTTGTTTTCCATGGATGATGACTATGAGGGTTGACCTGGAGGCAGGACTAGTGATCTGTGGGGCACTGCCATTGCCAAAGCTCCTGTGCCTGTTTTCTTATTAGTAGCAATTAGTCAGTAGTTGTTACTGTTATTAATAATGAATGTGGTCCTTAATCTACAATGATTCCAAGCCTCAATAATGGTCAGTACGTGTTGCTGATGATGATAAGGAAGGTGAACCCCCTTTCCACCACACTGTGGTGATAGTCTAATTGCCTAGTATATTTCACCTCGTGTCACTCTCAATGTGGATTGGTGCTTCATCTAGGTTACCTTTCTTTGACCAACAAGGTATCTTCACCTTGATGGTTTACTGAATCCTCAAACTAAACATGTCCATTTCTCTATTAAAAATCATCATTAGTTCTTCCTTGCTTTACAATGTTCAAACTCCTTTCCCTGACATTCAGACAGTTCTCCAGAAGCTGGTACCACTCTGATTTTATAGCTTTACCCCCAGTTACTACCCTCCATAAATTCTATATTCTAAGCACACTTGATTACCATCCCCCAAGCAACAGTGCATTCTTTTCATTTCCTAACATTTTTAGTTATATTTAGAATGTACCCATTAGGCAGATAGGAAGATAGAGCACTGGGCTTAGAGTCAAGAAGACCTGACTGTAAATTCTACCTCAGGCACTTACTTGCTATGTGACTCTGAGGCCATTCTGTACATTAGTTTCCTTATCTGTAAAATGATGGCATAATACTATGGAAAGTAGTTATATGTTATTTTCCAGTTGTTTATGACTGAGCCAATGACAATTACTTGGAAAATACTTCTCATCCACAAAGGATATTTTTATGTTTCTAAGAATAGTTTAAATATTATATAAAAATCTAGATATGGCTTCTTTCTAGAGATGAACATTGGGGAATAAAACTGCACAGTAAGTTAGGAAATTGACTTTCTATTACCCACTGAGGCACCAAACCTATATTACTTGGAGTTATTGATTTAACCATATTGGGCTTCAGTTTTCTTCTCTGCAAATTTATAGTTGAAATAGATGATCTCAGTTAAGTCTTTTCTGGCTCTATGATTTTTGTAATTCCTTGAAAGAACTATAAAATTTTTTTCTCCCACAAGATCACAGAATATTTCTTACTGATTTGGCAACCAGAATAGTTGTGGTGGTCAGTCTATTGTTGATGGCATGTTTTTTTTTTTACTCTCTTAAAATAATAAATGACCTCCTTAAGTATTATTGATCGACCTAGAATGTTTAAATTTATTATAGATTTAATGTTATGCTAATTATACCACCAAGAGGATGCTTTACAAATGTAGAAAATAATAACAAAATTTATTTGGAGAGAGAAGATATAAATAATATCAAAGAACGTAATGTGAGAAATTTTGAATGAAGTTTCAATAGCAAAGAGAGTTGTCAAAATTTATTATAAAATACTGATAATCAAAATGGTTTTGTAGTAGCTAAAATTACTAAATCCGAGGTAGAGACCAAATGAAAAAAAAATCAGAAACAAAATAACTTTAAAAATAAAGATAAATTACCCAGATTAAAGTCTTTTTTGGCAAATATTTCTGGGAAAATTAGAAAGTAGTTTAGTGGAAATTAGTTTTCAGATCAATAACTCATGCCACATCTCACAATAAATTCGAAAATATTACAGGAACTGAATATTAAATATCATACTGTTTAAAATATTAACAAATCATATCAGGTAGTTTTCACAGTTCTGTCTAAGGGATATTTCTTAACCAAAGTATTGAGTAAATTAAATAAGATGTAGTCAATTATGTAAAATTTAAGAACCTAAAACACTAGAAACAATCTAGGTCATCAGTTAGGGAATAGATAAATATGTTTTAATAGCAGAATATAATGCACAATTACTGTGTTTTAAGAAATAAGAATGTAATAAGTACCAAGAAATATGGGAAAACGCATAAGAATTGAAACAAAGTAAAGTAAACAGATCTAAGAAACCAAGATATAGATATATGACAATAATGCAAATGGAAAGAACAGTATTATCTAAAGAATTAATACTGAATATGGCAAAATATGACAAATATTAACCAGGAAGAAGAAATATAAGAAGGCATCTCACCTGCTTCTTTGCAGACATGGAGAAAAATGGAACTATGCTTAGTGTTCAACTCTGATACTGTGTTCATTTTTGATAATTTTTCTTCTCTTCTTAATTATTTTTTATCATGCAGAATAGATCTTTGTTAGGGGAGAGAGGAAAAATGTATTGGGAAATGTATGTGATATGAAAACGATGTAAATATCATAAAAAATCTTCATATATAGATGGTAGCAGGATAGTCAACCCTTCCTGGAGAACATTGCAAAATGAAATTAATAACATTTCTTTTTTTAACTCCAACTATTGATTGTTTCAGTAAATATATGTAGGAATAAAACTCTTTTTTAAAAAAATATTTCTTTTTAGTTTTCAACATTCACTTTTATAAGATTTTGATTTCCAATTTTTTCCCCTTTTGCAAAATGACACGCAATCTGAAATAGGTTATAATATTAAATATATTTCCACCTTAGTCATGTTGTGAAAGAAGAGTGAAGACAAAAGGGAAAAACCATGAGAAAGAAAATAAAACCAAAAAAAGAGAGAAAATAGTATGCATTCAAACTCCATAATTCTTTCTCTGGATGTGAATAGCATTTTGCATCATGAGTCTTTTGGAATTGTCTTAGACCATTATATTGCTGAGAAGGGATATATCTATCAAATTTGGTCATAGTTCAATGCTGCCATTACTCTGTACAATGTTCTCCTGGTTCTGTTCCCCTCGCTCATCATCAGTTCATATAAGTCTTTCCAGATTTTTCTGAAGTCCTCCTCTTCCTCCTTTTTTTATAGCACAATGGTATTCTGTTACATTCATATACCACAGTTTGTTCAGCCATTCCCCAATTGATGGACATTCCCTCAATTTCCAATTCTTTGCCACCACAAAAAGAGCTGCTATAAATATTTTTGTACATGTCAATCCTTTCTCCATTAGTGTGATCTCTGTATACAGCCCTAGAAGTGTCAAAAGGTATGCACAGTTTTATAACCCTTTGGGCATAGTTCCAAACTGCTCTCCAAAATGGTTTAGTTGAGCTTTCATTTAGCCAAATCAATGGAGAAACTTATTTATATTATCAAAAGCACTCACTACACAAATTTTACTAGCATTTCATGGGAAACTCTTATTTGATCATACGCTGCAACTTGGAAATAGATCAATGAGGCACTCTAGGCTTTATTCTCAAGGTCCTTACAAAGTATAAAATTATTCATTTGAATTGGAAATCAGTACAATCTTTACAAAGTCCGAAAATGACTCCTCAAAATATGAAAGCATTAGAACCTTAAGACATCATTTTATCTTTTTCTGCCTCCTATATCCTATATTTTCATCAAGTAGTTTGAGGAAATTGATTCAACTGAATACGAGTCCTCTGATCAAACTCCATTACATTATGGTTAATCCCCCTACTGTGTAGGAAATGGAAAATACTTAGATTTACTGGTCAATTACACAGACCTATATATTATCCTTCAAAACTACAGTAGAGATGAGAATAACGTGTTATTAGAGGAAGAGAAGAGAATCTTTGCTAAATAGAGAATTTATATTTTTTTCATATTGTGAGGGAAAGTCAATGATTCAGGAAAATTAAAGCAAATTATTGAACTATTTTGGAAATGTGAACAAAAATATTTGTAATTTCACATTGTAGAAAAACTCAAATATTAAGCTGTAGTATTTAGAATGTGAAGTAATCTGTACTTTTGTCCCATTCCCTGATTTTAGTAGTGTACTGAACCCCCAAGTACAGAAACTCCTTCCAATGATGCATATTAGACACTCATTTATGACTTACAATATTGGAGAATTATCTTGGATCATGGTGGTTGAAATCATTTGCTTGTGGCCACATAACTAGAATGTTAGAGGCAGGATATGAACACAAATCTTCATCTAAATTCAACACTTTATTTGCTATTTCAATCTCGCTTTCTATAGGTTAATAGTATCTTAGCAAAATAAAAAAAAATCATCTGGAATTCTCCCTTACTGATGTAAATTTCTGAAATTCTAATTTTGGTCCATTCTTATCAAATATGTGTGTGTATGTGTGTATGTTAGAGGGGAGTAAGAATGTGACTATATATGTATACATACCATGTAGATGTATGTAAGTGGGAAGAGAGAGAGAGAAAGAGAGAGAGAGAGACAGAGATGGAGAGACAGGGACAGAGACAGAGAGAGACAGGTAACCATTTTATTAATATCTGAATTTTCTGGGAAAACTATTCATGGAAGACTTTGATTTTGTTTTTATTTATACTTTAAGATACTCTTCATTTCAAATGGAGGCAGTAGATTTCCAGAGGCAGTACTTGAGGGAATAGCCATAATGTATTAAAACAAAAGAATTACATAAGACTTTGTTTCATAGTTTCCTTCTGATATTAAGGTAAAAGTCTGTAGTGATCCAGTTCATCTTTTAAAACTTTCTCCTTAGAAAATATAGTGTGTATTTTTGATAATATTCCATGATCATATTGGAAAAGTGGCCTCCTGAAAATGGCTTTCTATCTGAAGCTTATTTAGGGAAAAAGAATCCATCACTCTAACCACTTTTCTTCTCTATCATTTTGAGAAGTGCAGTAGGAGATTGCTGATTAATGTGTTGAAGACATGTGGAAACACACTTTAAGTCTTTGCTTTCTGAATGATCACAGGTTGACAGCTTTTTCTGTGTTCAAAGACCTGGATAGATTACTAGGCAGCCTTCTCAGATAGGAAAAACCTTGCAAGAAATAGCAGCAAAAGAAAAGTGAATTCATCTTTCTGAGCTTGGTTTTAATGTGCTTCAATAAGCCTCTCCTCTGTTTTCAGGCCAGCTAAAATAAAGCTGATTAAGCAGTGACGTTGTGCAGAACTTAAGTTGGCCTCAAACTAATGAAGGTCAACATAGAGATCCCACTGAAAAGGAACAGATTATGATTTTTAACATAAACCCATTTGATAATGACATCTACAAATGAAAACCTTTCTATACCCAAGGATGATCTGGCATGACATTTTTGTCTGTTCATCTAACATTTATTTTACTGTGCATGTTCTAGTGCATATTGATTTGTAAAAGACATTATGAACTGTCAAAAGTAGAAAGTGTATTTTAATGAAGAAATAATCATTACCCCCTTTACAATGTGCAAATTTAATAGGTTTCTAATGAATTGAATTAAATGCTTTCTGCCCCAATAATCTTGCCACTGTGATATGTAATTTAAAAAAGGATAAAATAAAAATGCTTTATGAAACATGTGAATTAAGCCTTATTCTGAAAATTTAATTGAAACAAAAAAATAACAATTTCTAACACTATTCAGTGGATGTGCAACCATAATGTCATACTATATTAGGGATATTAAAGATGGTACATTCTCAAACTCTTATTTTTACATTAAGTATGTAGTAAATATACATAGTACAAAGTAATGCTATTAAACATTTATAAAAAAAGTGATGCCTTAATTTATGCAAGAAAATTTCTCTTTAATTTTACTCAGCAAGTAACTATATTACATGTAAAAGATATGTAATTATACATAATTTTGTTGCCTTAAATTCTGATCTGAACAAATTTTCTTGCAAAAACATTATATGTTTACAGTTAAACTTCTTGGCATCTCTTTGAGTATGTCCATAAATGCATAAAAATAGAAATTATTTTTCTGCCCAGATATTAGAAGGAGTCATAAGAGAGAATATAACCTCTGGAGTTCAAAGGTCTTGGCTTCTTCTGACAGTTACTTATTTAACTTATATTAACATACTTGACCTGGACCTTAGTTTCAGCATCTATAAAATGAGAGGTATGGAATAAATGTAGCTTCTGATTGTTTGTAGCTTTAAGTTTATGATCCTATGATTTTTTTGTGTGTGTTTTTCTCATTTTGTTCTGGATCTTGAGTACATCAGCTTGGGCAATTCTTCTTCCACTGATGCATATGAGCAATTTATCACAAGTTTGTATTTTTGGGAGTGACTGGAGATGCTATGGGCAGCTAGGTGGCACAGTGGATAGATAGTTCCAGGCCTAAACTCATGACTCATCTTACTGAATTCAAATCTGGCTTTAGAAACTTACTAACTGAACAAGTATTTAATTCTATTGACTTCAATTTCCTCATCTGTAAAATGAAATAGAAAAGGAAATGGCAAACCACTCTAGTATTTAAAAATAAAAATGGAGACTTGGATGCAGTTGAAAAATGACTCAATACCAACACTGGAGATACTAAAAGACCGAGTGATATGCCTGTGATCACACAACCGGTATTTCCAATCGATCGAACTTGAATCTCTCATGATTTCCAGTACTTCTCTTTGCTTGGTTGTGCAAAATGATATTCACTTTAAAGAAATATCTTGTTGACACATTTAATTATGACAATTAGGGTTACATTCATTTATTTTAACTAAGTCTACTTAAAGCAAATCTGTTATTTATTTCTTTTTTAAATTATTTTAATAAGTTTATTTATTTAACTTTTTACATTCATTTTCACAAAATTTTGGGTTCTAAATTTTCTCCCCATTTGTCCCCTACCCCCACCCCAATACACTGAGCATTCCAATTTCCCTTATCACCAATCTGCCCTCTCTTCTATCATCCCTCCCTTCCCTTGTCCCCATCTTCCCTTTTGCCCTGTAGGGCCAGATAATTTTCTATTCCTCATTACCTGTATTTCTTATTTCCTAGTAGCAAGAAAAATACTCAACAGTGGTTCCTAAAACTTTGAGTTCCAACTTCTCCCCATCCATCCCTCCCCACCCATTTCCTTTGGAAAGGCAAGCAATTCAATACAGGCCATATCTGTGTAGTTTTGCAAATGACTTCCATAATAGTCGTGTTGTGTAAGACTAACTATATTTCCCTCCATTCTTATCCTGCCCCCCATTGCTTCTATTCTCTCTTTTGATCCTGTCCCTCCCGAAGAGTGTTGATTTCAAATTGTTCCCTCCTCCCATTGCTCTCCCTTCCATCATCCCCCACATCCTGCTTATATCCTTTTCCCCCACTTTTCTGTATTGTAAGATAGATTTTCATACCAAAATGAATGTGCATTTTATTCCTTCCTTTAGTCGAATGTGATGAGAGTAAACTTCTTATTTTTCTCTCAGCTTCCCTCTTTTTCTCTCCACTAAAATGTCTCCTGCCTGCCTCTTCTATGAGGGATAATTCGCCCCATTCCATTTCTCCCTCTCTCCTCCCAATACATTTCTCTCTCACCACTTGACTTAATTTTTTTAAGGTAGGGTCCCATCCTGTTCAATTCACTCTGTGCTCTCTGTGTGTGCTTGCACGTGTGTGTGTGTGTGCGCATGTGTGTGTGTGTGTGTGTGTGTGTGTAATCCCACCAACTACCCAGACACTGAAAATTTTCAAGAGTTACAAATACAGCCTTTCCATGTAAGAGTGTAAACAGTTCAACTTTAGTAAGTCCCTTATGACTCTTCTTTGCTGTTTGCCTTTTCATGCTTGTTTTCATTCTTGTGTTTGAAAGTCAAATTTTCTTTCAGCTCTGGTCTTTTCATCAAGAATGCTTGAAAGTCCTCTATTTCATTGAAAGACCATTTTTTCCCCTGAAGTATTATACTTAGTTTTGCTGGGTAGATGATTCTTGGTTTGAATCCTAGTTCCTATGACTTCTGGAATATCCTATTCCATGCCCTTCAATCCCTTAATGTAGAATCTGCTAGATCTTGTGTTATCCTGATTGTATTTCCACAATACTGGAATAGTTTCTTTCTAGCTGCATGCAAGATTTTCTCCTTGACCTGGGAACTCTGGAATTTGGCCAGTGTTCCTAGGAGTTTCTCTTTTTAGATCTCTTTCAAGCAGTGATCGGTGGATTCCTTGAATACTTATTTTGCCCTCTGGTTCTAGAATATCAGGGCAGTTTTCCATGGTAATTTCATGGAAGATGATGTCTAGGCTGTTTTTTTTTAATCATGGCTTTCAGGTACTCCCATATTTTTTAAATTGTCTCTCCTGGATTTATTTTCCAGGTCAGTTGTTTTTCCCATGAGATATTTCACATTATCTTCCATTTTTTCATTGTTTTGGTTTTGTTTTGTGATTTCTTGGTTTCTCATAAAGTCATTAGCCTCCATCTGTTCCATTCTAATTTTGAAAGAACTATTTTCTGCAGTGAGCTTTTGAACCTCCTCTTCCATTTGGTTAATTCTGCTTTTGAAAGCATTCTTGTCCTCATTGGCTTTTTGAACCTCTTTTGCCAATTTAGTGAGCCTATTTTTCAAGGTGTTATTTTCTTCAGCATTTTTTTGGGTCTCCTTTAGCAAGGTGTTAACCTGCTTTTCATGCTTTTCTTGAATCTCTCTCATTTCTCTTCCCAGTTTTTCCTCCACCTCTCTAACTTGATTTTCAAAATCTTTTTTGAGCTCTTCCATGGCCTGAGCCCATTGAATATTTATTTTGGATATTTGGGATACAGAAGCCTTGACTTCTATATCTTTCCCTGATGGTAAGCATTGCTCTATCTCATCAGAAAGGAAAGGAGGAAATATCTGTTCACCAAGAAAGTAACCTTCTATAGTCTCATTTTTTTCCCCCTTTTCTGGGCATTTTCCCAGTCTGTTACTTGACTTCTGAGATTCCTTTCCACTCCCATCTCACTTCCAGATCCACCCAGCTATTGCTTGAAGTCTGATATTCAAATGCTGCTCCCCAGCCTCAGAGTTTTCAGCGAGGGTGGGGCTGCTATTCAGTGTGAGATTAAATTCAGCTGCTTTGGTTTGGGCAGGGCCACCTCCCAGGCTCCGTTCCCTCAGGGGGTTTATGAGGAGACCATCAAAAAAGAATCTGAACCCCTGCTTGCTTTGGGAGCTCCTGTCTGCTGCTGCCTCTGCTGCTGCCTCCTGAGGGGGCCTGAGTTATGGGGACACCCTGCTTCCCTCTTGGGGAGCCAGAGAGGCTCTCTCGCTAATCTTTGACATCTGTGGGTAGATGGACCTGCGTGGCCGCTGGAGATTCTGTCCCTGAAGCCTGCTTGGATCTGCTCCTCTCAGTGCCCTGTGGCCAAGGCAGGGCTGGTCTCTGCTCTGGGTCTGGTGCACAATGGACCTTTGGTGTTGGTTTTTCAGGGCTCTCTGGAACAGAAATCTCTACTCTGTTGTTGTGCAGCTTCTGCTGCACCAGAATTTGTTGGGAGTTCTTTTACAGGTATTTTATGGGCTGTGGATTTGGAGTTAGCATATGTGAATCCTTTTAGTCTGCCATCTTGGCACCATCCCCTGTCATTTCTTTCAGTAGCAGTTTAATACCAAATCATAAGGCACTGCATCAGACATTTGTTCAATCAATTCAACTCAATATGTATCATTTCAACATTTCATTATTTAACAAATATGTTTTTTTTTTCCAATAAATTAATCCCTTTCCTCAAAAGCTACCTTAAGAAATCTGTTCCTCCAAGGAGAATATAAACCATATAAACATGTTCTTACTATTTTTTTCTTCTCTTGAGTTGATAATAAAATGAATACATACACATATTCATTTGTATGCATATATATATATATATATATATACACATATTTTATACACACATGCATATCCATACATTCACATATGTTTCAGTGTGGAGAAGTGTTAAGATGTTTGCTTCAAAGTCCTGCATAACCTGGCTCTACTTAACTTCCCAGTCTTCTAACATGATACACCTCTCCCCTGTGGTATCCTACTTTTCAGTACTGTAATACTGGTTTCCTTATGGTTTCTTCAACCAGGTACTCCATCTCTTAGCTCTAGACATTTTCTCTGACTGTCCTCCATGCCTGAAATACTTTGCCTCAACATTTCTCAACTTACTTGGTTTCCTTAAATATCCAGCTAAAAATATCATAACCAATGGGATGTCTTTGCAAAATCTTAGTTCTAGTGCCTGACCTCTGCTAATTATTTCCCATTTATCCTGTATTTAGCTTTTTGTATACATTTTTTTAACATGTCGTCTTCCAGATTACATTGCAAGCTCCTGGAGTTTAGGGACTGTCTTTTGCTTTTATCTGTAACCCCAGCCCTTAGCCTAATGCTTGGATCACAGTAGAAATTTCATAAGTGCTTATTGACTGGGTGATACATGTATGTGTTTTTGTTTGTGCATATATAAATATATATGTAGATAGATACATGTGCATATGTGTATTAAATATATGAATGACTATAATTTAATAATTAAAATTAGTGGCTAGTTTGAGACTTAGGAAGGCCTGAGTTCAAATGCTGCCTTTGAAACAGAGTGACTGTATGATCATTGACAAATCAAGTTACTTGCTGACTTGCATTGGTGACAAGAGTTTCCACATCAGGAATTCTTCACATGTATCATAATATTGGTTAAAACAAGGTAGACTGATTGATCAATAGACTGTTGTTGAGTCACTTCAATGATATTCAGAGTTAAATGCATTGCCCAGGGTCATACATCTAGAAAATGTCTGACCAGATTTGGACTCATGAATATTAATCTTTCTATTGCAACCCCATTGTTTTATCCATTGTGTCAATCCATTAGATAGATAGAGAGACAGACAGATAGATAAACAGACAGAGAGATAAGTTAACATAGCTTTATATGGTATCTTCTTTCTATATGCGTTAGAATTACAGTAGAGGTACATGAAGATAATTAACCAGATTAACACTATGAATGCAAAGAACATTAAATATTAGGAAAGTATCAATGATAAATTTTTTGGTAGAAAACCTCCATTTCACAATCAATAGTGTGACAGGGAGAAAAAGTAGAGTGAGTACTACTAAGTTTGATGTCATAAAAGAAGCAAATTACATTAAAGCTAATTTGGCAGGGGAGGGATGGTCATGCTTTACATTAGTTAAGGGATAAAATCCTTCATTCATTGCTACAATAGTGTCTACCCTTTGTGTTTTATATTCTCAGTTTACTGGAGAAACCCAAGATACAGGGATATGCAGTGCATTGTTCATAGTTACAAATGTTATGTATCAGAGTTGTGGTATGAAACCAGGTTGCCTTATACTTGAATCAGATTTTTCACCTCTACTAATATCACCTGGTAAGCATTGAATCACTTTTTGAGCACTTTAAAAATAAATAAAAGGTATTTTTATGAAAATATCTGCAAAAGAGTATTAAAAATGGTGAAGATAAAATTTGAAATTCAAATAAATAGGACTGATTTGATTAAATGTATAGATAGGGAAATTGTCTTCATTTATATATGCTTTTGAAGAACACTGCCTTTTACAATTACTTAATATAGTTTTGTCATGAAATGTGTGTTATACATTGTATATATACATACATATATGTATGCTCATATATTAATATGTGCATTTGTATGTATATGTGTGTGTATTTCTTCACTTAGTCAAGAACTTTTAAGAAATATTTCCAGAATTCTTCAGAATCCTGGATTTAGATAAACCAAAATAGATGGAATGTGCTTTTCAAAGGAGCTCCACAAAAAGACAGAAAGGTTTTGATCATAGTTCAACAGGACACAAAAGATAGATAGATAGATAAATTGATTCTAATTCAGACCTTATTTTGCAATGCATGGAGAAATATATCATCTAACGAGTAGCTAAATCCTAAACAATTGCTAATATGCATTTGCTTGTATCAAAACAAAGTTTTGGGGAGAGGATTCTTAGAAGACGATAGAATCAGTCAGAAAATTCCAAGCTCTCAAGGTTTTCCTCCACAAAAGAGATAAAACAACATCTCAGGACAAACATAGAGTGGTAAAAATGAAAGAATTGCCAATGTGAGAAAATCTAAAGAAAAATCCCAGGAGAAGAGGAAGTTTATTTCCTGTGAAGAATAAATACCTCCAGGCTAGGGACCACTTGCAAGTGGCAAATCCAGGGTATAACTGGGTTGAGAGGCTGCCTTGAATCATATCACAGAAACTTTTACTCCTGGGATGCTGAGAGGAGTTGGGTATCAGAGCTGGGGAAGACTGAGGAAACCTGTGCTGAGAAGGAATGCCAGAAACAAATGTGTTACAGAGAGGGGATCCAGTGAGAAGGGACCAGCACACACCTGGTGAGTGCAGAAGAAGTGGGGCTGGGACACTCTTGGTTGTGGGCACTTACAAGATACTGGGGGTCTTGGTTTGGATTCAAGATCAGAGAGGAGAACTGAGGGAGAATCTGAAGTCAGAGGCATCACTCTTCCTGCTCACATTCCCTAGACATAGAAGTGATTCCAAAAAGAAAAGCTACTACAAAAAAAAAATGCACAGGCAAAGGAAAAAAAATACAATCATAGAGAGTTACTATAGGAATAGAGAAGACCAGGGTTCATCTTCAGTAGAAGATAGTGAAGCAAAGAAACCCTCTTCCACACTACAGAGCAATATTAATTGGTCACTACTCAAAAAGAATTCATAGAAAAATTTTAAAAGACTTTAAAAATCAAATGAGAGAGATTGAGTGAAAACTAAGACAAAAGAACAATCAAAAAAAAATAAACAACCAAGAGGACTATTAAAAGAATGTCAACCAATTACAAAATGAGATCCAGAATCTTAAGGAAGAAAATGACACCTTGAAAATCAGAGTTGGACAACGGAAGCCAGAAAAGTTAGAAAAGACAAAGAAATAACAAAACAAGACACAAAAAATTGAAAAAAAAATAGAGAGTGTGAGACATCTCAAAGAAAAGCAACTGATCTGGAGAATGTATCAAGAAGATAAAATATAAGAATAACCGGACTAGCTGAAAGATGCGATCACAAAAAGAATCTTGATACAAACTAAAGAAAATTATCCTGAAGTATTCAAACAAGAGGGGAAAGCAGAGATACAAAAAATCCACCAATCACCACTTAAAAGAAATACTATGATGAAAGCACACAGGAGTAACTTGGTCAAATTCTGAAACCTCCAGCTCAAAGATAAATTATTACAAGCAACAAGGAAAGAAAATTACATATGTCAGTGCCACAATTAATCACACAAGACCTAGCAATGGCAACACTAAAAGACCATAGTTCTTGGAATGCTCTATATCCAAGAGCAAAAGAACAGGGATGGTAGCCAAACACAACCTACCCAGCCAAACTAAGTATAATCCTGAATGGAAAAAATGCATATTTAATGAATTGTAAGCCTTCCAGGACTTTGTTAAACAAAACTGAACTTAATACAAGATTTGACCTAAAAGAGCCAAGAGAAACATATGGTACATACCAAAGACCAATAAAGTTAGATTATTTACCTTTTCTGTATGTAAAATGTAAACTTATGTCTATGACTCTTATTAGTAATTAGGTAATTCATAAGAGAGAATGGGATAGACCTGAACATGTTATGACTTCAAAAAGTAAAACAATTCAGGAATAACTAAAGAGAGTAATCATCTTATGAAGTGTGAGAGGAAGGACTAATACAAATGAATTAGATAACAGAGGAGGACTGTTAGTTCAGGAAAACTACTTTCATCAGGAATGAATTCAAGAAGGAATAACAAAATGTATAAAAATATATGAAATATAAGTATAAAAATCTTCTAAATTTAGAAAGAAATAAAATGCTGAGGGAATAGAGATGTGGGAATAAATGAGGTATCTTCAGAAAAGAGAGTCAGGGAAATGGTTAAAGGGGGATATAGAAAGGTATTTAGATGAATGGGAATATGAGGACATGGGAAGATAAGTGAAGGTCCTTGAAGGAGGGGTAAGTTAAGTAATAGGATGGCAAGTTAGCTGGTAGAAGTGAAGCAGAGGGTCTGGTGCAGAGGGATAGAAAATAAGAGATATTTACAAACAAAAAAAGATTAGGAATAATATCTCTTAGAGAAAGTATATGTTTATGTATGTATGTGTGTACATATGTATATGTGTATGTATATGTCAGTATCTACATATCAATATATCCATGTTTAATTGTAATTTCCAGGGGTGGGGGAGGAAGAGGAGAAAAACAACAAAGTAACAAGTATACAGCACACAATAAAAGAAAACCTACAAGGAAGCAAAGATGGACAGCTTTCAACAAAATATATTTCATACATATTTAACATATAGGCTTTCTCTAGATGGAAATTTATTGCTATATATTTTGAATCCTCTCATATTCTGCTATGGATGACAATTTTTTTCAATTCTTATTTTATATTTACATTTTAATATTTAATTTTATAATGTTTTTTTCTTCGCTTATTTTGTATTAAAGTTTTAATCTTCAAGTTTAAAGTTAAAAATAAAAAGATAAAAATAGAAAGTGTTGTCTAAGGTGTAGAAAATGACTGACCCCTTCCTCCTAATAAGAAGGATTTTACACCACATTATAAATTTTGTTATTGTTTTTAAGAAAGTGAATTTAATGAAACAAAAGGAACAATCGCTCTGATGCAAAGCATAGAGATGTACATTTCTAAATTCACAAAAAGGTATAGACTATAAATTAACATATTAAAATGACAGATGCATTTTTTTTTGCAATTCTCAACTTACTTGCAAAAAAATATTTTCAACATATACAGTAAGACATAAAAGAGGTTGAAACCAGGAGTCTCCATTTAATTCTGCCTGCTTTTTTTTTTTAAAAGAAATGTATAGTAAATTCTTCATATTACTTTCAAAACTGGCCTACTTATCTGAACTTCTAAAGTTATTTTTACTCTCTTCTGTCAATTGAAACACATATATCAATGGTACCCCTCACCTTTTTTGCATCACTCTTACTATCCTTGATTTCCCTTTGAACCTCTCAAAGATATCCTTTAAAAGTAGGAATTGAAAAAAGTGAAAGTCAAAAGTTTAATAGTGGACATAATCAGTTACTCCTGGCAGTAGACCTGTCAACCAGATATTTGTCTTCTAGCTGAGACAAAAAAAAAGTTCTTATTTTCCCCTGAAACATATCCACACCTAGCATTCTAGACTATCAAGGTCCTATGGAATCCTTATTCTGTAATTCTTTGAAATAACTGTTTCTCCTACCTTTGTATATTCTGAAATTTTTATAAATATGTTTATGGACTCAGCTAAGTCAATATCAAAAAGATGAACAAGATGAGGAAAAGGAGAGATCCTTGGGGTCATCTTCTATAGACTTTCTTGAAAGGCACACCAGATTTCTTAATCTATATTCTGGAGTCAAGTCAGTCAACTAGTTTCATATCCAATTGAACTATTATTCCCTACAAATATCTCCTTATGCTACACCAGAGTTTCTCATATGTTATGAGAAACTCTTTCAAATGTTTTCTTGAAATCCAGATATATTATATTCATTATATTTTTCTCATGTTCCTTGATTGTATAATAATAACATACACCTTTATATACAAAGGATTATGTACTATAAAGCATTTATTATCAAAAGTTTGAATTTTGATGTTATTTTGTGTTTTATACACTATTACTCCTTCTCATTTGTCCCTCTGTGAAATAAACTGATTTTCGAGGTCCTATTAAAGATCCTTTGTAAAATCTGTGATGTGATTGTTCAGGAAAATGTGGGATAAGAATGATGGATTAGGATCTTGAGAATACAAGTTCCCCTACAAATGTCCCAGTAAAATTCTAAAAATGAACCAGACTGAAATAAAAAAAATAAACAAAATGAGTCATAAACTTCTCTCCCTCAGTTCAAGGCTTAAAACAATGCTTTCAGAAGGACAATATAAACAAAAAGAGACCTTTAAATATAATGTTGCACACAGCAAAAATATAACCAAAACCAGTCTAACTAGAAATATCTAACTGCACACACATAACCATAGACAAATAAAAAATATAAATATATAAAACATATGCACATGCATATATGCAATATATATACATGCATACACATATTCATGCAAACAAAAATATAAATATATAACTATACATTTATATACACATACATATATATACACACACAAATACCCTTACAAACATATACACATACATGCCTATATATACATGTACATATATATGTATATACATATATGTTGGTCCGTGTGTGTTTGTGTATAATATCTTAGTGGCAGGCTTTAATCTCAGTTTTCTTGTCTCCAATATTGACTCTTTCTCTATTACATCTTTCTAACAGTCAATATGAAGAGAGGTATATCCACTAGATATTCTGAAGTTTTTATTATCACTTCGAAACTAAACATAACTCAAAGTTTTCATTAAATGGGAGAGGAGATGGAGATTGCTGACTAAGGTTTACAGTAATAGAAGTCATAGTTTAGAGAATATTCAAATAAATCTTTGAACTTTTTGTTCCTCATTTGATTACTGACATACTTAAAAGGTCAGATCTACATTTAGGGAAATACGATAAACTAAAGAATGGCAGAATCAATGGTAGGTTTGCTGTGCCCATCTTAACAAATGGTAGTAATCATTACATATTCAATAAAAATACTTCAAAATAATTACAGTTGTGACACCACTGAATTTATTACAATTGATTAACTGTCATAAATGATGCCACCTTTGGTCTAGCCTTACCAGATCTCAAATTGTATTACAAGGCATCAATCATCAAAACCACTTGATACCGTTTAACAATAGAGGGGTAGATCAGTGGAATAGGTTAGGTATACAAGACACAGTAGTTAATGATTATAGTAGTCTACTGTTTGAGAAAACTAAGGACCCCAGCTTCTGAGATAACAACTCTTGACAAAACTCTTTGAGAAAAACTGTTGGGAAAACGGCAAAATTGTGTGTGGAAACTGGGCATAGATCAGTGCCTGACACTATAAACCAGAATAAATTCCAAATGTGGACATAATTTGAATATGAAGGCTAATATTACAAACAAATTATGGGAGCAAGGAATATTTTGTCAGATTTATGGAGAATGGAGAAATTTATGACCAAATAAGAGATCAAGAACATAATGAAATGTAAAATGGATCACTTTGATTACATTAAATTGAAAAGTTTGTGCACAAACCAAGTCAATGCAACCAAGATGCAGAGCAAGGTAAAAAACTGGGAAAACATTTTACAACTTGTGTGTGTAATAAAAGCCTCATTTCTAAAACCCATAGAGAAGTGAGTTAAATTTGAAAGAATAGAAGTCATATTCCCCAATTGGTAAATGGCCAAAGGATATGAACAGGTAATTTTCAGAGGAAAAAATTAAAAGTATCTATAGACATACAAAAAAATGCTCTAAATCACTATTGATTAGAGAGATGCAAATCAAAACAACTCTGAGGTACCACATCATGCCTATCAGATTGGCTAACATGACAAAACTAGGTGATAAATGTTGGAGAAGATGTGGGAGAGCTGGAACACTAATTCTTTGTTGATGAAGCTACGAGCTGATTCAACCATTCTAGAGAGCAATTTAGAATCATGCCCAAAGGGCTATAAAAATGTGCATACCCTTTGACCCAACAATATGACTTCTGGGACTCTAGCCCAAAGAGATCATAGAAATGGAAAAAGAACTCACATGTGCAAAAATATTTATAGCAGCTCTTTTTGTGGTGCCCAAGAACTGCAAATTGAGGGGATGCTCATCAGCTGAGGAATGGCTGAACAAATTGTGGTAGATCAATGTAATGGAATACTGTAATGGAATACTATTGTGCTATAAGAAATGATGTACAGGAGGATTTCAGAACAACCTGGAAAGACTTATATGAACTGTTGCTGAGTGAAATGAGCAGAACCAGGAGAAAATTTTACATAGTAATATGCACAATGTGCGAGGACTGTTTCTAACAGACATAGTCTTTCACAGCAACACAAGGACCTAAAATATTTCTTAAGGACTCAACACAAAATACTATTCACATCCAGAGAAAGAATTATAGAGTTAGAACACAGAAAACAACTACCAAATTCCTTTTATGACAAAAGGGAGTGGAATAGCTAAGCCGGGGTAGCAAAAACAAGGAAAAAAGAGACTTTCTCTCTCTCTCTCTCTCTCTCTCTCTCTCTCTCTATATATATATATATATACACACACACATATGTAATATATGGACATATATATTTGTGTGCATATGAGACCAGTTTCCTTAATGGATATTTATAAAAAAAATTAATGAAATGCTAGCAAGGAGATTAAATCATATACTGTGACCAGGTGAGATTTATACTAAGAGTGCTGTCATGGGTTCAATATTGGGAAACCTATTGGCCATATAAATTTTCCATATAAATTTGGTCATATAAATTGGCCAAATAATTGGCCATATAAATAGCAAAATAATAATAGATCAACTGATGTAGGAAAAAAAATTTTTTTTTACACAATACAGCTGTCATTCCTATTTTAAATGTTGCCTAAGGCAACATTACCCACAACTAAGGATTGAAATTTAATAATAATATTAAGCTGCTAAAATAAAATAATTTAAATTAAAAATAAAAATGAATAAGCAAAGCAAATAAAAAAGAACCTGACCATTGTTAGCTACTTTGGTGTAAAAGAAGATCTGAGTTCATATTCAGAGGACAATAGTAATATAAAAAAGTCACTCCTACCCTAACCAGTAACATCAAATTATCACAAGCCCCAAAAGAAGTCTTGGAAGAACTTAAAAAGGAATTCAAAAATCAAATAAGAGAAGAGGAAACACTAGAAAAAATAAAAGCAATTCAAGAAAATTATGAAAATGTTATCCAGTTAGAAAAAGAGAAACAAAATCTTAAGCAATAAAATAATTCTTTGAATACTAGAATTAGCAAGTGAAATTGCTTGACTTTATAAGACACCAAGAAACAATGAAACTAGGAAAAACAGAAGAGAATTTGAAACTTCTCATTACAAAAAGAACTGAACTGGAGAACAGATTGAGGAGAGACAATATAAGAAATATTAAACTACCTAACAGTTATAATTTTAAAAATAATCTGGAAATATTACAAGACATTAAGGAAAATCCCCAAAACCTAGAACAAGAAGATAAAGTAGAAATAGAAAGAGTACACTGATCACCACTTGAAAGAGATCCAAGAAAGAATACTGACAGGAGTTTCATAGCTAAGTTTCAAAATTTCCTGGTTAAAGAGAAAATATTGCAAGCAGTTGAAAGCAATTTCAGTATTATGGAAAACCAATCAGTATTTCACAAGTCCTAGCAGCTTCTGCACTACAAGATTATAGACCTTGGAACACTATATTTTGAAGACCACAGGACCTATGGCTGCATCCAAGAATAATTTATCCCAGAAAAGTTGATTATTATCCTGAAATGTGTGTGTGTATACATATACACACACATTTGATGAATTGAAAAAGTTTCAAGTATTTGTTATAAAAAATGTCTAGAACTAAATGGAAAATTTGATATAAAAGCTCCAGAAGAAATGTAAGGAAATCATTAAAGATTAATTATATGGCAATGATAAAGATTAAACTATTTACTTATGATATATGAAAATGTTATCAGTACTCTTAAAACGGTCATCATTACTAAGGTAATTTGAAAGAAGGGGCATGGCTGAATGAGTAAGATGGGGTTATTCTAAAATAAATTGGTAGGAATAGGTAAAGAAAGGAGTAATTACCTCATAAAATGGTACATGGAGGGAGGAACTAATACAAAGGAAACAGGGCTGGGGATCTGGTAATGTTGGAATCTTACCTCATCTGGGTTGAAGAGCAAGCAAAGTGTACATCTAATGAGGTTCAGACGAAGTGAGGAAATAGGAGAGTAGGATGAAGGAAAGACTTAAAATGTTGTAGAGAATAAGAATAGGAAGGTCAGGGGAGATAATAAGGGGAAATTTTAGAGAGATAGGTAAAATAAGGATAAGGGTAAAGGGGAAAAATATGGATAACAGGGATAGGGTAAAAAACAAGGCAGAAAAGAAAAATAGTAAAAATAAGATGGAGGAAAATTCACAAATAATTAGAACTTTTTCAAATTCACAAGAATACAAATCATTCCCTAATTGATAATGGTCAAAAGGTATGAACAGTTTTCCAGTGAAGAAATCTAAACAATTTATAGGCATATAAAATGCTCGGAACTATTATTGACTAGAGAAATACAAATTAATACGACTCTGAGTTCCAACTCATATCTATCAGATTGACTAACATAACAGAAAAGGAAAATGAAATGTACAGGATTCAAGGTAGAAAAGTAAACACACATATGCTTTTGGTGGAGTTTTGAACTTGTCCAACCATTCTGGAAAGTAATTTAGATTTATATCCAATGGACTCTAAAACCATGCACACCATTTTACCCAAAAATAAAACTAATCAATCCTAAAGAGATGAAAAGGGGGTGGGAGACCTATTTGTACAAAAATATATGTAGCAACTCTTTTTCTGGTGTCAAAGAATTGGAAAGTGAGGGAATGTCCATCTGGAGAAGGGCTGAATAAGTTGTAGCATATGCTTATGATGGAATACTGTTGTGTTGTAAGAAATGAAGAGTGGTATGGTATAAGAAAAATTAGGAGGACTTGTATGAACTGAAGCGAAGTGAAGTGAGAAGAACCAGGACAACATTCTGTATAGTAGAATTGCTATATAGCAATATTACTATATAGCTATATTGCTATATAGCAATACTACAAGATTCATAAACTGTGAAAGACTTATCTGCTCTGATCAAGATATTGATATAAGGTAAAAACACTATCAATTTCTGGAAAGGTAACTGATGAACTATGAACTCTGAATATAGATCGAACCATACACTTTTAGCTTAATTTATTTGTCTTATGTAATTTTTTTTAAATTTTTCAATGTGGCTGATATGGAAATGTGTTTTACATGACTATGTATATATGAGTATTATATATATATATATATATATATATATATATATATATATGTAATATATTGTTTGCCTTCTTGGTTGGTGGAGGGAGGGAAGAAAGAGAATTTGGAAGACAAAATGAAAAAAATGAATAGTAATTTTATATTTGAACTGGAAATATTTAATTAAATAAAATACATTTCTAACATCATTATTTTCATAACTATTTCTTCATTTTTAATATATATATGTATGTATGCACACCTATACATGGGCATATGTGTGTGTGTGTGTGTGTGTAAATAAAATAGTTTGGAAACTATTGTGAAGGTGGAAAAATGCCTTTTTTGTAACTGAATAAGAGTAGTTAACTATCAGCTTTTTTATAATAGACAATGAATACTTTAGAATAACTAGAGTTGTAGAGAAAACAACAGGGGTAATGTGATCATCATCCTGCTCCCCAATGCAATTTCTTCTGCTAATTTTCTCTTTTTAAAAATGCTTTTGCTCATGTTTTGAGGAGTTTGTAAGTATTTGTTATGGTGGAATATTTTAAAAAGTGGCTTTAAGGTTTTTTTACAGATCCATGTTGTGTCTGGATCATTATTATTGTGAGCATATCATTCTTCTCATCTCTTTTTAATGGCATCTAGATAAAATCACTCCTGGGAAACAGTAGTATCTTGCCCTTATTATTCTGTAATTAACGTTCTAGGGACTCTTTACCAGATAGATTTTATATGTACTTTTGTAGGTGAATAAAAGTATCTTTATGAGAATTGTGGAAAGACAATAAAGACAGACAAAATTACATCTCCAACAAAATTCCCAGTAAAGTTCTTCACATTAGAAGGGACATCAATAAATGAAATAAATTAAATAAGCTATACACTATGCCATTACACCAAGACAGTACAAAAAGATGTTCAGAATCCTGTGGAAATGCAGACTGGAGCTAAGCTAAGGTAAGGGGAAGGCAGAGCTCCAGATGCCTTAGTCACAGAGAAGGAGCCATAGGCCTAGCAGCATAGCGTGTAGGGGAAAGTAGTGGACTTCTCCATGACAGGAAACAGAGCCACCATACTAATATCCTATGGTGCCTGACCCAGCATCCTGACAGTTGCTTCTCAAACAGTCAGAACATGAGATAGCAGAAGAAAGGAACTTAAAATTCCTTCAGAAGGCAGGGTCTATCCCTACCCAACAATCTTAGAATCAGTAAGGGCAAACTAAATCCAGCTAAGAATGGTGGAGAGGAATTTGACCCTGAAGTATGAATCTTCAGGCCAGAAAATGAGACTGGAGACATGAATCAAAAAATAAAAATGTGGAACACAACAAAGAAACAGAGAAAAGCTGAGATAACTGTAGGAGATAGAATAATTAGAATATGAACATTATTCTTTTCTCACATTGTTTTGATCTCCTCTAATTTGCTTTTATATTTTGCAAGTTTCCTCCCTTAATCCGCATATTTGTATTTGAAATTATGAATATTTATTATGGGACTATTTTTAAAATTTATTTTTTTCATTTTTTTATATCATACCTGGCAAATTATGGACAAAATTAGCAGTAAGATAATGTTCCAATCCTAGTGAAATATTTTGCTTACATGGTACAGGATATTTGAAGATCTCTATTTGTAGAATAAGAATTTGTCATAAATGAGTTTCTCCTAAGTAACAAATCACAACTTGCAAGGTATTTGGTAGGTGATAAATCTTTGTAGTTTAAAATGACACACAGTTACACAGTTTCTACCTTTCTCTCACATAATCAGCATTGATCACTATATCCAGGTTCCTTACAGACAGTTATTTTGTAATTTCCTAATTTCCAATGATAACTTCCCCCTGGCTCACCCTCATTTTTACAAATAAATTTATTTGTTGATGCAAGATGATCGTTTGTCTTATGCTTCTTTATTGATCTTGTATTGAGGGAGTTCATGAAGTTATTACTCAATGAGTTCAATTTGTTTTGCTTTCTTAGTCTTAGAAATTCAATGGGCTACATCTAGAGGGAAATTATTTTTAATTATATTAGATAAATCAAATATTGTGTACCTATTATCAGCTTTCCTAATATTTCATAATAAAATTCATAAAATCTTGTTCCAAGATATTCCTGTAGCCTTTTGATCTGTTTGTCATGTACTATAAAAATAGCTCCTAATTTCTCTTTCTTTCATTTTTGGTAAGAAAAATGTTAATCTTTTTATAGATGCTTCAGGGTAATAGGCCCTACATTTTTTAATATTATAGTTACTTTCATTATGAAATTTTACATCTATTATTTTCCATTTTGTAGTTCCAAAAGGGACTTAACACTGGTATTGATTTTAATTACTTTAAACGTGTTCTTCCCATTACCTTTTATTTCAGAACTACTATATCTCCTAATATATTTAGTCTTTTCTTTGATGTCTATTTGCTAATATCAGTAAATTAGAAATTTTGACTGGCCATGTGCTAAGTGCTAGTGACATAAAAGTGGTAAAATTCTTGTGCTCAAGGATATTACATAATAGGCGGAGAGACAATATATAAATAAAGAAATATATATTGCATAATGGAGAGTAGAATTAAAGTAAACTTAAAGGGGAAGGCTTAATTAACTCCAAGGGGAAAGAAGGGGAACAGAAAAGAAGACATGCTGAAGAGGATACATATAACCTGAATCTGGAAAGGAGTCAGGAATTTCAAAAGGTGGCACTGAGAAGGCACAGCATTCTGATGTAAAGGCACATTGATGAGACATGTAGTGATATACTGAATACGGGGGATGACAGTATCTTGTCTGGAGAAAACCAAGGTATTTCATTCCATCGCCTTTATCCTTGTGTTAAGGCAACATTTTGATTTGAATTTCAAGCTTTAGGTTTTTATCTTTCTTTGGCACACATTAAGTATTTTACATTTATTTATTACAAATTGACCTTTTTTCCTAATTAGAGAAAAATTCCACAAGAAAACCTTGAGTTTTCTGGAGGCACATTGAGTGATTAATGACAATTTTTCTTTTCTGACTCACTCTTTAATATGGAAGCCGTATTTTTTTTGAATGATGATAATATCTTAGAGCCATACAGAACCATAATGGGCTTAAAGTGTCTCTCAGAGCATATATATTTTATATAAATTATTCCTGATGCATTTTATGGTATATTTTAAATAGAAAATAGTTTACCATATATGCCTCTGTGTGTGTTTGTGTGTGTGCATATACACATATACTAATATATAGTACATATATTAGTATATGTGCATATACACATACAATTATTTGAAATACATGAATAACTTGAGAATATTGGCACTGACAGTTTTTGCAATAATTCATAAAGGCAATGTAATATTATAGTACTTTGGAGCAGCTTGTCCAATAATTCCTATGCCAATATTAAGTTGATTTTTATAACCTTGAGATTTTTTTGGCATAGAGTTTTTACTGTTACCCAATATAGTGGTTTTGTTTTTTGTATTTATAGATTTTTTTAGTGAAGCAAACTGTGAATGATATTTATAAAATAAATAAACACATTATTGTCCAATATCTCAAAAGTTCAATGATATTCTCATCTTTTATAAATAAGTAGGTGATGTTTCTTGTTATGAAAGATGGGGTCAATATTTTGTCTGATAAGAAACTGACACATGCTTTGCTAATAATTTCTTTGGCACAGTATTTTGACCAATAATTTTAGATCTTATTCAGCCCCACCAAACTCTAGGTTTCCATAGAAGCTAGAGTTTCACTTATTTTCTTTGACATAATAGTAGCAAGCAGTTATATAATACTTTAAAGCTTCCAAAGTGTTTTATGTGTTTTATCTCAATTGATTCTCACAACAATTGGGCTATAGGTACTATTTATTTTCTAAAGGAAAATAAAACAGAGAGATGTTAAGGTAATTGTCTAGGGTCATGCAGCTAATACATATCTGAAGGAGCAGTTAAACTCGGATCTTCCACAATCCAAATCCATCCTTTTTTCCATTAGGCAACCTAGAGACCTTGGTGTTGAAAAGAGAGAAGTGAAGCATTTGTTCAGTAGTACATATTAAAGAATTATGTGAAGTTAGGTCCAGAGTTGTCAAAACAATAGGCAATTTTCATAAATTTGGCTACAATCAAAGAATAAAACTGTGAATAAGCTTTTGTATATCCATGACTACCTCTGGATTGTCTGAATTTTATACATACATATATATAATATTTATTTGCATATATAATGTATGCATAGGATATATATGTGTATATGGTATATATGTATGTGCATGTGTATATACATATACATATATATATATACATACACACATATGTATATCTATCTATCTCTTCTGGAATGTTGACTATTATTTCTTTTAGACTACTCACCATTCCTGCCAATCTTCTTAAGTCTCTAAGGACTTAAAAATCTTACTAGGAAAGATATTTTTCCCTCTTCACTATCTCCTGACATCTTTTAATTTTCTCTCCATGTCAATGTTCATGCAAAAGGACAGTAAAATAAACATAAAGTGAAAAATTGACCAATATGATTTTTTTTCTAGGAGGATCCCTTTTTATGTAGATTAGACTCTATCGATAGGTATTCTATGGTACTTAGAAATCAGGGAGCCAAATCTTCAGTTTAGCTCTACTATTGACTATAGTTAAGTCTACGCAGAAGTCTAGTCTGTGTAACAGAGATGTTGCTATTTCTATAAAAGTCTATAATTTCTCTCTTTCTTGAGTCAGCAATGGTAACTAAGAAGACAGTGAGCTATCTAGGCAGTTGTATAAAAAGAAGAAATGCTTCAAGTACTTTACTCAGTTATTGCTGAGAGGGGGATGGTATCTTGCTATAAGAGAAAAATTGACCCCATCTTTCTTAACAGAAGATATCACTTAGGTATTTTCAAAAGTGAGAGTATCATTGAAGTTTAAGCAGATAGTTTACAACAAAATAAATATAGGTTCAATATCCTTTAAAATAAAAATAAAGACATCAGTTGGCATTAATCATCCTACATTATTTCTCTTTTTCTCCTAAGGATCTTTCCTGCTTTAAATCTCATGTCTATATTATGGTTTTTGGTTCTAGCATTTTCTCACAGGCTGTCACATCTATACAGGGAAATTCTGCAACTGGACATTTCCAATATCATGCAAGAGCTAAACTAGACTTACATTGTGTCAGAGTACATACATTTCTTCCTACCAAACAGTATTTAACAAGGAATGTGTCTTCCTTTTATATGTGGGGATGGAAAACCTAATAATGTACTTACTGTTAGGCATAGATTTAGCAACCAAATTAAATGGAAATAGCTCAAAGGCATGCATTGTTTCAGTCTTCTCAGGGAATAATTTTGTTAGTAAATATTTTAAAGATGTACAATACAATGATATATAATTTTGAGAATAATCTGTTATTTTATTAAAATGGGAAAGTTCTGGTGAGATAACTCAGCTTTTCAGTCAAAGAAAGATACTTACAGTGTTAGAGTAAGGGTTCCCTTTGTATTACTAGTAGGTTATTTATAAATGCTGGAGTGGGAGTAGAACTGAGACTTTCTGATCCCAAGTCCAAGTGAGGTGTAGTGATTAGAATATTTGATTTGGAATTAAAATCAAGAAGACTTGGGTTCAAATGCCACCTTGGATGCTTGAGCCAGACAATCTGGCTGAGCCTCTAGTTCTGTTTAAGCTCTTTTGTGAATAATGGAGATGATAACAGAAGCTGCCTCCAAGAGTTACTGTGGGGATCAAATGAGAAAATATCCAAAAAGTGTTTTGCAAAACCTAAAAAATTGCAATAGTATCAGCTATACATGTTAGTATTAATTGGTATTAATACTATACCTCTCCATTTAAATACTAAAATATAGTATAAACCTGTGAAGGGTAAATATTCTATAATTCAAACTATAAACAGTCATAAAGGAAGTATGGCATATCAGAGTGCTATATCTGCAGTTAGAGGATCTGGGTTAAAATCCTGGCTCTATTGTACACTACGTGTCTTTGGACAATGAGCTTAACCTCTCTATGCCACTTTTCCTATTTGCAAAATGAGGGATTTAAACTGCAATATTCTTTAAATCCCTTCTTAGTCATAAATTAGAAACTTTTGACAGACCACTATAAATACATATTCTCAGCTAATTGTTAACCTGGGCGTGAATTTTTATTTTTTTTTCATTTCTGTACCTTGAGTATTCACTCGACTTTCAAAGTCTGCATCCCTTTTGCATGGTGATAGAGAGTCTTCATGGATAATTATACCCTAAAAGCTTGATCTACACATAAATACACTCACACACACATACATACACACACATGCACACATATACACACACACACATGCACACACATACACACACACACGCACACACACACAGACAAACCATAGATCAGTTAGTGGCTAAGCCTTTAATTGTTGCACTAGAGTGAATTTAGCTAGGGTAACCCTTAATAAGGAGACCAGCAGTCCATCAGCAAGTTTACAACAGAAAGGTTGTCAAGGACCAGCTAGAATTCACAGTTCAGTGGCTTAGTCCTTTAGCATTCATGTCTCTTTCCTTGCTGTGAAGTGTCATTTAAATGTGCCTTACACAGAGAAAATTTAACTAACATGGCATTATTTTTAAGCTCCTCTTGTAAAATTTGACTAATTTAACAAAATAAAAATCTACTGACTTGCAGCCTTTAGGATCCCCTGGGTCCTTTATAGGTCTTTCTGCCAACTCTTTCAACTCTCTAAACAAGAACCCATGCCTCCTAGGAAGTTCCAGAATTCTAATTAACATAAAGCTAAGAAGTTTTCAAGGGTTTTAAATGCAAGGCAAATTAAAAATTGATCCATGGAATAATTTTACCCCTCTAACAGTGAATTAAATGATTTCTTGGGTTTGAATAGTCTTTATCTTCTTGCCAGGCATTCTTCCCTTGTACAGAGAATACCTGATTGTTTTAAGGCAGAAGGAAGTTCATAAGTCTCTCAGAAAAGTTGTGCTGATGAACAGAACAATTATTCACAGTTTCAAATATTACATGGAGTCAATTATACATTCCAAATTTACCCCATAAATGGTATTCTTAAGCAAAATGCCTGGCATTTCAATGCATTAAGCTCTATTTTCCCTGTTGCTGGATGTTTAATTTTGGAACTTTTGTACGTTTCCCATAATAACAGTTTGAGACAGTGGAGAAAATAAGTGATAATAAGCTTCTTTCTTTTTTAGAAAAAAATTCTCAAGATGAGAGGTGATTATAAAAACTAAATTATTGCCAAAAAAATGCACGCAAAAAAATCATTCACAGACAAGGGGAAAAAATCCAAATATAGAGAACTACTTTGGAAATAGAGAAAACCTGGGTTCAATTTGAGAGGAGAATACTGAAACAAAGAAACCTTCTTCTACCCCAAAGAATAATGCCAAATGGTCACCTTCCCAAAAAACAACTCTTTGGAGAACTTAAAGAAGACTTTAAAAATTAATGACAGAGATAGAGGAAAAATTTTAAAAGAAAAATAAGAATAATACAAGAAAAATATGAAGATAATGACAAGAAAGTCAAGCAACTAGAAAAAGAGATCCAGAATCTAAAGGAAGAAGATGACTGCTTGAAAATAAGAACTGGGTAAGGGAAAGCCAGCAAAGTTCTAAGAGATAAAGAAATAGTAAAAAAAAAAAATCAGCAAAGTATAAGAAATTGAAAAAATAGAAGAGAATGTGAAACATCTCACAGGAAAAACAGCAGATGTAGAGAACAGATCAAGAAGTGAAAACATAAGAATGGCTGGATTACCAGAAAGTTGTGATCATAAAAAGAATTTTGATGCAATAATACAAGAAATAATTCAAGAATATTGCCCTGAAGCATTAGAACAAGAGGAGAAAGTAAAAATAGAAAAAAAATCTACCGATCACCACCTGGAAGAGATCTTATGAGGAAAATTCATGGGAACATTATACTTAAATTCAGAAGCCCCCAGCCCAAAAACAAAATATTAAAAGGAATGTGGAAAAAATGATTTACATATGAATATACCACAATTAGAATCACACAAAACCTAGCAATGGTGACACTAAAAGATCACAGGTCTTGAAACAACATATATTGAAGAACAAAAGAACAGGTCCTCCAACTATAAGTATCACACCCAACAAAGCTAAATATATTCTTGAACGGAAAAAAAAAATAGACATTTGGTCAACTGTCAGATTTTCAGGACTCTGTTAAAAAACCCTGAACTCAATAGAAGATTTGACATAGGAGAACCAAGAGAAATATAAGGTACATACCAATGACCAATTACAAAGGTCTAAATAAAAACAGAATGTTTACCTTTTATGTACGGAAAGTGTAAAACTTATGCCTAATATTGCTACTAGCAATTAGGCAGCTTATAAGAAAGATTGGGGTGGACCTGAGTGTGATATGACTTTAAAAATAAAAACATTCAAGAAGATGTAAAAGAGTAATTATCTTATATAAATGAGATGTAAGAACAAGAACCAATACAGAAGAATTACATGATGGGTGGTTTGTTAGTTCTGGAAACCTACTTTCATTAGGAATGGGATTAAGAAGGGAAAATACATATACATCTAGAAGAGTATAAAAGTCTTCCAAATTAAAAAAAAATAAATAAAACTAGGGAGATAGGAAGGGGAGAGAGAATATAGAAGGGATCTTTAGAGGAGAGGGTGAGGGTATGGTGGGGTATAGAAGGGTATTTAAATTTAAGGGAATGGGAAGATAAAAGAGGGAGCTTTAGAGGGGAGGGGGACAGAAAAGACCAAAGGAGTGCACAAAAGGGAGTTAGGTTTATTGGAATGGGATGATAAAGGAGGGATTGCTGGAGTGGGGTAGGTTAAGTAATAGGAGGGCAAGGTAGTAGGTAGAAATAAAATAGTGGAGTAAGGAGAGACAGAAAAAAGATATACACAAACATAAAAACAAGAATAGAAGGAGACTCTTTTAGAGAAAGTATACGTTTATATATTTATGTATGTGTGTATATGTATGCATGTGCATATAAGTCTACTTGTATGTATATGTTAATATATATCTATCTATCCATCTATCTATCTATCTATCTATCTATCTATCTATCTATCTATATGCTCAATTTTAGCCTTGAGGTGGTGGATATGGGAAAGGAAGGGATACAAAACAACAAAGTATGTACAGCAGAGAGCAAAAGAAATCTACAAAGAAGCAAAGAAAAGATGGACAGTTTTCAAATTAACACACAGCATTTAATATATAGGCTTTCCTCAAATGATAAGTAATCACTATATATTTCTAATCCTCTTCTAAGTTCTGCTTTGCAATGACATACTTTTTTCTTATTTTATATTTAAATTTAACATTTAAGTTTATGATGTTTCTTTTGTCTTTTCTTATGTATTTATTTTAGTGTTTGTCTAAAAGAAAAAAAGAAAAAAATCAAATTTTCTTTCTGTTTTCAAGAATTTGTTCATTTACTCTAGCTTCTTTTATTTTCATTTATTTACTTAATATTTTATTTTTCTAGAGATACATGTAGAAACAAATTTTAACCTTCCTTTTTAAAATTTTGTTTCAAATTTTCTCCCTTCCTCCCTTCTCAAATGCACCCCCCCCAATTGAGAAGGCAAGCAATTACAAATAGGTTATATGTATTTAGTCACACAAAGCATTTTCATAATAGTCATGCTGTGAAAGAAAATATAGAAAAAAAAACTCATGGAAAAAATAAATGAAAGGGGAATATGTATGCTTAAATCTCTATTTAAGCACCATTGGTTCTTCCTCTGGAGGATAACATTTTTTGTCATAAGTCATTGAGAGTTGTCTTGGATTGCTGTGTTGCTAAGAATAGCTAAGTTTTTCATAGATCAGCATCTTACAATACTGCTGTTACTTTTTAAGCCTTCCCAGATTTTTCTGAAAGTATATTGATTATAATTTCTTATATATAGTATATAGTACATCATAATCACAAATCCCAATTTGTTCAGCCATACCCCAAATGATGAGCATCCCCTCAATTTCTAATACTTTGCCCCCCAAAAAGAACTGCTACAGATATTTTTAACATGAGTCCTTTTCATTTATTTATCTCTTTTGGGTTGCAGACCTAGCAGTGGTATTGCTAAGTTAAAGGTATACATGTTTTTATAGACTTTTGGTCATAGTTCCAAATTGCTCTACTGAATGGCTGACTCAATTCACAGCTCCTCTTACACTGCATTAATGTTTTATTTTTACCACATTCACTCCAACATTTGTCATTTACCTTCATTTTCATATTAGACAATTTGGTAGGTATGAGGTATTTTATTAATTTGCATTTCTTCGATCAAAAATGAGTGAGAATGTTTTTATATGACTATAGATAGCTTTGATTGCTTCATCTGAAAACTAATCATATCTTTTGATCATTCAGTAATTGGGGAATTCCTCTTAATTTTTATAAATTTGACTCAGTTCTCTATACATTTGAGAAATGAGGCCTTTATCAGAGAAATTTTATCCATTTTTTTCACAATTGCAATTGTTAATTGTATTTCCCTCCATTCTGTCTCTCCCCTTTTTATTCTATTCTCTCTCATTCACCTTGTCCCTCCTCAACTGGTTTGAATGTGACAACTTGTTCCCCAATCATCCCTCCCTTCTGTCACTCCCCTTTCTCTTAATGCTTTCCCCCTACTTTCTATAGGATAAGATAGATTTCTATACCTAATTGAGTATGTGTGATATTCCTGCTTTGAGCTAGTGCGGATGAGAGTAAATTTCCCCTTTTCTGTAAAATCTTCTTGACACTTTTATGCGAAATAATTTACCCTTTTCCCTTACTTTCAGTACATTCCTCTCTCACCCCTTAATTTTATTTTTTTAGATATTATCCCTCCATATTCAACTCATACGTATGCCTTCTGTCAATATACTCTCCTTCTAATTACCCTAATAATGAGAAAGCTCTTGTGAGGTACAAATATCATTTTCTTATGTAGGAATGTAAACAGATTAACCTTATTAAGCCCTTTATGATTTCCCTTTCCTTTGTACCATTTTATGCTTAATTGTTGTATTTGAAAGCCAGATTTTCTATTCAGTCTGGTTCTTTTCTCAAGAATGCTTGAAATTTCTCTGTTTCATTTAACATTCTTTTTTTTTTTTTTTTTTTGCCCTGAACAATTATGTTCAGTTTTACTGAGTAGGTGATTCTTAGCATTATCCTAGCGCCTTTGCCCTCTGGCATATCATATTCCAAGAGCTCCAATCCTTTAATGTAGAAGCTGCTAATTCTTGTATTATCTTGATTGTAGTTCCATGATACTTAAATGGTTTCTGATTGTAATTATTTCTCTCCAACCTGGGAACTTTGGGAATTAGAATCATATTCCCAACAGGTTTTGTTTTAAGATATCTTTCAGGAGATTTTCAGTGAATTCTTTCAATTTCTATTTCATTTGTTTTCCTTGACAGTTTCTTGAAAGATAATGTCTAGGTTGTTTTTTTTTATGATTTTCTGGTAGTTCAATTTTTTTTTTAAATTGGATCTATTTTCCAGGTCAGTTGTTTTTCCAATGAGATATTTCACATTGTCTTTTTTTTTTCATTCTATTGGTTTTGTTTTATTGTTTTTTTTTTTATTTCTGAGAAAGTCATTAGCTTCCATTAGTTCCATTTTATTTTTTAAGAAATTATTTTCTCCTGTGAGGTTTTGAACCTCCTTTTCCATTTGGCCAATTCTACTTTTTGAGGCATTTTCCTCCTCATTGGCTTTTTCAACCTTTTTTTAACCATTTGGTCTACTATGTTTTTAAGGTGTTATTTTCTTCAATAGTTTTGATGTCTTATTGCAAAATTATTGACTTGTTTTTCACAACTTTCTTGGATCACTTTCATTTCTCTTCCCAATTTTTCCTCTACTTGTTTTTCAAAATTCTTCTTGAGCTCATCCATGGCCTGAGGCTAATTTATAGTTTTCATGGAGGCTTTAGATATAGGAACTTTGAGTTTATCATGTTCTTCTGAGTGTATGTTTTGAATTTCCTTGTCACCATAGTAATATATAGTATACCTGTATAAAAATGAACAAACTCTATATAAATTTGTTTATCTGATATATTCACTGTAAATATTTATATAATCTTTTGATTTTAGGTTTTTTTTTTGATATAGCAACAAAACTTTTCTTTCAGTTTTGCCCAGTTATTCCTTTTACATTATAGAGATCTGGAAAATCTATGGAAATGTTTTTAGTCTTCCCTTCATACCAGAGGAAAAATCTGAATTACCATGTTGTTGAAAGATGAGACATGTTGACATTATAGCATGCTAGACATATATTTTCTTGGATTTCTGAATTTCTAAACTTTTTCTGTGTTGTCTGCTAGACTTCATGTGTCACCTCCAGCTTCCATAAAACTCCTGAAAAGTTTCCATTTAATTTCTTATGAAAAACTTCAATACATCAAAACTGATATGGGGGAAATCATGATGTGGAATCAATAACTGTATAATTTACCTGGCTTATTTTGTCCGTGATAGTTTCCTTCTGTTTTTCTTTCTTACAAAATACTCACCTACCATAGTTTTAACAGTTTGTTTCATTTATCCTTTTAACTTAAAAGATCAGAGAGATGGCACCCTTTTAAAACTGATTTGTGTTTGAATCCAAGTGTAACCACATACATTTTAACTCCCATGGAAAAATACCCTTGGCTAAGTCATAACTGATTGTTACTCCAAAGAGTGACCTTTAGAAAAGTTCAACTGCCTCTCAGTTTTGTTTCTAAGTGTATTTGCACTGGCTTAAAGTAAATGAAGGAAAACTGAAGTGACTTCAAAGTTAATAACATGTAGTTTAAGTACATACCACTTGTTATTTGAATTAGAAAAGCACTAGTAGCAAGTGGCTGAGAATGTACTTTCTCATGATTACCTATTTTATAGAGTTTCATGAAAATGAAATATATACATATATGAGTGTGTATGTCTATTTATGTGTGTATGTGTAAAAATACATGCATGAATATATGCACATGTACTTACAACATTTCAGGACTTAAAAAAACCATCTTCTTTATCTTGATATGTTTGCTAAATACAAAGTTTGACTTCTTAAAAATCAATAATATAATTACCATATTTCCTTTTTTTTGATTTTTCAAAAGTAGTCATCTTATTTAAGGGGCGTTTGGGATTGGGGAACAAGGGAGAATTAGCTATGTAACCATTTTGGGCAACTAATGATCTAGGTAGGAATCTTATTTTAATAATTGCCAGTGAGTTAAATTATGAGACAAACCCTAAGACAGCAGGACAGCCCTAAAATGACATGCAGGAGGCAAAAGTGTGTAGGCAGTTATTAAATGGGTGTTTGAACGCAAACAAACATAAATACATGTTCAGTGTAATTGAAAGAGTCTGCCATGATAACAATATAAGTAGACCATACAAACCACTATTTATTTCTTCACTTAGGAATGTACTTACTTGTAACTTGATTAGCTAGTGGCTGAAAAGGGTTAATAGAAATGACAAACTTCACATAGCCAAGTCTTTGGGAGTATATTAAAAAAAATTCAAATTTATTTATAAAGTTTAAGGATTCCTTTATGTTGGTCTAGGTATCCCAATTTTATCACATCACAGTGAAATAGGATGAAAAAATTAAACTTTTTTTTTTCCTGGTAAAAGATGTAATAACGATGAATCATTATAAATTTATCTTTGAAAATGCTTCTGTTTTTAATAACTAGAAATAATGTAACCAAAGTCTTTGGTTCAATGACCTCTAGTTAAAACTTGAATAATATAGAGATAGCAAACACTTTACCACATAATAAGGATCACAGAAAGCAAAATTACTTGTCTGTTTTAAGTCTCTCTTTTCCAATTAGATGTGATATTGTCTCAAGCCCTATACTGTGGGAAAAGATTTGAAATATAGGCAGAATATATTTTCTCAGGAGAGAGTCTATGTGGTCATCCTCCCTTCTTCTATTACAAAAGTAAGGAGTTTAAGATCATGGAGGAAAAAGAACTGAAGCCTGTGGAGTATGTGTCATGATCAGGCAGAAAATAGTAGAAATCACAGAGATGATTTCTGGGCTGAAGCATCAGCAGATAAAAGAGACTATAATGATTTTTAATGCCAAGTTTACTTGAAACCTTGGAACCCTTCAATGAGATTAGCTCTAGAAACAGAATTTAGAGTGAACCATCACCTTATCTTAATTTCATAAAAATAATTTTGAAGGAAAAATAATTGAAAGTAAAATGAAACAAAAAGCACACCAATTTTTCTAGTGACAAAAATGGAGATATTAGAGAGAAGAAAGAAGACTTGACCTTTGCAAGAATTATGGAGAAGTGTGCTAGATATTAGAAAATGGAAAGAAAAAAAGACATTTACTAGGTAGTTGAGTAAATGAAAATACAAATAAAGCTTCAAAACAGATATGACTATCAGATAGTTTACTGCTTGAAGGGAAATGAAGTTTTTCATCCAATCGAGAATGAGATAGTTGAGTAACAGAAGTTATCAGGGGAGGGTTATATAGTAAGAAGGCAGTGAAGAAGAAAATTAAAATAATAACTGGGGATTCTCTGTGTTGTAGTACTGGGCTAGCTATTTGTCTAGCTGATAATAACAACAAAGAGATCTGTTGCCTTCCTTGGGCATGAATCCAAGTTATAATAGAGAACTTCCAAAGATTTATCAAAATGGATGGCAACTACCCATTTATGATCATATATGCAGGTAAAAATGACATTTGCTGCAAAGTATTGCCAAATGATATGCAAACTTAGGCAAGAAATTGAAGACCATATGGACACAGGCTATGTTTTATTAATTTTGCTAAATGAATTCAAGAGATACAGGAGAAAGAAAAATTATATTTGGTAAATGAAGATTTAGCTAAGAAAGAGATTTGTATTTCTGGATCATGGGTTCCAATAGAGGGATGAGAAATTCCTGGCTAGAGATAGAGTACATCTCATAAAGTCTGATAGAGAGGCAGAGAAATGTCTCATTGCAAAGAGGACTGGCCCTGTAGTCAAGAAGTTTTTAGTTCTAATCTGGCTTCAAATGCTTATAAGATGTTTGACCTTGAGCAAATCATTTATCCTCTGTTTGCTTCAGTTTCCTCAACTGTAAAATGGGAAACATAACAAGCTTACTTCCCAGGGCTATTATGAGGATCAAATGAGATAACTGTAAAAAGCACTTAGCATAGTGCTTGGAACATAGTAGGGAATACATAAGTCTTTATTTCTGTCCACCCTTTCTCTTTCACTCATGATAATAATATATTTGCCAGATGGTGTGAACATCTAATCAAAAGTAATTCAAAGTAAAATGAATGCCAGAAGGAGAAAGCTACATATTTATATCCCCTAAGTTAGATAATATAGGAAATAGGAAGAAGGAGAAGAAGAAGAAGAAGAAGAAGAAGAAGAAGAAGAAGAAGAAGAAGAAGAACAAGAACAAGAACAAGAACAAGAACAAGAAGAACAAGAAGAACAAGAAGAAGAAGACAAAGAAAAAGGAGAAGTACAAAGAAGACGGAGGAGGAGAGTTGATGAGAAACCTAGAAATTAATAGGAGGGGAAAAAAAAAACAAGAAACTAGTAGTAAAACTCCCATGGTTTCAAATGTCTATATTCAAAGCCTCAGAGCTTACAGAAAAAACAGAAGGAACTGTATGTAATAATATGAAGGTGCAATTTAAACTTTATATGTACCAATAGGAGTTAGTGGAATGAAACTAATGTCTGTACTATGACTCTGGATGGGTATACCTTATTCAAAAGAAATAACACAATGAAAAGTGGGCATGTAGTGGGATTGTGTATCGAGAAGTTATCCATATAAAAAAATCCAGCAACCACAGCAAAGAAGGCTGGTAGAGAATATTTGGATGATGTTTAAGGAGTGTTTTTATCATTAGAGTTTAGTACAAACTACCTGGGGGGAATAGAGTAAGGAAAAATTCCCAAGAATCAAAGAAATGGAGTAGCAGGTAGAGTCAAAATGGCAGAGTGGGAACATGAACTCCACTGAACTCTCCCAAATTCCCCAGCAAACTAAAGGAACATATCAAATTGAATTCTGGAGTTGTAAAACCAACAAAAGATCAGGTGAAGAAAGTTCTAGCCTAAGACAGGTAGGTAAGAAAGATCTGTTTCACCAAAGTGGGAGATGTCCTAGAATGGAGTGTGGAACAGGCAGTAGGACTTGAAGATGGATGCATCAGTGCCAGCAAGAGTTTCTGGAACTCTTAGCCCATTGATGGAAAGGGGGTCAGACAACAAGTCAGAAAGACATTACAGCAGAACCTTTGCTGGCACTGGTTTCAGGATCTTGTTGAATTGCTCATAGGAAGTTCTGAGTTACATTCCCCAGTTGAAGAGGAGCTCTAGTACTTCTGCACAAAGGGAAACAGGAGCCTCATTCATTGTTTCAGGGTGAAGAATAATGCTTGTGGTCACTCATGAGGGAGCAGGGACCCTGATCTAAGTTCTCAGGAAGAAAGGAACACTGGACATTGAGGCTACAAGAGAATAAAAGACCTGTTCACAGTTCCAGGGTCAAAATAACTGCTGGTACTTGTGGCTACAGGGGAACACTGTTATATCTTGGGTAAAGACAAGTTAACAGATCCGAAGAATGGTAACTCCAACTATTGTTGGAAACATAAAAAAATTAGACCCCAAGAACTAGTTCTGAAACAAGGTAGGAAAAACTTGAACTTTGGGACAGTGCACACTCCACCCTGGGAGTAAAGTCCTACTTTAACATAAAGTTAAAAGTCAAGAAAGTTAGAAAGTCAGAAAAGACTCGAAAAATGAGTCAACAATGAAAAAACTTTACCATAAAGAATTACAATGGTGTCAGGGAAGATCTAGACACAAATTCAGCAGAAGTCGATGATCTCAAAACAAAGCATCAAAGAAAACTGTGAATTGGACAACAATCCAACAAGTCTTCCTATATGAAATTTAAAAAGAAATAAAAATAAAATAAGAGAGGTACAAGAATATTGGAAAAGAAATGAGGGAAATGCAAGATAATTATGAAAAAAGTCAACAGCTTTGTAAAAGTGGCACAAAGATACTCAAAAAAAAAAAATAACACATAAAACAATATTGTCCAAGTGGTAAAAGAGGCACAAAAATCCATTGAAGAGAACTCCCTAAAAAGTAGAATTGGCCAAATGAAAAAAAAGGTCCAAAAATTAACTTGAAGGAGAAAAGAACTCCTTAAAAATTAAAATTGGGCAAATGGAAGCTAATGACTTTCTGAAACATTGAGAAACAATAAAACAAAATCAAAAGAATAAAAAAAGAAGATGATGGAAAATATTTCTTTGGAAAAATAACTGACCTTGAAAATAAATTGAGAAGAGGTAAGTTAAGCATGATTTAGCTACCCAAAAGCTATGATTAAAAAGAATTGCCTACACATCATCTTGCAAGAAATTTATCAGGGAAAATTGCTCTGATAACTGAGAATCAGAGGATAAAACAGAATTTGAAAGAATCTACAGATCATCTCCTGAAAGAGATCCCCCAAGTGAAAAGTCCTAGTAGTTTCATAGCAAAATTCCAGAGCTGCCAGACCAAGGAGAAAAATATTTAAAGCAGCCAGAAAGAAATACTTAATATATAATGCAGCCATAAACTGTATCACAAAAGATTTATCAGTTTCTACATTAAAGTATCAGTGGACTCAGAACATGATATTCCAGAAGGCAAAGGAGGCAGGATTACAAAACAAACAAAGAAAAACAATATCAGCAATTTACTCAGCAAAACAGTATAATCCTCTAGGGAAAATTTAGAAATTTAATAATATAAAGGATTTTCAAGCATTCCTCAGGAAAAGAACAGAGCTGACCAGAAAAATTGACTTTCAAACATAAGACTAAAGAATTAAAAGGAAAATACAAAATCAAAACATAAGAATTCAATAACACTAAAATGTTTGTGGTTGTTGTCCTTTGTCTTCAGAGAGAACCAAAATGATGTCACCATTGTAAAGTGAAATTTTAGTGTTTCTGACTGTGGCTAATTTGACCAATAGGAACTCAGAATGCTCTACTCCTATATGGGAAGATGATAGTTGTAATCAATGAGATTTTTATCATTATTAGGAAAGTTAGAAGGAGATAGGACATGAAAATAAATCTTAGTTTCCTGGCATGGTACTCAGACTGTCCATGTTTCACAGGCATACAACAATGAGGTCAGCACAACAGTTCTGTAAGACCTTCAGTTTGGTAGTCATTCTAATACCTCTTCCCTCCTAAACTTTTCTTTGGAGTCTCCAAACACTTAGCTAGTTCTGGAAATATGTGTGTAAACCTCATTTTCAATGTGTACATCCCTGAAAAGTACACTACCAAGTTAAGTGAACTTATCCACAGCATTCAAAACATCTCCATTTGTTGTAACTAATGGTTCCACATATGGATGGTGTGGTGGTGGCTGATGGAGCACAGCCAGAAAAGAATTCATCCATACTTTGTTGTACCTCATAAGAGACTGCATTGAGTACATAATTATCTGCAAACAGAAAATCATGCACCAACTCTCCCTCCACTTTCATCTTGGCTTATAGTCTTTTCAAATTGAAGAATTCACTATCAGCATGGTAGTTGACCTTGATGCTGTGTTCATTCTCATTGAAATTATCTGACAACATGGCTGAAAATATCGTGCTAAAAAGCATGGGAACAAGTAAACAATCCTGTTTTACTCCACTGGTGACTGAGAAGGCATGAGAATATTGTCCACTATCCAGAACCCGGGAAAACATGCCATCATGAAATTGAAGTACAGTGCTGATGAACTTCTCTGGACAGTCAAATTTTGATATAATTTTCCATAAGCCCTCATGACTAACAGTGTCAAAGGCCTTGATCAGATCTACAAATGTCGTGTACAGACCTCTGTTCTGCTCCTGGAATTTCTCCTGGAGTTGTTGGGCAGAAAACACCATATCAACTGTTCCTCAGCCCTTTCTGAAACTACACTGGCTCTCTGGCAGATGACCATCTTCCAAGTGAAGGATCAGCCTATTAAGGAGGATTCTAGCAAGAACTTTGCCAGTAAGCACTAATAGAGAGACACCCGCATTCCCGCTGTGGTTGTCGCAGGACAATCTATTTCCTTAACCTTTATAGACATGGATAATGGAGATATCCTTGAACTCCTGGGGGATAACTTCTTGCTGTATAGCCTGGAATATTTCAGTCACCTTTAAAGGTGTAGCTTCTCAGCATATAATTGAAGTACAACTGATACAAGGACTTTAAGAGTCGTAGTCTATAGATTCAAATACTTCAAACTAATGATGGGGCAATTATAGTTTGTCTCTTTGCTATGTGGCTGACAGAAGTGTGGGTTTTATTGTCTTAACAAAAGATTCATTTACCTGAGACCCTGCTTTGAGGCAGTAGAGTTGGCTTCTACCATATTTCCAGGTGGGTGTGGGAGAAGACCAGCAAAACCTCAGCACTACCACCTGCTGCTTGGAAGAGTGAATGGAAGGGGGGAACATTTCTATTGAGAAAAGCTGACTGAAGGTCAAAAGTGAGAGTTTCTTTACCCTTCTTTATGATACTACCTAGTACCTGAGAGATGGAAATGCTTCAGTGCCTAGTCAAGTGGAATAGGCCTGGAAAAGTCCTGCAGATTCCTCATTTATATGAGAAAACTGAGGAAAATAGAGAATGTGAGCTTCCCACAATTACACAGCTAATAAGGGCTGCAGATCAGAGTTGAGTTCAGGTCTTCCTGAGGGTACCCTACCACACTATCACTTCAGGCTAAAGGAGATACCAGACAGACTCTCATCGGGCTCCTCTTTTTACTGAACTCCCTTAACCTGGCTAAGCCATTGATGAATTGCATTGGTATGGAACAGAAATCAATGAACAAGTTGAGATACTCACCTTATATAGTAAATTGAATTGTGATTATAGGTTTACCCATTTTTGTCTGTTAAATGTGAATTATAATGATACTTGTTATAATTTTACTAAAATTGGCAATCACTTAAGAGGATTATGGAATGTTAATAATGTAACGATAGATATGGCTGATTTGGAACAAGTTGTTCAGATTATTGATGATGCCAGAAGTCATAGTGACTTGGATCCACCCGAGGCTGCTCAACATATTGCAGACATGATAAATAGAGCACAGGGTTTTTTTAGTGGACTTGCACAAGACCTTGGCCTGTTGGTCATAGGCCTTGTTGGAGTATTTTGTATTTGTATCTGTGCTCCTACCCTGCTGTCCTTGTTCCTCAATACTATACATAACGTGGCGTTCAACCTTTGGATGAACAAGAAAGAGTCATTGTAAAACAAAAAGGGGGAGATGTAGAGAACTTTGAGGGCTTTGAAAGAGCCCCTTATCAAGAGTTCCGCTCCTCCAAGGGAGAGTAGCCGACTTGAGAAGTTAAGTGATAGATTGTTCTCAGGTGCACGTCCTTGAATTCAGGTGTTGAAGTTCCAGGAATCAGGGCCCCTGCTATATAGGATAATTCCAATAAAGAGACCTTGAGGCCTCCCTTTCTACTTACCATGATCTGTTCTGTTTCATGCCTCAATCTCTACCCTTATGGTTTTTTACTATTTAAGCACCCCAACTCCCTGATTTGTTGGCTTAGTATGTCCAGTCAGACTGCTGTGTCCTGCTTGTCTTTTCATCCTTGATTTGTGAGCCCCGTAACCGCCCTGGACCTGCTAGACTGCGCTGGCCACAGCAAAGAATATTATGGAAGTCTTTAACAAAACTACACATATATAGCCTATATTGAATTGCTTGCCTTCTCAGTGGGGATGGCTGGGGAGGGAGAGAGAAGTTTTAGGAACAAATGTTGAGAATTGCTTTTGCATGTAACTGGGAAGTAAGAAATACAGGTAATGGGGTATAGAAATCTATCTTGCCCTACAAGAAAAGAGAGAAGATGGGGATAAGGGAAGGGATGGGTGTGAATTGTTGAGGGGAGGGGAGAGATGGGGAGAAAATTTGAAACTCAAAATCTTGTGGAAATGAATATTGAAAACTAAAAGTAAATAAATAAATTGGGGGTAAAAAGAGTTAAAAGACCAGATTTAAAAGTTACATTGCCAGACTACCAAGTTGGACATTAGGTTTTCTGAATGTATCTAGGTTTCTCAATAGATAACAGGTATTCAGTGAAATACTAAGCATTCCCTGCTTGATTTGATTTACCAGAGATTTTGCTTCACAGGTATTAACTTCAAGAATTCATTGTTGCTCTTCATTAAACAGTACATACAGATATACAATGTTTGATATATCACAGTATGCCCCTTTATAACTTTACTAATAAGAAAAATATTAAATGCTATGTAATAATCTTCCATAATATAATCTATAGTATAATTTCCTACTGAAAAGTAGTATTCTGCTGTCTCATTGAGGCAAAGTTCATATGATCATAGATTTAAAGCTAGATTAGCCTAGCTAATCCAATTAATATTTCCAGATTTGGACATTAAAACAATAGATATGGTAAATTCAGCATGTTCAAAACTAAGCTCATTATCTACAGTCTCCCCAATTTCTGAACTCTTCTTTTACTGAGGGTACCAATATTCTCTCAGTCACCAGGATCCCAGCCTAGCTATGATGTTCTACTCCTCATTCTCTTTTACTCCCCTCACCCCCAATATCTAATAGGTTACCAAGTTCTATCAATTCAGACTTCATAACATCTCTCATACGTACCTATTCTCATCATTGCCATTGCCACCATTACCCTGGGGCAGGTCCTTATCAATTCTTTATGGACAACCAGAATAGCTTTTTAGATTGTCTCCATGCCTGCATGTGTTTTTCTGCTACAGTGGAAAAGACCTTCCCTTCAATGTCAAATCGATCTTTCCAAAATTCAGTTTTTACTATCATTTCCCTATTCAAACAATTCCAGTGATTCCCAATCACCTCCAGTCAGGAAAAATAAAATATTAAATCTTTTGTTTGGCTTTCAATTCCTTTACAACCTTACCCCTTCTATCTTTCCACCTTTCTTACCCTTTACTTATCCTGGAATTCTCTGCAATCCAGAGAGACCAGTCTTTTTGTTCTTCTTCCACAATATACTCCATTTTCAAACTTGATGAATTTTTTTTCTGCCTATCTCCTTTACCTGAAATTTTCTCCTCTCTCCTCTCTGTTTCTGAGTTTCCCTGACTCCCTTCAAATCCCAGCTAAATCTCACCTTTAAAAGTAATCTTTCCCAGTTCTTTTGGCTTTTTGTGCCTTTCTTCTGATATCTCTGACTTCCCTGTATATATCTTCTTTGTACAAAAATCATTTTTATGTTGCTTCTCCTATTAGACTGTGAGTTCCTTGAGAACAGGGACTTTTTTTTTTTGTATCACTAACACTTCTGCAATGCCTGTAATGTATTATTAGGTGCTTAATAAGTGCTTCTTGACTAACTATTCCAGGTTTGTGATTTGTATCAAAAATTCTCCATCTTTATCTTCCATCTGTATGGATAGTCTATGATATGTTCACAGAACAATATGGCTTCAGTTACTCTTGTGTTTTATCGATATCCACCTAAATTATGCATCCCATCCTCAACCTATAATGACACTCTTCCCTTCCTTCTATCAGATCTTTGTCCGTTGATACATTCCCATTTTGTGAACCATTGCACCAACTCTTGGTGATAGCAGAGATCATATTTATTTTGTGCTAAACTTGTAAATTTCCTGTTTTAGGGTTAACTCTCATAATCAATAGATGACAGAGAGACAGACAGATAGATAGACATCTGAGAATATGAATATTTTTCATCTCTTTTTTTCTAGTTATACAATCATGTGAATTTCCAGTTAGCTTTCTTTAACCTCCTTTTTAACCTTTGACACAGTAAATAGACTTGGAGTTTGGGATACCTGAAATTTGAATCCTGTCTCAAACACTTATGAACTGGGTGACCCTTTGTAACTTACTGCTATCCTCAATGTGGTCTTCTTCATATTGGTTGGAATAACAAAAGCACCTATCTCAGGATTGTTGTGAGGATCAAATGAGTTAACATATGTAAACAAACTTTAAAAACACTATACATATATATATATAGCTATTATTAGCATTATCACTATTAGTTTTATTGTTTCGGCTATAACTAGTATCCTCCAGATTGTCTTAAATTATAACATTACCCGCACATTTTTCAATACCAATTAATTTAAAATAATTTTATAGATTATAAAATGTAGATAAAACTGAAATTACCTTGCTTCAGTATGCGATGGTAAGATTTTAGAAAAATAAATGAAAACTCAGAAATATAATTGTCACTTTTCAGATGATAAGGACTGCCAGTTATTTGCCATTAACAGAAATCTGACTTGTAGAACATTTGCTTAGTGGGGGAAACCTCCCTAAAACTGAACTGTGAAGCAAAACTTTCAAACTTGTATGACTTGAATTCCCACAAAACTGCACTATTGATCTGTTTAATGCAATTTAAAACAATGGATGTTTAAAATAATGTTTCTCTGAAGCTTTTGAGACCACAAATGTCATTTGTGATACAATTAGAGCCACTACTGGATGGTATTTACTATGCCCTCAGGAATTTGTTGAATGGGATAAGTATACCTAGTTTGTGTAAAGGATGACTGGGTTCACCACATAGTCCTAAGATTCTACTTATTGATATAATCAAACAGGAACCATACTTGTTCTACTTCACCACTCAGACAAGCAAACATCAATTTCTATTACCCTTTGCTTTCCTTATTTCACATGCATTATTTATTTTGGGTTCTTTTATTTCTGCAACTCTAGTGGTATTGATTTTAGACACAGTAAATATAAATCCTTTCACTAAACTCTGATGCTGATGTTTAATTGTGTCATGGAGGTGACCCTAACTTCCCAAAGGATATGGCCATGGATAGTAAACTCTGTCAGGTCCTATTAAGCTGCAACTACAGATCCAATAATAGCTTACTTTTTTGCCATTTAAAGATCACCCTTATAAATTTTAGTAAGGCTCATCACCAAAAGGTTGACTTTTACTGTGATAAATATTTTTTTTTGTCCCAGAAGTTCATAAAACATCTTTGCTTTCACTTAGATGGCTTGGAAATCTCTTTGATTTAGAACTCATCTTCAGAAATTAAATTATGTTTTTTTGAAGTTTTAAGGGAAGCAAATTAAATGTGTATCATTTTAAAAAGATAAACATCATACATTTTTAAATAATATTTTTTTAAATGTTTATAATGCCAAATCTAGAGCTATAAGGGACCTTAACTTAGAATCAATTAACTTCAAATCCTTAATTTTATATATGAAGAAACTGAAAGAGATTGAATTAGCAAAGGTCACACATAGTAAGTGGTAGAGGTAGGTTTTGAACTTTGATTCAAACCATTCAGTTCTATCTATGTGGCATAAATAAATACAAAATACATGAAGGATATATAGTTTGCCTATGGGCCAGCCAAACTTATCCCCTCATAGGCTGAATTTATATTATAGGGGACAGTTTCTGTTAAACATATAATGAAAAAAAAAACATGGATACCTATAAAATCAACCAGATCTAGTTATTTCCTATGCTAGCTACTATGTTATTAACAGAAACTTAAATAGAATAGAAATACTAATGCAAAACAATAAAAACAATTTTAGCATCTATTCCTCAAATGAATATATTCTCCTGCTACTCTCTTCCAAACAAAGTTTGAGAAGGACATTTTCCTTCCTTTCCTTAATTTTCATTAAATTTATGACTGAATAGGTGAAAGTATCAGAAGCCTTGAGTACCTACAACATATTAACCATTATATTGCTACTGGTTGCAATTTTCTTGTCTCTGTACAGCACTGGCAAACACTGACTGTTCATCTAATCTATTTGTAGCATTATTCCTGGTCACCGGCATAAATTGGGATGCTTTTTAATTTCCATCGAATGCTTAGCTTCTGTTTTCTTCTATTGGCTACTAACACAGGTAGAGAGCAGTTTCATTTCATTTTGAATTGAAATAGTATCAGGTAATGGGCCAAGATAGCTTACATGGAAAACTGGACGAGTAGATGGTATGTGAGTCGTTCACTACTCGTTAGTGTTCTTTACCTGACACACCTAATTAGTTACCAAGGCTTTGCAAACTTATCTAGACAATAACTCAGGTCCATTTACTAGTTCAAACCTTCATCATCCCTTGCTTTAACAACAGCAATAAATATCTAATTTATCTTGTTGGATCAAGTATCTCGTCTCTCTAATCCACCCTCTTGCATACAATTGCCAAACTGCTATCCCTAAAGTGCAGGTGTGAACATGCCATGGTATTGCTCCAAAACCTTCTGGTTTTCTGTTGCTTCTAAGATAAAATATGGACTTCTGAAAAACTGACCTACTATCTATTCCTCACACACAACATTGCATCCTTATGTTTGCTCCCTTCATTTTTAAAGGATGTTACTTCTACATCCTTGTGATGTACTTCTTCCTTATCATTACCTCAGAGAACCCTAATATCCTTCAAAATCTAACTTGATTGCTTACATTAGAGCCTTACTGAGCTTTAGTGATCCTTCCAGCTGATGATATAGCCCACACCTCAAAATTTCCTTTTACTTTCTTTACATGTGTGTATCTGTATATATCCACACATGCATAAACAAGGAATGTAAACATAAAATATACTATATCTATTTTATTATTGTCTCTATACCTATATGTATAAATGTTACCTTTGTATCTTTTTATGAATGTATTAATATATGGACATGTTTTCCCTGATGTCATGCTGTTTTACAATAATAAATATTTCATTGTTGTGTTTTTTATCCCTAACCCCTGAAATGGTACATATTAGAGGATAAATAGATGGGTGTGTGTGTATGTATATATATACACACACACACACACATACACATATACATATATACATACATATATATATACAAATGTGTATATATATACACATATTCTAAGAGTATATAGATAGATATTTGATATCTACATACATATATAGATATACAAATAATCTGAGTATATTTTCTATTTTTAGGATTTTTTCATTTTAAAAAAGAAGTAGAACAAGAATTTCCATAATATGGCAGAAGAGCAAGAAAGATGATACCTCTTGAAAGTTCAAATCTATTACGTGCAATTTGCTATTCCTTTTAAATATACAATTGTTATTGGGTAACTTTATTTTGTCTTTTCTTCCCTCTCCCTCACCTTGGAGATGGCTACCATTTTTAGTTTTATAAATTCTCATAATTTGTATATATTGAGTGATATATGATCTTATTAATGTCATATCTTGTTCTACAACTGCTGGAGAAGTTTTTACCCATATCCTCTAAATCTTCCTTAAAGAATCTGCATTACATACTAGAGAACTTCCACTAGGACTTAAATTTTGGGGGGATATTAATGCAACATTCATAATTATCTTGCTTTTTTTTGTTTTGCCTTCATATATGCTTTCCAGTCACATATATCCTTCTTAACCTTTTTTCCTCCAGAATTGAAATCTGTTCCTGGGCTCTAATGGGTGAAATTTCAAGATAGTTTGCCTGGAATCAAGATATCATACCACTTCTTTTCCATTACCTAAACCATGTTGCCCGTATGCTGGCTATCTTTTTCATTTCCCTTCCATCAAAATTTTAACCACTATTTTGGGACACTGAACTCTGATTGGTGGATTTTCTACTTATCTAGCCTAGAAACAAACTTTCAAATCTCTTTGCAACCATTTCTAAATCATAACATCATATATGTATTCCTCAACTTCTATTTCTCTAGTTTCCCTTTATATTTTCTCTTCCCCATTAGAATGTAAAGTTCTTAAGGGCAGGAAGTTTTTTTCTTTATTTGTATTTGTATCTATTGCACTTAATGCAATTCCTGGCACATAGTATCCAATGTTTTTGTATTGATAATTAATTGATATCTCTGTTGTTGACTATTTTTCCTACTTTTCACATTGTTAGAAAATGGCCTAATACCAGTATCTTTTGTTAGTTCAAATTTAAAGCTGAGATAAAATGTGATACTCGCAAGTCATGAAACGATTAACAACAGGTTTATTTTGACCTAAAATAGCACAAGTGTGCTATACAAATATAGTGGCATATAATTTTTCTAAACCTCATTCTCATATAGAAACACATGTAGTTAATGTGGTATAGTTTTGAGATAGATATCCACAAAGGCTTTGGAAAGATACAAATACATGTAAATGGAACTTTTTGTGCTGTTAGGTAAGATGGATTTTGCATCAAGGGAGGCAATGGATAATCAAGTCCCAAGGACAGCTTTATTGCCTTTCGAGGAAAATTGACCCCTATTGTAAGGAAACTAAAGAAGATTAGTCTTAGCACAACTATTTCATTTATTAAACATTTTTTTAAAAATACCTACGAGTTACATATCATGCTCCATTCTCAGGATATAAAGAAAGGCAATTCCTCTTCTTCAGGAGCTGATAGTCATGGAAAAAAATACTTGTTGCATTCAACTGACATCAAGCCTTTTCATTTTAGTTAACATCAATTTTGATTCCTCTGATGTCATAATCTATCATTTACAGGTATAAGTTCTCAACAGTAGAATATCTCTTTTTTGTTTTAAGATAAACATTTGCCTAGGGCCCTAATACTCTTCATTACCTTTCCAGGATCTATGTGCTTGCTATTGTGTTTGTCCTTTCTTCTTAAAGAAGACCATGACATCAAGATGATGACATGACTCGAAACTGACTCTGATATGAGTGAAGGAGGGCTGTGCAAGGTCGTTAACTTTCTTCTCCTTTGCCATGTGGGTTCTGTGGTCTGATATTCATCAAGATGAGTGGAGATGGCCCAGGATGCAAGGTGAGACCCTGGCCCTTTCAGGCTAAGGTCCTATCACATTCTCACTTTGACTGATATACAACCATTCAATGAATAGACTTCTTTAAGTTTTTATTCAAGGAATGACCCTTTTATCAAAAACATCATCAAACTGGAAGGGTAAGATTCTCAGGGTTCCTGAGCAAAAGTGAAACAACTACTATTGAGTAACTACATTCGCTCTGTGCTAGGTAGGTGAGGATTTGTTGCCCAGTCTACGAGTTCCAGAGTAAGTTGGGTTTAAGGCTTGATCTTTGAGGAAGAAATATAGCCAGTAAACTCAAAGGCAAAGGAAAAGGCATTTTTTGGCCATGGAGTATTCCTTCCCCTGGGTAGAAGACCAGATGACAGGACAGGACAGGAGCTGCTACTCACAAGTTGTGTTTGTCCTTCATTCTCAAAGAGAACCATGACATAAAAATGATGACATGACTTGCAGTTGACTTTGATTTGAGTGGTAAAGGACTGTGCAAGATCACCAGCCTCACTTTCTTCTCCTGAGCCATCTGTGTACAGTGACTTGCTATTCATCAGGATGACTGGAGATGGCCCAGGATGAATGAATTAACTCAGTAGATCACCCATTCAAATGCAGCCATGATCTGAGAGACACACATTCTTATATCCATTTTGTTTTCCTGTAAGAATTGCTACCTTAAATTTAATGACTGGGGATTTCTTTGAAGAATCTTTGCAATATTCTATGCTTCAATGGAAATAGTATGATGCCATTTGCTACAGAAACTTCTGTAAAACTCGTTATCCCTAGAAAATCAGTTTAATTTGTACATTGCCAAGAACACCTCAGACAAGCATTTTCAGTGATGTTTTTTCTCTTCATTTTATTGACACTTAGATTGTTGAATAAAGTTTTCTTTTAGCTTTCATCTGTCACTGAATAGCATTTTATTTTATCATATTTGGGAGACATCCTTTGATGGAAGAGAGTGTTAAGTCCATGTCTGCCTGTATCATTTCATTCAGCAATCATTGATGAAATACCTATATGACAGGTACTATTAAAGATGCTGAGGATACATAGTCAAAAGTAAATAAGATTTGTCATTTAGGATCATGAATTGAATTGGAAAGAATATTCCCAAAATGAAATAGAACAATATTAAAGACAATTTGCATATCAATCTTAGAATACAAATAATAGTGTGAAAATAAATTGCAGATAAAATAATACAAGCTCCATCTTCCGGTTTAAAAAAAAAAACACTTTGCTTTTAATTAACCAGATACATTAGGGTTGTTTAGTTTAGTTTTTAACATCATAAGTGAAAGGGAAAATTTCAAATTCTTTGTGGGAATAACAGGAATTATTATTTCACCACCATTGAAATGCCTCAAAAATAAAATAAGATAATAAAGTAAATGGTTGGGTCTTTTTTACAGAATAAAATATAAAAATTAAAACAAAAGTGAGGAATTTTGTAATAGGAAAATTGATTTTATAAGTTTTCTCTATGCTTCTGTGTTTGTGTACTTTCATCTTTTTTTCTTTTGTCCATGCTCTCCTGCTTGCTACCTGATAAGCTGAAACTGAATGATAAGCATGCCAAACACTAGAAAGCAGTTATTTGTAAAGGAAATTGATGATTATGCAAATAAAGCAGTTGAATATTCATAGAATTACCAAAGCAAAGAATCAGAGGACATCAGTACCCCCAGAATTCAGAACTCCCAAAATTCCAAGGAAACTCAGAGGCTTTTTAGTCAATCAAATGAGGAATGCCATCTAAAACATTTCTAACAAATGATCATCCACTCAAAATATACATTTTTGAGTAAATCACTGCTCTCAAAAGCATCCCCTTTCACTTCTTGAGTACTCCATCTATTAGAAACTTCTTTCCTTTGAATATATTCTAAATATTATTAGCAATTTTTTTTACTTATTTCTTCTATTTATAGGAACAAACATAGCAAATGCCCCTCCTCTAAATAAAAGTTCTTTAAATACTTAGAGACAGTTTTCATTATCATTTGCTCTCCTTCAAACCACCTCTATGCAAAACTTTTCTAATTTTTTTAACCAGTACTTTTAAAGCATGACCTCTAACTTTCTCCTCCACTTTAGTCACATTCCTCATTCAAACTTCAATTTGATGCTGCTCTTCCTAAAATATCTGGCTCAGAATTGAACATAAAACTCAAGATGGCATGATCAAGAAAAAGTATGAGAGAATAAAACCCATTAATTTAACTCAAGATTGAACTATCTCTTTGGACCTACTGTTTTACAAAGAATTTTGTAGCTCACTAAATCTTCCAGGCCCCTTTCCCATGAATTACTATTCATTTGATTATGTTTTTAATTAATTAAAATGCACACACTATTGGTTTTTGTATTTATCCCTATTAAATTTTATTACATTTTATGTGACCTATTGTTATAGCCTTTACAGATCTTTTTTGGATCCTGAATTGGTCATAGAGTATGATTACTATTTCTCTTATGTTTGTGTTTACTACAGTGTTGATAAACACACCATCTCTGTCTTTATTGAATAAAATAAATTAATTTTTAATTTAAATTAAAATCAATTAAAGTTGTGATGTATAAAATTAAATTAAATTAAATTTATTACTCAATTAAATTTGTGATGTATAAAATTAAAGTTGTGATGTATAAAAATTTAAGATATAGTAGTTTATCATTTTATTAATCATGTGAGCAAATAATTAATAAAACTAGTTAATAAAATTAAATAAAATTCATAAAAAAACTAATAATTCTGTGGCATTCTTGAATGCCAAAGATCCTTCATGGAACCAACTCAAGTCTTATATGCCCTTGAAAGAGCAGGTGCTCCTGATTATGACAATCAACTCTGATTGGTTAATAATTAATGAGAGAATGATTATTATAATAAGAGTTGAACCTATGCTAATGAAGGGTTGGGGGACATGACTGATTATTTTATTCTTACTCCAAGAAAGCGCCCAGTGTTGGGCAAACTAGACAAAGAATCTATCCTACCTCCACACAGGCATGAGTAAAACACAATGGGCTTCCAACATGGGTGATGTTTAAATAAATTGGGGAGAAAGTTAATTAAATCTCATTATCAGTAACCTCCTTCAGATGCTGACTTCACCCAGTAGAAAATGAGGTGATAGAAACTTCCTGAATTATTTTCACTATAATATCTTGGAAAGCTCGAATCTAGATATACTATATCTGTGGAATTCCCTGGATCTATCATTCTCGTAACACTTTAAATAGAACTAAAACTGTTAATTTATCTTTGCAGTGTAGAAAAACTGTATGGTCTAGTGGAAAGAGTATTGGATTTGGCATGAGAGGACCTGGGTTCTGATCTCAACATGTACTAGCTGTGTAACTGAAGTGCTCCGAACCTTAGTTTCCTCATTTGTATATATGGAGATAACATCCCTTACAGTATTATTTTCATGCCTTTTTAATTTTTTAAAGAGTAAACTGGTTAATATATGTAAGGCAATTTGCAAACTTTTAAACTCTCTCTAGATGTGAGATATTATTAGTTCCAAGAAGCAGCAAATCTGTTATGAGATTGAGCCTGGTTATCTTGAGACCGCCATGAGAGTTTCCTCTTAAGGCAGGCTGTAACATATAGAATGTATGCATGGAAACCATAGTGGTTTCCCTTTTAATAATTAATATGATCCATTCCCCCCACCCACCCCAGGAAAGATATTTAAGCTTATTTAGTCTATTATTGAGGAATGTACCATCTTTTTAAAAAATTTTCATTCATAAAAACACCTCATCAAATTGTGTGTTCATCCTTTGTTGCCAAAGAAGACCATGCCATCAGAAAAATGATGACATGACTTGCAGTTGACTTTATTTTGAGTAAAGGAGGGCTGTGCAGGTCACCAGCCTCACTTCTCCTCCAGAGCCATCTGAATCCAGTGATCTGATATTCCTCAGGATGACTGGAGATGACCCAGGATGTGGGAAATGGGGTTAAGTGACTTGCCCAAGGTCACATAACTAGTAAGTGTCCAGTGTCTGAGGTGAGATTTGAACTCAAGTCCTCTTGACTCCTGCCTGGTGCTCTATCCACTGTACCACCTAGCTGGCCCTCTCATCAAATTACTTATCTCCCAGAAGGCCTAATGGAAGGAAAGCTTGTATATCTACAGATCTCAAAGAGAGGAGCTGACATGGCTAAATATAAGAAATCCAAGAAAAGTGTCCAGAGAAGAGATTCATGTCTTATACAAGCAATTCCTCAGAATCACAAAAATTCTATGTAACATTAAAAGACAATTAATTACCACAAATAACAAAAGAAAAAATACCTGAGTGAAGAATCTCTGTTGTTTATCCTACAATAACTATAAGAATAGCAATGAGCTTGGGGGCTGGAGCTAAGTGACACAGTGAATTGAGTCCAGCAAAAAGACCTGGAGAAAGAAATGGTAAACCACTACACTCTTTTTACCATACAACCCCCAAACAGGGTAATGAAGAATCAGACAGGACTGAAACAAAGCAATCCTAACAGCAACAATAACAACAACAGCAATAACAACAAAGACAGCCACCACTACCACAAAAACACATGAGGGGCTGGGACACTCTTGTCATTCCTTTTCCACTAAGAGGCTTCTACATAAGACCTATTAATATAGTCTAGAATGGATTCCCTTCTAGGGAGTGATTACCTGACCACACAGGAGGAAGTAAAACTCCCTTTCTCACATCCTTTTGTTTATGTTCCATATCCTAGCACTCTAGGGAAATTACTTAAAGAAGAGGTTTGGTTTATTTCTTATACACAAAAGAAATGTTAAATAGTAGACCCTCTTAAGTGTGCATTAAAAGACAGATTTTAAAAATAGGATTCAGTATTTAAATTTATAAATACTCTTCTACTCTGTCCAAGGAAGATAATTCTTTAACCAGTACTACTAAATATTGATTCTCCATTTCACTTTTGTTTTTCATTGTCCCCTGATGAGAGATATTTTCTAGAAAACAAGGCCCAGGGGATTAGGGCCTCAATATATGTCCTCTCAATAAGTACTGAAGTGACTGTCAAAGATTCTTCTCCCTGTAGCCAGTTAGCTTCACTAAAAGACCCAGGATCATGGAACCTCTCACCTTTACAAGGTGGCTGTAAGCCTCTACAGGTCCTTTTCAGGACTGAAAGTCATTCATTTAATATCAAGGAGCAAAGACACAGGAAAAGTAGTTCAAAACCTCACATCAGGCTGATGTACAGAGGTATTTTTAGTTGCCATGTGCTCCTATCCACACTGTAGCCAGGATTGGGCCTGGAGAAAGCCACCTCCCATTCTTCTTGGAAATTCACATGAAACAATCCTGACAGGACTTATAGGTACAGAACTTAAAATAAGTATTACTCAGAGGGCAATGAAGAAACTCATGACACTTGTGAGAAGTTCACAATTCATTACAAACAAAAGCACTATGAAGAAAAATTGGAATAAAGTGTTTTTATCAAAGAAATATATGATCAAAAAAGATGATATAGTTTGGTAACATGGCCAGAGGCCACTGTGCAGTCTGTATGGTCCATTGGCATCCTTATATGGAGAGAAAGCAAGGATGTCCCCCAGAAAGTTAAATGTATACCTCCTTCAAATGAGATGAGAGTCAGAGGGGATCGGTAGGTTTGAATAAATTATGATTTGCCTCATTGGAAGGAATACTCACGTATATGAAATCACAGATATAGTTGAGTATCTGAGTACTGGAACGAGATTTCACATTATGCAGCATCAAATCAATGCATCCAATTAACTACTCAATACTTCTTTCTAAGAGAGATATTTAGGAAAGATCCTGAATGCCAATATCTGAGAATATATGAGCTAGTTGCTTCATTATATTATGCTCTTTGTTATCAAGCCAGACTGAATATTCAACATTGGCTATCTTTTTTTTTAAATAAATTTACGAACTAATTCAGTTCGAATTCCTCTTTAGATTTATTCCATATTCTCTTCCCAGAACTTCCCAATAATACTTCAGAAACCTATTCAATCTGGAAGACCACTCTAGCCCAGTACTTTACCCACTGGAAATACCCTACCTCTGTCCTCCTCCACACACTTCATCTGACAAAGTCCTTTCTTCTGATTGGCAGGTTTCTCCCAGGACATCAATTAAAGAGTGAACAAACCACAAAAACAAAGCGCACAGGTTACCAAAAATTTCATTCAGTGATACAAGGAGAAAGTGCTCCCTGACTTTCTTCATGACACTTACAGACAAAAGACATTCATTATTCCACTCCATTTCAAGAGTCTGTAGCAGCAAGTACCCTGATACATCCAGATAGCCTGCTGTCACAAGTTCTTAAATCTGCTTTTCTAAAAGGAAAACAACTTCTGAGGGGTCAAGAATCTTCTTTAATCACATGTGCCAACAGAGAAAATGCAAGCCGAAAAATAAAGACCAACAGATAGAGCTTCTGTCTGACCATAAGAAACACATACATCACATATCAATAGACAGATCCAACTGTCGGACCATTACATACATACACAATTATCAGAGTGAGAAGCACCAATATCTGGGTTTTCAAAGATTCAAGAGTGTTGGGGTTGGCTATGGGGGCTCCTTAACAGCTACCCAGAGTCTCATCTGGCTCATGAACCTTCTTCCAAAGGGTAAGCTCAAAAGCAAAACCTCACCTCACCTCGGAGTGTATATATATATATATATATATATATATAGATATAGATATAGATATAGATATAGATATAGATATAGATATAGATATAGATAGATAGATATAGATATATATGTACATACACACACACACACACACACACACACACACACACACTTCTCATAGCCTGAAGGTATCATGACCCATTGTCTTTAACAATTAGCAAAAGGTGTGGGACTTCCTACAAAACAAAGCCTCTCCAAATCAAGCTTCCCTTAATGGGTTCCACCTATTAATGGAAAGGGAAGATCTTTAATTCCTATTAATATAAAGTTCATTAACATGACAACTTGTTTTTTCTATGTTGTAATCTCCCATTAGAATATAAACTCCTCAAGGTAAAAAACTATCTTTCTGCTTATATTTGTATTCTCAATGTTTAATAGTGCCTGGCACAACAGTAAGCACTTAATAAATGCTTATTGACTTGACTCAATTTAAATGAACTTTTTGGTACTATTTACTATAATGTATGAGCTTGATGCTTAACATTCAAAGAAAAATGAAAATTAGGCCTTACTCTCAGAAAACTTTCAATCAACTTAGAATGGAAGCATGTAAATAAATTAGTAAATGCCACAAATTTGAGGAGTTATAGACAATAAATACTGAAGAAATTAGAAAAGAAAATGTTCCTAAAGGAGGTGAAACCTGTGCTAAATATCTCTGCCTTTTTTCTGGGTATAAACTCAACAGCTTAAATAAATAAAACAGGTTTCAGTGAACACACACAATACAATTTCATTACATACAAGGTTAATAAGATGATTTAAGTCATTGTAGCATCTTCATTAAATTAAATTCAGATTAGTTTTTTTTTTCACTACCACCTCATGTATGATAAGAATTGCTGAACATGCCAAGCCTGGCTTGATGCATTTTATTTTCTTACACTCTGAGGCCATGGTGCAAACTGTCACCTGAAAATTCATCTCCCATCATTATTCAGAAAATCTGTTGTTGGGAGAGTAACGTCAGAGAACACCCGATGGTGACAAAGAGTGCAGGTTTTACAACAACATAGAAGAAGGGGGATTTGTTAACTGGGAACACTCAGTACGATTACTACTGAATCTTGGCTAACAGTCACAGAATGGAAGAAAAATAATTCCAATGTACTTTATCTACAATTACGAAAACCAATTTGTTCAATTTATAATACTAGAATATGAGGACCCTGGATTTCTTGCTTTAGCTTAAGGAAAGGTCTGATCTGAGACTGGGGTATAAAAGATTATACAAGAAGGTAGCATAGTGGAGAAAAAAGCCTTTGGCTAGGTCTTAGAGCACTTATGTTCTATCCCCTACTCTTCCAATTACTTATCATGCCACCATGACCAAGTAATCGAACTCCTGTGAACAGGCATGCCCTCAGCCATAAAACAAATCTATAAATTATATTCAGCTAGCAGTTCTTCTTTAAGGCCATTGAAAAGCTCCAGAATCAAAGAATCATTTATTAAGCATTTAAATGCCAAGCACTAAGATAAACATTAAAGATAGAAATAAAAAATTAGAAAGTTCCTATTCTCAAGGAGCTTGTACTGTACTAGAATGGAATGTGCATTAGGATGTAGATCAGACCAGAGGGTACAGAGAAAGAAGGGTAGTACTGAGAACATACCAGGAGGACTAGGTGAAGAAACTGGAGCTATTTAAAATGAAGTAAAGAAGACCTGGGGAGTGGAGTATGGCAGCTGTCATCAAGTGTTTCAAACGTGGTCATGTGAAGATATACAATTTTTCAGAATAAGAGAAAAATAGAAGTAATAGGTATGTGGTACAAAGAAATCTGATTTGGGTTTGATGTAAGGGGAGAAAAAGTAGAACTGACTCCTGCAGATAGTGATGGTTTTCCATGTACTGGAGGTCTTTGAACAAAGACTCAGTAACCACTTTTGAGATAATTTGTAGTGGACATTTTTTTTTTCAAATACAGGTTGAACTAAATGGAAACTTTTGAGTTCTGAGATTTTATAAGTCTATGATTTGATTAATCCATCTACACACCTTTCTTTAAAATGCTAGGCACTGCATTAAGTACTGAAGATATGCCAAAGCAGTCCCTGAATCCAGATGCTTATATTATAAACATAGCTAGCTACATAAAAGATACAGAGTAGGCTGAAGGTAACTTTGAAAAGAATAGCACTGGAAGTTGGGCTGTAGAATTGAGAGTTTGAGATGAGTATAAAAAGAATTGAGCAATTCTGAGAGGGGAAAGTAGAGAGAGAGCATTCCAGGCATGGGGCAACAACCCCTAGCCAAGGCAAAGAGATGGGAGATGGCATGCTGTGCATAAAGAAAACTAAATAAATAATTGGATCCCAAAGTGCATTGGAGGGAAATATAAGAAGAGTGGAAAAGTAGGAAGGGGCCAGGTTGTCAAGAGTTTTAAAAGTCAAATGAATGACTTTACAAATGATAATATATAACAATCCTTATGCTGAAATATTATATTAAATTCTTAAAACACTTAGAAAGTAAAATAAAACTATAATATATGTGCATGTCTATATAAAGATATGCGCAGAGCATTCATGTTAACACACATACAGAAACACATATGTGGGCATAGAGGGTTGCAGACAGAAGCATTGGAATAATAAGGTCAAGGATATCTAGGGTCAGGAAAGGAGCTGCACATATAATAACTTGCACCTGTAGAATGATAGCTGTGGTGGCATTACAGACGAGGACCAGGATAAGACACATTACAAGATTAAGTATCCTAGGCATAGAGAAGCAGTTCCTGTGCAACACTGACTTTTTGGACCAAATAGAAGAATTCTGAGAGACCTGCAGCCTCAGAGCACCTTTGTTGGGTCATCACAGAGGGAGGCAAAACCAGACCTTACCCTTTGCTAGTACTGTGATCATAGCAGACTACGAAATTCTTCAAAATTTTCTCCTTTTAGGGACATTTTGCCCTGGCATTATACTATACATTTTGAGAGCAGAATACATGCCTGAGAGAAGTTAAAAAAAAAAGAAGAAAATTTGTTTTGATTTTTTTATAGGGTTGGTCTGTTAGGTTTGTAAAGTCTGCCCTGTTTTACATAAATTATTCCAATTGCTTACATGAGATCAGCTGTCAATTTAATCTTTTCTGTATGTATATTACACATTTATACATAGTATATTATATAAAATACACACATATATTATATGTCATATACTATATAAAATACACTACATATTATACATATACATATACATACATACACATATATGTGTAGACATACATATATATATACATATAGGTATGTGCATGTATGTATTTCTTATCTATATCTACATATTCCCAGAATAGAACTCTAGTAGATGCCCAAAGACAGTAGAAAAAAAACTAAAAATGAGTGACCTGACTTCTAAGAGAACTGAGAAGTAGGGAGGAGAAAATATCCTCCAGTGGTCAACAATATCAAAAGCTGCAGGGAGATCAAGCAGGATAAGGACTGAGAAGAGGCCATTCATTTGACAATTAAAAAATCATTGGTAACCACGGAGAGAACAATTTCATTTAAGTTCACTCAAAGAAGGCATCTATCAAGGGGTTAAGAAGTGTATGAGAAGAGAGAAAATAATGCAATGAGTGCAGATAGCTTTTCTAGGAGTTTGACTAGGAAAAGCAGATAACTGACAAGAGTCACTATTTGTAACTTCAGTGTGCTTTCACTGGAATCACTTTTATGTCTGAAAGGAACTTTAGAGATCAAGTCTAAATCCTCATTTTATAGACTTGTGACTTGGCCAAGGTCACACAGCTAACTGTTTAACTATAAAGACCTTCAACTCGGTACTCCCAACCTACCCCGAAACCCTCATCTTAAGATCAAACAATTTGTGGTGGCATTAAGAAAAAATATAGAATAAAAGGGTCCTGCTATCAAAGAGTCAAGGAACCCTTTTATGAGTGAACCAGTTATAAAGGGAATTCATAAATTTGTTGACTTCTCTTTTTATTTGCTAGAAATTTATTAGAAAAATCACAGAAAACCCATAGGGTTTGGATAAAAACAGGTCTTAAAATGACCCTAGCTGAAGGAGAGAAAGTAGATTTCAATGCATTATGGAAGGAAAAGATACTAAAGAAATTGAGCTATCAGAGTAATGAATCTAAAGTATTAATAGAGAGATTTGTCTGGGAAATTAAAATATTTTAAGTGAGAAGCAGTTAATAATTGGAAGAAGTGAGAGGTCAAGGAATATTTTCTTGGTTTTTGAAACAATCCATAAAACACTTCCTAGTTTTAATTTTGTTTTTAAGAGCAAGAGAACTACATGACCATATGAAGTCAAATTAGGAGAGAGCAATTAAGGGTGATGTAGATAGCAAATACAATGCTCAGTAAGGGGGCGCATTTGGATGGCTCAACACACTGTGAGGATGTGCCTGTCTTGTATGCAGTCTCAACTACTCTTCAGTGCTGGCATTAAACATGGCAATTTCCATACCTCTCCAAAGAGGAATGGAAATGACCTTTCATTTTGCCAAAAATTACAGATGATCTGACTGTTTTCATTTTGGGGTATTCATTAGTTATTGATTTATTATTAGGGAGGCTAGATACCTTGGCTTTTGTTTTCAGTGATGTTATTTTCTCAATTACAGTTGAGTTGTTTTCTTTTCTAAAATAAATAAATCCTGCCCCTTTACTATTATTCACAAGACCTCATTGAGTTAATTAGTGACATTTGACACATTTTAATAGTTCATCAATGAAATAAAACTTAATTCAAATGAAAATTCTAAACAAAATATCACTTCTTGATCTGAAAAATGCACATACATTTTATAAATTCAAACATGTAGAATAATTTATATCATCATCGAATAATTTAAATTGCAATTTATAAATATGCTTTTACTATCCTAATATTCAAATGCCCAACCAGAAGTCACAATTTAGATTATAGATTGTTGCTATTTTTTCTGTCTTCATTTAGAGTTGATTTTTGAGAAAAGCGGATATTGAAATCATGCTTTAGGGTTTACAAAGCATGTTTTAGTTAATTAATCCGCAAACATTTATTGAACAATTATCATATTTTAAGAATTCTCTAGGTTCAAATGATGAAAAAAACTAAATAGTTCCATATCCTGAAGTAACTTAATTGTGTAGTGCAGCAGAATGGTGGAAAAGGGGAATGAAATATGGTATATACTTAGATATATATATATATATATATATATATATATATATATATATATATATGGTTTGTGTAGTATGAAATAATATATAGATATAGATATGTGTATACATATGTATGCATATGTGTATACATATGTATATTAAATATATACTTTCTATATGAACATATTTATATGTATAACATGTAAACATATGTGTGTACATTTATGTCTAATTTCAGTAAGTACTAGCAACTAGAGGAATCAGGAAAGGTCTTGATCTGGATTTTTCAGGGAGCTAGTTATTTTTAAAAAGTAGTTGTGAGATGGAAAAGTGTTCCAGGCAAAGGCACAGCCTGATTGTTATGTGTTAGGAACACTCATAAAAATCCTCTTTGTAGTGGTGTAAACAATACCATCTCTATTGAGATACTATGATAAATGAAACTCAGAAAGTTTAAATGACTTGTGAATCATAGGATGTATAGGATTAGGGTGTTGGAAGAGACCTGAAGAGATCAATTTGTTCCCACTCTTCCATTTTACAGGAAACTGAGGGCCAAAAAGACTAAATGACTTGATCTTGTGATCACACATATAGTAGGTGGCAGTACCAGGATTTGAAGTTTCACCTCTTAACACTAAATTCCTTTCTCTTCCATCTGTGCTATGATGATTTATCTGAGGCCACAGAAAAACAGTGGCAGAACTGGGACTGAGTCCAACGTTTTTTGACTCAAATGTTCTTCATACCACATAGCACACTCTTTCTTGAATTTCCATCTATGCTTAAGACACAAGTAGATTACTATAGCTGCTTATTACCACCAATATATAAGCAGTAGGGAATTATATTTGAAATAGGCTTACAGATTTCTTCCCTCAGTCCTTATCTTCTATGGCTGAGTAGATTACTTCTGTTGCAGCAAATCAAACCATTTTGTTAAAACATTATAATTAAAAAATTACCATTTGCCATTCTATCTATAATCACTTTCACAAAAAAGAATTACTGTTAAACTAATTCACCAGCTTGTTCAACACTTGTCTTTTCATTGAAATTTGAGATTTCAAATGCCATCTGGGTAAGATCTTAGTAATTTGTGCCACTTTGATCTTTCCATTGATCTTTGGTTTGATATATTCTCATGTGTCAGTACACAAGGGCATATAGGAAAGAGGAGGGTACCTTCCTAATCATGGTATGATATGAAGAGATAAACATTAATTATGAAGATATATATATATATATATATATATATATATATATACAAACAGATGATATAGATGTAGGTTGATAGGTATAGAGACAGAGATGATGTAGATATAGACATGGATATAAAGGTTGCGGTAATGGTAGATATAGATTAGATATGGAAATGTATATTGATATAGATATTGTTTCTACTTTTACCTGTTAATATATACATATGTGCATAATATCCGGGTACATTATCAGAAGTAGAACAATTAACACACATGCTGAAATAGCCATGCTGTCTCTGGCCAAATTTCATGAGACTAGAGCTGTCAGCACTTCAACCCTTTGCCAAACCATCAGTCACTAGTTTACTATTCCTAGGGGAGGAAGCTATAGCAACCTCAGGGACTATGAGGAATTATCCTCTAATCTGTCCTTGGCTCATACCAGCTCCACATTCCTTGAGGATATAGAACTGTCTTTAATTCAGATCATCAAATATTTAACTATTAATATTTTCAGAGCACTACACTATGTATTAGTGTTATAACTATGAAAATATTTCAAGATGAATGGTTACTTTCAGTCAGAATTCTCATCATTCCCACTAAGCGGTTTCTTCTCTGTTGGCAAGAATCAGATTCACACCTTTCTTTCCTTCACTCTTCCATCTTTGGGAGAATGGTATTTTTACTAAGACAATTCAAAATAGTCATTCCTGTTTGATTCCAACTGATCTTTGCCCATACATTTTCCCATTTCCAGTCTATCAACTTTAGTGTGCTCTTGTTCCCCTCCCTTCTCAGATTTGACCCTTAATTTAAACTGTTCAGCTATAAACCCTGTTGCATATTTCATTTTCTCTTTTTCCTTACTTCACCTACTGGTTAAAAAAAATAATAACAATGTTAAGTAATGGGGCAATTCAAAATAGTATCATAATGCTTTATTAATCAAAGAAAATAATGCCTATATTAAGGGTTCCCTATTTCTTTATCAAAAAGCTTCTCGAAAAATGGCAAAATAAATCTGTAAAAATAGATTTAGAACAACATCATATACTATGTAAACTCCACATTGCTCCCCAATCTAAATTAAGAAATAAACAAAAGGAACATACAAAGAGATGTATCACAAAATTATAACTGAGGGATAATTTTAACTAAAGATTAAATGATAATAAAATATAAAATAAACATTTGAATTATATAAAAAATACCTTACATGAACAAAATCAGTGCAGAGTACTCTGTGCCAGGTACTGGGTTAAGGACTTTTTTTTCTTTTACAAATATTATCTCATTTGATTCTCAACAATCCTGTGAGCAGCTGCTATGATTATATTAATTTAGCTAGTGAGTGTCTGAGGTTGTATCTGGTCTTAAGTTCCCTGTTTCTAAACCTATTTGCTATACCACCAGCTGCCTCTTTACATTGGATAGAGGGAATTCTAAGATGAGGAAAACCACTCCACAAATTGTAGGTTGGCACCAGGAGGTTAAAACTTACCTTTCCCTGAATCCATACATCAGTTAACAATCAGTTGAAAAGCATTGATTAATAAACTTCTATATGCTAGGCTCTGTACTAAGCACTAATGATAAAAAGAACAGTAAAGGACTCTCCCTGCCCTCAAGAAGTTTACAGTCTGCTAATGTACAGCAAGTTTAGTCCTCTATCTTCTTTGCCTGTTGCCTCCCAAGAAAATAAGACAATACTAGTGTATATTGAATAGTCATTTCTCCCAAAATATAAGTGTCATATGACTTTCATATAATTTTTATGTATTTAAAAGAGATCTCGAGCAATTAATAGGAGGTAGAGCCAAGATGGTCCAGTAGAAAGACTCACATATGCTAGCTCCGAACCCACAGCCCATATATTTCCTAGAAGAACTCCCCACAAATTCTGGAGCACTGCAAGGCACGCAGAAACACAATGGAAAAGATTTCCATTCCAGAGAGCCCTGGAGAGCCATCCCCAGGGGTCCATCGCACCCTGGAAAGTGGAGTCCACACCTGCGCTGCCCTAGCTGCACGGCCCAGAGCAGCAGATCGGAGCAGGCTTCAGGGATAAAACCTCCGGCGACCAGGAAGGTCCCACCACCCACAGATGCTACAGGTCAGTGAGAGAGACTTCTGGGCTGGCCAAGAGAGGAGCAGGGTGTCTCCATGACTTGGGCCACCTTGGGAGGCAGCGGCAGAGGGAGCAGCAGAGGCAGCAGCGGGCCGGGACTTCCCAAACAGCAGGCAGAAGTTCAGGGCCATTACTGAAAGTCTTTGCATAAGCCCCCTGAGGGAACTGAGCCTGGGAGATAGCCCTGCCCCCACCCACCCCATTACTGAAGGTCTCTGCAAAAAGCCCCTGAGGGAACTGAGTCTGGGAGGTGGCCCTGCCCCTACCTGAGCACCAGAACTTCAGCTCACATTGAATAGCAGCCGCGCCTGTCCCAGAAAGCCCATTTGAATCTCAGACCCCAAGGCCTAGCTGGGCTGATCTAGGCAGGGGAGGACAGGAATCTCAGAAGTCATGTAACTGGCTGGGAAAATGTCCAGAAAAGGGAAGAAAAATAAGACTATAGAAAGCTACTTTGAGGGGGTACAGATGTTCCTGCCTTTCAATTCTGATGATGAGGAACTATTCTTACCATCAGGGAAAGACGTGGAAGTCGGGGCCTCTGTATCCCAGACATCTGAGGTTGATGTCCGGTGGGCTCAGGCCATGGAAGAGCTCAAAAAGGATTTTGAAAATCAAGTTAGACAGGTGGAGGAAAAACTGGGAAGAGAAATGAGAGAGATGCAAGAAAAGCATGAAAAACTGGTCAATACCTTGCTAAAGGAGACCCAAAAAAATGCTGAAGAAAATAACACCTTGAAAAATAGGCTCACTCAATTGGCAAAAGAGGTTCAAAAAGCCAATGAGGAGAAGAATGCTTTCAAAAGCAGAATTAGCCAAATGGAAAAAAAGGCTCAAAAGCTCACTGAATAGTTCTCTCAAAATTAGAATGGAACAGATAGAGTCTAATGACTTTCTGAGAAACCAAGAAATCACCAAACAAAACCAAAAGAATGAAAAAAATGGAAGAGAATGTGAAAATATCTCATGGGAAAAACAACTGACCTGGAAAATAGATCCAGGAGAGACAATTTAAAAATTATGGGACTACCTGAAACTCATGATCAAAAAAAGAGCCTAGACATCATCTTCCATGAAATTATTGAGGAAAACTGCCCTGATATTCTACAACCAGAGGGCAAAATAAGTATTGAAAGAATCCATCGATGCCCAAAAGAGACCCAAAAAGAGAAACTCCTAGGAACATTGTGGCCAAATTCCAGAGTTCCCAGGTCAAGGAGAAAATATTGCAAGCAGCTAGAAAGAAACAATTCCAGTATTGTGGAAATACAATCAGAATAACACAAGATCTAGCAGTTTCTACATTAAGGGATTGAAGGGCGTGGAATAGGATATTCCAGAAGTTAAAGGAATTAGAACTCAAACCAAGAATCACCTACCCAGCAAAACTAAGTATAATACTTCAGGGGAAAATATGGTCTTTCAATGAAACAGAGGACTTTCAAGCATTCTTGATGAAAAGACCAGAGCTGAAAAGAAAATTTGACCTTCAAACACAAGGATGAGAAGAAGCATGAAAAAGTAAACAGCAAAGAGAAGTCATAAGGGACTTACCAAAAGTGAACTGTTTACATTCCTACATGGAAAGACAATATTTGTAACTCTTAAAATTTTTCAGTATCTGGGTAGTTGGTGGGACCACACGAACACACATACACAGACACATGTACACGTGTGCATGCACACACACATACGCACATGCACGCACACACAGAGACAGAGAGCACAGAGTGAATTGAATCGGATGGGACCATATCTTAAAAGAAATTAAGGTAAATGGTGAGAGAGAAATGTAGTGGGAGGAAAGAGGGTGAAATGGAATGGGGTAAATTATCTCTCATTCAAGAGGCAAGCAGGAGACTTTTTAATGGAGGGAAAAAGAGGAGAGCTGAGAAAGAAAAAAAACAAGAAGTTTACCCTCATCACATTCGACTAAATGAAGGAATAAAATGCAAACTCATTTTGGTATGAAAACCTATCTTACAATACAGGAAAGTGGGGGAGAAGGAGATAAGCAAGGTGGGGGGATGATGGTAGGAAGGGCAATGGGAGGAGGGAGAAATCTGAAGTCAACACTCAGGGAGGGCAGGATCAAAAGACAGAATAGAAAGAAAGGGGGGCAGGATGGGATGAAAGGAAATACAATTAGTCTTACACAACATGACTATTATCGACGTCATTTGCAAAACTACACAGATAGGGCCTATATTGAATTGCCAAAGGGAGAATTTGGAACTCAAAGTTTTAGGAACAACTGTTGAGTATTGTTGCTACTAGGAAATAAGAAATACAGTTAATGAGGAATAGAAAGTCATCTGGCCCTACAGGACAAAAGAGAAGATGGGGACAAGAGAAGGGAGGGAGGATAGAAGAGAGGGCAGATTGGTGATAGGGGAAATTAGAATGCTTGGTGTATTGGGGTGGGGGGAGGGGAGAAAAGGGGAGAATATTTGGAACCAAAAATTTTGTAAAAATAAATGTAAAAAGTTAAATAAATAAATTTTTCTTAAAAAAATAAAAAAAAGTGATTAATAAATGCAGATTGGATTGCAAAAAAAAAAAAAAAAGAGAGCGAGATCTCCAAATTGCACACAGGTCTAAAAATTCTACTTGTACACTGGTGGTATGATATAATATCATCTGTGAACTAGAGATTAAGGGAAATGCTATTTTCATTTAGATGAAAAGTCATATTTTATTTGTAAATATTCTTTAATGTTCCCTCTTATTTTGTTCTTTCAAGCTTTAACTGCTAAATCTTCCTTAAGGTATAGTAATTCAGATGAATGCTATAGTAACTGATGTTATTGAACAGAAAATCTTACATGAGAAGGTTAGAAAAGAGGAGGTTTATTGGGTATTGCCAGCATCTATCTAGATAAAAAAGTAAGAAAACAAATAAATTCAACGAATATGCCACAAATATCCCATTTTTTTGTACCCTTACAAAAATAAACTAGAAAACTCCCTTAATTTGAGATTTTCATACTTACAATAATGGATTACATTTATCTTCCATGAAAAGTTAAGCTATTAGTAGTTATCTGAGAGGAGTTAGTCTGTAGACTATGAAGCACTCAACACAAACATCTCAATTGATACCCTTTTTAATTAAATCATGTAGATTAGAAACATTTTCAGGACTGAGGAATCTTTATTGAAATAAATATTGCAGTTTGTGGTCCCACTTTGTTAGTCTTTGAGTAACGTGTTGAGTATGAGAGCCACTCCAGGTGCCTATCATTAATTGCTGGCCACTGAAGGATGCTTAAGCATGATCAATGCAATTACATAGCCATCAATTCCTTTTACAAAGAGCTGCTCCTGCTGAGGTTTACCACATCTGTCAATCAATTAAAACCATTAGCCCATTGGGTAGTAAGGAAAGAAGTATAGATGTAAGGATGAAAATTGGTTTAGCATAATGCTTCTATTTAAGACTTAGTTCTCTTAATTTTTCAGTTCACTTAATTTCATTATTATTAATTGCAAACGGTATGTATTTCCACATACTTATTAAAATAATACATTTAATACAATCAATTTCATATGGGGATTATACTTTTCTTCAAAACAACAGAATGAGACCACACATCCTCGAATCTTTCAGTTCATTGTGAGTATGTTTCAAACGGAAGAACAGACTACTTACTTTATAGGAGATTGCATCTATTTATTCCCATGATTTTAAAGCAACATCCTTGCATTTGTAGGAATGCCTTTTGAATTTTCTTTTATGAATGGAAATGAGGCAGCATAGTATAATAGAACAATTATTGGGTTGGAAGCCTTGGTCAGTCACTTACAGGTACTATAACCTATTAAAAGTTACTTGAGTTTCAGTTTTCTTATGTGGAAAACAGACATAATATTTGCAATAGCACAGTAGGTTATTATGATGAAAGTATTTGCTGCTATTAAATATTTATCTAATTTTATGTAAATTATTAAATACCTAAAGAATTTCTTTTCAATCATTCTCACCTAAGAGGATTGGATGAATTTCCTTTGATCTCTTGACTTGATCCATATAAATTGCAGGAACACAGAAATAAAGTTCTTTCAATTTGAGCAACCACAATTTTCAAATAGGGCAGCTATGTGGCACAATGGATAGAGCACTGTGCTTGTAATCAGGAAGACTCTTTCCCAGAAAATCCCAAAGTAGGGTCACAGAGAATTGGATATGACTGAAATGACTGGACCAAAACCTAGGTAGAAATTACACTATATAGTTGATAAAGAGTTGGCCTTGGATTCAGGGAGACTGAGTTTAAGTAGTAACTCTGTCTGACATGCACTGTGTGGTCATACAGAAATCACTTAAACATCTGAGCACCTTCCACAACTCTCCAAGAATATAAAGATGACAGTTACTAGTCTGAGTCAGTGGAACGAATAGCCATACTATGCATGTCTACTCGTCCTCCAAACACACTCACACAATGAACTCAAAGGTTTGCACCTACTTTTACCATTAAAAACAAATTAGGTCTGGTTTCTTTATTGATTTGAGCTTAGTCAAAATCAATACATAGTAGAGTGAGAGGGTCTTTCTATGTCCTCATGTTCTGTTGGATGAGTAGAAAATAATTTTGTCAACAGAGCATCATATCAATAGGTTCAACTGAAAAGTGAAAATTAGGCCCACCAATTATTTGTTGACATTCAGGGAAATGGAAATGAGTATTTTATGAAGTTCAATACTTTTAAATGGTATTTAGTCAGTTTCTTTATGAGTATATACAGTCTTATGGTGTGTGAGTGTATATGCCTGTTTATTTTAAACTGAGGTAATCCATTTAAATTCTATGTAATGGCCTCCTTCAAGTATATTATTAAAAAATAATGCCATGAGGGTTATATAAAGATCTAAGACTCTATCACCACTAGGCCTTTTTCTTGAACCTCCTAAAGCTCTGAAAAGTTTGCCCAATTCAACACCTTTCTATTTGGTGCCTGATTAGAGGGTTCCTTTCTATAGTATCTCTTAATTTCTTTTTACTTCTTATGGCTCCTTCTTATGGCACTGCTTTCAGAACTTGCCCTATTGAACTTAAAGTCAGGCTTCTTAAAAAAGCGTGTTCGTAATACTGAACCTGTGATTATTGCTTTTGAATACAACCATTTTAAATTTGCATATCCAATTTGAATATAACTACAAGGTGATTTTAATCTATAATTCACTTGTATAAATTGTCTGCAGAGTTTGAATTTTAGAGGAGTAATCCTGTTATGTGCATGGCTGAATATACAGCCAGCAGCATAACTACGCTTTCTCTCATTTATGGTATATGATCAATTAGATCAATAGATTAGATGAGACAGACCTAATATCACATTTATAACATTTAGAAGGTTCTCTAATAACTTTATAATATTTATATATTATTCTTCTGGCAATACTTAATGTCTTATGTCACAAGTCATATTCCAGATTGTCCTGAATACTCAAAATAAGAGTAGAATTTCCTTTCCAGGTTGGAGGCTTCTCCTTTCCCTAGGACTTTTACCTTCACCTCACTGCATTTTTAGTTTCTGCATTCTAATCTTTGCTTCCTTCCTGGGATAGGACTAAACACCAGCCGAACCGCAATATTCATCATTTGAGATTTGGAACCTTGTGAACGTACCTTCTTTCTTCCTCACTCGATGATATAGTTGTGCTTGTTTGTTTTTTACTTTTAACTCAGCTTAGGAAAACCTAGAGTTATTTGCAAAAATGAGTCCCATGTCATGGAATCATAGAGTTAGAATTAGAAAAGGATGTTTATTTTCTAATTTTATCAATTTCCTTGTTTTATACATGAGGAAACTGAAACCCATAAAATTACATTTTTAAAGACAGAGTCATAGGAGCATCGATGTGGAGGTATAATGAACCCTAGGTCTAAACTCCTCATTTTATAAGTGAGTAATCTAATGTCCAAAAAAGTTAAGTAACTTCTCCAAGGTCACATATGTAATAAGTTGCTGTCAGGATTTAAATCAAAGTATATAACATCCCACTCCATTCCCAATTTGCTTCTATATCGCCTCCCTTTATATAGATGTGACAATGAGGAAAGTCTTATATGATGAATCATAAGTCAAGGGTTCTAGTTCTAATTTTTCAATTACCTAGGGGGCACTTGATATTCTTTACTATATCTAGTCTTCAATGACATCATTTGTAAAATGAGATTTGAACAGAGAATCTACAATGTTCTAGCATTCTACAAATGCTGGTCCTGTATGTTCTGTTCTCTTTCAGATCTATTGAATAATATGATCATCAGATTTGGAACTTGAGATAATATTAGAGATTTGTTTGGTTTTTTTTTTGAGAGAGAGAGAGAGGGAGAGATAAGATGGTGTCATGGAAAGAGTGTTGCACCTGGTGTCTAAAGAAACCTAGATTCTAATCTTGTCTATGACACTTAACAGCTGTGTTACCACAGAGAAGTTGCATAACCTCTCTGAGGATATTTCTTCTTCCATAAAATGTAGATAAAAATATCTATAGTATCCAACTCAGAAATGATAGGAATTATATGTAGCTCTTTGTAATGTTAGAATTACACATTACAATTAATTTAAAAATCAAAACCTTTATTTTCCCAAAAAGGAAACTGAGGACTAGAAATGTTAAGCAATTTTTACCCAGATCATGAAGCAAACACTTGGACCTACATCTTATAATTCCATATCCAGTCTCCTCTTATCTCACCTCTCTGACCCTCCCCACAAGAGACTAGGCTAGAAAAGAGCAAAGCAGATATCAGGATTATGTAAAGAGAACGTCTGAAGATGCCTTACTTGAAAAGAATCACCTACACATTTCCAATAATAATAATAAACATTTATATGGTACTTTAAATTTGAAAGGTGCTTACATATATCAATCATGTATAATTTCATTTGATGAAAGAGAAAACTATTGCTCAGAGAATTTAAGGGGATTTCCTATGGTTATACAGTTAATGAGTATCAAGTGACAGGATTGGAACTTCTTGAGAAAGTTGTGTATTTTATCCAGTGGGCAACACTGTTTCTAAATAAATTTTGCTGGGATTTATTTAGACTGCTCCTATTTGTGAAGACCTGTTCAAGTCTTAGCAAAGACCTGACTTAGCTAAGTCCATTGCTTAAAGCAGACTAACTTCTAATTATTTAGAAAACAGTAGTGATAGGTAGACAGTGAATTAGAAAAGATTGAGAGGTCATCTAAAAACAAAGGTTTCTTTTGAACAAGGGCATGCCTGAGCCACATAGGATGGTTTGGTAATAGTGGACAGCATCAGGATTCTGAGTAATTAGAAAATAGAAGAGTGGACATGAGAAATGAGAAGGGTAGAGAGGGGACGTGGCTTACTTTGAAATTTTGCATTGATCCCTGGGTGTAGCTAGTATATAGATGAGCATGCCATAGGTTGCCAAAATCTGACATATTGGGACTAATTTAGAAGACATCAAACCACAGCCAGTTCATCCAAGTCTAACAATTTCAATCTCCTCCAGCTTTCTTATATTTTTCCAGTTCATCCCAGAATCTTTCCAGCTAGTACCCTGGAAGGTAGGAGAGAAAAAGGAAGGAGAAAAGAGAAAACAAATTATGTTCATTGTTTTTAAAGGGAATCATGTCCAAGGGAAAGCATATCTCACTATTCTTCCTTCATCATTTATTATTATATTATTATGACATTTCCCTACTCAGAGAGACTTCTAGAATTTATCCCTAGTTACAGTAGTCAAGAGGTTAAGCTAGGCAAAGACTATGGTGAGGGAATTCTCAGCAGAGGCTAGTTTAGGCTCCTAGAATATAAAAGAAAGGTCACCTCAATGGTGTTTATAATAACCTTGCTAACTACATTTTTATGGGCAGCTAGATGGCACAGGAGAGGACTGGTCCTGGAGTCAGAAAACTCATCTTTTTAAGTTCAAATCTGGTTTAGACACTTACTACTTGTGTGACCCTGGCCAAGTCACTTAACCCTTTTTTAAAATTTCATCATCTGTAAAATGAGCTGAAGGAAATGACACATTCATCCAGCATCTTTACCAAAAAAAAAAAAACCCAAAGCAAACAAACAAAAAACCTAATGAGTTTAAAAGGGTTGGACACCACTGAGAATGTACAAAAACAAGAAAAACTTCACTTTAAGAATGCGTTATTATAAATGCCTTATCTCAGGGATTCAAGCGGATATAGGGTTTAGAGTAAAAATAGAATGTTTTATTTTGGGGAGGGAGACATTAGACATTTACATGAAGTAGAAAGCCACAAAAAGATGAAAGGAATGTAGAATTTACTGAGATCATATCGAGATAGTTAGAGGGCTTGTTACATCAGCACTCAACCATGGCACTAATAGGACATAGCCTGGGCAGAGTTGTACTAGAGCTTACCTCTGATAGGATAATGAGAGGAAAGAAATAAAAAGAAAAAGGACAAAAAGAATTACCAGTTGAGGGGCATTTTAGGAAATGTGAGAGAAGGATGCCTATGTGTCTTACCTGAGCAGGAGGAAAAGGAGAATTAGTTATATATGGGATACTCTATCCATAAGAAAAGTTCAGCTTGAGCAAGCTTGTTTCCTTTTTAGTCAGGATTATGTAGGTCCCATAGTCAATTCAGTTGAATTCACTTCAGGTAAATTCAATTTAATAAAATGGCCATTTATTACTTTTATACAGTGTATAATTATTTCATTTAGAAGTGATTTAAACCTTAATTCAAACTCATTAAAGGTCAGTATCCTTTCTGTACTTAGAGTGAGAATTCTTTCTATATTATCTAATGTAAAAGATAAGCAGTCTCTGAGATGAGAAGTAAAATATTTTGATTTGTGTCAAAGCCAGATCAACTGGATTAAATGAAAAATCCCAAGAAATGTTGGGGATATAGGAATAAGAAAAACACAACTTCAACAATCTCTTCCCTCAAGAAACTTACATTCTATTGAAAGAGGCTTGGAGGAACACAAGGAATAAAGTTCTTAAAGGTTTCCTCTTGGCCTATACTGTGACTTCAATATTCTGTGAAATGCCGAGATCCCTTCTGAGTTATACTGACTTATATTTTCACCATACCCTTTGCTTGCGTATCACTAAAAAAAAAAGAAAATTGTGAGAAAAAGAGGTGAATTTTGCAAGGAAATCTGGATGCATCTACACTGGGTAGTCATCAGTACCAATATTTTTCTAAAGTACTTACAAAATATCCTTTTTGATGCTCTGAGCTTTTATTTTTCTTGGGTTTTCTAAAGAAGGCTGTTATGTTTTGATGTCCCATGAAACCCCCAAGCCAGAAAGAAGGAAATAATGAAGCATGTTATTCTGCCAGATTAAATATGTAAGTAATATCTAGGAAATGTGGGTTGATAAAGTAACAGATAATAGAATTGATACTCCATTGGTACCCTTAGAATGTAAAGAGATCTTAATAAAGTCACACATGTGGCAACTGGATCTGCTGACCTTTGGGAGCTCCCATGGTCAGAGCGTAGTTCAAAACTCCTTTACCTCAAATCAGAAAGGAATAGACACAAAAGAAAGGGAAGCAATAGGAGGGCCAATTTCAGGCAAAATCCCATCCTTCAGACTTACAGCAGTCCTCCCTCCCTCCTCTAGATACAAACCAAACAGAAAAGATCTCTTCCCTCAGGCTTTTGTTAAGCCTGTCAACAGTGTCTAGGAAATCATGCCCAACTTAATCAACCAAGCATTTATGAAGCCCCATGTTAGTCACTGGACTAGGCTCTGGGGATTCACACACACACACACACACACACACACACACACACACACACACACACAAAAGGAAACAATGCCTGAAGCAAACGAACTTACAGTGGGAAACAACACGTCCATCTATAGGTATTGTGAGGACTGAGCTCTTTCTAGGCAATAGCTGACAAAAGTGACTCCTTGTTTGACCATCGATTAACCCACCAGTATGCCAGGAAGCTCCAGCTGACCTGAGCAGGGTTGGGAATGCAAAATTAGCCAACTGTCAGCACAGCAAATTTCACAGGTGTGTAAGGTCAGTGAACTGATCCAATCAGTATCTTTATGGTTTGTAAGGAGCAGATTGCAGTCCAGTTCACCTGCTAATTGGCTGTCTCTACCGTCTCCCACACACACAATCCCTGTGAACCTGCCTGACAACCATAATAGGATATAAAGGCAAAGACTAGGGTGATCTGAACCCTCATTGGCGGTACAAAGGTCACTGTACACCCCAAACAGTAACGAATTGCCTTGTGACTAAAAGGTGAGAAAGTCGCCTAAATGTGCGTTCCTGGGAGAAATCAACTGCCTGACTTGTGATCCTTTGGCCACTTCTGTGCTTTCCAAATGCCTCCTGACACATAATCATCTCATAATTATATAAAAAAATACATATCAATAAGACATAAAGTAACCTTAGAGCTGAAAGGATTAGCAACTTAGAGGAATGAAAGAAAGTAGCAGAAGAGTGAAGGAAACAAGGGATTCCCAAAGGAATGACAGAAAGTGCAAAGGCATTGATCGAGACGAAAATGGAGGGTCGTATCTAAATGACAAAGGGACGATGGGACTAAAATGTAGCATGAGTGGGAGAACTCCGAAAAAAGATTGGAAACCTAGGAAGGAACAGGTTGTGGGGGCTTTAAATAGTGAAGGACTTTTTTCCTTAGAAGTATTAGAGTCATTGTAACTTATTAAATCGGGGTAAAAATGTAACATGGGCAGACATGCTTTAGGAAAATATTTCTTGTTGGCAAAATAGAGGAAGGATGGGAGCGCGGAAATATGAGGGAGGGATGCCAACTAAGTGAATCTAATTAGTTTATTATTCATTTTCTGAACTCCTCTAGATGACATAAATTATTTCATCCATACTTTTTATTTTTTGACCTTGTTTACTTGATTTAAGTGTTTATAAATGAAATCTGATCCAAAATATCATCCACTCCACTATATAAATTTGTCATAAAAAATCTATAAAGAGCATAAAATATATAAATTCATTACTCTGCCTATCCCTCAACTGATGGAAAACACAAATTCTCCACATCTCAGTAGATGACCTCAATGAGTTGTCCTAGGGAAAAACAAAACAAAATATATGTACACGCGCATCACTTTGCAGTCAACTCTTCAGCCTCACTGAACGTAGCTAAGTAGATAGGAAGGGGGGAAGGAAGGAAGGAAAGAAAGAAGGGAAAAAAGAAACAAAAAAGGAGTATTTATTAATCATCTACATGCCAGGCATTGTGCAAAGAACTTTCCTAATGTTTTCTCATTTGGCCCTCAGACCACCCATAGGAGGTACAAGCTTTATTACTACTGTTCTACAGTAGAAGAAACTGAGGGAAATAACAGTTAAGTGCTTGACCCAGATTCACAAAGCTGGAAGTGTTTGAGGCTGGATTTGGCCTTCTTGTCTCAAGGGCAAGTACTCTATCCACTGTGCAGCCTAACTGCTTCTAGCTATCTTAGATGACAGCTACATAATCTTTTGTCAAGATCTAACCTCAAAGCTTTCCAGCTTGATAAGACTTAAAAGAACTTAAATTTTGATAAAATATTTCCAGTGAGTCCTGGTTCATTCCCACATTCTGAGAAGGGTATTTGAGTAAAATTTTATTGGAGAATTATATCTCCACTCAAAACCAAAAATGATTAATTAAATATTTCAATTAAATATCTTTTCAGCTTAATATTTTTTACAAACTCCAGAAATAACAAAATTAAAGCTGCCTCAATTTACCTCAAAATGTATATTTGTTTAATGAAATATTAAACCATCTGGATGATTGATTTATCTACATTTATAGCAATATTAGGGTAGGGTGATGAAAAGGTTTTTCAACCACTCCTATTTGTACTCACCCTACTACTAACTCAAAACCTATATTGATTTCTCAGTATAAAGAATTATAAAAATAAATCTCTGGCACTAAAATTTGGAAAAAATACACACATATATTTTCTCTCTCTCTCTCTCCCTCCTTTCCTTCTTTCCTCCCTCTTTTCTTCTTTTCTCTTTCTCCCTTATTCCATCATCCTTTCCTCTCTCTATAGAACAAAAGGAAAAAAAAAACTTACTGTGAAAACTATTTCTCTCTTCTCTAGGAACATCCTTTTTTTATTTCAGACAAATACACACAAATTAGCAAAATTGTGAAAGAAATTAAGTTAAGCAGTGGATAGAGTGATAGAGTTCTGAGCCTAGAGTCAGGAAGACTCATCTTCCTAAATTCAGATCTGATCTCTGACCCTGTGCCAGTCAGTTTACCCTTTTTGCCTCAGCTTCTTTATCTTCAAAATGAGCTGGACAAGGAAACGGCCAACCACTTCTTTATCTCTGCCTAAAAAATCCCAAATGGGATCATATAGACCGAAAAAAAAAAAAAAGCACTGAATAACAACAAAAGATAGACATACTTTCTCATATCCGAAAAGAAAACAATGGTTTCTAAGGGGTGGTTCATGGGCAGAATGGAGAAAAAAAGATTACTACCTTGGGGTCTGTACAGATTGCAGCCCACCCCAGCATCTCTGCTAGTACTCCCAGTGCCCTATTGACCCACAAAACTTCACCCACAGAATTCTGATGCTGTCCCTGCTGATGACTACTTTTCCTGTTTTTGCTCTTCCGGTACAAAGTGGCTTCTTTCAACTTCTATTTTCCCGACTCCATTAGTTTTCTACACATCTCATCAGGAGCTGGGTTCCCCTTTGAGTTTCTTTTTCTTTTTTTCCCAAGGAATGATGGTTATAGGTCGCCCAGACCTTTCGCTTATTTTTTCTGTCCTTTGACATTGCTTGCCTTTCTGATCCAGCAAAGGTCTTATTAGTACCTTACAAAGGGATCATGTTATGGTTGAAATATTTACAGTGAATTTAACACTTTATTATCAAGACCTTGCAATGAGGTCTGTGACTTTTTTTTTACTAAAATTTTTTCATTAGGTAAAAAAGATTAAAAGATTAAATCAGAAGAGATGTTATACTAGTTCTACTCAGTTGAAATAGAAACAAAGTTTCTCCATCTCAGGATTCTTGTTCTTCTTGACAATGAGATTAAAACTTAAGAATTTCTGGCTTACTGTCTGTTTATCTGATATTTGCTGAACATTGGGTTTTGTTCAAGATTATATTTAATACCAGGAGAAACAGTCTAAATGTTTTTCTCCCTCCAACACTCCTTCTGACTGTGGTCTTACCAAATAAAAATTAAGACATTTTTATTTGGTTTCCGTTTGGTTCTGACATGACTTTCTCTTTCCTGTACTCTACTGGTTGTCATTACCATCTCTATGGATTCAGTCAAGGTTGATTGCTTAGTCTGACTTCAGCACTTAACTCTGTAGTTCAAAAGAAGTTTTCATTCGAAAATCTATTGAATTCAAGGGAAATTCTTCATGAGAGAAATCATATTTATTTATATATATATGCATATATATATACATATATATACACACAGAATAAATTCCTGTAGATTCAATTTTATGTATGTACCTATAAATAATTAATACTAGTTTCAATGTGTTTTTTCTAGAATAATTAAACGGTGACAAGGCAACTGAACCTGGAATCAGGAGACCTGATTTCAAACACCAACTTTGAGAACTAGATTCCTAACTCCTCTGAGCCTTAACTTCATATACAGTAAAATGGGAATAGTAACAATTGTCCAGGCAACTAGGAGGAATAGTGAATAACAGTGTAAGACTTGGAGTCAGAAAAGCCTGAATTCAAATCCTGCCTTAGTCATGTAGCATCTGTGTGAACATGAAAATATCACTTAAGTTCTCTTCATATCCCTTCCTTTATCTTTAAAATGATGATAATAATAGCATCTTTCTCCCTGGGTTCTTATGAGGATCAAATGAGTTAATGACTATAAAGTGTTTTTTTTTCAAATTTTAAAGTGCTAAAGATATGTAAGGTGTTGCTCCTACTGCTACTACTATTACTACTACTGCTACTACTACTGCTACAACTACTACTGTCACTGCTACTACTACTACTATCTCCCAATGTTAATGCAAAAGAGGTACCCTGCAAACTGTAAAGCGCTATATGAAGGCAAGGAGTCACTCTAAACTACCACCAGACATCAATCATTATTGTAAAACAAACATTTTTATATGATTGACTCCCATATTTGTTCTCATCAAGTTCAATTAGGTTACTGAAATATAATGTTTATAAGTATTTATAAATCAAATAAATATTGAAAAAAATTAGAGCCAGAAAAATTAGATTACATGTCAGTTTAAGCTTTGCTCCTCTATCTCACTATATTTTTTATACTTGTTTCCTATGCTACTCCTACTCACAATCTTGCCAACAAATGTTCTGATTAAAGTAATGTTGATTAAAATTATTTCATAAAAATGACACTACACCATGTTCAGATTTTAACTTATGTAAGGAAGAAATAATTAATCACATTAAAAGTTGACCTTTAAAAATATGGCTCTTTTGAAAGAGATATCTTGACATTTTTTTTTCTGGTTTTTCATATGATATATTGCATACTGGTAATGGAAGCAACATGTGTCAAAATAAAATTTCCTATCATTGTTTAAGAATTAAGTTTAAACATTGTTTAAATTTAACCCTGACAGTTACCATTGCAAAATTCTTTAACTCTTTAAAGGCCTCAAATTGAAAACTTACTAAAAGTAAATATGCATAATCCATTAAATTCTGTTTTATGCATCCCCCCCACCCATGATATCTTGATCCAACGGTAAAAACATGAAATGAATTTATTTTAAAAGAGATGGATGTATAAGAATAAACAAGTACTACACCAAATATCTATTGGAGGGATCCCTTTAATTTGACTGAAAATTTCACTGTGGTGGGAGTATCTAGTCTCACAGCTGGTACTATTTATTATTCTTTGCCACAATTTTCTAGTTTCACTTAACAAACAAAGACCTATTTACCTGCTGTGGGAATCACCTTCTACTTTCATATATTATATTATAGCAGTAAGTGAAAGTGAGTGAGAAACATGTGGAATTTGAAAATGTACTATGGATTTTATGGAAGAGGGCCATGTATTTAAAAGAATGCTGACATAACAGTCAAGAAGGGCTACTCATGGTTTTTGTTTGTTTTTTAAAAACATAATTTATTGCATTGACTGCACTTATTGAGTTAGACTGGATAGCTATCAAAATCCCAAGACCTACTTGGCCTCCAGTGTACTGGAGCCTCAGGGAGAAAGGAACAGCCACCCATCACTAATTGAGTTCAACTGTCTAAGTGCATGCATGAGATGTTGTTAGTATAATGAGGACAAAGGCAAGACAAAGAAGCAGTCAGAAAGAAGAAAACACTTAGATTGAATAATTCTGGAATTCTGATCAGATAGTTGCGAGACCAAGGATAAATCATTTTAACTTGCTGTGTCTTGACTTCTCCATTTGTAAAGTGAATGCGGTAAGACTTGCACTACCAGAATTGACAGGTGAAGGTCCTGTGTATCCTGACCCCCTAATATGGTAACTGTACTCTTATCTTACTCATAACAGATATCTAGAAATGTCATTGCCCCCTATTACCTGCTAATCTCCTTTAGGTAACTCAGATTCAATTATAAATTTTGTCTTATGAGTGAAAATGTGCCCCATATAAAGTCATATTACTTTGAATTACTGGTACATGTAATATTTCTACAAAGCTTTTGAATTCTGCAAAATGTTAGATTAATCATTTCATAAATCAGTCATTTAAAGAGGAAAAACTATTTTACCTCAATATATAACAACATTAGGCATGCATACATATATGTACATATGTAGGTGGGTACATATGTGTTTATATAAAGTAATTAATACTGCACTAAGAATAATTCATATATAATGATAATTCACTAATAATAATAATAATTCACTTCATAAGTTGGCACAGCCTTTGCTAGCATAAAAACCAAAGACTTAAAACCACCATATTCTCAATCTCATTTCCAAATAAGCTAGCATTTTCTATTGCCCCCTAACCATATGTCACTACAGGGTCCTTTCTTGCTGTTTCATTCTTACTTCTACCTCATATTTAAGTACTGATCAATCATTAAAAGTGCATTCATTAAGGGCTTATCATGTGTTATGAGCTATGTGAAATGTTGAAGATAGAGGGACTATAGATAAGGCAACTCTGCTCTCAAGGAATTTACATTCTGTTGGGAGAGATAACAAATGCACATACAAAATTGATACGTGAAAAAAACGATGTACAAAATATATTCTAGGTAGTTATTTTGAGAGAGGATAGTAGAAACTGCAAGGTTTACCAAAGACTGATGGAGAAAGTAGCATTTAAGCTAAACTTTGAAGGAAAATAGGAGTCTATGATAATGGAATTATGAAAAAATGCAATGCACCTAAAAGAAAAAGTGCTAAAACACAGAGCTTGGGGATGGATTGTTTTATATGAGGAATAGCAAGATGGTCTATAAAGAAAGGACAAAGCATTAATGAATAACAATACCAACCTGTTTAGTGAGGACGGGAAGGTTGAATTGAGGCAAATTGTGAAGACCTTCAAATTGCAAAATAGAGTTCAAATTTGATTCTAGGGGCAAGTGAGAGCTACTACAGTTTATTGATTAGTGAATAAGTGACATTCTTTAGCAATAGCCCTTTCCCTACTGTGTGGAGGAAGGACTGGAAAAGGACTTGTAGCAAGGAGATCAATTAGGAAGTTATTTCACTAACCTAAAGTAAAAGTCATCAGAGCATCTATTAGGATGGCAGCCCTGTGAATAGAGAAGGAGATAGATGAGAGAGATGTTAAGGAGGTAAAAATCAACAAAATGTGGTGAAGTATTTGATGAGATTGAATAAGAGCCAAGAAGGACTCTAAAGAATTTGAATCCTTATGATTGAATGAATAGTGGTCCCTATACAAAAGCAGGGAAGTTCAAGAGAGGGTTGAAATTGAGAGATAGCTAATGGATAAGCCCTAGTTTGTACATGTTGAATTTGTTATGTCTACAGAATCCCCTTCAAAATGTCTAACAGACAACTGGTGAAATAAGACTAGCTAGAGGTCAGGAGATAGAACAGAGCTGGTTAAATACAAGTGGGAGTCATGTATAGAGATAATAATTTGACATGGGAACTGTTGAGGAGAGGAGAAACCAAGACAGAAATTTGGGGTTGGCCACAATTAGTGGGCAGATATACAAGACACAGCAAGACAGGTAGAAGAACAAGAAGTGGTGCCACAAAAAATTAAAGGAAGTTCTCAACATTGTCAAGAACTTCAAAGATACAAAGATAGCAACTGAGAACTTAAAAGGTTGAATTTAGTAGCTAAGTGATTACTGAAAAATTTGAAGAGAATAATTTTAGTTGAGTAATGAGGTCAGAAGTTTACATTTTCAGAGACTAAAGACTGTGATCTCTGACCCCAGCCTCCATGTTGATTGTCTTCAAGTAAGACTCTCTGGGTTGATTCAAGTTATAATTCTTATCCATGTACAAAAATATCTATTTGACATGCTGAAATTTAGAGCTGTAGTTATCAAAATGATTATAAGCTTTAGAATTGAAAGGGCCTTTAAAAAAGACCATACATTTAAAAAGTACACAGGTATTGATAGAATTAGTGATTGGCCTAAAGCTACATAGAAAATGAGTGATAGAGTCAAAAACCCCTTGAAAAAGTCATCTACACCTAGTGTTGTCATTTCCTCTCCTTTCACTTCATTCTAAAAACTGATCTAAAAAATTATCATTCAATTGAAACTGTGTTCTCCAATTTGTTTTCTTTTCCATAAGCTTTTAATTGCTCATCATAAGGGCCTTTTGGCATTCCCACAACCCTGGTATAGGTGCCTTATCACTGCTGGACTGAAATAGCCTTGTGACTGCTTTCCTTTCCTCAAGTTTCTTTCCACTCCAGTTCATCTTCCAGTTAGTTGAAAAAAATACCTAAATTGAGGGTTTAATCTTGTCACTCTCCTATTCAGACAGTTCTAGAAGTGCTCTATTATCTCTAGAATGGAAAATAAAAGTGTCCATTTGTCTTTGAAATTCCTTCATAATCTGATACCTTCCTACCTTTCCTAATCTGAGAAAGCTAACCTGAGAAAGTCCTGATCTCAACAAAGTGGAAGTTCCTCAAATTCTCTAGTGTAACACAGTTTTCTTCACTGGACCCCTAACTTTTAGTGCCCACATCTGTGTCAGAAAATCTTTGGTCACCTGGGAGATAGTCTCTTTTCTTCAGTCTTCGCTACATAAATGTTCTTCCTGATATTTTTATAGCATTCAAAACAGCTAGATGCTTAGGTCTTGGAAAGGTATTATCCATTGATACAGGTACTCTTAACTGGGCAAGTTTTCTTAAAGTAAGCACAAAAAGATAATGTTCAAAATGAAAAACATTTGAAAATTCAGTAATTTCATTGAAATGCTTTTTTTTTTGAGCTGTAGGCAGTGCATCATAGCAGACATTAAGATGGCCAGAGTCAAAAAGACCTGAGGTAAAATTCTGCCTTTTTTAGATACTATGAGATTATGATACTTGACCTCTCAATGTCCTTGAAAACTCCTGTATTCATTCATTTATTTGTCTATCATCTATCTGTCTGTCTCTCTATCCATCCATCTATCTATCATCTATTTATTAAGCTGCCCAAGACTAGCTGATCTGCATCATTGCAAGGAATTACTGTGCTGGGAGTTTGTAGGTCCATAATTTCTCCATTCAAAAGAAAACATAACAAAAAAAAATTACAGCAGAACACATGATTCTGTCTGACTTCTACTTTTAAATTTTATTTCAAAATTAACATATAGGTTTCAGTGTAAAAGAAAATTTACTCATTATAATCCATCTTATTTCAGCTAAAGACATTTTTCTCCTCAGGCCACATTTTTCTCTTTGCCACAAGGTTTGAGATGGTGTGAGCTTTCTTGTATGTAAATCATTATATAGAAGCATCATCTGATTCATTATAAATTCTATACCTTTCAAAGGGCAGCTCTAGGAGGGAAGTCCCATTATATGAAATGGAAGTTGCTGTAGAGAAAAGATGTCAAATGAACAGCCTACAACACTCCCTAGAGCCACAGGAATAAGATTAAAATGTAATTGGGAAGTATTTAATTTAATTTTAAGAACTTATTTAATAAAATCAATAAAAATACAATAAAACATATAAAATTACATTTTAAAACTGTCAATATGTACCTGCAGAGATCTTTTTGTATGGGTTAAAAAACCTTGTTTCTCTTTGAGTTTGACACAGCTGCTTTGGAGCATACCAAGAGGGAGAAAATGTTTAAACTGAGAGTTTAATTTAATAAAATTTTCTTGATATCTTTTATTTTTATATGACCAAAGATTCTCCTAGTTTTCTTTCCTCTTTGCTCTATCAATGAACGGTTTCATAGAGCAAAGAATAAATTTAAAGAAGAAAAATCTTACTTTTTTCTTTTTTAATATTCATTATTTATAACATTCATTTTAAAGTGAATTTGAAATTCTTTCCCTTTCTAAGGAAGAAAAATATAAAAATAAAAGAAGAGAGAAAAAAATCTGAAGAAAACTGATCAATACATTCCAAAAGCCTGAGTAAATACATGCAATGGTCTACATCTGTGAACATCTCACTGATGCAATAGAGTAGGTACTACTTTTTCATGGACCTTCTTTGGGACCTTGCTTGATCTTTTTAGTTTGGAATATTTGAGTTGTTATTCTTTCCTTTTACATTTTTGTTGTTAATGTGTATATTGTTTTCTTCACTCTGCTTGCTATACTATTCATGAACTTATGTACATCTTTTCATGATTCTCTTTATTCATCATATTCTTCATTTCTTATTGTGTAGTCATATTTTATTATATTCATGTGACAAAATTTATTTACAAATTACCTTATCAGTTTCTATCGATATTGTTTTCACTTCTTTGATACCATAAAAAGAGTTGCTAAAAGTATTAAGGGTATATGGGGGTGGAAACAAGATGGCAAAGTAACAGCACACACTTTCTAGAGTGCTCCCACAAAGTCTAGCCAAGTACCTGTAAAAAATGGCTCTAAACAGATTTTAGAGCTGCAGAACCTAAAGAACGATGGAGTGAAGCAAATCTCTAGCACATCATGGTCTGGAAAGTTACCAGGAAGTGTCTATTGCACTACACTGGGAGCAGAGCACAGTCCGGAGTGGGCCACCAGTGCATAGAGGGGACTTGAGCAGGACTTGGGGAGACTGGATCGCTTGCACCTGTGGTGGTTTCCAGACTCCATGACTCCAAAATGCTGAGAATACATTGGAAGGTCAGTGGGAAAAGCCTGTGGGACCAGTGCAGGAGAGAGGAGTGTCATGGCTCCAGCCCCTGGGGTGCAGAAGGGAAAAGGAGCATAGAAACTTACAGCAGCAGGGGCAACTACAGTCACTCTTTCTGGAGTTGTAAGCCCACAAGTTGTGGGGGGATCAAGCGGCTGACTGTATACCCTTTACCCCCACTGGAAGCAGAGAACTGCCTTCACAGGGAGCTCAAAGATCAAGTAAAAGGCTGGGAAAATGAGAAAAAACCAGAAAAAGAATCAGACTACAGAATTTTCCTTGGTGACAAGGAAGACCAAAGTATGCAAACAGAAGGAAAAAAAAGTCAAAACTCCTTCATCCAAAGCCTCCAAGAACAATATGAATTGATCTCAGGCCATGGAAGAGTTCAAAAAGGATTTTGAAAATGAAGTAAATGAAGAAGAAAAAAATTCAGAAGAGAAATTAGAGTGATGCAAGAAAAGCATGAGAAATGAGTCATTACTTGCTAAATGAGAAGCCAAAAAATGCTGAAAAAATAACACTTTAAAAAGTAGACTGACCCAAATGGGAAAAGAGATCCAAAAAGTCAATGAGGAGAAGAATGCATAAAAAGAAGAATTGGCCAGATGGAAAAGGAGATCCAAAAGTTCACTGAAGAAAATAATTCCTTGACCATCAGAATGGAGCAGATGGAAGCTAATGACTTTATGAAAAATAAAGATATAATAAAACAAAACCAAAGGAATGAAAAAAATAGCACACAATGTGAAATATCTCATTGGAAAAACAACTGACCTGGAAAACAGATCCAGGAGAGACAATTTAAAAATTATGGCACTAACTGAAAGCCCCAATCAAAAAAAGAGCCTAGACATCATCTTTCATGAAATTATTAAGGAAAATTTCCCTGATATTCTAGAACCAGAGGGTAAAATAAATATTGAAAAAATCCACCAATCACTTCCTGAAAGAGATCCAGAAAGAAAACCTCTTAGGAATATTATAGCCAAATTCCAGAATTCCAAGGTCAAGCAGCCAGAAAAACAATTTGAGTATTGTGGAAATACAATTAGGATAATACAAGATCTTGCAGCTTCTACATTAAGAAATCAAAGGGCTTGGAATATGATATTCCAGAAGTCAAAGGAACTACGATTAAAACCAAGAATCACCTACCCAGCAAAACTGAATATAATATCTCAGGGAGAAAAAAGGTCATTCATTGAAATAGAGGACTTTCAAGCATTCTTGATGAAAAGACAAGAGTTGAATAGAAAATTTAACTGTCAAATACAAGAACCAGGAGAAACATGAAAATGTAAACAGAAAAGAGAACTCATAAGGGGCTGACTGATGGTGAACTATTTACATTCCCACATGGAAAGATAATATTTGTAACTCTTGAGACTTTTCTCAGTATTTGAGCACTTGGAGGGATTATATATATATATATATATATATATATATATATATATATATATAGACAGAAGGCACAAGGTGAGTTGAATAGGAAAGGGTAACTTCTAAAAAAAATGAAATTAAGAGGTGAGAGTAGAATATATTGGGAGAAGAAAGGGAGAAATGGAATGGGGCAAATTATCTCTCATACAAGAGGCAAGAAAAAGATTTTTTAATGGAAGGTAAAAGGGGGAAGGTGAGAGGGAAAAAGTAGAGCTTACTCTCATCACATTTGTCTTGTGGAAGGAATAATATGCACACTCAATTTGGTATGAAGATCTACATTACACTACAGGAAAGTAAGGTAGGGCAATTGGGAGGAGGGAGTAATTAGAAGTAAATGCTTTTGAGGAAGGCCAGGGTCAAAAGAGAGAATAGAATAAATGGAAGGCAGGATAGGATGGAAGGAAATATAGTTAGTCTTTCACAACATGACTTTTATGGAAGTCTTTTGCATGAATAACCTATATTGAATTGTTTGTCTTCTCAGTGGGGATGGGTGGGGAGGGACGAAGGGAGACAAATTGGAACTCAAAGTTTTAAAAACAAATGTTAAAACGCTTATTTTTTAATAAATGTATTTATTAAATTTTTACATTCATTTCCACAAAATTTTGGGTTCCAACTTTTCTCCCCATTTGTTCCCTCCCCCCAATACAACGGCATTCTAATTTCCCCTATCACCAATCTGCCCTCTCTTCTATCATCCCTCCCTTCCCTTGACCCCCATCTGCTCTTATGTCCCGTAGGGCCAGATAACTTTCCATTTCTCATTACCTGTATTACTTATTTCCTAGTAGCAAGAACAATACTCAACAGTTATTACTAAAACTTTGAGTTCCAACTTCTCCCCATCCATCTCTCCCTACCCATTTCCTTCGGAAAGTCAGGCAATTCAATACAGGCCATATCTGTGTAGTTTTGACTTCCATAATAGTCGTGTTGTGTAAGACTAACTGTATTTCCCTGCCTCCTATCCTGCCCCCCATTGTTTTTATTCTCTCTTTTGATCCTGTCCCTCCCCAATAGTGTTGACTTCAAATTGCTCCCTCCTCCCATTGCCCTCCCTTCTATCATCCCCCCCACCCTGCTTACCTCCTTCTCCCCCACTTTCCTGTATTGTAAGATCGGTTTTCATACCAAAATGAGTGTGCATTTTATTCCTTCCTCTAGTCGAAAGTGATGAGAGTAAACCTCATGTTTTCCTCTGAGCTCTCCTTTTTTTCCCTCCACTAAAAAGTCTGCTTGCCTCTTCTATGAGAGATAATTTGCCCCATTCCATTTCACCCTCTCTCCTCCCAATATATTTCTCTCTCACCGTTTACCTTAATTTTTTTGAGATATGATCCCATCCTATCCAATTCACTCTGTGCTCTCTGTCTGTGTGTGTGTGTATGTGTGTGTATGTGTAATCCCACCAACTACCCAGATACTGAAAAGTTTTAAGAATTACAAATATTGTCTTTCCATGTAGAAATGTAAAGAGTTCACCTTTGGTAAGTCCCTTATGACTTCTCTTTGCTGTTTGCTTTTTCATACTTCTTTTCATTCTTGTGTTTGAAAGTCAAATTTTCTTTTCCGCTCTGATCTTTTCATCAAGAATGATTGAAAGTCTTCTATTTCATTGAAAAACCATATTTTCCCCTGAAGTATTATACTCAGTTTTTCTGGGTAGGTGATTCTTGGTTTTAGTCCTAGTTCCTTTGACTTCTGAAATATCCTATTCCATGCCCTTCAAACCCTTAATGTAGAAGCTGCTAGATCTCGTGTTATGCTGATTGTATTTCCACAGTACTGGAATTGTTTCTTTCTAGCTGCTTGCAATATTTTCTTATTGACCTGGAAATTCTGGAATTTGGCCACAATGTTGCTAGGAGTTTCTCTTTTTGGATCTCTTTCACGTAGTGATTGATGGATTCCTTCAATATTTATTTTGCCCTCTGGTTCTAGAATATCAGGGCCGTTTTCCTTGATAATTTCATGAAAGATGATGTCTAGGCTCTTTTTTTGATTGGGGCTTTCAGTTAGTGCCATAATTTTTAAATTGTCTCTCCTGGATCTATTTTCCAGATCAGTTGTTTTTCCAATGAGATATTTCACATTATCTTCAATTTTTTTCATTCTTTTGGTTTTGTTTTGTGATTTCCTGGTTTCTCAGAAAGTCATTAGCCTCCATCTGTTCCATTCTAATTTTGAGAGAACTATTTTCTTCAGTGAGCTTTTGAACCTCTTTTCCCATTTGGCTAATTCTACTTTTTAAAGCATTCTTCTCCTCATTGGCTTTTTGAACCTCTTTTGCCAACTGAGTTAGCCTATTTTTAAGGGTGTTATTTTCTTCAGCATATTTTTGGGTCTCCTTTAGCAAGGTATTGACCTGTTTTTCATGCTTTTTCTTGTATCTCTCTCATTTCTCTTCCTAGTTTTTCCTCCACCTGTCTAACTTGATTTTCAAAATCCTTTTTGTGCTCTTCCATGGCCTGAGCCCATTGGATATCTATTTGGATGTTTGGGAGACAGAGGCCTTGACTTCTATGTCTGTCCCTGATGGTAAGCATTGTTCTTCCTCATCAGAAAGGAAAGGAGTAAACATTTGTTCACCAAGAAAGTAACCTTCTACAATCTTATTTTTTTTTCCCTTTCCTGGGCATTTTCCCAGCCAGTTACTTGACTTCTGAGATTCCTCTCCACCCCTGCCTCACTAGTGCTTGGGGTCTGAGATTCAAATGCTGCTGCCTATCCTCAGGACTTTCAGCGGGGGGCGGGGCTGCTATTCAGTGTGAGGGATTAAGTTCAGGTTCTCAGGTGGGGGCAGGCACACCTCCCAGGCTCAGTTCCCTCAGGGGGTTTATTCGTGAGACCTTCAACAATGGAGCTCCTGCCAGCTTTGGGAGCCCCTGGCCACTGCTTCTCCTGCTGCTGCCTCCTGAGTGGGCTTGAGTTATGGAGACCCCCTGCTTCCCTCTCGGCCAGTCCGGAAGGCTCTCTCATTGTAGGACCTTCAAGGCTGCTGGAAATTCTGTCCCTGAAGCCTGCTTGGATCTGCTCCTCTCAGGGTCATGCGGCCAAGGCAGGGCTGGGCTCTGCTCCCGGTCCAGTGCATGACAGACCTTTGGGGTCGGTTTTTCAAGGCTCTCTGGAACAGAAATCTCCTCCACTCCATTGCTGCATGGCTTCCACTGCTCCAGAATTTGTTGGGAGTTCTTTTTAAAGGTAATTTATGGGCTGTGGGTTCGGAGCTAGCATATGTGAAACTTTCTACTCCACCATCTTGGCTCCTCCCCCCTAAAAGGTAGTTTTTACTTGCAGCTTGGAAATAAGAAATACAGGTAATGGGGTATAGAAATCTATCTTGCCGTACAAGAAAATAGAGGAGATGGGTTTAAGGGAAGGGAAGGGTGTGACAGAAGTGAGGGCTGATTTAGGGAAAGGGTAATCAGAATGCATGGTGTCTTGGGCTGGAAGGAGGGGAGAGATAGGGAGAAAATTTGGAACTCAAATCCTGTGGAAATGAATATTGAAAACTGAAAATAAATAGTTATATAGATAAAGAAATGGATGAATAAATGAACAGCTAGATAGATAAAAGTATTGGGGGGTATGGAGATTTTTTCCTTATCTATGATGCCCTTGGGATATGTCTCATAATAAAATCTCTGAGTAAAATAAAATGGCAATTTTATGGGCTGAGCTATGACAACAGAACGCCTATTTATGTAGCATATCAAGAGAATTCTGAACTTGCAATCAGCTAGACCAGATTTCAAATCTTACCCCAGACTCTAGCTATATGAGCCTGGGCAAATCACATAACTTCCCTTGACTTCTGTTCCTTCATTTATAAAATGTGGTTAAAAATTACACCTACTTTACAGGATTGTTGTGAAGACTATTTGAAATAATGTTTAAAATTTTTAGCAAACTTTAGTATATTATTCATCTTTCTAGGCTTCACTTTCTTCATCTGAAATGAAGTGATGAGGGAATCTCAAAGATCCTTCCTGGGTATAAATCTATAATCTTATGATTGGTAAGTCACAAAATATTTGTTATTAATTAATTTATTATTAAATTACATATTGATTAAAATGTACAAGGGAACCGGGACAGATAAGAATGATTCTGTCTTTAAAAATCTTACATTCTACTGGGAGTAGTAGTGAAAGGGACACAGCACACACACGCACACACACACACACACACACACACAGAATTTGAGGAGAAAGAAATCACTAGGACAAGGAACTTGCATAGAAGCAAGGTTAGGGAAGCTTTCATGTTTGTTATAGGGTAGCAAAGGGTCACGAATCTTAAAGGAAAATAAACATCTTTAGAAGGTGAGATGAAGAGACACAGCATTCCAGGGTAGAGAGACCAATTCTGTGAATGAACAAAGGCAGGAGACAAAAGTTGGATTTAAGTTAGTAGGTCCATTTAGCCAAGCATGCTATACTATAAAGCAGAGGACTGTGAAATGAGACTGAAAAGATAGACGAATTGATAGGAATAGCAGTAGGGACTGGACCTGTGATTTCAATGGTGTAGAAAACTCCCATGTGAAAATACTCCTTTTTCTCCTAATGCAAATTGGCACCTTCTCTGCAATTTATAGTCTAAAAGTGTTACTTAGCACTAAGATGTTATATGAACTGCTTAGAGCTGCATAGGTATGTGTTAAAAGTTCCAAAAGATTGTACAGGAATTTAAATTGTGGACGGTCTTAAAAGTCAAATTAAGGAGCTTACACTTTATCTTCAAGGTGATATCAGGTTGCTGCTGGGAATTACAGTAGAGTATACGTTATCAAATGGGGGTCACAAAGAGTTGGACACAGTTGTATGGATTGAGCAATAAAATACATTTTCACAATACTATATAAGACTTTAGCTTTGTCTCTGGATGAAGGATAGATTAGAGATACTCTCCCTGCCATACAGGTAAGACTGAATTAGATTCCCCTTCTGTTTAGGGTCAGAGTATTAGAAATTACCTAATCTAAAGAACTTGGAAGAAAGTTCTGTCTAAGCTCTAAGTCAATGTGTCAGTCCCTGACATGAAGTGCAATGGCTTCCTCCTGCTCTTAAGATTTAATCTAAACTCCTTTGATTTTCTTAATTGTTAAAATCCTTCACTCAAAGCCACTGTTCTTATCTTGTCATACATTAAGCTACCCACTATCTGTAATCCAGCCATACTGGCCCTTTTGTATTTTTTCATGTGATAATCTATCTCTGCCTTGGTTGTCCCTTATGTTTAGAATCCTCTTCCTCTTTAGCTATCCATTTTTGAATCCCAAGTGTTTCCTTTAAAACTCAGCTCATACTACCTTCTGATGATCCCTCTCTAATTAATTTATATTTGTTTCTATACATTTATATGTTCAGTCATGTCAGTCACACCCAACTCTTCTTGATCCCATTTGGGATTTTCTTGGCAAAGATAGTACAATAGTTTACCATTTTCTTCTCAAGCTCATTTTACAGATAAGGAAATTGAGAAAAACAAGATTAAATGCCTTGCCCAGGGCCATACATTTGGTAAATGTCTGAGGCCACACGAGCTCAGGAAGATGATCTTCCTGACCCCAGGACCAGCACTCGATCCATTATGCCACCTACATGACTCATATTTATATATGTGTAAGTTATATCACCTAATAGAATATAAGCACCTTGAGAGCAAGGACTGTTTAATTTTTGTCCCTGGAATCCAGGGGATTCTTAGAGACAAATGTGAGGCATATAGTAGACTTGTAACAAATGAGTGTGGTTTGAATGATCAAGCTACACAAATAAATGACCTCACACAACTTAGTAAAATTCTTCACACACCTTCTTGTGGGGTAGAGTGGCTTCATGGAGGAGATGGTTTGGTCACTATGCCCTGAAAGCAGAAATAACTGTATCACTTTCTAAGAATATGATAGAGACATGGAAAGAGTTGGAACAAATTCTAAGTCCACATCAGGCATGAGAAGAGGCTCAAGTAAAGGCATATTGATGGGAAACAATGGGATGAGAATGGAAAGAGTAGTTCAGTATGGATGGAATATGGAATATATAAAGAGGAATAGATGAGATAAAACTGAACATCACTTGGAGCCAGAGTGTAGTGACCTCTGAATAATAGAAAATAAAGTATAAATTCTATTAAATAGTTAATGGGAATGGCTTTTGGGTTATATGTAGTGACAGTGTAGTTGGAGGGGTAAAGGCAGAACACATTATCAAGAGACATCAAGATTTTGAGACTAAATGGATGGAAAAATGACATTGCCATTGGCTAAATTAAGTGACTTGACATATGTTCCATAGTACAGTTAAAAAAAATCAGTCAATCATCTGATTAGATTGTTCACATAGCTTTGATTACATCTATGGACAAATGGAATACAATTTTATTAGCAAGGAGTGCAATGGCTTGTACATATTAAGGACATAATAAATATTTGTGAATTTGAGTAAAATTGACCAGATATTTGGAATCACATAGATATAGTCTTAACCAGGGGTGAAGAACATATGACCTCAAGGACACATGTGACCTTCTAGGTCCTCAAATGCTACCCTTTCATTGAATCCAAACTTCACAGAGCAAATCCCCTGAATAGAAGGATTTTTTCTGTAAAACTTGGACTCAATTAAAAGGCCACAGAGATAGACACTTGGGCAAAGGATGTACGGATAGAGTGACAGAGATACGGAGAGTAACACAGAGAGACAGCAAATGATGAAAGCCTTTGCATATTCTGAACTGCCAATATTCTACGGAGAGCTTCATTTCTTTCTGCAAAATTTCCCAGGAGAAGCAGATAGCAGGTTTCAGTGAACTTGATGCTCATAGGCTGAGGGACACATTTTCTGAAGGATTCATATTAATTCAACATTCAAGCCTTTGGGCTGTTATATTTTTCTTCATTTTCAAATCCCTTAAAAAGGTGCCTGCAAGTCCCTGCTTCACAGGCTGAAGTGCAGATAATGTGCTCAGTTCTTCAATTATAAATGACGTTGAAACAAGTATTTTAAGTGTTTGAGGACAGCTCTCCAAGGTTGGATGAGTGACAACAGATAACAGACCTGAAATTAATTAGCTCTTTGCTCCATTTTACAGACGAAATCCTTGCAATGCCCTTAACAAATCCATTGATACGGCATATTCACATCACCCCATTTTGCCTCTATCTATGAACTTTATTCACTGAGAAAAGCAGAAAAAAAAATAATAGAGGAAGCAGAAAGGATGGTTTTCACATTTTTGAGTCAAAAAATTCTGCCCTAATTCAACCCAGTACCAGACTCTGTTCATTAAAACCTCTCGGACTTGCCCACTCTTTTCAGCTTTTCAGAGATTTAACCTATATACCAAGAATTGCTATACAACATAACTCCCATGTTTTGGTCTAATAAATAACAGAGTTGTCATTTTTATATATGCCAATGAAATAAAGTGTAGAACAAGGAAAATGTTTATAGTTTGGGATGAAGTCAATATAAAGTAAGGAATGCTAGAATTTTTGGAGCACTTCTAATTTGATAAGACATAAAGATCATCTTCAACATTAGATTTTCATCCTGAGAATTACATTTGGCAGACCTATATTGGAGTTGAAATTGTGGGTGTGACACTCCATCATACAGACTCTCCTAAACTAAGAGAAAACTAGTTACAAACATAGATAAGAGAAGGAGAAAAGGCTTTTCTCAAGTTAGTTGATCCCTTATTAATTGAGAAGGAAACATTTCATGAATAAATAGTCGAGCGAGGAAGTGGTTACACTTTTTTCATGAATGGCTTAAGAGAAATCAAAGGAACCTCTTCTACTCCTGCTGAAGCTTGTGACTTCCCTATATGGATATAGTACAGTAAACACTCTTCTGATCTGAGATACAAGGGCAAATGTTTTCAGCATATGTGCTCCAAAGAAATGTTTTAAAATATCATTACAGATGACTATTTTTTCTCATTTAGCTAAAACATTTAGTGTTGTATGGACACCATTTTCATCTTAGAAGTGCTATGTCATAATCAAAAGCCACTTTCATAATTTCTAATCCTTGCTTAAGTACTGGACTGTGTATCCTCTATACGTAGACAATGTAACAACCTTATTAAAATAAAAAAAATAGGCTACTAGCATTTGGAAATTGTCATTTAAATGCTTCCCTGAGTAGGTGGATGGAGCAGGAATGCTTCATTATCAGCTTCCTCTAATTTTCATAAGCAATTAACTTCTTGTTAATGGAGAAAAGATTGAATATATTACCAAAATAAACTGACTGCAGAAAACTTCATTTGTGAAAACATAACCCCAAATGACAGATTATTAGTCCCATAACATAACAAAATATGTGCATTAACTTTAGTGTCAATATAATAAAGAATAAATGATTAAGATTTCTACATTTTATTTGGAAAACAGGTACATTATATTTATTTTAAAACCTTCTTTCACGGTAGATAAAATTTTGAAGATAAAATTACAATATGTCTGTGTTAGCAGGGCAGGATGGGAGAGAAAAGAATTATTTATGTAAGGAGTAACTTTCTAATAAGATCCCTAAGAACTTTCTACATGAGTAGGTGCAATGTGCTCAGCAGATAACACCACCGTACCACCACCATCACCGCCATAGGAACATTGAAACATTCTCACATATTATATGACTGGTGCCTATCTTTTTACTGCATGGGGAAAATAAAAACATTTTTATAGGATATTGAGTTGGAATTTAGGGCGTATTTGAAAGGGCACTAACTAGCTGAACTAAGCTTACTTTATTTCCTGTCTATATATTGAGTGAGGAGGACAAATTGTTGCAGCCCATTGAGGGAGCAAGCTCAGACTCTCTTTTGCCCAGTCTCAAAGAAATTATGAACATGTATTTTTCCTGGCAGTGACACATGGGAAGATAAACATTTGGCATCAAGATGTCACTGCTGTCATTGCTATTACCTCCCTTCCCACTGGAGCCTGACAGTATTCCATACGTGTATCTCTGCCAGGAAAGAAGATGCTCAAAGCTTCCTTATGAGTGAATGGGAGAGGGGGCCAAAGGCCTTTCCCTATGGAAGAGTCCACAGAAGTGCATCCTCTTCACTTGAACTCTAGAAGCAATCCTAATTATATGTGTATGCTATGAACTCACTGTACTGGTTATGCCTTATGTCTGGAATTTGTTTATTCTCTGTCTGTTTCTACCACTCAGAATGCCAAGATTTCTTCAAAACTCATATATAATTCCACCTTCTACAGGAAGCCTTTCCTGCCTCCCTGCCCCACAAGCTGTTAAAGCTTTCTTCTCTAGGATTAATTTACATGGCTGTTTGTGTGTCTTGTATGCATCTATTTATGTACATGTGGTGTTCCTCATTTTAATGGAATCTGCTTTGGAGGAAGACATTCTTAAAAATTTTGTTTTGCTCTATTTTGTACAGTATCACAGCACCTGAAACATAATTAGCACTTAAAAATTCTTGTTGATTTAAATATTGATGTTTCCTTTGCCTATTCATTTTAAGGATGTTTTTATGATGTCATGGTTTAGTTCCATATAGTTTCCTGAGGTTTCTAACATTGATTACTTTTTTTAATCAGTTGGTAGTCTCTAATAGGGCTTTCTAGACTTTTTTGTATCATGGTCCTCTTTGACAATCTGTTAAAACCTGTGAACAGATTATCAGGATAATGTTTTTACATGAACAACATTCTTATTCACAAAGAAACCAATTATACAGAAATAATTGTAAAATATATTTAAATAATTTACATTACAAATTAATTAGCTGGATTCTATAAGGATAAGTAATATGTCTGCCTTTTTACACTTTTTATAATTTGTGATTTAATCATGATTCCTTTTTGATATATTACCACATGATACTTAGAAATATATATTCTTTATTGTTACTATGAGTTTTTTTAATCTTTTGTCTAATTTTTTTCAATTATGTATTTTCCTTTTTTGCTTTCTGTCACATTTTTCTGGTTTTGAGAGACCAATGTGGAACTCCTTTAATTATTGTATTTGTCTTCTTGAAATTCACTTCTTTTTTTTGAATTTAGATGACAAACAAGTTATGATATAATATATATATAGTAATATTATTCCTTCATGGCTGAGAGTAACTTTAAGCATAATATTTGTTTTCAGGTTTATCTGTCTTGATATAGGGAACTTTTGGTTTCCCTTTTTCATGTACATGAATTTTATGGTTTGATTTTCTTATCTAATTTATTATTTATTTTCTTTTTTATTAGATTATTTAATAATTTCATCCTTCAGGTTAAGATTGCTAGGACTGTGCTTTCCTACATCAAATTGTTTTTGTTGATTTTCACTCATTTCATTTTTATTTCAGAATTTTGTTCCATTAATTACTTTTGTGTACACTACTTTGGCACTAATTTTTAGCATGGGCTTCTCTCTTCTTTACTTATCTTCTCTACATTAATTTCCTTAGTTGCTCATTTATCTTTTGGTTATTTCTTTCTTTTATCTAGTTCCTCCCCTCTGATGATCTATCTCTTTCCTCACCTCATTCCCATGGTTCATATTTTTTCCATTTCTCTAGCATCCTAGCTTAACTATATTGTATGATACTTTTCCCCCAGAACTTTTCATTTGCATCATTTTATTTCTTATTTCTGTACTTTTGTACTATATTATATTCCAAATTTTATTCTCCCATTTATGGTCTATTGGCCAATATTCCTCTTCATCCTGTTCTAAAATGAGAGAGAGTCTGAAGCACCAAATTTAAGTTCTCTTTCCCAGTTTTTATTAATGTCTTTATTGTTCCCTTATACACCTCCCTTCCTTCTTTTTTCTTTTGTAGGTTATTTATGTAATTACTGCTATTTTTTTGTGTTTTTTTTGATGTACTCTCTGTTATGCTAACACCCAAATATAACAATTCAAGAAGGCTATTGGTAACATATGGTGGGAATAATTCCATAAATAAAATAATGAGAACTAGTTCTAGTCCTTATCCTTCTCATCATCACTCTTTACTCAAGACTAGTATCCTTGGTCTATTAGTCAATATTTAAATTTAAAATATTAAAAATTTAATTAATGTATAAAATTAATAAATAAAGATAAATAAATAAAGATAATATTTAAAAATTTAAGTATTGTCTAATCTTAGGGAAATATACATTTCATCTCCAATCAAACTCATTATAAGGATGTTTTCTCTCATCTTGATATAGCTGTGTTCACTAATGGCATCTTTTCATTTCCCCTTTTAGAGTGATCCCATTTCTTCTGTTCCAATCCCAATCCCTCCACTGCCTATTTTACCCTAGTCTCCCACATTCCCAAAATCTTGTTGAGAGACAGAAGAAATTACTTTATTTCCAAGCCACAAAAATACATGGATATTCAACTGCAGGTTCCCATCGTCTCTTCCCTCTCCTCTTCTTAGTAGAATGACTTCCCATCAAATTATTCATGCCCCTTCTTCCAATAGACAAGATAATGACTCCCTTATAAAGTATCAAGAGATTGAGTTCATGTGATATTACTTCAGTTTTCTTTGCCTTTAATAATTCTTTAATATTCCATTGAATTTTTGGCCCTTTAAGTCCTTCATTCCCTTTTAAAGATCCTTATGAGTTCTTTCTCTTACATCTTTATCCAATATCTCTTTCTCCTCCAACCTCAGAATGAAAAATAGAAATATGAGATAGTTAATTTTTCAATTTCTTGGTAATTTTATTTGCCTTTGTTTTGTTTCTTCTCATTAGGTTTACAATTCAAATATTTTGAAGATATTTTTAATATTTTTGCTAGACTACCTCGAATTACTCTTTGTTGAAAATCCATCTGTTTTATTGATGATCAAGGTTAGTTTGAAGAAAAAGTTGTTGTAGTTTGAAATGAATTGCTTTGTTTTGGATAATATTCAATGCCGTACTTTTATCTGTGAGATCCCCCCTCACCAAGTTTGCAGAGGAGATATGTGATCCAGACAGAGAATTGCCCTAGAACAAGACAACTGAAATACATAATAGGTATTTAATAAATATTTGTCAAAGTGAAATAATATGATCTCCCAAACAAAAGTGTTTCCTGAGCTATGCATATTTCCTGAGCTAAGCAAGAACATTCATCAGAGGTTTTACATGGGATAATGGAGACTCTCTCTCTTTCTCTCTGTCTCTCTGTCTCTCTCTCTCTCTCTCTCTGTGTCTCTGTCTCTGTCTCCATATGTATATGTGTGTGTGTGTGTATATATATATATATATATATATATATATATATGCATTAAACGGTTCATTATTTATTTCCTCTAGTTTTAGTTTATCACCTTTTAAGACTATTGCATATACTTGCTGATGGATGTCAGATGAAGATTCACTGAAGAGGATGTACACTCAGCTAAGCTCAGTGTGTGTCTGCCAGAAGACCAAAAGACTGAAGCCTTTACTGAAATGATCCATAAATACTGAGCCTGAGGATTCTTTTCCTCTAGGCAAAACTAGGATCAAAGAACAAAACAGCTCCTCCCCAGCTGCAGTTTATTCTCTGATTGCCTTTGTTTTTCCCAGGGGATGCTACTCGATAGCAATATGTCATTTAGTGCATTGCATTTATGACAAAATAAGTCATAGTTTGATTAATCTGCTCTTTAATTTGATTTCCTTGCTGAAACAACTTTGCAAGAATGTTCTTTTTCAGTCTCTAATAGGGTTTCTCTCTCACATACACACACCCTGAAATTATTTTTAATGTAAGATATTTGTTTGCAGCAAGGAAAATGAGCCTGATGGTAATAACTATGCACTTGAATATTCAAAAAGCTAGAAAAATTGTATGCGGCTTAAATAATGAAGTATTTTTACTTGTATTTGTCTGATAGGACTAATTTAATTTCTTTTTAAATAAGAAAATTGATTTTTCTAAGAAATGAAAATTTAACATATTTAAGCCAACACCAAACCAGCTCCCAATCACAAATCTCTTGTTCGGAATGCATAAAAGTAAAATATATAAAGTTCGTTCAAAATATAAAAAAACACTTTAAAATCCACTGAAAATACTCAATTTTTATCTATTTTTTAAACAGGTCTAATAAAGGGGTTTGGGTAACATACAATACAAGATTTTTGGAAGTTTGTCATTTACTTCTTTCTGAGTAGTAATTTCTCACCTCAGTTTACTAAACTGAACTAGTAAGCTACCAGAGTCACCAACACAAATGACCAGCAGTTTCTTTCCAGTTGCCTCTCAATGCCTGATGACTCTCTAAGCTATAACAAGATTTGATCTCGTGAAGAATGTTTTCCGTTTTTGTCTTCTTTCTTTCTTTTTTATATTGTTATCCAAAACAATGTTTGTCTTTTTTTAAAAAAACATAAATGAAAGAAATTTGTCTTTCCATAATTTTTTCTAATTTGATTCTTTGTTTCCAATCTTTCCTCTTCCCCATCAATCTGCTACATAGATCCAAAATAAGCCTCATAAATCAAAATCTGACAGTATTCCTCCCTAGTGAAGAAGCTCCAGGGATACCATATTACTTTCTAAGCTTGGCCTTTAAAATGTCTTCAAAATCTGTAGCAACCCACCTTTTCAGACTTATTACATATTACTCCCCTTCACTCATTCTATGTTCTAATCAAATTTACATACCTGTTTTTCCAGAAAATCATTATTTCATCCCCTGTGTCTGTGCCTTTTAACAAGCTATCTAATATGCTATCCTACCTCCTCCTCTGAGAGGAGACTCATTGAAAGACTGAAGGCTCAATTTATGTACCACATCCATCTATATAGATCTATATCTATGTAGATATATATACACAAATGTATGCATATGTATATCTATTTACATGTGTGTATATGTATGTATATTGTGTATGTATATATACATGCATATGTGAAGATATGCATATATATATATATTCTCTCTGTTTGACAGCTTTTTCCTCTACAAATTATACTGCATATACTTATGTTTTTATATGTTATGATCCTCTCCTAATAAATATAAATTCCATAAAGGAAAGGACTTTTTTGAAAAGAAATTGATTTTAGGTTTCTATATCTGGTTTGCAAGTGCCTTGCATGAGGTAAGTGTTCCATAAATGCTTATGGAATTGATTTGGTGAATTCTGAGCACATGTCCTCAGTAAAGTAGTGACTAATGCTACATTGGCAACTTGCTTACTCTAGACATTTTCAAGGTGTACTATAAAAGAAGAGTTTTCTGAGTAAACTTTAACTACTAATTACTAACAAGACAAATAGAATTCAGCCACCTTTGCCTCCCTCTATTATTTTTCATCATATGTGAAATTCTACAAACTTCCTTCATTTGCTACCATAAGAATTCTGGAAGAATTTTAAGTTGTATCATCAATTCATAAGTAAAACGTATCTTGCTAAATATAGTTTTGTGTTAATCTTGAGTATGAGAAAATTAGTATTCAGAATTTTGCTTCATAAAACCTCTGCTCCCTACCATCCCATGCTAGCAGATGAAGGAGGGAATATTTTATTACTTAAAATATGTATGATCACCCTGTTGTATACATGAAAATCTTAGTCTGCTTCATGTCTCCTTTCTGGAAAATACTAACACTCAAAAACAATCTTAGTTTGATATTTCATTGGGGGCAGATTTATTCCCTAAAGTTTGTTTTCAGGAACTTTGTCATATTCAATTTTAACTGCCTCAAAGGAATAGGTCCCTGAGGCTTCCACTGAAATATCAAAATGTCAAAAGAAGGAGGAGGTTGCCAGTGTGATCATAAAACCTGAATACTTCTGGTACATTTCAGATAAATATCAAGACTTACATGTGCTTATCAACCTTGAATTAAGCATCCACCATTTTTCATCAATTCATAATAGCAAAACCATTGCATCTTGCTTTGCTCTTTTAGAGAATCCATTATAGATTTGATCTTAAAATTCAAAGATTTAGGAAATGTCTAGATTTTTTGATTGGACATATGACATTCTTAATATAAAGCGTTAAGTAATTTCAAGCTTCAAAAAATGGCTTATAGGTTTTCAGATAAAATGGAGAAAGTTTAGAAAAAAGCATTAACTATTAAAATGAATTTTAAGAGAAGATTAACATTAATTTTTGCATTCTTTCTCTCTGGAGAAAAACATTCAGACCACACAGTCTCAATATTTTGTATGGTATGTACTACATATCTTTATTTAATTACACACATATATATACACATTTCATTGCTGGGGTTTCTCCCTATCATGTACATATTACACATGCACATACATATATGTGTGCATGTGTGTATGTGTAATATGTGTATAATAGAAAGGAACACCAATATTGAAATCATACTCTGTTTATATCCATATACATACATATACACATTTGCATATATATCCATATACTTATACTTACACATACATGCTGTGTAAGTACATGTGTTTAGATACGTTTATGCAGGTATACGTGGAGACACACACACATATTGATTATATCTTTCCTTTTCAAGAAATGTCAATATTAAAATAAATTATTGTCATAGAATCTCAGTATTGGGAGTGATTTTAAAGATCATCTGATAGAAACCATTTCCTGGTCAGTTAATTTTTTTTGAACTGGTGAATATTTTTGGTTTGAATTTAATTTTACTAAAATCTCATTCCATGACATCAATTAATAAAGGGTTGAATTCTTTGAACAATTCCTTGTTGAGTAACTATTATGTGCAACTAAATATGTTGCAGTATACATGAGAAAACATAATATATAAATTCTATCATCAAGAAACTTACTGTCTAGTTGGTCAACTCTGAAACGTATTTAATAAACAAAAGGAGGAAGGGCATAATCTGTGTCAGTATCCTACTAATAAAATTACAGATAATTACTATTTTGATCTGATACCCCCACTAAAATCCTGTACTGATATATTATTATAACATGGAGACGATTCTGTATTTTGGGAGGCTATGCCTTTGGAGGGCTAGTTCTAGTAGGTAATACAAACACAAAAAGGAGTTTGGAGTATTGACTCAGAAGCATATATGTTTTTCATCTGGAATCAGAGAGCTATTTCTAGATATTTTCATCATAGGTTGGATATAGAATAATGATTTCATTATTCATAGTAATCCTTACAAATTATCAAAGCAAAGAGGTTATATGAACCATGTGAATGGAGAAACACCAGTAATGAAATCATAAAACTTTCTTTCTTTCTTTCTTTCTTTCTTTCTTTCTTTCTTTCTTTCTTTCTTTCTTTCTTTCTTTCTTTCTTTCTTTCTTTCTTTCCTTCCTTCCTTCCTTCCTTCCTTCCTTCCTTCCTTCCTTCCTTCTTTCTCTCTCTCTCTCTTTCTTTCTTTCTTTTTTTCTTTCTTTCTAACACAGTTTATAACAGATAAAGCAATTTGAACTTGTGGTCAGGTGATACATCTTTTTAAAGCATTTGCAATATGGACCACAATTATTTAAAAAAAAAAAACATAAGCCAACTGAGACACAGATAATATTTATGTTGCTAACTTCACAATCTCTTGATCCAATTGTCTTCTCAGTATAACTAAGAATAAAAAGACCCTAACTTAATGTTGTTGGCCTAAAGTTCTATGTCTAATAGCTTTATTTTAGGCAGCCTTGGATGTTCCTCTACCCATAATCTATAATTGAATAGATCTGGTATTGAGCTTACATACCTTTTGACTGTAGGGAATTGCCACCAAGAGTAGGGACATTACAGGGATACAATATCTCCCCAGCTTCATGTCAATTCCAGGCAGGGTTAGATTGTCCACTTGCATTCATTCAGGCTTAAAGTCTGCCAGGTGTCATTGGGGAAATTAAGTCAGGAGAATCCCACCTCAGCCCAGGCTGAACAGCTGCTCTCCCACTCTTCCCTTGAGATCACCTGTGCAGTTCATACCAGCATCTCATGAGGATACTGGCATCATGTAATGGAGGCTCAGATCAGCTTTCTTGCTTCCCATACCTGGAGTTAGACTCAGAAGAACAGTCACTTATAGTCCCACATCATCTAAAAATGCTAAGTTCCTATAACCAGGTTTAAAATATGATTATAGTTTCCCTTTGGCTAAGGAACATCTTTTAGGCAAGTCTTAAGTGGCTCACATGACTTTCTATACATGTTCTAGTTCCTAATTAAATGGCAATCACAAAATCAAATTTACCATTAAAACCTTGACTTTTCTATCAATGTCAAATTTTATCAGAGGTTACTTTCCTCTTGGAAAGTTAGACTGAATTTTTTTTCTCCAAACTAAAGACATCATTGATTTATTCTCAGTAATTAATTCAGTCTATTGTTTTAATATTAATGACTTTTACCTCACTTTGTAACATGACCAATTTTTCTCCCCATCACCCCTCTCCCCCCACTTCCTAATACCTTGCATTCTAGTTGCTCTTTCCCTCAATGTACCCTCCCCTCCATCATACCCCACCCCTGTCCTATCCCCATCTTTCTTCTTTTCTTGCAGGACAAGATAAATTTCCATACCCCTATCCCTGTAATTCTTATTTCCCAATTATAAGCAGTAATAATTCTCAACATTCATTTCTACTACTTTGAATTCCAACTTCTCTCCCTCCCCGCTCCTTCCCTAGCCCCACTAAGAGGGAAGCAATTCAATACACACTAAACATGTGTTGTTTTGCAAAAGGCTTCCATAGTAATCATATTGTGCAATAGTAATTATATTGCCCTCTAACCTACCCTATCCCCCTTATTTCCCCCGCTACAATTGACCTTGTCTCTTCTTGAAAGTGTTTATTTCTAGTGACTCCCTTCTCCCATTTGACCTCCTTTCTAAAATTCCCTTCACTCTGCTTGTTGCCTCCTCTCCTACTTTCCTGTAATGTGATATAAATTTTCCTACCAAATTTAGTGAGTATGTTATTCCTTCCATCAGCCACATGTAGGGAGAGTAACTTTATTCCACCCTCTTCTCCCTTGTCTCCTCCATTGAATAAGATTTTTCTTATCTTTTTTATGAGTTATGTACTACCCCATTCCATTCCTCCCTTTCTCTTTCTGGAATTTTCCTGCTTCACCCCTTAATTTTTATTTTATTTTGTTTTATTTTCTTTATGTGTGTGTGTGTGTATGTATGTATGTATGTGGATACCATCTCTTCTGACATAACACACCCTGTACTCTCTATCTATGTGTATGTGTGTGTGTGTGTGTGTACAATCTCTCCAACTACCCAAATACTGAGAAAAGATTCAAGAGTTAAAAATATTTTCTTTCCATAGAATAATGTAACAGTTCAGCTTTAGAGATTCTTTTATGATTTTTCCCCCTGTTTAACTCTTTATGCTTCTCTTGATTCTTGTCTTGGGAAGTCAAAATTCTAAATACAGATCTGGTCTTTTCCTCAACATGAAATCTTCAAATTTGTCTCTATCACTGAATGTCCATTTTTTCCCTTGAAATGTTATATTCAGACATGCTGGATAGGTGATTCTTGACCCAATTCCTTTGACTTCTGAAATATCTTACTCCAAGCCCTTGAATCCCTTAATGTTGAAGCTGCCAGATCCTGCATTATCCTGATTATATTTCCACAGTACTCAAATTGTTTCTTTCTAGCTGCTTGTAGTATTTTCTCCTTCATTTGGGAACTCTGAAATTTGGCCATAATATTCCTAGGAGTTTCTCTAATTGGGTTTCTTTCAGGGGGAGAACGATTAATTTTTTCAATGTCTATTTTGCCCTCTGATTTTATAATATCAGTGCAGTTTTCCTTGATAATTTCATGGAAGATGGTGTCTAGGCTCTGTTTTTGATCATGGCTTTCAGGGAGCCCAATAATTTTTAAATTATTTCTCCTGGATCTATTTTCCAGGTCAGCTCTTTTTCCACTGATTTCTTTCACATCATCTTTTATTTTTATTTTTTTAATTTTTGGTTTTGTTTACTAACGTCTTGGTTTAACTCATAGTCATCCTTTTCCCTGGACTCAATTCTCTCTTTCAACAAATTACTTTGTTCAGTGAGCTTTTGAATCTTCTCATCCATTTGGCTCACTCTCCTTCTCCTCATTGGCATTTTGGACCTCGTCTTCCAATTGAGTTAGCCTCTTTTTAAAGCTGCTATTTTCTTCAGCGTTTTTTTTTTTTTTTTTTTTTTTTTTGGTTTTTTGGTTCTCCTTTAGTAAGCTGCTAACTTGTTTTTTAAGGTTTTCTATTTCCTGAGCCAAGTTTAAGTCCCCTTTGGAGGGATGGTCCTTGACTTCCTCTGGCAGTATGCCTTATCTGAAGGGATGGGAGGAGACACCTGTTCCCCAAGAAAGTAACCTTCTATGGTCTTATTTTTTTTTCCATTTTCTGGGCATTTTCCCAGCCACTTACTTGACTTCTGAGTTTCCTCTCCACACCCACCTTGCCTCCAGTTCTCCCCAGCTAGCACTTAGGGGCTGAGATTCAAATGCTGCTTCCCAGCCTCAGGGCTTTCAGCAGGGAAGGGGCTGCTATTCAGTGTGAGAGTAATGTCAGCTGCTCAGGAGGGGACAGGGCTGCCACCCAGGGCTCAGTTCCCTCAGAGGGTTTACAATGAGATCTTCAACAATGGATCTGAGTTTCTGTCTGCTTTGGGAGCCCCTGTCTGCTGCCGCTTCCGCTGCTGCCTCCCGAGGGGGCCTGAGTTATAGGGACACCCTGCTCCCCTCTCGGCCAGCCAAAAAGACTTTTTCACTGACCTTTGGTGCCTATGGGTGGAGGGACCTGTGCTGCCATCAGAGATTCTTTCCCTGAAGCCTGCTCGGATCTGCTCCTCTTGGTGCCATGTGGCGAAGGCAGGACCGGGCTCTGCTCCGGGTCTGGTGCGCAACAGACCTTTGGTGTCAGTTTTTCAGGTCTCTCTGGAACAGAAATCTCCTCCACTCCATTGTTCTGTGGCTTCTGCTGCTCCCAAATTTGTTGGGAGTTCTTCTTTACAGGTATTTCATGGGCTGTGGGTTAGGAGCTAACATATGTGTGTCTTTCTACTCTACCATCTTGGCTCCTTGTTCCCTAAATCTTGCAATACTGAAGGAAGTATTTAGCTATCAAACAATACTCTATAGTAGTAGTGTCAAACTCAAATATGAATAGAGGTCACTACTCTATATAGAAGAATCTCTGTAGACCATATATTGACATAGTTTTAAAAAGTAATTTTATAACTATGTTTTATTGTATTCCTACATTTGTTTTGTTAAATATTTCCCAATTGTATTTTAATCCACTTATGGATGTACTCCCAAGTTGAGGGCTAATGAGGCAGATAAATTAAGTGTTTGATAACTCCACTTCACAATATACTTTGCATTCAACATATAATTTAATTAAATTGGTCTTCCATAAAACAATTGACAGTCTCTTATTATATTTTTATTGACAAGAAGGGAAAAGGTAGGTTGTGTGATGATATAGTCACATAAATTTCAAACAGCTAAAATGGCTCCACATAAAATATACGCATTGGAAAGTAACTACCACTTAAAAATGATTTCGAGAGAGGTGCCTTAACAATATCCTCTTGCTTTTGTTATGTTCAACATTAAAAACAAAGAAAAGACTTTATTTTTCATCACATTTATTTATGATATATGTTCCATGTATTCTTTACCCAGAGACCCATTCCTTATGGCAAAGAATTGAAAAGAAAAGAAGCAGTTCAATTAATCGACACTCCCATCATCCTCTAGTTATTCAACACTTTTATGAATGACATATAAAGGTAGAAAAAAGCATATATATACAATTTGTCCATGATGAAAAGATAGAAGGGAAGTTTGACATATTGGATAACAGACTAGAATGAATGTATGAATTAAGTAAGGTGAAATTTAATAGTAATAAATGTAAAGTTGTGTATCGTTTTATAAATCATGTTTCTAAAGTACATGGAATAGTTTTAGCCTTGAAAGGGATGCAAAATTATTAGTAGGCTGCAAGTTAATTGCATGTTAACAGTGTGACATTGAATAAAATTACTAATTTCAGATAAATAATTTTAAGAGGAGGAGGGGCTAGTGTGGCTGTCCACAATTCTGTTAATACCACATCTAAATTACAATGTTCTTTTCAGGGCATCATATTTTATAAAGGTGAACTAGAGGATGTCCAGATGACCAATATGGTGAATGAAGTGGAGTTCATGGTGTAAGAGGAAATATTGTTCAATGTAAAATGTGATGAACCTTCAGTTAGAGAAAAATTGATTTTGCTTCTCAGTTTCAACAATTGTGTTTTATATATATATGTGTGTGTGTGTGTGTGTGTGTGTGTGTGTGTGTGTGTGTGTATCTGTGCCTGTGTGTAATCATGGGCAATTTAACATCTCTGAGTATTATTTCTCTAAATAGCAAAATGAGGACTATATGTAGAGGAATGTCTTGGTAATCCCTGCCTGCTTTCAGGAATACTTAAGGATGTTGGATCACCTGATCTCTGGAGTTCTGAGTTGAAGTAGGGCTAAGCTAATTGAATATCTATACTACCTGGCACTTATACAGTGAACCCCTGGGAATGCTGGCCATCAAGTTGCCTAAGGAATGTTGAATCAGGCCTGGTTGGAAGTCAAACAGGTCAAAGTTCCTTGGTTGATTCTAAGTGGAGTTGGTCCCATGAGTATCTGCTTCACTTAAAGTCTGGGAAATATACAGACTCATGCCCAGAATAAAAGAAATCAGCAATCTGATAATAATCATGTTTGTAGTGTAGCTTTTATTGAGGATAATGTTTTATAAACCAAAAAACCTAATATAAATGTGAGTTAATATTCCTCTTATGAGATGAAAGATTTGGAAATAGTTAACCAGGGAAGGATAAGGCTTTCTGTAGGGGTAGGGGAAGGGGAAATGATTACTGATGTCTTTGATTACTTAAAAAGTTGCCTTATGAGAGATTTTTTGTGCTTGCTTCCAAAAGAAAGAATGAGTAGCAATCACAGAAAATCCATAAGGATGTTTTTTATCCATTGTTAGAAAAAAATCCCTAAAATACTACAGGTGCTTCTAAAGGGAATAAGTATCAAACTTTCCATCTATCATGTATGGAAAAATCTTCATACCAAGGCTCCTTGATAAATCAGCCAATTCACTACAAATACTTATTAAACATTCAGCATCAGGCACTTAAGGCATATTGAAGTAGGAGAAATTTTAGTTTGGGTACAATTTGAATTTGATGACTATGAAATCTTGCCCAGTTTTAAGTTTCTATAGATTCAGAGGATGGAGAGATGCTTTTTATTTGGAGTAATGGCTCCCCAGAATACATGAGATTGGTGGTCACTCTTAAAGAATGAATAAGAGGAGGCAATAAGTAGTTAGAATTTATTGTGGAAGCAAAATCATCTGTGTTAAAGATCTATTATGCTAGAAATGTTTCACCAAAGAAGCAAATAAATTTAGAGAAGTAATGAAATTTAAAGCCAATATAGTAGATACCTCCACAGAATCCTACTTCAAAAACTCATTTTGGCATAAAATCATCTTGGATTACTCAAAGCTACCTTGGCAAAATAAGAGCTCTGAAAGCTCACACAGTCTAAGAAGGTTTTAAAGGTTACTCTGGTAAAAGAAAGTACCTGATATCCTCAACAAACAAAATTAGTTACAAAGAAACTTAGCACAAGTATCTTGGCCACGTCTTTTTTAAAAATTAATTTGTTTGGGGGCGGAGTCAAGATGGCAGAGTAGAAGGACGCACGTTTAGGAGCTCCAAACCCACAGCCCATAGAGTTAATGTAAGAAGACCTCCCCAGAAGTTCTGGGTTACTGCAGGGGGTGCAGAAACATAGTGGAAGAGATGTCCGTTCCAGAGAGCCCTGGAGAGCCGTCTCCAGGGTCCGTCGCGCCCCAGAAACCGGACCCCACCCCAGCACTGCCCTGGCCGCGGCCCTAGAGAAGCTGACCCGAGCAGGCTTCAGGGATGGAACCTCCAGCGGCTGGGAAGATCCCTCCGCCCACAGACTCTACAGGTCAGTGAGAGAAACGGCTGGCCTGGCCGAGAGGGGAAGCGGAGTGTCTCCGTGGCTCGGGCCCCCTCCGGAGGAAGTGGTGGAGGCAGAGGCAGGGGTGGTGGCGGAGACAGCAGCGGTGGCCCAGGACTCCCCCAGCAGCAGGCAAGATCGTCATTAGTGAAAGTTTCTGCATAAACCACCTGAAGGCGCTGAGCCTGGGAGATGGCCCTGCCCCACCCGCTGCATTTCTGGAGGTCTCTGCATAAAGCCCCTGAGGGAACTGGGCCTGGGAGACGGCCCTGCCCCCACCCGCTCCATTATTGAATGTCGCTGCATAAAGTCCCTGAGGGAGCTGAGTCTGGGAGGCGGCCCTGCCCCCACCCCAGCACCAGAACTAAAGCTCACATTGAATAGCAGTGGCGCCTGCCGCGGAAACCCCATTTGAGCATCAGACCCCAAGTGCTAGCTGGGCAGATCTAGGCAGGGGTGGACAGAAATCTCAGAAGTCAAGTAACTGGCTGGGAAAATGCCTAGAAAAAGGAAGAAAAATAAGACTATAGAGAGTTTTTTTGAACAAATGCAAATGATCCCGACTTTCGACGACGATGAGGACATATTCTTGCCATGAGGGAAAGATGTTGAGGGCGGGGCCTCGGTACTCCAGACATCCCAGGGGGATGTCCAGTGGGCTCAGGCCTTGGAAGAGCTCAAAAAGGATTTTGAAAAGCAAGTTAGACAGGTGGAGGAAAAACTGGGAAGAGAAATGAGAGAGATGCAAGAAAAGTATGAAAAACGGGTCAATACCTTGGTAAAGGAGACCCAAAAAAATGCTGAAGAAAATAACACCATGAAAAATAGGCTAATTTAACTGGCAAAAGAGGTTCAAAAAGCCAATGAGGAGAAGAATGCTTTCAAAAGCAGAATGAGCCAAATGGAAAAAGAGGTTCAAAAGCTCACTGAATAAAATAGTTCTCTCAAAATTAGAATGGAACAGATGGAGTCTAATGACTTTCTGAGAAACCAAGAAATCACAAAACAAAACCAAAAGAATGAAAAAATGGAAGAGAATGTGAAATATCTCATGGGAAAAACAACTGACCTGGAAAAGAGATCCAGGAGAGACAATTTAAAAATCATGGGACTACCTGAAAGTCATGATCAAAAAAAGAGCCTAGATATCATCTTCCATGAAATTATCAAGGAAAACTGCCCTGATATTCTACAACCATGGCAAAATAAGTATTGAAAGAATCCATCGATCACCACCTGAAAGAGATCCAAAAAGAGAAACTCCTAGGAACATTGTGGCCAAATTCCAGAACTCCCAGGTCAAGGAGAAAATCTTACAAGCAGCTAGAAAGAAATGATTCCAGTATTGTGGAAATAAAATCAGGAAAACTCAAGATCTAGCAGCTTCTACATGAAGGGATCAAAGGGCATGGAATAGGATATTCCAGAAGTCAAAGGAACTAGGACTCAAACCAAGAATCACCTACCCAGCTAAACAGAGTAGAATACTTCAGGGGAAAATATGGTCTTTCAATGAAACAGAGGACTTTCAAACATTCTTGATGAAAAGACCAGAGCTGAAAAGAAAATTTGACTTTCAAACACAAGAATGAGAAGAAGCATGAAAAAGTAAACAGCAAAGAGAAGTCTTAAGGGACTTACCATAAGTGAACTGTTTACATTCCTATATGGAAAGACAATATTTGTAACTCTTAAAACTTTTCAGTATCTGGGTAGTTGGTGGGACCACACACACATGTACACACATGCATGCACACACACATGCAAGCACATGCAGAGACAGAGAGCACAGAGTGAATTGAGTAGGATGGGACCATATCTTAAAAGAAATTAAGGTGAATTGTGGGAGAGAAATGTGGTGGGAGGAGAGAGGGTGAAATGGAATGGGGCAATTATATGCCATTTAAAAGGCAAGTAGGAGACGTTTTAGTGGAGGGAGGAAGAGGAGAGCTGAGAAAAAAAAAAACAAGAAGTTTGCCCTCGTCGCATTTGACTAGAGGAGGGAATAAAATGCACACTCATTTTGGTATGAAAATCTATCTTACAGTATAGGGAAGTGGGGGAGAAGGAGATAGGCAATGGGGGGATGATGGAAGGGAGGGCAAAGGGAGGAGGGAGCAATTTGAAGTCAACACTCGAGGAGGGACAGGATCAAAAGACAGAAGAGAAACAATGAGGGGCAGGATAGGATGGAGGGTAATTCAGTTAGTCTTACACAACACGACTATCATGGAAGTCATTTGCCAATCTACACAGATATGGCCTATATTGAATTGCCTGCCTTCCCAAAGGGAATGGGTGGGGAGGGAGGGATGGGGAGAATTTGGAACTCAAAGTTTCAAGAACAACTGTTTAGTATTGTTGTTGCTGCTAGGAAAGAAGACATACAGTTAATGAGGAATAGAAAGTCATCTGGCCCTACAGGAGAAAAGAGAAGATGGGGACAAGAGAAGGGAGGGATGACAGAAGAGAGGGTAGATTGGAGATAGGGAAAATTAGATTGCTTGGTGTATTGGGGGGGGAGGGGATAAAAGGGGAGAAAATTTGGAACCCAAAATTTTGTGAAAACGAATGTAAAAAGTTAAATAAATAAATAAATGTTTTTAAAAAAATTAATTTGTTTTCAGTTTTCTAAAATCACTTCAATAAATCTTAGATTTTCTCCCCCTTCTTCCCCTGTCCATTCCCCCTCCCTTCCTGAGACAGCATGGAATCTTATATGTGTTCTGCACATAGATTCTTACTAAATACATTTTCACCTTAGTCATGTTGCATAGAAGAATTAAAATGAATGGGAGAAACCATGAAAAAAATGAAACAAAACAAAATAAAACACAAAAAAAATATCTACTTCATTCTGTGATCCAATTTCAAAGTTATTTCTCTGGATGTGGAAGGTATTTTGCCTCAATAGTCCATTGAGAATTTTTTAGGTCCTTGCAGTGCTGGGTAGGTCTAAGTCGACCAGAAAAATTTCTCACACACTAAGGTTGTTGTTGTGTACAAAGTTCTCCTGGTTCTGCTCCTTTCACTGAGCATCAATTTATATAAGTCCTTCCAGGCCTCTCTGAAGTCCTCCTTTTCATTATTTCTTATAGCACAAAAGTATTCCATTACATTCATATATCACAACTTATTCAGCCATTCCTCAATTGATGGGCATCCCCTCAATTTTCAGTTCTTGGCCACCACAAAGAGTGCTGCCATAATATTTTTATACATGTGGGACCCTTTCTCATTTTTATGATCTCTTTGGAATATAGTCCTAGAAGCGATATTGCTGGGTGGAAGGGTAAGCTCATTTTTGTAGTCCTTTGGGCATGGTTCCAAATTGCTCTCCAGAAGGGCTGGATCAGCTCACAGCTCCACCAGCAATGAATTAGTGTTCCAATTCTCCCACATCTATTCCAATATTTATTACCTTTCTGTTTTATCATGTTAGCCAATCTGACAAATGTGATGTGGTCCCTCAGAGTTGTTTTGATTTGCATCCCTCTATTCAATAGTTATTTAGAGCATTTTTTCATATGACTATAGATAACTTTAATTTCTTCCTCTGCAAACCACCTGTTCATATCCTCTGACCATTTATCAATTGAGGAACATCTTGTATTCCTGTACATTTGACCCAGTTCTCTATATATTTTAGAATTGAGGCCTTTATCACAGACATTAGTATCAAAAATTCTTTGCCAGTTTTTTGCTTCTCTCCCTGCTTTGAATGTTAGTGAAAAATCTTTTCCATTTAATGTAATCAAAATTATCCATTTTGCAATTCATAATGTTCTCTCTATCTCTTGTTTGGTCAAAAATTTCTCCATTCTTCCTAAATCTGACAAATGCACTATTCCTTATTCTGCTAATTTGTTTATAGTATCCATCTTTATGCCTAGATCATTTATCCATTTGGACTTTATTCTTGTGTACAAGAATTGGTCTATGCCCAGTATTCACCACACTATTATCCAGTTTTCCCAATAGGTTTTGACAAACAGTGAGTTCTGATCCCAGAAGCTGGGGTCCTTGAGTATCTTGGTCACTTCTTGCTGTATGTTTTGAGTTCCAAACCAATAACTCCCATATACCAGTAAATATGAAATGTCTCTTGGTTTCATTCAACCACCTTGCAGTTTTGCAATGGAAATGGCAAGATGGGTAAAAAAGGGGAAAAGAGTACAAATTCCACAAATCTTATAATATCTATAAACATTTACTTAGAATACCTATAAATATTGATTTGATCCTTAGTACTCTAAATGTGATATTCTTATCTGATGACCAATATATGGAGCTGGTGTTATAATTTTATAACCATCTTGACAGTCTCATCCTAACTGAATGAGAAAACATAATGAAGTTTCAGTTAAATTAAAGGATGCCATCCAAGCATTCCTTGGAGTGGTAAATAAAGAACTGATAGAATTAGTTTCATTATGAACTCCAGGCAATAGGAAACAACATTCTTGGTTTATTTGGTCAGCTTGAGCAGTGAAATGAATAATAATTTTCAGAAAGATCATGATGAAAATAATCATGTTTACACAAATATCTAATTCATAGAATGAATTTTTAAAAAATCTATAAAAGATGCAATAAGGCTTTCTAAATTAAATCAACTCACATAATGATATTCAGTGAGTAATGCAAAAGTTGACACAGAGAAGAACCACAAAAACTAGGCTGAAAAAACATTGTAGGACAAATATTCTCAACCCCCTTCCCCCTTCATATATATATATATATATATATACACACACACACACATACATACACACGCACATACACACACACACACACACACACACACACACACATATATATATATATATATCATGAACCTGTTTGGTTGTCTGGTGAAACCTATCACTTCATTCTCAGAGAAATATTTTATATGTACACAAAATTTAAAAAAAAACAATTGTATTCAACACTAGTTATTAAAATATAAAGAAGATCAAAAAAGTCCATGTAATTAAACTTAATCTCCATAAATTAAGTAATGAGAGTTATCAAAGACTTATAATTTAGAGGAAACTAGATGGCTAACTGGTTAGGATACTGGACCTTAAATAAAAAAGAACTCAAATCTGACCTTAGTTGTGGACCATGGGCAAGTCCATTTCCTCATCAAATAAAGATTATAATAGCACCTGCTCCCAGGGTGTTGTAGGGTAAAAGTGTAAAATGTTTTGCAAAACTTAAGGTGCATGTAAATACTAGTTATTATTAAATAAACTAAAAATCTTATACCTACCAAGAATATATTTTTGAGAAAAAAGAATTAGAAGACATTAGATGTAGTGAGTACCAAATAACATGATAAAGTGAAATGAATGATATAATATTTCAAAAGGCAGAAGATCTATTGATATTAGCATTAAATCTAAATCAGTCCAGTCCAGGAATTGAGGCTTCAAGTTAGAGTGTAGTCATTCAGTTATGCATTATAAAATGTAACAACAATAATTTTATAATAATAAAGATGAAGAAAAGGGATTTCATTTCTAGGCTAAAAAGAAGTTAATTGAGGAAAAATGCTTATTTCTCTCCATTCCATATTGGACATGACACCCAGCCACTGTATATCAAAAGGACATTCCCAAAGACCAGTGGGAATTCAATAAAACCTTTGTTACCAATTTCCAAAAGCTGGACCTTTTGTGCCTCTTACTGAAAGTAAAGCAAACAAATAATGATCCTGAGTCCACACCTTTTAAATAAAAGCAGATTAGCCTACATAAAACAGATGCTGTTCCTATTGCTACTGAAATGGGAGTCACTCCTGAATCAATCAATAGAAATGTATTTATTAAGCACCTACCATATGGAAGCACTTTGCAAGGCTCTGGTAATACAAGTACAAAAAAAGAAATGATCTCAACCCCCACGAACTTACATTATAATGGAGGAAATAGCAACATATAAAATATAGACTACAAATATAGATTTATAAACTCCAAGGTGTACATATTTATGTGTATGTACATATAAATCAAAAATACCAATTTCAGAGCTCAGATTGATGAAATATGCCATGAAATATTGTCCCTTGTTTATACACATATATTTACATGGATGCATATAAACATGCAAGTGTAATATATGTCTAAAAGTGGATGTGTGTGTCTGTGTTATTTTTTTTAAGAATAACGAACATGATGTAATGGTAATTAGAAGTTAATGGTGGGTAGGGGGAAGAGTTAGAAATCTTTTCCACCCATTAATAGGCCTCAATATATTTTGTTAATTTCTGCTGTGGCACTGTGTCAGAGTGTTCTGCCCTCCAGCTCTGAAAAGTGTACAAATATTCTGAGGCAAGGTTTTACTTTGGACCTTACTCATTGGAAGTATTTGTTTGGCCAGACAAGACTCTGGGCAGTCACTAAAGAGCCCCCAGCTTTGAAAACCCAGATGCTGGTGCTTCTTTCTCTGGTAACTCCGTATGTATATAATGGTCAGACAGTTGGATCTGTCTGTTGACTTGTGATGTACATATTGCTTACAGTCATGCAGCTGGAAGGCCTGTCTGTTGATTTTTGTTCCTCTGTTAGTATTTCTCTGAAATTCATGGTGCTGACTTTTTCCCCTGAACTAAGGGAATGATTTATATGCTTAAGTAAAGTGATTGTTGACCACTCAAAAGTTGTTTTTCTTTTGGAAAAACAGATCTAAGAACCTGTACAGAAGGTCTTCATGTTTATGTTGGGGTCCTCGCTATTACACATGATCATGTTTACAAGTTTGAAGGTAGTAGTAAAGAACACCAGTTGAAAAGGAGATGGTGGAGAATCTAGAGAGAGGAAGAATGATTGATGATGCAATCTCCTGGAGAAAATGGGAGTGAATGGAATCAAATATACATGTGAAGGAGCAGATATTGGCAAGTGGAACTGCCATCTCATTTTTACCGAGTGGTTTCAATCTTTTTCTAATTCAAATAAGAGACAAACTCCTTATATTAGTGTGAGTATAGATATATTGTGGGATACCAGTAGGAGAGAGAGACAGTTTAGAATAATTTTTATGGAGTGTGAGATAGAGAATAACTTAGAGAGAAATGAAAGTACTACTATATTTTAGAGATGGCACAGTTGAGATTGGTAACATGTAGTTTCAATTTATGCAGTCATCTAGCTTTTTTCTGCTATTTATTCTAAGGAGTGGAAAAAAAACCAAACAGATGATCTAAGTCATCCAGGGTTGAGGTTTGACAAGAGAAAATAAGGTAAGAAGGAAAGGCATTTGAGAGCAGAAGACTATGTTAAGCTGAAATGGCTACCTACTGGGTTAATGTTGGAGAGAAGGTAGAGTAAGTTTAGAGTAGGTAAGATGATCTGAAAAAGTACTGAATGGAAATACTGTGATGAATGCCAAGATATAATGCACAAGTAGCCACAAGTGTAGCTGAGTTCAATCAAAGAGTAGGTCATGAGACTTAAAGTTGATGTAATAATAAGAGGATGGTTAGGAATATCATGTAATCAGAAGGAAACCAGATCTTTATGAGGGTTAATAGATGGAAAGAAGTGTGAAAAGATGAAATTGAAAATGAAATGGGGTTTATTTCCTATGGTACCTGGATTTCACAGAGCACAAGGGAAAGGGTTAGTATTAGGGGAATGGGATTAAGAGAACATGAGGACGAGCCAGAAGACAGTTTAATTTTGCATAGTTGAAAGTTGACTATTACAGGGTAGGGAGAGAAACAGAAGTTTCTTATTACCTTATTACCATATGGATACTAGTTGGTGGCATATGGAAAAAAGAAGTTCATACAGGTGATGTTGCAGAGAGAATTGATCAGACTCTGTGTCTGTTCCTTCAGATGGGAATTTTCAGAAGGATTTCATGTATTAGGGGATATTCCCCAGCCTAAAAGAGAACATTGGTTCATAGCTAAATGTGGAATTAGATTTGATTATCAGTATATAAAGTTAGACTCTAGACTTCTGAAAATTCATATTAAAATTAATACAAAGTAAGAGCAGATAAAAATGAGAAAAAAGATATATGCAATTAAAACAACTTCAACTTAGCTTAATTAAGCAAATTATTGACACTGAGAGTGGGAAAATAGTAAGGAAAAAGAAAATAATGCTGATTATATAATTTCACTAAGAAAATTAAATTAAATCTATTGCCATAATAAAGAGAGCAAAATCACCTCAAGAAAATTCATCAAAACCTTTGATTTCTTGTGTATAGAAAAATGAAAGGCAAAGACAACATGAATTAAGAATATAAAATTTATCATAAAAATCTTATGGAAAAGCATGGTGGAAGATTATGAGAAGTGTTAAACTCATAAAATATTGAAAAGAGGTAGATGGAAAAGCAAACATAAAACTTGGTGAGAGATCCAGCTAAGCAAAGACATTCCAAGGACATTTAAATATGAAATCAGAAGGATAAAAAAGCAGATGAAAAATAGAAACACATACATGCATGCATGTATAGATGTATATAAATATACATCTACACACACATTTTATTCAAAAATAAATTTACCATCAAGACAGTGGAACTACCTCTCATTTAGAGCCCCACATCACAATTACTGATATGCTACATGAGATAGTGGAAGTGTCATGCACAAACACAACCACACACATGCATACAATGTGAAAGCATACTGTACTCCTACACAGTGAGTCTGGTCTAAAGGTAACAAAAAACTTCTTTTTTTTCCTTTTCTTTATTAGTCTGAATTTGACAATCATCAAAAAGCCATATATTTCAATATAAAACAAAGACCATGAAAGGGCATTGTATGTTATGCATGCACCTTGAAGAAGTCTTACACCTTTCTTTTTATCTTTAGTATGTAAGAGAATATCTGACATATAGTGGGTACTTAATAATGGTGACTTGATTATATATGAAATTGGGAAGTTCAGGAACACACAGTAGTTTAATTGAATACTAAATTTAACAAGATAGCTATCACACAGCACTGTTTGTCACATTCTGAATATTTTTTTTTTGTTTTTCTTTATTTAAAATTTTATTGATGATCTTTCCTCTTTTTTGCACTATATCACCACTTAACCTCTCTCCTATCTCATACCTTCTGCACCCTAATAAAGAAGTATAGTCATGTAAAACAAAGCAACTCATTGGCCATGCCTGAAAATTTAGATTTCATCATTTCTCTGCCAAGAAATAACTCTGAAGTCAGGATTGGCTATAGTGCTGAACACTCTTTTTAAGTCTTTCAAAGTTGTTTTCCTTTACATCATTATGACAGTGATATGCATCATTCTCCTCGTTTTGCTCATTTCACTACTCAGTAGCAACTCAGGAAAATACTTCCAGGTTTTAATTCTTTATATCAACAATTTCTTATGGTGCTATAGCATGCCATTATGTTCACATACCACAATTTGTTCAGCCATTCCCCTGTTAATGGGCATCCAGTTTGTTTTCAGTTCTTTGGGGTGAAAAATCAGTGCTTTTACAAACGTTTGCTCGTGTGTATCTTTTCCCTCTGTTTTTAACTTCTCTGGGGTATTTCCCTAGTGATATGTCTAGATCAAAGGATAAGTTCAGTTAAGTGATTTTCTGGGTACTTTTCCAAATTGTTTCCCATAGTGGTTTGATGAATTACAGCTCCACCAATATTATATTATTGTGCCTGTCTTACAACAATCTGCCAATTCAAATTCTGTCATCTTTAAAGAGAGCTGACACAGCTTTATAGCCACTGAAAGATAAATTTTCAAAGTACATGAAAAAGGATAGATAAATAAAGTTTTATAAGTGCTTTCCCAACATAATTATTGTCAAATAGGTTGACTGATAGAATGTCAAGACCTACAACATCATATAATTATTTTCCATCTATTAAAAATTGAAAATAATCTAAATATACAAGGGCACCCTTGATGAACGTGTAAGAAGTGACTAACAGGTCAGCTTCTATGATTTCACATAATTACAGTCACACTGAAAAGTATAGAGAATACAATATATTGGGGTAATTATTGTTTTCTTCACTATTAAATAGCATTCAATTTAAGAGAATGAAATGCTGAGGTAAAGTGACTCCCTCCCTCTGCACACCTATCAGATTGAATAATATGACAAAAAGGAAAAGTCATAAATATTGGAGAGAATGTGGAAAAAATTGGGACACCATAAACTGCTGGTAGAGTTGTACACTGATTCAACCATTCTGGAAAGGAATTTGGAACTATGGTAAAAGGGCTATAAAACTGCATACCCTTTGATCCAGCAGTACCACTTCTAGGTCTGTATCCCAAAGAGATCTTTAAAAAAGGGAAACAACCTACATGTGCAAAAATATTTATACAAACCTTTATCATGGTGGAAAATTTTGGAAATTGAGGGGATGCCCATCATTTGAGGAAACTTGAACAAACTCTGGTATGTGAATGTAATGGAATACTATTGTGCAATAAGAAATAACGAACAGGCAAATTTCAGAAAATCCTGGAAAAACTTGTACATACTGATGCAAAGTGAAACGAACCCAACCAGGAAAACATCGTACAAAGCATCAGCAACATTGTGTGATGATCAACTATAAATGACTCAACTCTTCTCAGTAACACACTAAGAGAAGAACAAAACACTTAGGGAGGAAAATGCTATGCATACCCAGATAAAGAACCAATTGTTTCTGAATGCAGATTGAAGCTTTTTTTCTACTTCCTTTATTCTTTCTTGTGTTTTTAACTGTTTGTTCTTTCACAATTGTGACTAATACAAAATATTTTACATGATGGTACATATATAAACTATATCAATCTGCCTACCATTTTCAGAAAAGGGGATGGGAGGCGAGGAGTGAGAAAAATTTTTCTTGACATGTAACTGGGGAAATAAAAAACAATATTCAAAAAAGGAAATTTCACCACATTGCACATGAAGAGTTATAGGGAGTGATTGTTATGGAATATGCAACCAGTGAAATGTATAAACAGAAAAGTAGATAGTCATGGTTTTCATACCTGTGCCATCCCTATATATCCACATAATCTGGAAAGACAATGAAGAAGATCACCTTCTTTGATAACAGTTAGACATTTCCCACCCTGACTTCATTATGAGTATATAGGAACATATGGAAAATCTTAGGATGGGGGTATAGATACGCAAGAATTGGTTAAAATAAGCATAATAAGAAGGAATACATAATGTATGATGTCACAAATCCATTAGAAGTTAAAGTGCAGTAAATTAGGTCTGGCTTTTGAAGGACCTTAAAAACTAAATTGTCACCTATTCTGTTAGTCAGGATATATATTATTTGGAGTAGTCTATTCCTATAACCTTATCAAGTATAGCAGATGATAACACTAGCCTGGAAAGGACTGTGGTGATTCACACCATTCCCAACTGAAAGCAAAACGTTCACACGATTTCAGTTCTATGGACTAAAACAGGAAAACTCAACAGAGACTTTTGAATAAACAACTTTCAATCCTAAAGATGGATATGATTCCTCAGAGTTCTTTAAAATCCATACCTTCACTCCTTTTACACAGGAATTAAAGTAGTCTTCTGTCTTTCTTGAGATAATTACTAATATCTGTTTTTTTTCCCAGTATATGAAGTTACTCAACCAGGTTAAGAATGAGTTCATAGTTTTAGTGCCATAACAAGTTGATGGTAAACAAATCCATAGTCGTCTCTTTTAGTGCAGATCTCATTACCATTCTCCTCCATCTTATTTCTCCATTTATTTTCTTTCTGTTTTTCACTAGGTACTATCTCTACATATCTCTATGCATGCTTTCTAGACACCATTCATTATTTTTACACTTTCATTGTAGGTTAGGTTGAAAGATTGCGTAATAGTCAATAGTCAGTCAAAACCTCAGAGTTAGCATGGTACTTATTGGCCATTTGTCCAACTTTGATATAAATAAAATACTTAATATTCAAATTTAGTTCATATCAATTAATGTATGCATGTATTCACATATTCATATATATTCCCATATATTTGTTTTTTTCGAATAATTAATTTTTAGCTTTCAACATTCACTTCCACAAGATTTTTAGTTGAAATTTTCTCCCCATCTCTCTCCTCCCCCCACCCCAAGACATCATGCATTCTGATTATCCCTTTCTGAAATCTGCACTCCCTTCTGTTGTCATACCCCTGCCTTCTCTTATCCTTTTCCCCTCTATTTTCTTGTAGAGCAAAGTAGATTTCTATATGCCATTGCCTGTATGTCTTAGTTCCCAGTTACATGAAAATACAGTTCTTAACATTCATTTTTAAAACTTTGAGTTACAACTTCCCTCCCTTCCTGCCTCCCACTCACTCCCATTGAGAAGACAAGTAATTTGATATAGGTTATACATGTGTAGTCATGCAAAACACTTGCATAACAGTCATGTTGTAACTATATTTCCCTGTCTTCTATCCTGACCCCCATTTCTTATCTTCTCTCTTTTGACCATGGTCTTCCTCAAAAATGTTTATTTCTAATTCTCCCATCATTCCATTTGCCCTACCTTCTATCATTCACCCCATCCCATAATATCTTCCCTCTACTTTCCTTTAGGGTAAGATAGACTTTCATTCCTAATTGAGTGTGATTGTTATTTTCTCCTGAAGCCAAATTCAATAAGAGTAAGGTTTACTCTTTCCCTCTCACCTCCCCCCTTTTCCCCTTGATTGAAAAAGTTTTTTTCTTGCCTGTTTTATGTGAGAAATAATTTACTCCATTCTATTTTTCCCTTTCTCCTTCTCCCAATATGTTTCTATCTCACCCCTTGTTTTTATTTATAGATCTCATTCTTTCATATTCAACTCACATTGAGCCCTGTTTACACACACACACACACACACACACATATATATATATATATATACATATATATATATATATATATATATATACACAATCCCTCCACCTACCCTAATACTGAGAAAAGACTCAAGAGTTATAAATATTATCTATTCATTTAGAAATGTAAATAGCTCGATTTTAGAGAATCCCTTATGATTTTTATTTCCTGTTTGCCTTTTCATGCTTCTCTTGATTCTTGTATTTGAAATTTGCAATATTCTATTATGCTCTGGTTTTTTCATCAAGAATGCTTGAAAGTCCTTCATTTCATTGAATGTACATTTTTCCCCCTGAAGTATTAAGTATTAGATGATCCTTGGTTTGAATCCTAGCTACTTTGATGTCTGGAATATCATATTCTAAGCCCTCTGTTCTCTTAATGTAGAAACTGTTAGATCTTGTGTTGTCCTAATTGTGTTTCCATAATATTTGAATTATTCCTTTCTGAGTGCTTGCAATATTTTCTCCTTGACCTGAGAACTCTGGAATTTGGCTTCAATATTTTTAGGAGTTTTCATTTTGGGATCTTTTTCAGGAGGCAATCAATGGGTTCTTTCATTTTTTATTTTACCTTCTTGTTATAAACATCGGAGCAGTTTTCTTTGATAATTTCTTGAAAGATGATATCTAGCTTCTTTTTCTGATCATGGCTTTCAGGGAGTCCAATAATGTATAGATTGTCTCTCCTGGATCTACTTTCTAATTCAGTACTTTTTTCCAGTGAGATATTTCACAATGTTTGCTATTTTTTTTCATTCTTTTGGTTTTGTTTTATAATTTCTTGATTTTTCATAAAGTTATTAGCTTCCATCCATTCCATTCTAATTTTTATGGAATTATTTTCTTCAGTGAGCTTTTGGATCTCCTTTTCCATCTGTCCAGTTCTGCTTTTCAAGCCATTCTTCTCCTTATTGGTTTTTCATATCCTTTTTGCCATTGGTTTAGTCTATTTTCAAAGGTGTTATATTCTTTGCATTTTTGGGTCACCTTTAGCAAGCAGTTGACACATTTTGCATGATTTTCTTGCATCAGTCTTATTTCTCTTTCCAATTCTTCCTCAACTTCTCTTACTTTATTTTCAAAATCCTTTTTGAGCTCTTTCATGGCTTGACACCAATTCTTTTTTTTTCTTGTAGGTTTTGAATGTAGGAGTTTGACTCTCTTGTCTTCTTCTGGTTTTATGTTTTGATCTTCCTTGTCCTCAAAGTAAGATTCTATAGTTTGATTTTTTTCTGGTTTTTGATCATTTCCCCAGTCAATTATTTGATGTTTGAATTCTTTTCAAGGTAGTTCTCTGCTTCCAGTAGATGTGGGTAGTGTACTATCAGTCATTCAATTCCCCCTACAATGTTTGGGCATAGAGCTCCAGAAACACCCACTGCCACTTCTGCTGCTGTGGTAGTTGCCATGGATTCCTATCTACCACTCTAAGCCTGGGGCTGGAACATGTTACTCTCTCACTTGTCTGACTGTTTTTTTTTTTTTCCACTGAATTTACAAGGTAACCTAAGTCTTTGGGGATTGAGAAGTCTGAAAGCTGACACAGCTGCCAGTGATTTAGTCCAATGAGGCCTGCTCAGGTCCTGTCTGTCCCAGCACAGCTCAGAGTGGAATTCACGCTCCTTCCATCTTGACATTATAGATACTTTCCTTCAATTTTCCAGACTGTCTTGGGCTGAAGATTTGTTTCACTCCATCGTTCTGTGGGTTCTTCAGGTCCAGAGTCATTTTTACAGGTATTTTGATGGGTTTGGGGGGAGAGCTTAAGCAAGTCCCTGCTTTTACTCTGTAATCTTGGCTTCTGCCCTGCTCCCCGCATATATTTGTGAGTGTATAAAAACACTATATCTTGACTTATTCCCTACTTTATCAGATTCCTCTTATCAACTTTGTAAGGTCAATATCATCTTCATTACATAAAGGAGAAAAACTGGAAAATGGAGAGATTGTGATTTGGCTACCATCACAAAACTATTGAGTGTTTGAGACAGAATTGGAACTTAGTTTTTCTGATTCAGTATTCTTTCTTATATACCCCAGACACTGAATTAATTATCTTTGTGCATTTTATCTCATTCAAATCCATGATTCTCAATCTAAGTTTATTAGAAATATGTTCATATTAGAAGGCAAACTCATTGAGGGCGGTGACTTTTTTATTACTCTAATAGAGAGCACAGTAATTTCACATAATTATTACCTGCATGTTTTCAGAGAAAATAGATTAAAATGGAAATGTACCCCCATTACTTAGTCTTCTGAAATATGTTCAGAAGTCATACAAATTATGTTTATAAATATTATTTTCAAATTAGATATCTTATTATGTTTTCTTTTTCATTTAAGACAGAGTTATATGAAATTATCAGTCTAACTCTCTTTTCCAGAGTCACCTAAGTCCAGTAGCAAGACAATAGTCAAGACTACTAGTGATGATGGGATGCAGTGGATGACTTTGGCATCTCCTATGTCTGAGTTCAAAATGCTCAATAGAACTTGCTTCTGGCACCTTCATGGCCCATTTTAACAAATTGTTTACATGCACCTATTCTAACAGGAAAGTTTTCACATGGTTATGGCAAAAACCTCCCCTGACTCAACAATAGGTTTGAGGCTTATCAGTTATTCTCAACCTGGTTTAGCCTGTCTGATAAAACAGTTTTACTAGGGTGTGGCTATTGCATATGCTACACTTTCTTGGAGCCACAGGTGAGAGTTGGGTGACAGGTGAACACCAAAGAGAGAAAGTACCCATGAAAAAAGATGTACAGGTAGAAGACTTGTGACTGTTTTTCAATTAGTCCTTATCTGAAAAATATAATTCTGGACAGTCTATTTCTCTGAACAATTTAATTTAAACTAACAAAAATAAGGTATCTGATTTTGTAAATATTACAAAAAGGGTGTGGTGGAAAGAATGACAAAATGAAGGAATTTTATTTTCAATTTTTTTTAGTGAGAAAGAAAAGGAAGAGTTTAAATATTTATGTAGTCCCTAACTGCTACCCTTTTATGTGGCAAAGCACCTGGTCCTGCTTTTATTCCACCTGAGATTTACAAGGTAGGCAGTCCATTGACCACATAAAAGCTGATTGAAATTTTCCAGGTTATATGGTAAGAGGAAGTTATTCCCCAGGAGTTCAAGGATACCTCCATTGTCCATCTTTATCAAGTTAAAAGGAATAGATTGTCTTGTGACAGTCACAGTGGGATCTCTCTCCTCTCTCTCTCAGAAATTACTGGCAATATTCTTGCTAGAGTCTTCTTTAATACAACTGATCATTCACCTGGAAGATGGTCATCTGCCTGAGAGCCAGTGCAGCTTCAGAAAGTGCCAAGGAACAACTGATATGGTGTTTGCTGCCCAACAACTCCAGAAGAAATGCCAGGAACAGAGCAGATGTGTGTATATAACGTTTGTAGATCTGACCAAGGCCTTTGATACTGTTAATCATGAAGGTTTATGGAAAATTATGTCAAAATTTGGTTATTCGGAGAAGTTCATCAGTGTTGTATGTCAATTTCAAGATGGCGTGCTTGTGTGGGTTCCGGATGGCAAACAATGCTCTCATGCCCTCCCAGTCACCAATGGAGTGAAATAGTCTGTGTGCTTCCTCCCATGCTTTTTAGCATGGCAGTTTCAACCATGTTGTCAAATGCTTTCATGGCATCAAAGACAAGTTACTGCACTGATGGTGAATTCTTCAACTTGAAAAGGCGACAAGCCAAGACCAAAGGGAGGGGAGCATTGGTGCATGATTTTCTGTTTACAGACAATTGTGCACTCAGTGCAGCCTCTGAAACTGAGATGCAACAAAGTATGGATCAGTTCTCTGCTGTCTGTGCCAGTTTTGGCCCAACAATTAACACCAAGAAAACACAGGCGCTCCATCAGCCACCACCACACTATTTATATGTGGAACCATCAATTACAGCAAATAGAGAGGTTTTAAATGCTTTGGATAAGTTCACTTACCTTGGTAGGGTACTTTCCTTAAAGGTACATGTTGATAATGAGGTTCACGCACACAATGCCAGAGGAAGATAAGAGGTATTAGACTAAGAAACTGAAGGCTTCAGAGCCATCATGCTGATCTCATTGTTGTATGTCTATGAAACTTAGGCAGGCTGCCAGCGTCCTGTCAGGAAACTGAATCTCTTCCATTTGAACTGTCTTAAAAAGATCCTGAGAATTACCTGACAGGATAGGGTTCTAGACGATGAGGTCCTTACTCGAACTAAACTGCCAAGCATTGAAACTATGCTTCAGAGAGTGCAATTCCAATGAGCTGGCCACATTGTTCAAATGCAAAATCTATGTCAAAAAAATTATTTTATGGAGAACTCACATAGGGTATGCTATCACATGATAGTCAGAAAAGGCAATAAAAGGACACTCTCAAGGTCTCTCTCAAGAACTTTGTAATTGATTGTGTGATATCCATGGGAGACATTGGCACAGGATCACTCAAAATGGCATGCCGACATCAGAAAAAAAGCTATTTTCTGTGAGCAAAGCAGAATTGAAACAACTCAAAATAAATGCAGGACATGCAAATTCAGAGTATCCACCCCAAATGTTCACATGGAATATCTGTGCCCAATCTGTGATAGAGCATTCCAAGCTCATATTGGTCTGTTCAGCCACAGCCGGAAACACTGAAACTTAACTTTGCCATACTGATATCATTTTGATCCTCTCTAACAATGAAGGGTAACAACCAGTACCTAAATGTACCAGGCATTGTGCTGAACTTTTTTTAAAGCAATGCTACTCTCATTTGAGCCTTATAACAACCGTGAAAGATAGGTACTTTTCTTATCTCCATTTTATGGTTGAGAAAACTGAAGAAAACTGAGATCAAATGACTTACCTAGAGTCATAGGGTCATAGGACTAATAAATGTCTGAGGCTGCATTTGATCTCTGGTCTTCCTGACTCCAGGTTGAGTACTTTATCCACTGTGTCACCTAGCTGCCTACAAAAAAAAGAAAATATATTTACGACATCTTTGAGTCAGGAATAATCTCTTCTTTTTAAAATTTGTGCATATGGGAGTATTTGATATATATATATATATATATATATATATATGGAAAAAATGACAAATGTATGTGTGTATGTATGTGTCTATGCACAAATATACACATATACATATATACACATATACATATTTAGCTATACATATGTGTGAGTTAAATGCCTATTCTAATTCTTGGCAGATTAATGAATTAAAAAATGAAACACATATTTAATTGATTCAAGGAATTTGAAGAAAGTTCATTTTAAAGGAATGGAAGAAAATAAAAAGAAACTAAAGAAGAAAATCTCTGAGAAGATATTTAGATAAACTTTAAGGAGAAAAAAATAATAGCATTGAAAGCATGAGAAAACAATTTAGATATACATGGTAATAGAGGGCAGATGGCAACCAAAGAAAAGTCCCTGATATCTTGTTATAGGCATTAAAAAAATCTTTGTGTCAATACAGGGAAGTGATAAAATTATTAAAGTTCCTAGCACTGACTGAATAAAAAAATAGATTTAATGGCCCTAATATCTCTTCCACTTGAAGTGATATGTGCCAGCATCATCTCAGGAGCCTTTTAGTCCAAACTTCCTTTGAAACCAAAAATTTCATTTAGGGACATACACACACATGTGTGTATATATACATGTATATATATACACACATATATATACATATGTGCTTACATATAGGTACATATATATTTAAGAAATGGGGATAATATGTAAAGATTAAAATATACTAAAGGTATCAAAGAAATGCAGGAAATTTTCTCCCTTTTATAAAATAACAATAGTATTTGTTTATACAGCCTCTCCCTAAAAACCTAAGAGAACATGGTAATATTCTAAATATTTTGGAAAGTAACAAGAGAAATTATCTAACTTGTTATGCTTTATTAGCTAAGTATCTGTGGTGGCAGTACCAGCTTGCTACCAATTAACTTATGACACAAATTCCTATCACTGGCCATCTGGCCTGTTATTGTGCTTGTAAGAGTAAATTGGGAATTTCATTTTTATCTCAATACAAGATCATTCCTTTCTATTATGTGAAAAGCTAACCTTTCTCCCCTATTGCAGCTGGTAGTCCAGATCCCAGAAAAGCATCTATTGAACTTGAGCTGTCAAAAATAAAGGACAAACATAACAGCAGGTAAGTGAACAAAGCCCTGTGCCAGTTGTTAGTAACCACATTATTAATGACATATTTGTCATGGTTCAAGAAGATCATTAAGCCATCACAAATGTTTGAATCATCTACTATCAACTTTTCCTTGGAAATATGCATTTAGAAAGGACTGCTTCTTCTCTGTCCATAGTCTAAGATTTGAATTGTGGAATAGCTTCCTTTCGGCAACATACCTCAAAACATGCTACTTTAAATGCCTTTCTTTTTCTCAATGTTCAAAGATTTTTTAAATAAAGAAGTTAAATATTCTCTATCTAAAAAATAATAGTCCATGTATTGATCAGATTGCTTCAAAAAAAATTTTGTTCCATATTATGTTCAATAATTTAGCTCCAGAGGCTATAACATAAATCTTACAATTTTCATACAGTAACAACTGTAAGCCATCATTGTAGCCCATAAAGAATACTGCAGCATGAAGAAAGAATTTTCCCCTATTGTCATCAGATTCTACCAGCAGTCTTTCTAGAAGAGAAAAGGAAGTGTTTGTATTTTCTTTTGGTATAAGGAACTACCAGGTTATCTTTCTCAACTATTAGTCTACTAAATGACTTATTGACATTAACCTAGATGACTTTATTTGCAAGTAAAATTGTTGAGACTTAACAAAATGACTATACACCAGTCTTAAATGAGTCATTAAATACACATAAATAGTGTACATATTACAAAATTTATGAACTCATTTTAAGAAAAATAAAGGATTAGGGGGTGGAGCCAAGATGGTGGAGTAAAAAGACTCACGTATGCTAGCTCCGAACCCACAGCCCATATATTTCCTACAAGAAGAACTCCCCACAAATTCTGGAGCACTGCAAGGCCCGCAGAAACACAGTGGAAAAGATTTCCGTTCCAGAGAGCCCTGGAGAGCTGTCCCCAGGGTCCATCTCACCCTGGAAAGTGGAGTCCACCCCTGAGCTGCCCTGACCGGGCGGCCCCAGAGGAAGAGATCCAAGCAGGCTTCAGGGACAGAACCTCCGGCAGCCGGGAAGGTCCCTCCGCCCACAGACACTACAGGTCAGTGAGAGAGACATCTGGGCTGGCCGAGAGGGGTGCGGGGTGTCTCCGTGACGGGTGCCCCCTCGGGAGGCAGTGGCAGAGGCAGCAGCGGCGGTCCCCAGGACTCCCCGAGCAGGCAGGATCTTCATTACTGAAGGTCTCTGCATAAACCACCTGAAGGAGTTGAGCCTGGGAGTTGGCCCTGCCCCCACCTGAGCACCAGAACTTAAGCTCACATTGAATAGTAGCTGCTCCCACTGCCTGCAGATAGCCCTGAGACTGGGAAGCAGCATTTGACTCTCAGACCCCAAGCACTAGCTGGGCAGATCTAGGCAGGGGTGGAGAGGAATCTCAGAAGTCAAGTAACTGGCTGGGAAAATGCCCAGAAAAAGAAAGCAAAATAAGACCGTAGAGAGCTATTTTGATGGAGAGCAGATGTTCCCGCCTTTCAATTCGGAGGATGAGGAAATATTCTTACATCAGGGAAAGATGTGGAGGGCGGGGCCTCTGTATCCCAGACACCACAGGTGGATGTCTGGTGGACTCAGGACATGGGAGAGCTCAAAAAGGATTTTGAAAAGCAAGTTAGACAGATGGAGGAAAAACTGGGAAGAGAAATGAGAGAGATGCAGGAAAAACATGAAAAACAGGTCAATACCTTGGTAAAGGAGACCCAAAGAAATGTTGAAGAAAATAACACCTTGAAAAATAGGCTCACTCAATTGGCAAAAGAGGTTCAAAAAGCCAATGAGGAGAAGAATGCTTTCAAAAGCAGAATTAGCCAAATGGAAAAAGAGGTTCAAAAGCTCACTGAAGAGAATAGTTCTCTCAAAATTAGAATGGAACAGATGGAGTCTAATGACTTTCAGAGAAACCAAGAAATCACCAAGCAAAACCAAAAGAATGAAAAAATGGAAGAGAATGTGAAGTATCTCATGGGAAAAACAACTGACCTGGAAAATAGATGCAGGAGAGACAATTTAAAAATTATGGGACTACCTCAAAGCCATGATCAAAAAAAGAGCCTAGACATCATCTTCCATGAAATTATCAAGGAAAAATGCCCTGATATTCTACAACCAGAGGGCAAAATAAGTATTGAAAGAATCCATCCATCACCACCTGAAAGAGATCCAAAAAGAGAAACTCCTAGGAACATTGTGGCCAAATTCCAGAATTCCCAGGTCAAGGAGAAAATCTTGCAAGCAGCTAGAAAGAAACAATTCCAGTATTGTGGAAATACAATCAGGATAACTCAAGATCTAGCAGCTTCTACATTAAGGGATCGAAGGGCATGGAATAGGATATTGCAGAATTCAAAGGAACTAGGGCTCAAACCAAGAATCACCTACCCAGCCAAACTGAGTATAATACTTCAGGGGAAAATACGGTCTTTCAATGAAACAGAGGACTTTCAAGCATTCTTGATTAAAAGATCAGAGTTGAAAAGAAAATTTGACTTTCAAACACAAGAATGAGAAGAAGCATGAAAAAGTAAACAGCAAGGAGAAATCATAAGAGACTTACCAAAGGTGAACTGTTTACATTCCTACATGGAAAGACAATATTTGTAACTCTTAAAATTTTTCAGTATCTGGGTAGTTGGTGGGATTATACACACACACATACACACACACGTATACACGTGCACGCACACACACATACACACATGCACACACACACACTGAGACAGAGAGCACAGAGTGAATTGAATAGGATGGGACCATATCTTAAAAAAAATTAAGGTAACTGGTGAGAGAGAAATGTAGTGGGAGGAAAGAGGGTGAAATGGAATGGGGTAAATTATCTCTCATTCAAGAGGCAAGCAGGAGACTTTTTAATGGAGGGAAGAAGAGGAGAGCTGACAAAAAAAAAAAAACATGGTAGTTTACCCTCATCACATTCAATTAAAGGAAGGAATAAAATGCACACTCATTTTGGTATGAAAACCTATCTTACAATACAGGAAAGTGGGGGAGAAGGAGATAAGCAAGGGGGGGGATGATGGTAGGGAGGGCAATGGGTGGAGGGAGCAATTTGAAGTCAACACTTGGGGAGGGACAGGATCAAAAGACAGAATAGAAACAATGGTGGGCAGGATATCATGTAGGGAAATGACAGTCTTACATAACACGACTATTATTGAAGTCATTCGCAAAACTACACAGATAGGGCCTATATTGAATTGCCTGCCTTCCCAAAAGGAATGGGTGGGGAGGGAGGGATAGGGAGAATTTGGAACTCAAAGTTTTTGGAACAATTGGTTAGTATTGTTGTTACTACTAGGAAATAAGAAATACAGGTAATGGGGAATAGAAAGTCATCTGGCCCTACAGGACAAAAGAGAAGATGGGGACAAGGGAAGGGAGGGATGATAGAAGAAAGGGCAGATTGGTGATAGGGAAAATTAGAATGCTCAGTGTACAGGGATGGGGGAAGGGGGAAAAAGGGGAGAAAATTTGGAACCCAAAATTTTGTGAAAATGAATGTAAAAAAGTTAAATAAAAAAAAGAAAAATAAAGGATTAGAAAATTTTAGATAAAGTTTCACAAATGCAATCCTATGAAACTCTAGGAGTACTTTCTTTCTGATAAATCAAGTTCAAATAAACCCACAGAGACACTCTGCCATTCCAAAATAGCAAAAAGGAAATAACTTCCTGAAGGTAGGTGACCTATTGTCCACCTCAGAGCAGCTACATATAGTGCTATAAGACCATCAGTACTCCCTGAAGTCTCTTTTAGCATAAAGACAACCTTTTTGCTGTCAACTGTTAGAATTATTTTGAAAGTATTATATAAGCCCTTTGCTCACAATGAAATATTTCTGTCATTGAATATTATTGACATTTCTTTGTGAAATAGCATATTTTCCATTTGCCAATGTAAAAAACCATAAATAAAAAACTGTGGAGTATTATTAATGTAGAGTTTAAAATGTCGATGTTAATCAGTTTCAAATATCAAAATATTTAAATCCATTATATGTTAATATTACCTTAACCTGCCAGATTATATAACATCTTTTTCCTCTGAAGACCAATAACATTGTATCATCTTAATTTGCTCACATTCTAATTTGCTCTATTTTATTACCATAAAAGAGGGAAAGAAAGAGAGAGAAAGAGAGAGAGAGAGAGAGAGAGAGAGAGATTAGTAATCGTCTGTCCTCAAACACTTGATCTTTTCAAATAAAAAAAATTATGCATGAAGGATAATGCAGATTTAGAATATCAACTTTGTATAAAGTGTTGCAGATTCATCAACTCCAAAAAAAAAAAAAAAAGCAAGAAGTCATGAAAGGAAAACAATTTTTTGTTTTGTTTTGTTTTTATTCTTGGTTAGAGACACAGCCAAGGAATGTTAACCACAGGGCAATTGAAGTTGAATCAAGAAGGAATATGAAAAACAGATAAAAATGGAAAAGGTGTGTAGAGATTTTTTGCAGCAATTTTGTTTCCCACTATCAAGGGCAATGGAGCTACCAAAATTAGACTCTAAGAAAATAGTTCTGGAAATCCTGGATAGCTCCAGAGGAAGAAGGAATGCAATTGAAGAAAATAAAGATGAGAAAAGAAACTGGACTAGATCAAACATTGCCAGAGAATGCCTTTGCTACAGAAAATGTCAGTTTCTCTGAACTCTGTCTTCTATTCTTGATCATTACCTAGTTCTATTGGTTTATCACTGATTAACTTTCCCATCCTTTAACCTTGGATAATTCCCATTTGCTGGTTTTTCTACTACTCATATTCTATTGGACAAAACTGGAGGAAATAATGAAACTGTAGGACTGAGTCTACTACAGATATATGCTATCTAATCTCAAGTGGGTCCTCAACAAATCAAGACACTCCTACTATGTTTCTATCATTGATTCCTTATTCCCCTCATTAAAGTCTCCGTCCAGACATCTTTTGCCTCAATGTGCTTATTCTAGCCGTCCCTCTACTATCTTAATGGAGAATGCCACCTGATACTTCACTTGAAAACTGAGGTCATTCACAAATAACTCTCTCCTCTCCATTTATTTTCAACTCAGATTTGTCTACCCTTATTCACACTATCACTCCCAATTACCTCTTCCTTCACTTCTGTTTCTGTAATGATGTGACCCTTCTGCATACCAAAGACAAACCACCCCTCCCCTATAAAATTCCTTGATTACATCCTCTCCTATTTTTCTACATAATTTATGAATTTATGTCCATCCTCTCTAATCTTCAATATCTTCTTATATATCAGTTCCTTCCCTGATAGCTATAAACATGCCTGAAGTCCTGCCTTCCTAAAAACAAATTCATCATGCTCACTGAATGTGATATACCCTATCTTTTCCCCTTCTAAGCTAAACCACTTGAAAAAGGCTATTCTGATGAATCCCAGTTCTTTTCCTCTCACTCCTCTAAACCCTCTTCAATTTGTCTTCTAACTTTATGATTCAGCTGAAATTTCCCTCTCCAAAATTGCCAATGATCCCTTAATTACCAAACCAAATGAGCTTTCTGAAATCCTCAATTTCCTTTAACCTGACTCAGCATTTGACACTGTTGGCAACCACCTTCTATTCCTGGATAGTCTTTCCTCTCTCAGGTTTATATAGGTAAGTATGATTTTCACTTAAATATTGAACGCATTTTACAGGAGATCACTGTTATGTTAGTTTTATTTAACTTTTACTTTGTCACAAGAGAGGTCTAGTGAAATGAGAATTAAATTCTCTAATGTGAAAATGAAACACAACAATTAAACTGGAAACAAAAGATCAATGAGTAGATATGAATCAGCATCTCAGAGGAGAGGCAACTGGCATGGTTGGTGAAAGTAGCAAATTCATTAAGATTACAGATCCAACTAAATTTTTTAGTATTCTACTTTTTTTAAGTTAGTAGTATAGATCATCTCTGCCTAATTAAACAAGAGCTCCATATATAATATTTTGGTTGTATGTGTCATGTCAGTGTAAAAAGAATTGAACTTTGAGTTAGGAGAGTTCAAATTAAGCTTCTGATCTTTACTAGTTGTATAACCATAAGCAAGACATGAATTTATCTAAGTCTCAGTTTCCTAATCTATAAAAAGGGGGGGGGGGAATAAGACCAGCAGTATTTATCACAGAAGATTGTTGTTATGATCAAATGATATACTATAAGTAAAGTTTATGCATGTAGCTTGAGGGGTAGAATGGTAGTGGAGTGGTGAAAACTGGTTTTATCAGTGTAGGAAATCCACTGTGTAGAAATTCTAATCACTTCTGTGAAATGATAACTCATTTATAACTTGTATATTGAAAGAATTACAAAGACAGAGAATTTGGCAGGTTATGTGACTTACCTATGGTCATATAGCCAATATATATCAGAGGTATGACATGGACCTAGGTCTTCCTGACTCCAAGATCAGATCTTTAGTCAATATGCACATTGCCTCTTTCCCAATGCCTAGAAGATTGCCTTGAACATAGAAAGTACAACATAGGGAGAATGGTGGTTCAGTGGAGAAAAAGGTGGAACTGGAGTAGGAAAATTGCAGCTCTTATGGAACCTTAGATATGTACTTGCTACATGACCTGGGGAAACTCATTTAACCTTTGCTTTCCTCAGTTTCTTCCTCTGTAACATAGGGATAAATGTCACTTACCTCACAGGGTTGTTGTGAATCTAAGAACATTATCTGCTTTCGAAACTGTGAAGCAAGACTTCCAGTTCCGGGAGCCAAGATAGTGGAGTGATTGGTAATTGCTATCTCCCTCCACTTTTTGACCTTGACAAGCCAAGAGAATATCCTCCTGGGAAATACCCTGGAACAGTGGGAGCAGCAGAAGTCTCTTAGTCCATGAGGCTAGGAAAGTCATTAAGGAGGGTCCCTCTTGCTGGGGCTGAAGCAGACTAGTGCAGGACCATAGATGTCCCAGACAGCCCCACCTCAGCAAACTGGGAGAAGAACTTGAGCCCCAGGGAATTGAAGCCCACAACTGCCAACACCAGGACTCCAGGTTTGCCTAGCACCCCAGGGAAATCAGGAAGACAGTAGCACAGATGAGATCACCAACCACTAAGCTTGCCTATGCTCTAGCTCAGCAGAGGAGACCTCCTGTGACCAGACCACCCCTCCCCTACACTTAACAAGCTAAATCTAGGGTAACTCCAGAGAAACCTCAGAAGACCTCACCTGGTCTCTGCTTTCCAACACCATCCAGCTCAGCACCAGGTAAGCTGCAGCATTTTAGCTTCTAGCTAAAATAACCAGAGACCACAACACACAAAGCCTCAAGTCTTAGGCACAAGAACTGTGGGACAGAGCCTGTGGCACCCCAGATGCAGAGATCCACTTTAAAAGCCAGGAAAAGGGTGATCATAATGAGTAAGAAGCAAAGCAGAAAATACCATAGAATCTTTCTATGGGGACAAGGATGAAAACACAAATACAAAGAGATCAGCATTGAGACTGTACTCCCATCTGAAACTTCAGAAGGGAATATGAATTGGTATGAAGCACAAGGGGTCTTCTTGAAAGAACTCAGGATGGATTGTAAAAGCCAAATTAGAGAAATAGAAGAAAAATTGACCAATGACTTTAAAAATACGAAAAAAGAAATCACAAAAATATTTAAAAGGACAATTAGAGAAATGGAAAAGGAAGTACAAAACTAAACTGGAGAAAATAACTCCTTAAAAGGAACAGTTGGACAGATGGAAAAGGAGATGCAAAAGTTAACTGAAGAAAACAATTTGATAAAAATTAGAATCAGGCAAGTAGAAGCTAATGAATCTATAAGACATAAAGAATCATTCAAATGACAGCCGTGAAGAACCATGGTAAATTCTATCATTAGTAGTAGTAAATATTCATTAAATAATTCACAAATTTAAACCTTCCATTCATATATTTCGCAGTGTTTGGCAGACATTCAATTGAAGCTTGAAATTTCTTGATTGATTTAATGGACATATATTAAGTACCTATTATGAGACACTATGTATGAATTCTATAATGTGGCTTGTGCTATTTCTTGTGCCTTTTGAAAAGAAATATAATGAATTTCAACACATTGGAATATATTATTTTGATTCTTCATTCATTTTCACTTTTAACGTTGCTGTAGAAATGAGTCATTAAGGTTGTTAAGGAGAAGAAAAAAGTGTTCTTTATTCTAAGTAAGCCATTTTCTGATGTAAAAGGTCTAATGAAGGAGGAAAGAAATTTTTTTTTTTACTGTGAAAAGAAAATTGGTAAATAAAGGTCATTGGAGGAAGTAGGAGCTCTCTCCTGATGCATGGGTGGCTGACAAGTCTTTGTATTACTGTGAACATAATATTACCCAGCATAAACATTAATTTTTTAAAGCCGTCTAAAAATAAACATTAAGTCTGATCTGTACAGTGAAAAACAACTATTTTGTTAATACATAATCTGATGTTAGCATTATCAGTAATTATTTAATGCCTACCTAATCTCTTCTCTGTAAAGCATCAAAACATGTACTTTAACATTATTTTATTTTAATATTAAGGCAAGCATGGTTTGTTTTGACCTTTGAGTAGTTAAAATTAAGTATTTTCTGATCTGGATAAAATATATTACCTATAGTCAAATAATGTGGGTTGTGCTAGATTATTCCAGCAAAAGCAAAATCATTCTTGCCCAGTAGAAACTAATAAATTTTGGAAATTTTCAAATAATATCAGTTCTGGCGAAATTGCAACTCATTCCATAAACCTGGTCATCCACTGCAGCCTAATTTATTTATTCTTTTAAGGTTTGGGAAAGACTGATTTCATTTTGTGGGGCTTTTTTTGTATTTTTTTAAGATTTATTCATTTACTTTTAGATTTTGACATTCATTTCCTCAAAATTTTGAGTTCCAATTTTCCCCTCATCTCTCCCCTGTCCCCACCCCATAACACCTTGCATTCTGATTACCCCTTCCTTCAATGTGCCCTCCCTTCTATCACACTCCACACTTCCTTTGTCCCCATCTTCTCTGTTTTCTTGTAGGGCAAGATGAATTTCTATACTCCATTACTTGCATTTCTCATTTCCCAGTTATATGCAATAATAATTCTCAACATTTGTTTCTATTGTTTTGAATTTCACTTCTCTCCCTGACCCGGGTCCGGGTCCTTCAGGTGACACTCTCTCAGTGGGCTTCTGCTTCGGACGTCTCCGGATTTCCCTCCCCGGGGGACTCGGCGGAGGGACTCAGTCGGACACTTCTTCAGGAGGCATATACTTTATTAAGTGCAGAGGAGTCCCCCGAACAGCCCAGGGCGTTGGTTTAAGTAAGGTTCTAGTTCCGGGTAGCTATCCATTGTTTAAGTAGGTTTCTATTTTTAGGTATCCATCCTGATCCACCCCGAGGGTGAGGCTTTCATCTCATTGGAGCGAGCCCCTCCAGACCAAACCAAAAAAGGGGCACGATTCCCAACCCAGGTTGTGTCCCCTTCTGGTTGGTTAGTGGTTATTTAATTTCAGACCAGGAAGTCTTTCTAGTGCTGAGCTGGCAGAGCCACGTCAGCAGGTCAAATCTTCCTAGTTTTCTCATTCCCATCCCCCCAGGAGGTTTATTGGTCCATTACGCCCCTGACAACTCCCCCTTTTTGTTTTACAAGGGCAGGTGAAGGGCCTGTCTTAGGCTATGTGGCCTGCCTCCATGCCTGGTACCGAAAGTGGGCAGGGCCCCTGTCTTAGGCTATGTGGGTGGTCCCCACCTCCAGCATTTCTGGTAGGTGGACCCACAATAATCCCGTCTTTGGGTACCTCTGCAGCCAATGGCATGATTATCCAGGTCATGGGGCCACAATATTCCCGTCATTGGCACAGTCACAGCGAAAGCCCATTATGAATCTTAGCGGGGTGATAGTAGTCAGCAAGCCTTAACTTAGCCCCAGCCCTCATTAGTCAGGTAATCAGGATCGACCTCCGGTAATGACCCCTTTGTGTTTTTGCAGAAATATATCAGCCCTCAGCTGTTCCAGGGTACTCATCCACAATTTCATAATACATGACAATAAGCAAGGTAGGCAGAGACAAATCACACATAACAGGGCAATTCCCAATCCAGTAACAAAAAATGTATGAAGCCATTGTGTAACATTAAGATTTCTCAACCAGTCTGGAAAAAGTCCATGCTGATTTTTCATATCCCTCTTATAATGGTCTGTGGCATTTTGTATGCTTTTAATTATCTCATCTAACTTTAATATATAAGTATCTAAACTTTGGAAGTCATCAAGTCTGGCAATAGCATCTTCAAGCTCCGTGCTAGCGTTAAGCATGAGGGCAGTCATGCATGCAGGTCGTAACAGCTGCGTATCGCACGATAGCCCTTGAAGCATTGATTCTACCTGTACCATCGTGGCCAATGCTTTTACCGCAGAGGTCAGCGCGGCTAGCTCAAGTGCCACCTGTCTATTTATCTGTTGTTGCTTCACCCATGCCGCTTCCGAATAGACCATAAAGTCGGCCAGATCATGTGCCATACCTTTAACCTCATTCTGCAGTGCCGCAAGTTCTATTTGTTGTAAAACACTCACGGCTAGTCCAATGACATCCATTGTAGAAATGTCCAGTCCCCGTCTCACTCGTGCCACTCGGGCAGTGATCATTTCAAAATAGTCTGAGTCCGCGAAGGGTCTATAAGATCCTACCGGCAAAAAGGTTACCAGGGGTATTTTCAGCAATATTACAAAGGTGCCATTCCCTGTTAAGTCCTTACTCTGAAGGGTGTTTGATAGGGACCCATTATGGCAAATAATGTTAAAATCATGGGTGCCAGTGATGCTCCCGTCCCTACAAATCAGGAACATTTCGGTGTCTGTAGTTGTCTGTGTCACTACCTCAAAAGAGTTGCAATGTCCTGAGCTAGAAGATTCATCGCAGTGGTACCCACGTTCCGTAAGAAGGTTAAACCACTGTTTGTTCAGTGTGGCATTGTCTGTGAGGGGCGCACTATTGTCCGTCATGTGTATGGCCTTTCCGAACGCCGCTGCGGCGTTCCATAGGTGTGCCTGCAATACCACCGTGGTATTGATCTGGTTGCCGGATACCGCATGAGGGACAGGTGCAGTGAAGTAGGGTCCTGGGATGCCATCCATGAAATACAGGTGGGTGTTGTTTATCATCTCTCCTATCACCGGATAACCTGTAGAGCAAACTTGGACAACATCAAACATATTCGGGGTAGGTATACATGCGGGTAAGGGTGATTTTGGGAATCCTGATAGGTAAAACATATAAAGGGTGTTTCCAATCTACAAGTGTTTGTTGTAACTGCACCAACATCGGCAAGATAGCCGAAGAGGACTGCGAAAAATCTGCAGTGGCAATATGAGTAAGGAGGTGGTAACAAAAAAGGCTATCTGTAATTAGATTAAAGGGTTCAGAGGGGCATAATTGTAAAGCTTATAAAACAGCATATAGTTCGTTTTTCTGGGCAGAGGTATATGGTGTTTGTAAGATCTGCAAAATTTTCTTGGCTGGGATATAAACTGAGGCCTTATTTTTCTTTGTCGCATCTGTAAATATGTTAATGCCGTCAACCGGCGTCGATTGCACTAGGTTTTTTGGAATCGACAAGGGCAATAAAGCCCACCCCCTGAGCGATGGAGGCAGATGACCTTGAACAGTCTGGTGGGTAGTTAAGACCACCACCCAAGTTTCTGATTCATGTGCTAATTGTGTGAATATCTCTACAGAATCCTCTATTAATATGATAGGAACCTTACCGGTAATGCCTTGAGCCAATTCTGAGGCTTTCATTAGCAGCAGTCTCCGTGTCTCTAGCTTAGAGGGGACACTTTTGTTGGGTTTGGAAGGATAGACCCACGCCAAAGGGCCAGCCTGTTGAAATATTGAGGCAGCTATACCTAAAGACGGGTTTGACACAACAGTTATATAAACCGGCTGTAGCGGATCTATGCGTTGGACAGTGGATTCGTTAGCTATGCGCTCTATAGCATCCATAGCCTGCATAGCCTCTTTGGTCCAGTCTCTAGGGGAATTAAGTGCAGAGGGTCCTCTCAAAATTTGGTAAAGCGGTCGCATTAACTCATTGGATATAGGTGCAGTGTTCCTTAACCATTGTATGGACCCTATTAATTTCTGGAAGTCGTTTAATGTCTTAACCGCTGTTCTATCTATAGAGGGATTTTTTCTAACCTCCGTTTGTGTGACGATTCTCAAATGGTAAAAACCCCGTATACAGATGCCAAAGGGTTACATTTCTCTTCTTTTGTAAGTTACAAAATGGCCTAAATTTCATTCCACGAACAAGTCCCACAAAGTCCTTGTCTGACCAAACTACTATTGTCCCATTTATCCTCCAGGTGAACAGATTATAAGCGTGTCATGTATCTTTCTCATCCCATGTCTCTTGTCTGTCCACAATAGTGGCACACCAGGGATACCCCTCTGTTCCATTCACCTGTATGTATTTAAAACCAAACCCATTCCAATTCCCAGAAATACCCTTCTAATAGACAAAGTGGGAAACCTGCAACTAGTCCTGAAAAGTTAGTGTCTCTGAAAGAGGGTCCCATTATTATCATAGTCTAGACCATCATCTTTAAACATGTGAGAAATATTGCCTTGGATGATAAACTTAGGCATTGTCTCACTCCATGACATCACCCTTAACCATGGTGGATTCGTGACCAACGCCCATCTCTGTGGTTCCTTCGGTGCTGGGTCGATGGACGCAGTGTTCTTTGAGTGTCATGATAAGTACGAGAAAAATGAAAGGAGTCATTGTGACCTAGTTGATTAAGCTTCTCCAGAAGTTTTTTCATCTGCCACTGATAGCACCTCCTCACTCCCTGTGACCGCTTCACCTTGGCGGTTGTCCTCTATCATTGTTATCCTTTTCACTGGAACCCAAACTTCTTTATTATCATCTGTTGAAACACAAACATACCCTTTTCCCCACGTTAACACTGTATGAGGACCAAATCAATTTTTATTCTCATCGTGCCACATTACTGGCTACTTTCAGGGCACTTGTTATTGCTGATTCATTCTTTGCAGACTCCTTATTAGGAAATGTTAAGAATTTCATAGCAGCCAATAAGCCATCATTATAGAATTTTAAATAATTTAGAGTATAAACAGCCAAACAGCCAATTGTAATTTATCATCAGTTTAGAGTATAAACAGCCAATTGCGAATTTATCAACTCCTGGTCCAACTCCTCCTTTTTCTTTTTGCAAGTAGGTGTCCAGGGATCGATTTGCTCGTTCCACTATAGCTTGACCAGTGGGATTATGGGGGATTCCAGTGACATGTAAAATGGAAAATTCCACCATGAACTGTTCAATGGCTTTACTGACATAAGCTGGACCATTGTTTGGTTTAATGCTTTTTGGTACTGCATGATTTAGAATGTGACCGAGTGTGTGTGATATAAAATATTGCTGTTTTGGCCCTTATTGGTAGTTGAACTTCCATAGTTATCTGTTTAATACTATCTGCCCTATCAGGAATATAGGCTGACTCTACTCTAGGTATCAATGGTACTGTATACTTTCTGTCTGTGATGTATTGCAAGGTTCTTTCACATATAATAATGCTTGCAATACTTCATATAATTCATTTTGTTGTGTAGAAGTAAATGTTGTTTTAAATTTATGCATCTCCCTTTTAGATGGAATATACATAGATGCCCTAAAATTTTTTGTTGCATCTGTAAAAACATTAACTCCCTCTACCAGTGAGGAAGAGCATTTGTCGGCCCAAGATCATGGCCACGTGGCAAATTGCTGCCCAAAAGGAATTGGGAGCCCGTGTTGGAAATTCTGATTAATCAATATCTGCCATTCCACAAACTCTTGTATGCAGTTCTCTATTTGTTGACTTGTACACATAGTATATATTGTGTGAGGTTTCTGTCCTATTAACATCCTTACTCTCTTCACTGCCTTATGTATGACTTGGGCTACCAGCACAGCATAAAGCACACAAGCTCTGTTCTTTATCTGAGCCAAATGTACCCACTCAATAATCCCTTATTTTTGATATAAAACTCCAGTGGGTATTTTTTCAGTGAATAAATTGTTACTTCCAAGTCCTGTGATTCTAATATCCTGCTAATAGTACACCCCATAATCTTTTTCTGCACTAATTTCAAACATTCCAGTGCTTCATCTGTCCATTTTCTGCATGAGTTTAATTGAGAAGGACCTTTCAATAAATCATATAATGGTTTCATTTGATCAGTTGTAATTCCCAACTGTGGCCTACACCACTGAATTACTCCTATCAATTTCTGAAAGTCATTTAAAGTTGTAACCTTTGTAGAATCTATGATAGGTGACTTCAAACTTAAGCCTTACCACCTTACATCATTGTTTCACAGGGTAGTTTCTCCTTCTCTGATTACATTTACTCTGAAAAAAAAAACTTTTTAGAAATTAAGTTGTTAATAAGTTCAAACACTAAATTTAACTTTTGCTTAAGCCAAGGAATGACTACAAGTTCAGATTAAAAGAGCAAGATCTTTTCTGCTTCATAGACCATTACATATTAATTTACCAATACATTGTCTTGAAAATGAAAATTTAAAACCGTTTAAAATTTGTCCTGTTGTTGACAGTCATTAAACTTTTACAAAAAATGTAGTTGAAAACCTTCAAAATAATAGTTCTCTTCTCTTGATCTAATCTGAAATGATAAAAGTTACAATTCACTGTAGACCCAGCTGAATGATGAGTTGGGACTGCAGGGCAAAAAATCTTAATGGTTCCATCCTTTACTCAAGTAAATTTTATTTCTGTGTCCACTCCTTAAGGACTTTTTTGAATGAGAGGGTTTTGAATTCCTCAGCTGAAGGGAGGGAGACTTCTGGACAACTGCCCAGTGGCGCCAAGTCTATTCCATTCTGCTGGAGAGTTTCAAAAGCTTTATCTCTGCTGAGGTGTCCCTTTAAGATTTATGCATATTTCCAATTTGCCTAGTGCCAAATAATATAACAAATCCTGATCTGTTTTAAACATCCAATTAGGAGTGACACGTTTCACTTAATATGTGAACAGAATAACTACCTTTTGGTTACTTCTCATTATACAAAATACTTTTCTTTTAGGTGAGGCATGAGATAATGAAAATGCTGATCAGCCTGCCCCAGATCTCTCGTCTGTCTCTCCACCCTCACAATCTGGCCAGGATCGGGAAGGCAAGAGAGAGAGAGTTCAACCAAAAACCTTCAAATAATTTCCAAAACTTTTATGCTTTCCTTAAACTTCATATCCATGTTGTATTCCTAATGGGCTTTGATCAAAGCCCCTTTTAAAACTGCACAGACACTACGTCCCTGCATTTCCCATCCAAGACTACACCTTGCAATCACATAAACTAAATAATATAAGATTAGTTCCTCTCTTTCTCTCTCCCATACTTCTCCCCGATGCTGCAGCCATCAGAGAGAAGGGAGGAGGGGGAGGAAAAGAGATAACTTTCCAAGGTCCAGCTACCATGGAGCTGACCGTAATAACTCACAAACACACGCACACAGAACATGTAAAGACAGAACACATATACAGACAATAAAAGAATCCAAAAAACTGAGAAAAAATTGTCAGAAATCCTCTGTACACATTATAACTCTGGCTTAATTTCTATCACTGTGTAACTAAGCCTTGCATAAGATTCCTTCTCTAAACTTTCTCCCATACAAGATTGCTTTTTTAGACTTACTCCTGCAACTTTTTACTGCACCATAGATCTGTGCCGAGTGCCAGAGCTGGAAGAACATCCGGGCCGCTGAATTCGCCACTGTGCCACAAATCCTGGGCAAATTTTTTGCTGTGCCACAAATCCAGGCCCTGGGCCAACTCTGGATGTATTTTCTGGTTGAATTTCTGACTGCACCAACTCCCTCTTTCCTCTCGGTCCTATCTGGTTGTGATTGTCTCCTCAGCTCCCAGACCGCCAATGCTCCGAAGATAAAAAAGGGGGGCAGTAGAGGGGGATCTCGACTCCTTGTCAGAAATCTCCACTAGGGAGTCTCCCATTTGTATCGCACAAGCGGCAGCCCAGCAAGTTGGACGTGGGGTGCCCACAAGGGCTGCTTTTTCCACCCCGTACATGACAAAATCAGTCTCAACAAGCAACCCAGGGGTGGCATCCACATAAGAGGCCATTTGTGTCCCCACTACTTGCCATGTTTGAGGAGTTAGTTCCGCATGGCACACCCATGGTGATATAGTTTGTATTTTTACTATCCACTCCCTACATTCCTTTATATGAATTTTTGTGCCCGCTTCTCGGCAGACTTTATAAAGCTGGCACGCCAATACTCCTGAATCCTCTGGCTGCAATTGCTTAGCAATTCTATTGCCCATTTTCTCCTAGGTAGCCCCGTCTACCTAGGGTGTCCGACTCTTCCGCCCTTAAGCGAGCGGGATACTCACGTCACCTGGCGGGGTCCCGTCTATCGTGTGCCCCACGATAGGCGCCAATTGACCCGGGTCCGGGTCCTTCAGGTGACACTCTCTCAGTGGGCTTCTGCTTCGGACGTCTCCGGATTTCCCTCCCCGGGGGACTCGGCGGAGGGACTCAGTCGGACACTTCTTCAGGAGGCATATACTTTATTAAGTGCAGAGGAGTCCCCCGAACAGCCCAGGGCGTTGGTTTAAGTAAGGTTCTAGTTCCGGGTAGCTATCCATTGTTTAAGTAGGTTTCTATTTTTAGGTATCCATCCTGATCCACCCCGAGGGTGAGGCTTTCATCTCATTGGAGCGAGCCCCTCCAGACCAAACCAAAAAAGGGGCACGATTCCCAACCCAGGTTGTGTCCCCTTCTGGTTGGTTAGTGGTTATTTAATTTCAGACCAGGAAGTCTTTCTAGTGCTGAGCTGGCAGAGCCACGTCAGCAGGTCAAATCTTCCTAGTTTTCTCATTCCCATCCCCCCAGGAGGTTTATTGGTCCATTACGCCCCTGACATCTCCCTACCTCCCTTCTCACACATCCCCACTGAGAAGGCAAGCAATTCAATACATGCTATATATGTGTCATTTTGAAAAAAAAAAACTTCCATAATAGTGATGTGGTATAAGATTAACTATATTGCCCTCTATTCTACTCTGTCCTCCCTTTTTCTTCTATTCTCTTATTTGACCCTGTCCCTTCCCAAAAGTGTTTACTTCTAGTTACTCCCTTCTCCCATTTGCCCTCCCTTCTATCATCCCACTCACCCTACTTGTCCCCTTCTCCCCTACTTTCTTGTAGTGTAAGATAGATTTTCATACCAAATTTAGTGAGCATGTTATTCCCTCCTAAAGTAACTTTCCATGCTCTTATCTTTTTTCCCTTTTTTGTGCATTTTCCCAGTCAGTTATTTGACTTCTGAGTTTCCTTTCCACAACCACCTCACCTCCAGTTCTGCCAAGCCAGCACTGGGGACTAAAAGTCAGATGAGCTACTCAAAGCCTCAGGGGTTTTAGGTGGGGGTGGAGCTGCTATTCAGTGTGAGATTAAGATCAGCTGCTCAGGAGGGTGCAGGGCCACTACAGAGGGTTCAGTTCCCTCTGGGGATTTATGATGAGACCTTCAACAATGGATGGAGGCCACTGCTTGCTTTGGGAGCCCCGTCTGCTGCTGCCTGTACTGCTGCCTCATGAGGAGGCGTGAGTTATGGGGACACCCTGCTCCCCTCTTGTCCAGCCAAAAAGACTCTCTCACTGACCTTTTGTGCCTGTGGGTTGAGGGATCTGCGCTGGTGCTGGAGATTCTGTCCCTGAAGCCTGCTCGGTTCAGCTCCTTTTTGTGCCATGTGGCCAAGGCAGAGCTGCTTGTGTGTGCCACAGACCTTTCCCTGCTGTCTTTCACGTCTCTCTGGGATAGAAATCTCCTCCACTCTGTTGTTCTGTGGCTTCTGCTCTAGAATTTTTGAGAGTTCTTCTTTATAGGTATTTTATGCACTGTGGGGTAAGAGCTAGAATATGTGTGTCTTTCTTCTCTACCATCTTGTCTCCTTTCAATGCATAATTTTCTGTTTGCAGATGATTATGTACTCAGTGCAGCCTCTGAGGTTGATATGCAACAAAGTATGGATCAATTATCTGCTGCTTGTACTAATTTTGGCCTAACAATTAACATCAAGAAAATACAGGTGCTCTGTCAGCAACCACCACACCATCCATACATGGAGCCATCAATTACAGTAAATGAAGAAGTTTTGAATGCTGTAAATAAATTCACTTCCTTTGACAATCTACTTTCTAGGGCTGTACTCATTGATAATGAGGTTGATGCGTCTATTGCCAGAGTTAGCTCAGTGTTTAGAAGGCTCTGAGGGAAAGTATGGGAGAGAAGAGGTATAGATTGACTAACAAACTGAAGGCCTACAGAGCTGTTGTGATGACTTCATTGTTGTATGTCTGAAATCCGGAAAATATACTAGTGCCATGTCAGAAAACTGAATCACTTCCATTTGAATTGTTTTAGGAAGATTCTAAAGATTACTTGGCAGGTCTTTTCTCTAACCAAACTGCCAAGCATTCAAACTCTGCTTCACAGTACACCTCCAATGAGCTGGCCATGTTGTTCAAATGCAAAATATATGTTTGTTAAAAAGACTATTTTTATATATACAGCTGAATAGGTCTGTTGATCTGTGATGTATGTATTGCTTATGGTCAGACAGAAACCCTGTCTGTTGGTCTTTATTTCTCCGCTTGTATATTTTTTCTTAGTGTATGTGATGAAAGAAGATTGTTGATCCCCCAAAAGTTGCTTTCTTTTTAGAAAAGCAGATCTAAGGACCTTTGCCATAATGTCATCCTAGATGTATGTCAGGGTGCTTGCTGATACAGTATATTATGTTGTAAAACACACCTTAATACCAGTGTGAAAGTGGATCATTTAAATTTTACACATAAGAGGGGGAAAGAATGAATATAGATATAGACAGATAGGTAGATAGAAAGAAAGGAAAGAAGGAAGGAAGGAAGGGAGAAAGGAAGATAGATAATAGCTCATCTATCACCTAGGTATAGATATACACATGTATAGGTGAGTTATCATCTATCTATCTACACACACACTCACATCACAGACTTGATGGGTTGTCCATAAAATAAGTTTCTTTGCAAGTATACATCTTGGAAAGATGTTTGAGATAGATGATGATCTGCACTGAGGATTAAGAACAAAATGATTGGATTTTATGGCATCTGGAAAATTCTACAAAACTCACTAATGATCTTCAACTACTTGTTGTTATTAAAAAGAATCTGATTTAATTTCTTTGATACCAGTAGCGTTCTGGTGATGCTGTATGTCTATGAATCATTGAAACCATGAACTTGGAATCAATAAAGCTTCAAATAATATAAAGGAAATGGAACTATATGTGGTTGGCATAAGGAGAGTGATGCATATATGTATATGTTTGTTTTTCTATCAGTGTGCCTATTAATTCCCTACAATTTTCATTTTACAAATACATGAAGACAGATATCTTAATTATTTTACTCTAAGTAATTTAATTTATGGCAGTATCAGATACTGAATCAAAATTTCCTGGCTCCTTGTTCAACATTTTTTTCTACTACATTATTCTTTCTCCTTAAAACAATGACAAAAAGATATTCTATTTGATTATTCACTAGTCATCTCATGGTGCAAAGACTTTCTAACTGACCAAGGAAAATTTTACAATTTTTATATGACAGCAAATGCTATACCATCTTTTTTTATGTGAAATCAAATAAAATGTTGCTATCATTTGTATTCATTTATAGAGAACTAAATAAACTGAATAAAAATTTTGAAATTATATATTGCAAAAAATGGCTTTATTTCCCTTCTAAATATTAGTTATTCTTCAGTTGTGTCCAACTCTGTCTGACCCCTTACGGGGTTATATTAAAAAAAAATGCTGGAGTGGTTTTCCATTTCCTTCTCCTGTGGATTAAGGAATACAGAGTTTAAATGACTTGTACAGTGTCACACAGCAAGTAAGTGTTCAGTTCTAAGACCAGGACTGAACTCTGGTCTATCCTGATGCCAGGTGTAGAACTCTATACACTGAGCTACCTAGCTGCCTCCTAAATCTTAGTTGAAAACACAAATAAAAGATAAAATATATAAGCAAGTAACAAGGTGATACTTTTTAGCTTTGTGAGGATACTTTGTGTCATTATTACGTGAAATGTGATATGCTAAAGAAGTAAAAATATATTGTAGGCAGTCCAAATTATCCACAAACTGCTTTCCTAAATCCTGGACAAAAACAGAGCTGTCTTAGTTACCATTATTCTTGCAAAATCAACCCAGTAATCATTTGATTTCCTCTCTGATCAATATGTATCATAATTTAGGAACAATAGGACTACCCCTATTTATCCAGAAGGTGCTCAGTGCACAAACTAAACAATCCCCTTCATAACTCAGCATCGGTGAGTCATTGATATTGACCATGTCTGAACTGTAAATCAGATGATTATTATGAGGATGATAAAGATGGTAGCTGTTATCTTCATAGCATTTTTTAAAATTTTCAAATCAATTTATAAATATCACATTTTATATTCCCAACAACCCTGGGTGATAGGTGTAATTATCACCTCCATTTTAAAAAATGAGGAAACTGGAAGTCAGACACTGTCACTCCCAACAACCATTGACACACCCAGAAATAGACTACTAAATGCACATGACAAAGGTTCTCAACATATTCTGTAGTCACATGATTTATTGAGCAAAGTGAAATGAGAATAAAAATATATCTGATTATACTCACAAATCCAGTTCATTCTGACTCTAAGGCTTTTACAATTCTCTTAAGATTTCCTTTAAATTAGCTAAATAAACTAAAAAAATTTTTTTTATTTGAAACCAAATCTTGATACCAACTCTTGAAAACTCACATAAAGATATCACATTCTCTTCTAGGAAAGGTCAGATAAGTATGTAAAAAAACAAAATATTAATGCAACTCAAGGTTAGTCAATTAAGTGATGTAGAATGAAGACTCTAAATACACAATGTTAACAATTTTACTGTCAAATCATTTTCAGAGTAACATGGATTTCCTATACCCTGTTCGATGAGTTACTGAAAATGTTTCCAAACAATGTTTTTCCCCCTTTCTCAAACAACTCTCTCTCAAAATGCTCTTATCGGTCTACCTTCCCAGTGTAAAACACACACAAACCCCACATCCCATACAGGTGTGCTTACAAGTGCACAAAAATACACAGACACACAATCTTGTTAAAAAAAACATAAAAGATGAAACAATTTCCAATCAAAGTGACTGTCCTGAGAATCCATCTCCTCTTTAGGCAAAAGGTAATTTCTCCAATAATATATGTCCTTGCTTCTTCATTTAAAATCCATTTGTGTATGGTATTTGAAGTGACAAATGGTGTTTGCCTGTGAGGTTAAAGTAGCCAAACTATTTAAGTGTAACATAACATTTTCAAGTCTTCCTGGTTAATGATTTAAAGAAAAAAAATATTGCACTGCCCCATTTGCTGCTGGATGAAATGAAGCATCTTTGCATTACTTCACTGCACCTAGACCCAACAAGAAATCAAAATCTTCTGAAATAAGTTATGAGCCATTGAAAAAGATTTTTTTTTTGTACAGAAAAAAGCACTTTTAAAGAACAATTTCTGACAATTGCTATCTTTTCCATTGTTTGAATAGATAATTTTGTCACAATTCTATGATACTATGAGATTACTGCTGTTTCAAATATTTTATTTCTGGTTATCATTATTTTTTGTGTGAATTCTCCTTCTACCAAAGTACATTACAATACTTGCATTTCTTTTCAACTTATGTTGTTGTCATGCATTAAGGAATCCAACTCTTTCATAAACTCTTCATAAAGTCTCTACCCAATATTTGAGAAGGTTTTCCCTTTAATTGGTATATATCCTTTAGCATACCCATCTGTTTGTCCTTTCTCATTCTTATTACATGACAAGTTTGTCTCTTTTTCTAGTGGTATATACCTTTAATATTTTGCAATATACTTCTCGCAATACATAAATTAATATTGGTAATATCATGCAGACTGTTAAGTATGCCCCACTCTTCAGTAAACTTTATTTGTGTTTTACCTAGGATGTTACTTTATAAGCAGTCATTTAAGGGCTCATTAAAAGTACCCTGCCAATAGTAGTGTAAAACAGAAAAAGAAATAGGGACCACTAAACCATATATAAGGGTCCTTGCTGGGTACATCTTGACTTAGAAAACCACATATTAACATTATTTATGTACTATTGTATTTATTTATTTTGTTAAGTATTTTCTAATTACATTTTAATTTGGGGCAATGCTCAAAAGTGTTGCAGTTTGAAATATAGCTAGTGGTCACGTATTTGATACCTCTTCTCTGCAGTTTCCCAAATGTAATCCAATTTAACCTTCTGCTCCAGTTAATTCTTTGATTAGTTCATTACCCATCAACAGAATATGTCTCATATAGACAAATAGATGAATTAGTCTGACAAATTGTCCAGTGTATAATCTATCAATGTGCAAGTTAGATATCATGATCTGGACATTTTTATCAACTTGATTTTTCCAGTAAGGAGTAGATATAAGAATTACTTTTAAATTACCATGAAATAATAAAGAATTCTTTTGTATGAAAATACCATTTATTGTTTTTCATTGGGATATCAACAATCATCAATAAACTCAAACATTTCCAATTTACAAAGAACAAGAAAGAATTGTACAATAAACACTGAACTTGTGTAACGTATAGTTTGTTTGTATAATATAGTATATAATATGCCATTATATAATGAGACATAAAATGAAACATAATATACGCATATTATATGTATTATATTATATCTGGAGCAATAAGAATAGTACATCACAAGTCTTACCGTCAAGCTGGTTATTCAGACGTCTGATAACAGATCCTTCCAGGGTTTTAGGGTTAACAATGAGAGGTGTGTGTAGACAAGGTTTGTATTGTTTTATTTGTATATTTCATGAACCCCAACTGGTGTGCTTCCCACCATCATCATAAATTTTTATCAATTAGCAAGATAGCTTTTAGAAAGGAGTATTTATTAAGTCGTAAAGTAAATATGTGTAAACTAAATAAATGGAAGACTGAAGGGAAAATGGGCTTAAGCTTAGGAAGCATAAAAGGCAAAGGGATAACAATCTATGGAATCCTCATTCTCATACTCTGCAATGCTATAGTTTTGCTGCTCAGTCCTTTGTAGATCTTAGAATGGACTTTTCTTATCTTACTCAGTCTATTCTCACACTGACACAGTGGGTTTATATGTGTGAAGGGTTGGGATAAACTTAGGTAGAGATGCAGTCCTCTCACCCTATGCATTTCCTTTTCAGGGGAAACTACTTTATTTCACAAGTTACTTGAATTCCTTGGGTTCTGAGTTAACTGTAGATACCATAAAGACTCCAGCTCTGGATTTTACAGATATTCCTGTATTATTAGGCTAAATTCTTTTGAGAACCTGTGATTTTCACTCAGAAAGCTTTTTAGTGTTCTAGGCCTTAATGAAATTTGCACAAAGCCATTTGCTTAAACGGTAAGGGAGATGTCACCACCAAATGGAAGTCCTTTTTTTCATGTGGATTCTATTCTTGTCATACTACATGACTGCAGCAAGCATTTTTGATGGTTGTCACTGTATGACTCACTTGACACAATCTTAGAATATTGCAAAAAGGATGTTAATTCTATCTAACCGAGTCTTGTATAAAATTAACAGATACATGAGAGCTACATCCTTGGAAGAGTTACAAAGGATATATTTTTTTCAATCCAACAATGTTCCTTTTTTGTAATCAATAAAAGCAGTAAGGTTCTTATATACTAAGTACACTTCTGTCATTTGTAAGACTGAATGTGCATTCAACTACGAAATTGATAGATGTTATACGAATATAAGATCATATTGTGTTTATTGATATAGAATATCATGTGCAAAAGCATCCTTGTTTTTCTTCTTATATTTTGTTCAAGGATAGCCTCAATGATTTTGTGGATCATTTTCTTAAAGAACTGATAGAGTTGAGGAAGTAGATATATTAAGCCAATAGTTTTGTTATCAGTTATTTTTAATCCATTCACGCTACAAAGTTCTGAGGCTTCTGGGTAATATTAGATTCTTTATTTTGTTAATCCTGAATTTTATCTCCCAAAGTATATGTGCAAATACTTATATATACACATGTATGCGCACATGTTGGGGCAGCTAAGTGGTGCAGTGGATAGAGCACGGGTGCAGGAGTCAGGAGGACCTGAGTTCAAATCTCACCTCAGACACTAGACACTCATTACTTGTGTGACTTTGGGCAAGTCACTTAAACCCAATTGCCTCATCCTGGATCATCTCAAGTCATCCTGATGAAAATCTGGTGACCGGATTCAGGTGACTCTGGAGGAGAAGTATGGCTAGTGACCTGCATAGCCCTTCCTCATTCAAGACAAAGTCAAGTGCAAGTCATGCCATTACTTCTCTGATGGCATGGCCTTCTTTGGCAATGAAGGACAAACACACACATGCACACATGTATGTGCATGTATACATAGTCATATCTATATTATGAGAATATGGAAATGTTTATCATTTTTTCATTGAAATAAATATATTCTGTACATTTATTTGTGCGTGTATGCATGTGTGAATGAACGTGTATGTATATATATTCATAGATATATGTGTGCATATATGTATGTTCTTTATGTATAATACTTTGCATGTATTATGTACACAGATACATACATGCATACATATATACACATGTGTATATACTTTGGATTTTCCTAAAATTTCTCTTCATTGTTCCCTTCAAGAAATGTTTGCCTGTAAGGTACATTTATCTTCATTGTGATCTTTTTTACCTATGTATAGCAGGATAAAGGCAGAGTTTACTAAGCGTCTGATAAGATGTTATTGCTTGCTGCTTTTTGGTAGACAGTGAAGCTAAATTCTCCACCTTCTTTATTTGACTTTCAAAGGAAAACCTGTGAGTCATTCTTCCATTTAGCTACAAATTCGTTATGGTCATAAGTAATAGCAGAACTTTTCAAAGAATGGTTTACATTCAGAAGATTTCATAAAATGTTATCCAGGAAATGCAAGATAAAAAAAAGGATAGAATATTTCTATAGCAAGAGTTGTGGATAACTAATTGAAAGCCCAAATATTGTACTGGCAATCACACAATATTAAAAGGAATTCAAGAAGCCTCTGTGTCTTTGGGCAAGTCCCTTATGGAGTGTGAAGACTGAGATGGTACAGATGGGTTGCTATGCAGAATATTGGAGACAGCAATATTCTGCTAGCAGAATATTGATAGCAATATTCTGCTATGCAGATATTGGAGATCAAAATGTAACAGTTCCACTGAAGCATATTGAAATAGTAACATCTTGCAGGTCAGGCTGCAACTACTGTAAATGTGCCTGTTATCTTTTTCTTGCTTTATCTTTTTTTTAAAAAAATGAAATCCAGTATTACTCTAAACTTTGTGAGCACTTTCTAATAATAGCACTGTCACCATCAACAACTCACAATTTTGCTGCACAGCACCTTTCAGGTAACCAGTTGCTTTCCTTATCACAAAGCTGTGAGATGCATAGTAAATATACAACATAATGAATATATTAATATATACATGTGCATATAATAAGACTATATGCATGCCTTACAATGTTTGCATATATTTCCATGTGTATATATGCTTGCATGTTACATACATGCATGTTATATTACTCTTAGTGCTGTTCTAAGGAAAGTAATTGGTTAACTCAAAGGTGCTATAAAGCATAACACTTTGTTATTGATGGTGGTAGTGTTATAAGAATATAATCAGTATCCATATATGTATGTGTAAATATATTATGCATTTATATATACATACACATATGCCTTCATGTACATATATGTATATATGTGTGCGTATATTCCCATTTTAGTTCATGATCATAGAATTAGTAAGTGGCAGAACTTGAAATAGAACAAAGGTCTTCTGATCCATTCAGATGAACATCGGACTTTGTCAAAAGGTATCTTTTCAGAGAATAATGTGATTTTGGATTATTTAGTTTTCTAATAATAACTAATAACTGGCATTTATATAGATCTTTGAATTTTACAAAGAAGTTTATGTAGGTTATTTCATTTAATTCTTACAATCTGTGGAGGCAGGTGATATTACCCAGATTTTGTGGATCAAGACACAGAGGCAGGCTTGCTGGATCATCTAGCTAAGAAACGCCTGAGGCCAGATTTGAACTCAGACATTTCTAATTCCAGGTCACACACTTTGTCTGCTGAAATATCTAGCTGCCTGATATATAATTAATGATGTTGAATCTTGTCCAGGGGTGGGGAACCTGCAGCCTTGAGGGCACATGTGGCCTTCTAAATCCTTAAGTGTGACCTTTTGTACAATCCAAATTTGTACAAACAAATCCTTTTTAATAAAATTTGGATTCTATCAAAAGGTCACATTTAAAGCTCTAGAAGGCCACAGGTTTTCCAACCCTGATCTTGTCTATGTATTTCCATATATCCTTCATTGAGAATCTAGACCACGAGTAAGATACCTTACATTTTCTCTTTTCATATTTCAGGTTTTCAAATGCAGCTGTTGCAGTTGATGGGTTCTCCATTTTCTGTTTCTCACTCTAAGAGCACAATGGAACCATTTCCTTTATTACATGGCATGTGTGTTATCAAGGATGCCCTTTATATCACTTCTTGTGTATTAAGTACAGTGGGTAATATACTGTAGCTTACTTAAACTATTCATTAGCATTTTCATTGTCCTTTGGACCATCTACAAATTTGCTTTTTTTAAAGTTCATGATATTTCAGTATTAAAGGATAATATGAACATTAAATACATGGACACTGAACAGTTAAGGATCATTAAATCAGCACCAAAAATAATATAAACATTAAAATATTCACCTTGATTCTTGGTCTCGTTCAAAATAAATTTCCTGCACTTTTCTGATATATGTGTATGTAAACACATATATGTGTATTTATATGTCTTCTCTCTCTCTCTTTCTCTCTCTCTCTCTCTCTCTCTCTCTCTGTCTCTCTCTCTCTCTCTCCTTCCCTCCCTCCTTCTCCTCATACATACACACAGTTAGAGGAGCTGACTTAAAGGGCTATCCTTCCAAATGTATTACATAGTTTGGAATTCATTTTCCACTCTTGTGGAACAACCAATTGGTTGGGAATATATGTATGGGTATACACACAGAGATACACACATACACATATTTTGAAAGTGTTTTTGAGCTTCATGCAATTAAAATAAAATCATCCATATGAAGTAGTATTTGTAGAACCAACAATACATAATACTTTTTCAGTTCAAACTCTATTCAGGATACTCCCAATGCTACTTGCAGAGACTTGGAGGAATACAATTAAAGGAATATAGAATTCAAATTTTAAGGATCTTAGACCTCTAAACCCAATGTGCTGAGGTTGCCTCAGAAGGTAATGAAATTGTGGGGTGGAGCCAAGATGGCGGAGTACAAAGACTCACATATGCTAGCTCTGAATCCACAGCCAATAAATTTCCTGCAAGAAGAACTCCCCACAAATTCTGGATCACTGCAAGGCCCGCAGAAACACAGTGGAAAATATTTCCGTTCCAGAGAGCCCTGGAGAGCCGTCCCCAGGGTCCCTCGCACCCCGGAAAGCGGAGTCCACCCCTGAGCTGCCCTGGCCAGGTGGCCCCAGAGTTGCAGATCTGAGCAGGCTTCAGGGACGGAATCTCTGGCGGCTGCGAAGGTCCCACCACCCACAGACGCTCCAGGTCAGTGAGAGAGACATCTAAGCTGGCTGAGAGTGGAGCAGGGTGTCTCTGTGACTCAGGCCCCCTTGGGAGGAAGCGGAGGAGGGAGCGGCAGAGGCAGTGGCGGGGGCAGCAGCAGAGGCAGCGGCGGTGGCCTGGGACACCAGGTAGCAGCAGGCAGAAGTTCAGGTCTCTGCATAAACCCCCTGAGGGAACTGAGCCTGGGAGATAGCCCTGCCCCCACCCGCTTCATTACTGAAGGTCTCTGCATATACCGCCTGAGGGAACTGAGCCTGGGAGATGGCCCTGTCCCCACCTGCTTCATTACAGAAGGTCTCTGCATAAAGCACCTGAGGGAACTGATCCTGGGAAGTGGCCCTGCCCCCACCTGAGCACCAGAACTTTAACTCACATTGAATAGCAGCTGCGCCTGCTGCGGAAAGCCCATTTGAATCTCAGACCGCAAGCACTAGCTGGGCGGATCTAGGCGCGGGTGCAGAGAATCTCAGAAGTCAAGTAACTGGCTGGAAAATGCCCAGAAAAAGGAAGCAAAAAAAGACCATAGAGAACTACTTTGATGGGGCACGGATGTTCCCGCCTTTCAATTCTGATGACGAGGAAATATTCTTACCATCAGAGGAAGACGTGGAGGTTGGGGCCTCTGTATTCCAGACATCCCAGGTGGATGTCTAGTGGGCTCAGGCCATGGAAGAGCTCAAAAAGGATTTTGAAAAGCAAGTTAGACAGGTAGAGGAAAAACTGGGAAGAGAAATGAGAGAGATGCAAGAAAAGCATGAAAAACAGGTCAATACCTTGCTAAAGGAGACCCAAAAAAATGCTGAAGAAAATAACACCTTGAAAAATAGGCTCACTCAATTGGCAAAAGAGGTTCAAAAAGCCAATGAGTAGAAGAATGCTTTCAAAAGCAGAATTAGCCAAATGAAAAAAGAGGTTCAAAAGCTCACTGAATAAAATAGTTCTCTCAAAATTAGAATGGAACAGATGGAGTCCAATGACTTTCTGAGAAACCAAGAAATCACAAAACCAAACCAAATGAATGACAAAATGCAAGAGAATGTGAATTATCTCATTTGAAAAACAACTGACCTGGAAAAGAGATCCAGGAGAGACAATTAAAAAATTATGGGACTACCTGAAACTCATGATCAGAAAAAGAGCTTAGATATCATCTTCCATGAAATTATCAAGGAAAACTGCCCTGAGATTCTACAACCAGAGGGCAAATTAAGTATTGAAAGAATCCATCAATCACTGCCTGAAAGAGATCCAAAAAGAGAAACTCCTAGGAACATTGTGGCCAAATTCCAGAATTCCCAGGTCAGGGAGAAAATCTTACAAGCAGCTAGAAAGAAACAATTCCAGTATTGTGGAAATACAATCAGGATAACTCAAGATCTAGCAGCTTCTACATAAAGGGATCAAAGGGAGTGGAATAGGACATTCCAGAAGTCAAAGGAACTAGGACTCAAACCAAGAACCACCTACCCAGCAAAACTGAGTATAATACTTCAGGGGAAAATATGGTCTTTCAATGAAACAGAGGACTTTCAATCATTCTTGATGAAAAGACCAGAGCTGAAAAGAAAATTTGACTTTCAAACACAAGAATGAGAAGAAGCATGAAAAAATAAACAGCAAAGAGATGTCATAAGGGACTTACCAAATATGAACTGTTTACATTCCTACATGGAAAGACAATATTTTTAACTCTTGAAACTTTTCAGTATCTGTGTAGTTGGTGGGACCACACACGCATACACACACACAGGAACACATGTGCATGCACACACACATACACACATGCATGCACACACAGAGACAGAGAGCACAGAGTGAATTGAATAGGATGGGACCATATCTTAAAAGAAATTAAGGTAAATGGTGAGAGAGAAATGTAGTGGGAGGAGAGAGGGTGAAATGGAATGGGGAAAATTATATCTCATTCAAGAGGCAAGCAGGAGACTTTTTAGTGGAGGGGAAAAGAGGAGAGCTGAGAAAAAAAACAAGAAGTTTACCCTAATCACATTTGACTAAAGGAAGGAATAAAATGCACACTCACTTTGGTATGAAAACATATCTTACAATACAGGAAAGTGATGGAGAAGGAGATAAGCAAGGGGGTGGGGTGATGATGGAAGGGAGGGCAATGGGAGGAGGGAGCAACTTGAAGTTAACACTTGGGAAGGACAGTATCAAAAGACAGAATAGAAACAATGGAGGACAGGATAGGATGGAGGTAAATACAGTTAGTCTTACACAACACGACTGTTATGGATGTCATTTGAAAAACTACACAGATATGGTCTATATTGAATTGCCTGCCTTCCCAAAGGGAATGGGTAGGGAGGGAGGAATGGGGAGAATTTGAAACTCAAAGTTTTAGGAACAACTGTTGAGTATTGTTGTTGCTACTAGGAAATAAGAAATACAGGTAATGGGGAATAGAAAGTCATCTGGCCCTACAGGACAAAAGAGAAGATGGGGACAAGAGAAGGGAGGGATGATAGAGAGAGGGCAGATTGGTGATAGGGAAAATTAGAATGCTCAGTGTACAGGGGTTGGGGAAGGGGAAAAAGGGGAGAAAATTTGGAACCTAAAATTTTGTGAAAATGAATGTAAAAAAGTTAAATAAATAATTTTTATTAAAAAAAAAGAAGGTAATGAAATTTTAGTCATAGCAACTCTCAAATACCATCTGCTAAGTTATAGAGATGTTGTTCTTGTGGAAGGAATACCTGTAACAATCAAATTATTAATGTTTAAAGTAAAAAATTACTGGTATTAATAGTCAGATAATTCCTGATCAAATAAATCTGGTTGTAATCATCAACAGACTGTATGCAATTTTAGCATATACAATATAGATCTTTACCTGAACAGATTCTTTCTGGCTCCATTATGTTCTATAATAAGTGAAATGCTTATAATGTTTGTATGCATATATATGTATACATAGAGATGTACATATTGATATACATATATAAGTATTTATACATACATAAAATCTATCTATATCTACATGTGTAAATATACACACATCTATTTTTATTCCCTATTCTTAGCATTATATTATGCCAGGAAGAAGATATGAATTGGTACAGAATATCATATGTTTGCACTTTCATTTAAGATGGAAACATTATATGAGATCTCAGCTGTTAGCCATACACTTCAGCAATGACCTAATAGTATACCATGGTCAAGAATTCTGAATAATAAGATAAAGAATTAAAGTACTTGCTATGTCCTGGGAAAAGTTCTAAGCTCTGTGTACAAAAACAAAAAATTGGGAGGCAGTCTTTGCAGTCAGGAACCTATTTTTATGGCACAAGACACTACACAAAAGGGGATTAGAAAGTGGGAGGAAGAAGTTTTTGTGGGTAAGCAACAGGGCTTGGAAATGACCAGGAAGTGGCAAACTAGAAGATTTGCTGTTGATTCCATTGCAGGAAAATAATGAGAAGACTAATTCAAGAAGTACTATTAATGATGAATAATAATTTTAAAAATTATCATAGAAAATATAAATTGGGGTGCTAAGAACAGAAATGATTAATTTTTCTATTGAAACTCATGTTTTTATTCAATGTTATGCCAAAACAATTGTTAGAAGACTAGATAAACCTATAAGACCTAGACATCAAAATTATACAGTAAAATCCATCAGAAAATTAAAAAAATGAGAATTTTAGTACCAAATATGGGGAATTATGAACTCTGGTAAATATACTGATATAGTGAGAAGGAGAAATGATCTGTAATTACAGAAATCTGGAACTGCAGGTCAATTATTACATTACAAACTTGCCTCATGACCCATATCATACTAGGTTATGAAAGTTTTCCAAAAGTTGGAGATGAACCTGTTTCAGTGGCCTAGGAATTTACCTGAATTAAACTTCATTGAAAATCTGTAGGCTACAATTAAGACTCCATATAGAAAAATGGTCATTTCCTCAAAGTTATTTTTAATATTGTGTCACTTAATGATAAAGCATAAAATGATGAATTAAAACTGATGAATTAAAACTGATGAATTAAAAAAAGTGTCTGAGGAGCCAAGATGGTGGAGTAGAAAGACTCACATATGCTAGCTCCGAATCCACAGCCCATAAATTTCCTGTGAAAAGAACTCCCCACAAATTCTGGAGCAGTGGAAGCCATGCAGCAATGCAGTGGAGGAGATTTCCGTTCTGGAGAGCCCTGAAAAACCAACCCCATAGGTCTGTCGCACACCAGACAGCAGAGCCCATGCCTTCCTGGGCAGCATGGCCCCGAGAGGAGCAGATTCAAGCAGGCTTCAGGGACGGAACCTCCAGCGGCCACGAAGGTCCCTCCACCCACAGGCGCACAGGTCAGTGAGAGAGACTTCTGGGCTGGCCGAGAGGGGAGCAGGGTGTCTCCATAAGTCAGGCCCCCTTGGGAGGCAGTGGCAGAGGCAGCGGGACCAGGGAATACTGGAACAGACAGGAACTCAGGGCCATTACTGAAGATCTCTCCATAAAGCCTCTGAGGGAACTGAGCCTGGGAGGCGACCCAGCCCCCATCTGAGCACCAGAACTTAAGCTCACATTGACTAGCAGCCATGCCTGCCACTGAAAACCCTGAGGCTGGGGAGCAGCATTTGAATCTCAGACCCCAAGCACTAGCTGGGTGAATCTGGAGGTGACATGGGTGTGGAAAGTAACCTCAGAAGTCAAATAACTGGCTGGGAAAATGCTCAGAAAAGGGAAAAAAGTAAGGGCATAGAAGGTTACTTTCTTGGTGAACAGATATTTCCTACTTTCCTTTCTGATGAGGAAGAACAATGCTTACCATCAAGGAAAGACATAGAAGTTAAGTCCTCTGTACCCCAAACACCTGAAATAGATATCCAATGGTCTCAGGCCATGGAAGAACTCAAAAAAGATTTTGAAAATCAAGTTAGACAGGAGGAGGAAAAACTGGGAAGAGAAATGAGAGAGATGCAAGAAAAGCATGAAAAACGGGTCAATACCTTGGTAAAGGAGACCCAAAAAAATGCTGAAGAAAATAACACCCTTAAAAATAAGCTAACTCAATTGGCAAAAGAGGTTCAAAAAGCCAATGAGGAGAAGAATGCTTTCAGAAGCAGAATTAGCCAAATGGAAAAAGAGGTTCAAAATCTCACTGAAGAAAATGGTTCTCTTAAAATTAGAATGGAACAGATGGAGGCTAATGACTTTCTGAGAAACCAAGAAATCACAAAACAAAACCAAATGAATGACAAAATGGAAGAGAATGTGAAATATCTCATGGGAAAAACAACTGACCTGGAAAAGAGATCCAGGAGAGACAATTTAATAATTATGGGACGAATTGAAAGCCATGATCAAAAAAAGAGCCTAGACATCATCTTCCATGAAATTATCAAGGAAAACTGCCCTGAGATTCTACAACCAGAGGGAAAAAAAAGTATTGAAAGAATCCATCGATCACCGCCTGAAAGAGATCCAAAAAGAGAAACTCCTAGGAACATTGTGGCCAAATTCCAGAGTTCTCAGGTCAAGGAGAAAATATTGCAAACAGCTAGAAAGAAATAATTCCAGTATTGTGGAAATACAATCAGGATAACTCAAGATCTAGCAGCTTCTACATAAAGGGATCGAAGGGTGTGGAATAGGATATTCCAGAAGTCAAAGGAACTAGGACTAAAATCAAGAATCACCTACCCAGCAAAACTGAGTATAATACTTCAGGGGAAAATATGGTTTTTCAATGAAATAGAGGACTTTCAAGCATTCTTGATGAAAAGACCAGAGCTGAAAAGAAAATTTGACCTTCAAACACAAGAATGAGAAGAAGCATGAAAAAGCAAACAGCAAAGAGATGTCATAAGGGACTTTCCAAAGATGAACTTTTTACATTCCTACAAGGAAAGGCAATATTTTTAACTCTTGAAACTTTTCAGTATCTGGGTAGTTGGTGGGACCACACACACACACACACACACACACACACACACACACAGGCACACACATATACACGCATGCACGCACACACATACACACATGCATGCACACACAGAGACAGAGAGCACAGAGTGAATAGAATAGGATGGGGCCATATCTTAAAAGAAATTAAGGTAAATGGTGAGAGAGAAATGTAGTGGGAGGAGAGAGGGTGAAATGGAATGGGGAAAATTATATCTCATTCAAGAGGTAAGCAGGAGACTTTTTAGTGGAGGGGAAAAGAGGAGAGCTGAGAAAAAAACATGAAGTTTACTCTCATCACATTCGACTAAAGGAAGGAATAAAATGCACACTTATTTTGGTATGAAAACCTATCTTAAAATACAGGAAAGTGGGGGAGAAGGAGATAAGCAGGGTTGGGGGGGATGATGGAAGGGAGGGGAATGGGAGGGAGCAATTTGAAGTCAACACTCAGGGAAGGACAGGATCAAAGGACAGAATAGAAACAATGGGGGGCAGGATAGGATGGAGGGATATATAGTTAGTCTTACACAACACAACTACTATGGAAGTCATTTGCAAAACTACACAGATATGGCCTATATTGAATTGCCTGCCAAGGGAATGGGTGGGGAGGGAGGGAAGGGGAGAATTTGGAACTCAAAATTTGAGGAACAACTGTCGAGTATTGTTGTTGCTACTGGGAAATAAGAAATAGAGTTAATGAGGAATAGAAAGTCATCTGGCCCTACAGGACCAAAGAGAAGATGGGGTCAAGAGAAGGGAGGGATGATAGAAAAGAGGGTAGATTGGTGATAGGGGAAATTAGAATGCTCGGTGTATTGGGGTGGGGGAAGGGAAGAAAAGGGAAGAAAATTTGGAACCCAAAATTTTGTGAAAATGAATGTAAAAAGTTAAATAAACAAATTTATATTTAAAAAAAGAGAATAATAAGGAATTTAAGCAATGGAGGTTTAGGGGAGAATATAGAAAAATCTAGCCATTTTTATCTTATCAAGGGTTTCTTCTTACAACATCAGTCTGAGGGTCATGATCTACACTGATGGGGAGAAGAGGGAGATTATATGGACATGGCTGTTGTCAAGTGAAGCATTTTTACCAACATCAGTAAAAAGGCATTTTTGCTTGAGAAGGTGAAGCAATCACCCAGGAGATAAGAGGCAGTAGGCAGGGCCCAAAGGCAAAAGTACAAGTATACAAGATAAACCATTTCTCTACAAGAATGCCATCAAGGATCCCAGGTCTACAGGAGAACATGCCTCAAAGACCTTCTTGTCTACTCCCTGCATTGCACAGATGAGGAAGATGGGCCTTCAGGAGGCTAAGTGGCTTCTACGTGATCACCCAGGTACTGTGACCTCTTCAGAGGGGAGCATTGAATGTTCATCCTGTCTCCCCAGGAGATTTGACATTCAGGTGACCTGATTTGACATTCATGTCAATGGAGAACCGTGCCTCCCTCCCTCAGCCCCAAGAGGTGATGGACAACCAGTGTATAATGAGTCATATATTTTCAAACTTGGTTAATATGTTGCTATATTTTGCTTAATTGTACTCATTTTTTACAAGGGTAGGGGATTACCAGGGTGTAAATGTTCATACTGAAAATTTAACCATTGGCATTGGAGAGCCGGGGGGAGCTGGCCCTAGCATACACCTGCAATCCACGAACCCACCAAAAAAGGTAGATGAAAATATAGGAATAAAGAAAAGAGAGAGGGAGATGGAGAAAGGAGGGGTGAAAGAGGGAAAGAGAAGTGAAGAGAGAAGGAAGGAGAAGAAAAGGGAGGGAGACAGGAAGAGAGGAGGGAAAGGAGAGGAGGAGAGAAAGGGAAAAAGAGAGAAGAGAATGAGGGAGGAAAAGAGGAGGAAGAGGGAAGGAGAGAAGGAAAAGGAAAGAGGAAAGAAGAGAGGGAAAGAGGAAAGGAAGGAAAAGAAGAGGGAAGGAGACATGAAGAGGAGAGCAAGAGGAAGGGAGAAAGGGAGGGAAAGGGAGGAGGAGAGGGAAAGAGAGAAGGAAAAAGGAGAGGGAAAGAGGAGAGAAAGAAGGAGAAGAGGAAGGGAGACAGGGAGAGGAAAGAAAGAGAAGAGAAAAAGATAGATACAGAGATAGAGAGAGAGAAAAGAGAGAGAGAGAAAAGGAGGGAAAAGGAAGATATGGCAAAAGATGGAGAGCACCAGCCCTGGCCCTCTTGTTAGGGCATAAACCATAGCTGAGGCCTTCTAGCCCTGCTTTGTTTCCCCCAAACAACATCCATTGGATCCCAGGCCTTTGAAGAGGCCTTCCTTCATCCCCCTCCTTCCAGACTCAGTTCAGGGGCCACTCCTTACAAAGATCTTTCAGGATGCAGGCAGACATGGGCTCTCCCCTTCCCTGAGTAATCGTCTTGTATTATTTATCTGCCTATATGCTGTTTCCTCCTGGTCGAATGGAAGCTCCCGGGAGGCGGGACATATTTCATTTTTCTTTTTACTCCTCAGACACCTCAAACAAAGCCTGGCACATATTAAGGCACTTAATAAATGCTTTCCTGAACTGAAAAAAAAAAGTGTCAAAGTCTCAAAAGCTCTGTCAAATCATATAAAATGAGTGATAAAAGGAGGACATGTTGCACATTAAATTATTTTAAGGTGAAAATCTTATGACATATATTATACTGTAGAATTAGAATTACACATTTTCAGAAATAACCAAGCATGACTTTTTATTCCTTTACTGCATAGATTTGCTATAAGATAACCTTTTTATTTGGACCAGGGGTAGAAAGTTATGGAGGGCATTTCAAGGTAGTATAAGAGGTGGAAAATATATAGACTACAGAAAATAACATTAATGAAATGTTAAAAAAAGACTTTGAAGAAAGCAGAAGGAAAATCGGAAGGGGACAGACATACAAAGCAGTGTGTTTATTACTATTTTGAATAGAATATATACTTAAGATATAATGTATAATAGTCTAATGGTTTCATGTGCAATTATCTTTTCCTGTTATTTTTCCATGAACATTTTTATTTTTCAGTTTTAAAAAAGAATGAAAATCACATAATTCTTCACGTTTGTGTCTGGGATGCTGATTTCATATGTAGACAGAAAATTCTCCTAAGTTTTTTTTGGAGATCGTATAGTGGCCATATAAATTGGTCATTGCTGATATCTTCTTGGTCGTGTGTGTGGGGAGTAAAATAAAAAATTATCTGTGATCCTTTTTTTCCCCATTGCTTTGAAATTTTCACTCTTTTCTGACATATTTGTTGAAAGGCAAGCCTTCAGTGGAGCACATAGAGACTCCCCTTACTTGTTTCTGGCCAATCATGTATAGTGGTTCAATGTTGAAGAATTCCATCTTTTGACCTGATAAATCAATTTCCTCGTTGATTTCTTTGCCTTCTGACAATGATGAGAGTGTCATTTGCACTAATTTCAAAAGACTAACATCTTCTAACTAATTTCAGGGATTTTTTTTCTCTTTGCAACGTGTACTAAGCTATTCTTTCTACCTAGTTTTTCCTTGCCTTGTAGGGAAGGGGTGAACTATGAGAACCTGGTAGCTAAAGTGCATTTGTTGCTCTAGGTAGGCCTGAAGCTGCATTTCAGAGTCCTGCATGAATTCCCCTCTATGTGTTCAGAGCAACTAACGAGCATAGTGCTTGGCACATAGACAGTGCTTAATAAATTTTCATTGAATTTATTGAACTGAAACATGAATTACAAAGTGTATATATCCACCTTGGTGGAAGGCTTGGGGTTTGGAGAAACTTGGTCACTTGGGTAGACCTTATTGGTAATAAAGTGTATTTGTTCAGTCACTGAGAAGTAGTAACTAAATTGCTAACCTAGCTACAAAATCTTAGTATGTGTCAAGTCTTGAAGTAAAATCTGAAGATACAAATACAAAATGAGGACAGCTATTCCCTTCAAAGAGCTTATATTTAATACAAAATCCAAAGGAGAACGGTGAGGGCAGTGCACTCTGGTTCCTAAAGAAACAGGACCTGAGCCACTTTTGGTCTAAGCAGAAGTTCTTCCTCTTAGACCATGGAAATCAATTATTACCGGGTTTCTTTTAGCTTATCCAACCTCAAATATTAATTACTCCTGAATGTATTTGATCACATCCAATGACTTTTCCAAATGACAGTTATAATTTCTCATCAGGCATTGAGGTGGCAACATTCAACTGTGTTTTAAACCACTGCAATTACCAATAAAAGAAGACCATAATAGGAATGCTAGTTGATTTAATGTCTCTTTGCTTACCTTTTTATTTACAAATATAGTTAGGATGATCTGACTGAGCTGGATTAGTGAAAACTATGATTTTAATTTTAAGCTTATAATTCTATCTAAAACATGCCCAGGAAATGATTTGTAAACTGTTTAAAGATGTGTATGTATAATTTCACTCAGGTTAAATAAGCATTATCAGCAAGAATATTTTAATATATTAATTGAAAATGAAGACAATTATTTCACTCAAATTGTATTGTTATTCATTAATGCCTCTTTTTGGGATAGACTTAAAACTGCCAAACAATTCATCACCTTCTCTGTTTTCAGAAGCATTTTTTCACTAACATCTTTTTAACTTTGCTACCAAATACATCATCTTATTAAAAACACTAGTGAATACATTAGTTATCTTTGCCCTCTGACTTTATTTTCATTCAGTTTTAATCAGTATTACCTATTTGAATGCTGTTACAAATGAACTAGTGTTCTTTTGGCTATTCATACCATCAGTTTGTCACTAGATATCTGCAAACTTTCATAATATTTATTTTTGTTTTTCTGAACAACTAAAATGTCCATAAATATAAAACATATATTTAATACATGCTTAGGAGGTGGCAACTTTAACAGCTGTTTATACTTTACTTGCAAACTATTACAGACACTTTTCTTACTGTATTTCTTGAATCACAAGGATCTTATTTATTTAGCACAGCTCTGTGTTCACATCTTTGTCATTTATTTGGGTTGTGCAGGATATAATCAAATCTGCATAAACAGCCTCTGTTCAGCTGCCTCAGATCTCTTTTTCTTTTGCACGCTATAGAAGTCGTATCAGATTGATTACTATGGTCAGTATCACAGCTGCACTCAAAGTCTTGGCCTGTCCAATCAACTCTCTCTTTCATAAGTCAGCAAAATGTGATGGTGTTATTATTAATGGATGTGCTGATCCCTTAGCTATGCTAGCAGACGCTCTGATACTTACTGGCTCATCTCATTTTCTGTAGCTTTGCAACTTTCTTTCCTTATGTCGTGCTCCCCATTTGCTGATTTCCTAATTTCTTAGTAAAGCTTAGCTCCTTATTTTGCCATTGTTTTTAGTATATGCATTTTTTCTTCTCATTCCATGGGAGCGTAAGCAAGGTAAAACCTACAACAGCATTGAAGGGGAAAAATGCATGCTGGTTAAAGTTCATTTCGTTAGGCAAAGAGTTTCCAAATTTCTGTCTTGAATGTCGACCTATTCCTAGAGAAGATAATTTTGTATTTTATCAGTCAGGGGAGGGGAAACTTGGTTTAGGGAATAGAAAATGACTTTGGGCCAAAAAGACCAGAGAACTTGTCCCAGCTCTTACACAAATTGTCTCACCATCTTCATCAAGTAACTAAAACTCGCAGTGACTAAGGGAACTTTCCGAGATTACACATTTCAAAGAAATTTCCTACTTTTTTGAGGGAGAGAAAGTTGTCTGTATCAATGGAACCACAGGCCAGGTCTTACCCACATTGATCAGCAAGGTATGGCTTTCCTCTTGATTTTGTTTTTAACTGGGGTAACTAGAATAACGATGTAAGGAAGTTTAAGAGGGTAGAATAAAAAAAAAAAGAGAATTTGGAATCTGAAAAAAAAAAAACAATGGAAACTAGTGATAATGGAAACAGAAGAAAACCAAATTCATTTATCAGGAGAGAAAAGTATAGTCAAGTTACCCTGAAGCATCTCAACAGGTCTGGATTCAAAAAAAGTAATCCCTTACAATTGATGTAATGCAATGGATGTAGTTAGTATTTGATGTCTCAATTGATGTTAATATGTTGCAAATATCTTCCTTTTTATTCCCTACTCCCTAAACAGGTACCTACATGGTGTAGTGGATAGAGTGCTGCTGTACCAGGTATCATGAAGACCTGAGTTCCAATCCAGACATGAACACTTACTAGCTATGTGACCCTGGACAAGTCACTTAACCTGCATTGCTTCAGTTTCCTCATGTATAAGATGGAGATGATAATAACACCTTCCACCCATGGCTGTAATGAGGACAAATGAAATACTATCCATAAAACATCCTGTATATATTAAATAGCATTATAGAAAATACTAGTTATTATCATTATAAGCCATAGTGGGATTTTTAGTATTTTATTTTCAGGTAACAAATCCTGAAGGCTATAAATTACCTATTATTTAAGGCCCAGCTCAAACACTAAATCTTTTGAGAAGTTTCCACAAGACAGGTTTATAGATTTAGGACTAGAAAGAAATTTAGAAGCCATCAAGCCCAATACCCTTATTTTACAGTTTTAAGAAAGGTGAAGCAACTTAACCATGGCAACACAGTAAGGCTAGCAAATGTTTTAAGTAAGATATGAATTTAGGTCTTTCTGACTCCAAGCCCTGACTCCACTGATCAATTAGCTATCTCTCCAGGTTACTATATGTAGAAATACACTCTCTTTTAATTTTCTAGCCTCCTATATCATGAATATCATACTCATATACATAATTTCATAATCATTGTTCATACATATATGATTATACGTAGTATGTATTGTTCATATAAACACTCACACATATAAACATATACATGTGTATATGTGTATACACATTATCTTCCCCACTTGATTTTCAAGTTACTCAGGGACAACAACTTTCAAATGCTATGCTATTCCACACAGCACCTAGCACAGTGCCTTCCACATGATTCACACACAGTATTTGTCAAATGAATGACTGAATTTTGAATGAATTGCAAAGAGCAGTAGTTAATTTCAGAGTATACTAGATTACTTATTTGTCTTATCCACAAACAGTATGAAGGAGCAAATTGAAAGGTAAAGCGTGATCTAGGGCATTGATATGGTTGCTTCTGATAACAATCACTGCTGGTTCAGTTAGCTAAACTTAATATTCCATTTCTATCAGGGCTCTTAATAATTTCTCAAAAGAAGATGTCCAGGTTGTTTTTTTAAATTTATTATGGCTTTTGGGTAGAGCAATAAATACTTAAATTATGTCCCCTGGATCTATTTTCTAGGTCTGTAGGCTTTTCCTAGATAGTTCATATTGTCTTCCATTTTATTCATTCCTTTACTTTTCAAAAAATCATTTCTTGATGTACCATAGAGTCATTAGTAGCCACTTGTCCAACTCAAATTTTTAAGGAATTATTTTCTACAGTGAGCTTCTGTATATCCTTTTCCATTTGGCCCATTCTACTTTTTAAGTTGTTTTCTTCAGTGAACTTAGGAATATATTTCTCCATAATTTGTTTCCTTTCCCAAACTGTTGATCTTTTTTTCATGATTCTCTTGAATCAATCTCACTGCTTTTCCTATTTTTTTTTATTCTACCTCTTATTTGATTTTGAAAATTATTTTTAAATTCTTTGGGGAGTCCTTTTTGGATCTGAAACCAAATCACATTTTTATTTGGATGATTCACACATGGCTGTTCTTACAGCCTCTTCTGTTTATGTTATATCTTCCCAGTCACCATATTAACTTTGGTCAAGCTTTGTTATTGTTTCTCTGTTTGTTGCTCGTTTTCCCAGTATATTTCATTTCTTTTAACTTTATGTTAAATTTATGTTCTCCTCCTGGGGTGGAGAGGACAGTATCCCAAGATTATTGTGCCTGGAAAGTAAGGTCTCTCTACTAGCTTTCTGTGTCTGCAGCACAGGACTCACCTCTGGTCTGCTGCAATGGGGGTAACACTAACCTGTACCAGGGTTCAAGGCCGTGCAGGGATGGAATGCTGCTGGCTTTCCAGGAAGCCACCCACAATGGACTTTGCTCCTTTTTTAAACCCAAATGAGATATACCTTTCTCACTGACCTTGTACATTGTGTTAGGCTGTTAAATTGCTTCAGTCCACCATTATTTTGGTTCTGCTGCTCCAGTACTTATTTTGAGGCTTTATTTTATAGTTATTTGGAGGTTAATAGAAAAAACTTTAGGTGAGCCCTACTCTACTCTACTATCTTGGCACTCCCCCACTCAAAGTTAAGCCTTTTATTCTTAAAAGGCATCTGAATATTTCTTTGTAAGCTTTAAAGTCTATAAATCATCATAATCCTGAGAAGTAAAAAGACAAGCATGCTATAGTGAAAAGAGATTTTTCTGGAAATAAAGAAACTTGGTTTTATTATTATGGACCATTTATAAAAAGTGGAGGAAGAAGTCTGATTACAGTCCAACTATGTAATTAATAAATCACTTTTTTTGTTGAGTCATGTTGAACTTTTGTTCTCCTGTGACTTTTAAGTCTTTTCATTTCACATTATGTTTTTTGAAATATGTTTTAGATATAGAATGAAGGGGATAGCTAATGTTAGGACTGTCGGTTTACAGCAAGAGAATTAGGATGATCTAAAGACCCAGAAAAATAAGAAAGAAGAGGTAAAAAATAATCTGCTAAATTTATACTATGCTTCAAGGCCATAGTGACCTGAGAATGCTCTTGGGAAAAAGAAGTTGCAAAGAAAATACAGAAATCATTGGCTCAGTAAATGGATATGGAAGAGGTCAAAGAAGCTTCTGTTAGTTGCTGAAAAAAGCAATACATTCAGCAAAATTTATATTATTATGCACTCAGGCTAAAATGAGCACCTGTTAGTAATTAGCTAATCATTAGGGTACAGCCAATTAAAAGTTAAATGTACAGCACCATGGCATATGTCATATCGCAGAAGTCATTTAGTTACCTATATCTGAACAGAAATAATCTCTACAACATGCCTGATGTGACTTTCCCAACCCTAGATGAAATTCTCCCCTCAATCCTGAGGTAACCCAGTCCACTTATGGAAGGGCTTCACTGTTAGGAATGTTGGTTTTTTGCTTGTTTTTGTTACATAAATTTGTTCCTCTTCAAATTTGTATCACTGCTCCTAGTATTAACCTCTAGGGCCAAGCAGAACAAGAGTAAAATCCTCTTTCGCCTGACAATCATTTAAGTTCTTGAAGACAGGCATGAAGTCCTCCTTATGCCAAGCTATGAAATCTTCCCTAGATCTTGTATAGGTTAACCATTTCCTATCCCTTTAGTTCATCTTCCCTTGTCATATTTTTAATCTTCATACTACTGGAGTTACCATGCTAAACATTTTGCAATTTGTTAACATTCTTCCAAAACATTGTGGGTAGAATTAAAAGCAACTCTACACACGTAATCCTATTAGGGTCCAGGAGAAAGTGGCATTATCTTTTCCCTTTTTTTGAAGGTAAGACCTCTCATGAATATAAGATTTTAAATAAATCTATACTAGCAATTTCATTTCCTCCCCATGGGAGAGATCACATAAAGAATTAAAGCAGTAACATCTCAGTTTTTGCATGCTATACAACCAAGTCAGCTGTTGTATAGCACAAAGCAATGGGCAATTTTGTTTCTGGGGATAAGAGACAGTTTTCCAAAGATAGCCTATATTTTGTAATAGGGAGAGATTAGAGAGTTATATTATCTCTAAACCAAGTATGCACTTTATTCAAAGGCTTGATGGGAATCATCAATGGATTTTCTCACATTTTGCAATTTTGCTTTCTTTGCCTGTCTCAGGATTTAGGATACTGGGTTCCAAAATAATAATAAAAAAATCCTAGTGAACATGGGACAACAAACTTAAATGGATATGTTACCTGAATATTAAGTCATTTTAAAAAGATAAGCAAATTAGATATCATTCACAACTGTTTCTTTGGGAGAAATACTTAACCAAATAAACATTTTTTTTTTAAAAATTAAAGTAAAAAGGTGATTATGAAAGACAAAATGAAACTGAAAATTTTGTTAAAAATAAACTAGTATAAGAATAGAAACATTTAACTGGAGAGAATCTTGGCATCAAAAATCCTGACAGTGCCTGATAGGCAAATTGTATAAGAAAATAATGACATTATCAAGGATAAAAGTTATTTCCAATGAGAAAAATGGTCAAAAGGATTGAATAAATAATCTGCAAAAGAATCACACACTATTAACAGCCATATGCATGACTGCTTCAAATCATTAGTAATAAGAAAACACAAATCAGTATACTCTGGCATTTCATCTAACACCCAGCAAATTGAAAAAGACAACAACAAAGGAGAACATTTATTTTTGGAGGAATTGTGGAAAGATGGGAATGTGATTGCACTGTGACAGAGTGGTGAACTGGTCCAATCACTCTGAAAAACAATTTGATTTTTTGCCAGAATTGACTAACATGTTCATATGTTTGACTCAGCAATTCTACTTCAAGGCATATACTCCAAAGAGATCAAGGATAACAAAGAAAATCCTCACAAACTCCAAAATTCTAAAAGCTGTGTTCTTTGTAGTAGCAAAGAACTGGGAAAAAAATCATACAATTAAATAAGTTGTAGTACATGTATGTAGGATTACTGCATTCTGTAGGAAAATAATGTAGAGAAGCAACAAAATAATGATCTGATACAAATTAGAGTGAACAGAACCAGAAAAAATACATACACTGATTAACACCATGTATTAGGAAAGAACAATAAAACTACGAATAAAACTATGGAAGTGAAATGTGACAAAATTATAATGAAAAAACCTTGACCTTTAATTGAAAGAAGGAACACCTTTTCTTCTTTGCAGAAGTATGGGACTGCGGGTGTGGAAAATTATAACTATAACTATAGCTACAACTGCACTATACAAATATGTCCACATATACATGCATATATATGTCAGATGTTATCTTATATGTTAAATGGACTATGTGGGTTTTCTCTTTTTATTTTTTAATTATTAAGTGTTAAAGACAGCTCTCTGGAATGAAGCATGGGACAGAAAATTTAAGAAATGGAAGTGAGCTAAAAACAAAAGCAATCATTAAAATTTTATAAATATTTAAAAGCAAAAAAAAATCTACAATAATCATCATAATATTAGAACCAAGATTATATTACTTAATGGAATTAAGGATTAAAAACTGTTGATGGAAATCAATGAATCTGTCACTGTTTCCTTGATCCATGATTTCACTTTAATGAACATATCAATTTTTATCATTTTTACTTCTTTTAAAGCCCATATTGAATCTCTCTCATTTTGGTATTTAATTCGCTATGATGCTTGATTACATTTGTGAGATTTCTTTGATAAGAGATTCTATCTTTGCACATCTGTGATCTTTAAACTGATTTTCCTGATGTGAAATAAATCTTAGATCATATATATAATAGTTTTATATATATGTATATGTACATATATATGTATATGTATATATATGTGTATATATATATGTATATGCCAACTTGAAAATCATGAACATGGAACCTGTAAATTAATGCAGAGGAGCCCATCACCTTGTCATGTAACACTAATATAGAAGGAGAACATAAGATGGGCCAGGACAGAACACTGTGGGATACCTATAGTGGATAATAGTATAGAAACTTACTAGCTATGATAGAAGATGAGTTCTTGTAATTCATTTTGCCTCCCTATCCCCACATCTAACACAACGCCTTTTACATAATAGGTCCTTATAAATGTTTGTGGAATTGAATGGAGACACCTGGTTGAAAACATGACCCCTTCAGGATCCAAATAAACTCCTCCGTTTGACAAATTCCTTCCTCAAATGGCCCCTTCCTGCCTTTCATTTTCTTACACATTACTCAGCCACCCTGTATCTTTACTCTGCTGCCCAGTGATATTTATTATCTTGTAATTCTTCATTCAACACTCCACCATCTTGCATTTTCACTGACTGTTGCCCTGCCTGGAATTCGTCCCTCCTCATTTTTCTGCATCCTGGCTTCTCTGACTTCCTTCTAGTCTCAGTTAAAGTCTTATCTTTTCCCAAAATCTTTCTTTAAAGTTAGCACCTTCCTTCTCTTGATTGTCTCCAATTTATCCCATTTACTTCTTGTTTGTCTATTCTTTGCATGTGGCTTGGGCACAATCCCTGCCAATTTGACTGCAAAGTCCCAAAGAATAAGGAATGTTTTCCCTTTCTTTGTATCCCCAGCATTCAACACAGTATTTGACACATAGCAGGTACTAAGAATACATTTTTGTTGTCTGCTAGTACATAATCAATTCCTTGAGCTTTATAAATTGAATTTAACTGCTAGATTAAGCGTTCTTTGACCTGATGCTTTTCTGCTATTTTAATACTTACTTTATCCCTATCTATCCCTGCTTCCAAATCCTGTTATTTCTATTTGTCTAGTTTTAAAGAAGTAACCCCATTTAACACTTCCTGTGTTGAAGACATGATGTTAAACTCCCTTAAATTTTGCAGATGTCTCTCTTCATGGCTTAGTTTACTTTTCCTATTACTAATTATTGATCAAGTCACAGACCCACAGAACCATGTTCCATGAGAGCTCAGCTGAACCACAGAAAACATTCCCAGGGCTTCATTCACATCCTGCTGTGGGTCCCACTCAAATTTGGAAACATTTCTTCTTTAATGGTCTGTGACTCCATGTGTCTACACTCTTTATTCAACTATTGACAGATCAGAGAACTTGAAAAAATCTTCAGCCACATATTTCTGCGTCCTATGAGGTCTTCTTAGAAAAAGCTGCTTTTAGAAAAAGAAATAATTCTCTAACATAAAAAATAGCTGTGCTTCTGAAAGGGTAGTATCAATAGGCCATAAAATATATTTTTTTAAATTTTTTCAGTAACAAGTTGCATCTCTAGAATTTTATTGGACTCTTTGCATATATCTATTCTTTTATCTCCTTAGTTCTTTTTAAAATGTCATTACATAGAAAGGCATAGAAAGGACCCCTGGAAAATCATTCTGATGAATATGGACATAAATAGATTTCAAATTTGGCCTCAGACACTTGTATGGTCCTGGGGCAAGTCATTAAATCTCTGTCTGACTTAGTTTCTTCCTACAAAGGCTGTTATTTGAATAAAATGAGATAATAACAAACTTTATAGTAATATATGTGTGTATGCATACATATATAATATTATATATGTGTGTGTGTGTGTGAATTAGGATACTAATAACAAAATAATTCAAATATATGTGATAAAATGGAAAAATTTACTCTAAAATGACTTTGAAATATGTCATTAAATGAGTCCATGAACTGTGCTGTTTCTAAAACAGCTAGGTTGGAACAATCTAGGTATTCTGAGGGAAAAGAAAATGACCTTGTCTAGGATTAAGTTGGAGGGTTATTCTGCTGGAGGGCTGGAGAGCCCTCAAGAAATATTTAATGGAGCAAGATAACTAGTCAGAGTGAATGAATAACTTTCTTTAGAATTAGCATTGAAAGTTTTATTCTTCATCTACAAAGTCTCCTTTAATACTCTCTTTTAAGAAATTCTTTTATATATACTTTACATGTATGGCTAATTTTTAGACACTGGAATTTATTTTTTGAATTCACTGTATTTAGACAATTAGAACTTGAAATTGGAATTCACTTTCTAAAAAATGCAGAGACAAGGTCATGAATGATGCAAGACATGAAGAATAGCAGGAAAGGATAAACCAGCAATTATTTTTGAGTCATTCTTTCCCATCTGATTTGTGACACATAGTTGATGTGAAAGGGTTGATTCCTTCAAATCAAATCTTTCCTGGGTATATCCATAAGTTCAAAAACTACTATTATTGCAACTGTTCTGAAAAGTGAGATGATTTTAAATGTTTTGTCATATATTTATTATCCCAATGAAAAAAATATGGCCACCCACTGAATCCTATGCCATTTCTAGTTATCTTGACTCATCTTCCTATTGGACTCCAATGACTCTAGAGGAAAGAGTGAGGCTGATGACTTTGTGAAGTTTGTTTCACTTTAAGACTCACAAATCAAGATATCACCCTTGGGATGTCACTGGTCCTTTTGAAATGTAAAGGATGAACAAAAAAAACCATATTATCCCAATAAAACCATAATTAAATTCTTCTTATTGTTTAGAAATAACACAGGATTCACAAATGCTAAGCCAAACAATAAAATCAAGGAAGTTCTAGAATATTAACGTTGAACTTGGGTTCCCTTGAATTCTGGGTTTCCAAGGTTGGTACCTGAGGTTATTATTATTTTATGTGTGAGAATTATCTCTAAACCATAGCTCACAAGAGTTTTTTTTTTCTCTTAGATACATGAAATATTGAATTGTATAAAGGAAATCAATCAACATGAATTTGATAGTCTATTATATGTTTCACACTTTGCTAGAGATTGTTTCACAAAGACAAAAAAAGGAATACTCCTGTTCCAAAAGAATATATTTAAATAGAAATATAAACAAAGTGAGATTTAAGTACCCCTGCCTCATAAATTACGAATTCATTTTCCTGATTGCAAGTTATTATTTACTCCAGTATTTTTTTTCCTCTTTTTCCAAGTGGTTGACTTCCCAGTCTTTTGCTCTACCTCTCTTTGTTGATTTTAAAATCCTATTTGAACTCTTCCATGGACTGAATCCAATTCACTTTTTTTTTTGAGGAACTGGTGGTAGCAATTTGACTTTGTTGTCTTCTTCTGACTTTGTGTTTTGATCTCCCCTGTCACAATAGTAACTTTCTATAGTCAGGATCTTCTTTAGTTATGTGCTCATTTTTCCAGGCCATTTCTTACATTTTAATTTTATGCTAAAGTGGGGCTGTACTTCCAGAGTGGAGAGAGCACTGCCTCAAGCTTCAGCTACTTTTGTGCAGCTTTTTTCAGTTAGTTCTGGGGGTCTGTAATTTTTCAGTTCCCCAAGGTGGCATGATTTAGGGAGAGGTGTATCTCCTACTCTCCTGGTCTGTGCTCTGGCAAGGACTCTTTATGCGCTACAATTGTGACCAGTGTCCCTACTCCCCTGCAGCCACAAGTTTTAATATGCTAGTGCACCTCCTTACCCTGCGATTGTGTAATGGTAAGGGAATGTGAAGGACTTCCCTGCCTTTTAATAAGCCTTGCTTTGAGCTTTGGCCCAGCTCACAGCTTGAGTCAAATGAGGCCCTTGGTGAGAAGAAGAAGAACAGGTGGAACAGGAAGGGTGGAACTGAGAGACAGGGAGACCCAGCTGGGAGAGAGCAGGCAGAACTGAGACAGAGCAGCTAGTGTGAGCGAGAGAGTAGAAGGTTGTCTAGGGGAGCTTGTTTGTAGGGAGGCCTAATGGAGGAAAGACTTGGGGATGATGGTGCTCACTTTGTTAGTAAAGTGTACAAACTTCAGTGTTATCAGGATGGAATTGCCTTCTGGTATGTGAATCAATATTTTGGTTTCATCTTTGAGGAAGAGGGTTTATATTTTGGTAATTTACCCTGAAAATAGGCACACATATCCATAGCAGCTGCTGTGCAGACCTCACTGACTTCACAGACTGTGACCCAGGACTGCCACCAGGATCCAAGTATGGACAATTCAACAGAGTCCAGCCACTGGTACCAGCAAGGAGATGCCCATAATCTCTTGACCAGTTGCCTGATTCCCCTCAAAGTCTATGATCTGAAAAGTCCAGAAACTACAATTGAAACCAATGATTCCCTCACTCCCAAGGCCTGCTCCTGGTTTTCTGGGATCTGGTCTGCCAGTATAACCTGTATACCACCACAATGCTACACCACAATGTAACAGACCTTTCCTGCCAGCCTTCTAAGTTTTCTTGGGCTGGAAAATTGTTTCACCCCATCCTTTTGTGGGTTCTGATGCTTCAGAATTTGTTTGGAGGTGTTAACAATGCTTGGAGGGGAAATTTGGGAAAGTTCAGGTAAGTCCCTGCCTTTTCTCTGCCATCTAAAGTTGAGTTTTCTGAAACAAGAGAAAATCAGGAAAATGAACCTTCATAAATGTTTTATATGGGATATCTATACATGGGAAACATGTGGACTTCTTTACATGATAGAAAGTGGAAACAGGACACCTGCATAGAGGGGTATTTCCTGCCTTGCAACAATGATAAATTGCCAGTCTTCTACTGATATCATTATGATACCCTTTGTGAGATCTGATTTTCACCGGGTCCATTGCTTTGCTGCACATGTTCATTATCTCCAGACATTTTTCAGGGTTGCCTACTACCCTGCAGAACATTTACTATAAATATTGTGAATAGAATCCTTCCATCAGCTTTTCTGGTAATTTCCACCATTAATGATGTAGAAATAAGAGTGTGCAGCAAAGAATAGATGTTTTTTTCCACGGGCCCTTTCTGTTTACCCAGATAGGGTTATACATTTCTCACATTCTGGTATCCTCGTCCAGTAACTATGATACTTATTTCGTGTCTGTCAATCAGGCACTTCAGCAGAAAACTAGGAAGATTACTTCTCAAACAGACTATACTAGAAAGTACAGAGTTCTGAGTTGGGATCATGTCTGAGCTTTGAAGTCTTCTAAATTTCTTCTTTTTTTATCTTATTAATATATATGTATATGTGTATACACATACATACATGCACGCATATTATATATATATATATATGTATATATATACATATATATATATATATTTCAAAAAATCCTGGGAAGCTCCATGTGAACTGAGGAGTAAAATGAACAAAGCAAGGAAAACTATACATACAATATTAAAATGAAGTTAATACGTCAGCAATATTAACATAATGACCAACTTCAGGCTTTAGTTACAAAAATAACACTGGACTTCATGTCAAGATGTGTACACGTGATATCTATCTCTATCAACCAGCTTAATCTTGGTTGATTCACTTCACCTCCATAGGTCGATATTCTCATTTATAAATCAAGGAGATTGGACAAGATCATCTCTAAAGTCCTCTGATTCTTAAAAAGTTCAGCTACTACTGTTTGATTTCTTTACAGTATGCTCCCTCACAACTGGATTTTTTCCCACAATGTCAGTCCTGGCTTCTCAAATGTCTCAACTCCTTCTAAATTGAGAAGACAAAATGCATACATACACAAACAAACGCAGAAATACACCATATACCAGAGAGAGAGAGAGAGAGAGAGAGAGAGAGAGAGAGAGAGAGAGAGAGAGAGAGAGAGAGAGAGAGAGAGGGTGTATGGTATATTCAGTACACACACACATATACACATTGCATACATACAGAGATGTCGCTAAGTTGTATATATAGGTATAGGGTACTATATCATTAGTTTGTGATAAATTTGCTTATTGAAAGAGACAGAAAATGTTTTCTATGTATATGAAAAACTGATAAAAATCAATATGTGAAGAATTAAAGTTCTCAGATAAAATGTGGAAGAGTGAGACTCTTAGGAGTACCAAATAGAGAACTGCTCATCAGATAAATGAACTGAAAGGACTTGTTTGAAGACAGAGAAATGACTGAGGCCCTAGTGTATTGTAATTTTTCAACTTATTTGCATGTATTTAGCTTTTATAGTTAAAAATGCTATCAATAACAAGGTGGTAGATTCAATAGCTGGAAAGATTACGGGAAGATTAAAAAATAGAAACTTATGTTCATAAATGACTCAAAGATGGATTTAATGACTTTTACTTCATAAGGAAAAGGCCACTGATGCCATGGAGATTATTCTTTGAAATAATAGAGATAATTAAGAAGTCAGTAGCATGTGATTGCAGAAATCAACTTGGAACTGAATATGAAAAAAAATCCAGCAGTAGGAGGTGCTGCTTTCTTATAGTCTGATTATTTTTTTGAAACAAAGACATTGCTTTATTAATTGAGAATTGATTGAGAAGAAAGAAGGAGAAGGAGAAAAAGAAGGAGGAGAACAAGAAGGAGGAGGAAAAGAAAGAAGAAAGAAGAAAGCTGGAGTCTCCTTTGGTTTAGTAATTGCTTACCAGACTTATCAAGTGGTTGGAGGTAGATGAAACCCTGAGAGGTATCTGGTTGCTCTCTACTGTCCTTTCTGATATTAGAGAGAGAAAAGATAGGGAGCAATAGGTTTTGCCTTGGGATGCTGTGGGAAGAAACTTGGTGTTGATTACAGAATCCTGTTAAATGAAGAGCTTACTGACTTTGCTGAAAAAGTCAACTTGAGTCTTGCTGTCACCTCTACTATGATCTCCCTGCTTTATTCTTGTTTTTGTATTTTCATTGCTGAGAGTATATGATTCAGTGACCTTATCTTTCGTTAATCCTCTTTATGCTCCATGCTTCGTGAATATGCTTTTATAACTGATTACTCTGTCTGATCAAAATGTTGCCAGTCCAAAGTATAAGTTTCTTTGAAATATCATCCTTCCTTCCTTAATTTCCTGAAACATCGTGTGCTTAAGAAACAAACAAACCCAATGGACTCCAACTCAAGACTTCTGGTTCTCTCGAACAAATAAATGTGTGATCTTGGTCACTTCACCTCCATTGCCCTCAGTTTTCATTCATAAATGAAGAGACTAGACTAGATGGTCTCCAAAAGTCTTTTCTGGATCTTAAAATGCTCATAGAGGTTTGTATTTTTAAAAATATCACCATTCTCCCAGATAGTTAGGCTCAACTTTTTCACATTAACTTTGATTACTGTCCTTCCACCCACTGGCCAATATATAATAAGTAACTTAATGTTATTGATTCTTCCTTCAAAATGTTCCTTTCTGTATATTTCTTTTGGCTAGTTCTAATTCACACTTTTCTCTTTATAATCTTGTCTGGATTAGTGCAATACCTAATAACAGATCTTGTCACCAATCACTCCTAAAAGTAATTCATCCTGCCTACTAGCAATTTTTCTCAAGTACTAACCTAAAAATGTTAATTATCACCAATGCTTTAAAGTATGCAAATTATTTTAAATACATTCATATTACTCTGTAAGGTAATTACTATACATACTTTTAATTTTTATAGAAGGTAAAACTAAGGCTGAGGAAGGATAATTGTTTTGTCCAAAATTATATTGTAGCTATATTAACTATGATTTGAACCCTGGTTTCCTGATTCTAAATCTTGCCTTCTATCCTCAAAGTCATAATACTTCAAAATATGTATATACTTTCCTCCTTAAATATATCAATGGTTTCATATTATAAATAGCATCAATTATATACTACTTATTCTGGTAGATTTGGGATAATTAAGGAAAAGTAGAAAAGCTATTATAGGTAAAGAAATGGTGTCATAAATGTACAATTCATTCACAGTATGATCTTAAGTGAAATCACTTTATCTTTCTCTCTCAGTTTCCTCATGTATAAAGTGAAGATAATATTACTAGAAATATTTAACTCACAGGAATTACATGAGAGAGATACTTTGACAACTGTAGAATGGACAGGAAACTAAATCATTTGTATATTAGCTTCAGTTAGGTAGTTGCTGGCTTTTTCTTCTTAAAACCAAGTACATAACTATAAAAATGAATTTAAACATGAACCAACTATTATTCTAAGAGACTATGGGAGAAAGTTTTCAAGTAAACATATCTCAATATATAAATGCAATTTGGTACTTTTATCCATGACTGTGCTGGTAAATGTTTAACATTTGTTTTCATTTTTCTCTCCTCTGGGGGAAATGTACCTTTTGCACACTTTTAAGTTTTATCTGTATTGTGAACAATTTCTTAAGTCTTGTCCATCAACATAAGAATAGATCAAGCTTTGAATTGTAGGGATTTCAGATTTCCAAGTTGGAAATGGCCATACTGGAAATTTAACAATCTGCTGTGAGCTGGCTCCAGAATAATCCTGTATACGCATACATTCTTAACTTTACCTATATTAGATCTCAAAGAGAAGTCACACTCTCCTATTAGCTTGGAGAGTTAAAATACTGTCAACAGCATTTTGCTGTGGTGTAGCATGAATAATACTAATTGTGGTTCCATATGACAAGGGTTAGAATTCTGATGTGGAAACAAATTTTGGGATTGTTTCTGGGCTTCAATTTCTTCTTCTGCCAAAAGGATTTGATACATCTAAATTCAACGTCCCAGACTTACTACAAAGATCAAATGAGGTAACACATACCACAAAGTGCTTTATGTTTGAAATGACATTCCTCCACTTAGCAAATACCTTGTACATAGTCCCTAATAAATAAATTTCTTGAATTGAATTAGATGCTTCTATTTCCCTCTCCATTTCCCTATTAGCTACCAATAGTCATGGAAGATAAAGATGCATTGTTTCCTGTCCAGTATTTATTCTGACTTCATAAGGATCCTTTTAAATTTTCAGACAACAGGAAAAACAAACAAATCACCTATATTGGCATAATAACAATGGCAGCATAAATCCTCCCCTTTTTACCTGTAGGGATTAGATTCTTTCCAATCAGAAGAACTTATTTTGACCTTTACTGTTATACAGTAAAGCATCCCTTAGCTTCTCATTTTCTAATTCTAAGGCAGGTTTAACTTGAATTTATCATTATAAATGCTTAAGTAACAGACTTTCTGTTCAATTATTTTACTAGCATATAGCATATTTCAATTTTTTTCAAATTGCTTCATGAAGCAATAGAGTAAGCAAATCCTTTAGAAGCTATATTTTCTTTAAAGCAGTACATTTATCTAAACACAGAGAAAACATTTGGGGTAAAATTTTAATATGAGTTTCGTATACTGGTTTCAACTAGTTTCACAAGTCCATTTTTAGAGAAGGATTCAATGAAAGTTTAATAATTTTTATTTGGTACCTGATTTTGTACCCAATTCTATCTTTTGTTTCTGAAAGGCAGAGAATACAAATGAAAGTGTTTTATTAAAATTGACTTTTAATTTTGATGGATCTTTTTTTAGCCTAAGGGATTCATTATTGTAGCACCAATGCAGTTTTCACAGTACTACAATGGCCATGAATGTCTCGGTGTAACTCTGAATCTCAAAATACAACAAACTCTCCACATGGAAGACAGAACCGAAACATTTAGTCAGACACCAAAAAGCCAAATTCATCACAGTAACAAAATCTCTGGACAATAGCAATGAAAAGAATAACACTATCCTCAAACCTTCCTCCTGCTAGGCTTCCCACATATCAGCTCCATTAAACAAAATCACAAAAAAGCTCTCTCACTCACCCTAGCCAGCTGCCTGCATCCTTCAATCTGATTAGCCTCTGACCAATTTCCTCTCAGCTTTGCTCTAGCTCTGCCTCTTCTTGTTCCGCCCTTCCTTTTCCACCTGTTCAGTAAACTCCTCCCACCACAGACTCCATGTGAGTCAGACTTCCATGTGGCTCAGGCAAGTCACACGGGCTTAATGAATGTAAAGATCTTTCCATTTAAATTACCATTACAAATACCAAGAAAGACCAAAATGGGTAACTTTGATTAAGATAATATAAAATTGATTTAGGTATAAAGATTGATACCATGAATAAACTGGAGGAGCAAGGAATAGTGTATTAGATTTACGGAGAAGGGAAGAATTTTTTCCTAAAGAAATGATAGAAAGCATTATGAAATGCAAGGGATAATTTTGATGATATTAACCTGAAAAGTTTTTGCACAACCAAACTCAATGCATCCAAAATTTGGAGGGATGTAGTAAATTGGGAAAAAATTTTTATGGCTAAGCTTGGGGATAAAGGCCTCATTTCTAGAATTTATAGAGAACTGACTCAAATGTATAACCACACAAGTCATTCCCCAATTGATAAATGGTCAAAGGATATGAACAAGCAATTTTCAGGGGAAGAAATTAAAGACATCTATGATCATATGAAAAAGTGCTCTAAATCACTACTGATTAGAGAGATGCAAATCAAAACAGCTCTGAGGTACCACATCACACCTATAAGACTGGCAAACATGACAGAACAAGAAAATGATAAATGCTGGAGAGGATGTAGGAGAGTTGGAACACTAATTCATTGTTAGTGGAACTGTGAGCTCATGCAACCATTCTGAAGAATGGTTTGGAACGATGCCCAAAGGGCTACAAAAATGTGCATCCCCTTTGACCCAGTAATATCGCTACTAGGACTGTATCCCGAAGAGATCATAAAAATGGGAAAGGGTCCCACCTGTACAAATATATTTATAGCAGCACTCTTTGTGGTAGCCAAGAACTGGAAATCAAGGGGATGCCCATCAATTGGGGAATGGCTTAGTGAATTATGGTATATGAATGTAATGGAATACTATTGCGCCATAAGAAATGATGAACAAGAAGACTTATGGTCTGATGCTGAGTGAAAGGAGCAGAACCATGAGAACTTTGTGCACAGCAACAACCACAGTGTGTCAGAGTTTTTTCTGGTAGACTTGGAATTTCATAATAACACAAGAACTTACTGAAAAAAAAAAGAATCCCAGTGGTGGTTTTCTAAGGCAAAATGCCTTCCACACTCAGAGAAAGAAATATGGAAGTCATCCACAGAATGCAGCAGATCATGTTTGTGTGTGGGTGGCTTTCAGTGTATTATGTTTTGATTTGTTATATGATTTCTTCCATTTATTTTAGTGTGACTACATAGCATGACTGTAGTGAAAATGTGCTCAGTAGGAAAGTATATGTAGAACCTATACAGAATTTTATGCTGTCATGCAGAGGGAAGGTGTGAGGGGGGAGAAAAATCTTAATTTTAAGGAAGGGATTGTAGAACATTAAAAAATAATAATTAAAAAAAGATAACATAAAGTTTAAGAGCTTATTTATTAGCAAATACTAAATAGACAATTACATAAAAATCTTAGTCAACTGTTTTCGTGTATCTACTCATGCATGTATGGATACATACACAAATGAATACATATTCATGCAAGTATGCATACACACATACACACAAACTGATTAAGATTATTTTTAGAATTTTCTATTTAGAATTAACTAATAAATAAGCTCTCAAATTCATACATACATATATACATACACACACATACATATATATTATATATAGTCTACATTTGATGCATATCACTTTTTGCCTATCCATCTGTATTGTATGAATAAACTTATGGAATCGCTTCTACATAAATAGTATTTTCATTTAGACAAAGATTTGTTTTCTTATGAGGACAAGCTTTTTGCCTTTTGATGCTGGAAATTAATCTTTTTCTTGTGGCAAAACTTTCACAGAAGATTCAAATACATATGAAAAGACTCAGATCTCAAATGCTCAACTTATAAATAAATATTCATATATTATATTCCTGTAGGAATTGGAATTTTATAAGAAGAAATTAATATAGAAATACTTCAGAACTTCAGAAGATGTGTAATCAAATTTCTTATGAGTCTTTTGCAATTAAATTGATATTTCATGCCCAGATTCAAATGTCATATCTTGGTCTCTATCAAAATGTTTTAGATGCATCATTTCTGAAGGAAAGTAAAGTTGTTTAAAGGCCAGGTTGTCCTTTTTTTATGCATGACATTTCTTACCCACTAAAACTGATGTCTGAATTAGAAACATTTCTACAAATTCAAAAGATAAAAAATTATTTCCATACATTTTTATATTTGTTTACTCATCATGTAGTATTGAAAACAATTGTGTTACAATGTGCCAGACATTAGATATGAGGTATCTTAATATCATAAATGTCAATTTCTATAGGAATATATTTTAATAAAAATAATTAGGAATTATTTTCCTCTACTGTTTCATTGAAATTTAATGATGCCTATTTTTTTCATTAAAATATTGTATCTATTGTGAAGACTCTTAAGATATCTTATTAATTGTATTTGTCATGATAGCTTTTTTTCTCAAGATATGCAAAAAAGTCAATTAGTTGCTAAATAAGTCATCTTCATTAAATGTACACATTTCAAAATACTTATTTTAGGTAGATATTTTTTGATTCATGATGCTGGAATGAATTGCTATATTGGCTTAGAACTCAAGATGTGACTATAACTATTATCATGTGGATAAGATAATGGAGACAATGACATGTTATATATGTGTCAAAGCTATCTTTTTAGATAGAGTAAAAATATCATCAAAGTTATGTTATCATTTTCAACCTAATACAGATAAAACATATTTATTGGAAGATAAATAAGGTCAAAAACATGTCATTTCTTCTTAGGTAACACTTTTCTGGAAATTAGAAAATAGATTTATTGTACATTTACAACATCGGTCATAATATAAATTATTACACTAGCTCTTTTCTTGTAACTTTTAACCGTCACTATTTCACATGTATTCTTCCATTAGAAACCATTCATTTAATTTATTATTCTTTTTATCAGCTTTTACCTATGATATTTTCTCTCCTATATTAATAAAAGTAGATTAAATTTTCAGAATATAGAAAATCATGAGTCAGCTGTGTTCATTTTTATTGAAATGAAAAGGGCAAACACAGTTTTAGATAAATATGCTAGTCAATGTTATTGGCTACTGATAGAAAGGATGAGACTAAATTAAAAAACATTTCTTCAGCTGCTCATTGTACTTTAGAGTTTAAAACAACAGAAAAAAATCCATCAAAATTATGAAATAAGATGGTTTGTAAGTTTCTCTTCTCTTCTATTTTCCAATTTTATAGAGGTCATGCATGTATAATCAAACAAAACATATTTTCATATTAGTCATGTCACCAACAAAACAAAACAAAACAAAACTGTAGACCAAAATAAAAACCCAAGAAAAATAAGTAAAAAAAGAAGCATGCTTCAATCTATATTCAGACACTATCAGTTCTTTCTCTGGAGATGGATAGCATTTTTTTCATCTGAGTCCTTCAGGGCTGTCTTGGATCATTGTATTACAGATAATAGCTAAGTCATTAGTTAATCATTTTACAATACTGTTGTTACTGAATACTATGTTCTCCTGGTTCTACTCATTTCACTTCAGAACAGTTCAGTTAAGCCTCTCCAGGTTTTTCTAAGAGCATCTAACTCATCATTTCTTATACTGTGATAGTATTCCACCACAATCATATCCCGCAAAATGTGCAATCATTCATTACTTGATGAGCATCCCCTCAATTTCAAATTCTTTGCCACCAGAAAAGAGCTGTTATAAATATTTGGCCATACATCTATTCAAAATAATGGTTGCATTAGTGCACATCTCCACTAACGGTGAAGTAGTTTCTCCATTTTCCCACAAATCTTCCAATATTTATCATCCTCTTTTTTCTGTCCTATTAGTCAAACTAATAGGTATAAATAAGGTAGTACTTCAGTATTGTTTTAATTTGCATTTCTTCAATCAATAGAATTGGATCATTTTTATATGGCTATAGTTGGCTTTGATTACTTCATATGAAAATTGACTTTCTATTTTGTGATCATTTTTCAATGGGGTAATGGCTCTTATTTTTATAAATTTGAATCATTTCTCTATATATTTGATAGAAAAGGCCTTTATGAAAGAAACTTCAACATTTTTCCTCAAAGATATGATTGCTAACTGAATTTTCTTCCATCCTGTTTCACCCTTGTTTTTTCTATTTTCTATGTCTTTCACCTGCCCCTCCTCAAAAGTGTTTTGCTCCTGACTCTTGCTTCCCCCAATCCACCCTCTCTTCTATGAACACCCTCCCTTCTCTTAACCCCTTTCCTCTCCTATTTTCCTTTGGGGTAAGACAGATTTATATACTCAATTGAGTGAGTATATTATTCATTCTTTGAGCAAGTTATGATGAGAATAAGGTTCACTCATTCCCCCTGATCTTCTCCCTCTTTCTCTCCACTGTAAAATCTTTTTCTGGTCTATTTTATGTGAAATAATTTATGCCATTCTACCTCTCACTTTCTCTTTCTCCCAGTATATTCCTCTCTCATCCTTTAATCTTATATTTTTAGATATAATCCCTCCATATTGAACTTGGACCTGTGCTCTCTGTCTATATATTCTCTTTCTAACTATCCCAATAATAAGAAAGGTCTTGTGAGTTACAAATATCATCTCCTCATGTAGGAATGTAAAAAGTTTAACCTTATTAGGTCCCTTATGATTTCCCTTACCTATTTATATTTTTTGACTTCTTTGGGGTCTTATATTTGAAAGTTAATTTTTCTATTCAGCTCTGGTGTTTTAATGAAGAATGTATTAATTTTCTCTACATGACTGAATATCCATTTTACCCCTAAAACATTATACTCACTTTTGGTGGATAAATGATTCTTGGTTGTGATTCTAGCTCCTTCGTTCTCTGGAATATATTGCAAGCCTTCTAATCCTTTAATGTAGAAGCTGCTAAATCTTGTGTTATCCTCACTGTGGCTCCATAATATTTGAATTTTTCTTTCTGGCTGCTTGCAATATTTTCCCTTGACCTAGGAATTCTGGAATTTGACTATAATATTCTTGGAAGCTTTCATTTTGGGATATCTTTCAGGTGGGGATCAGTGGGTTCTTTTGATTTCTATTTTACCCTCTGGTCTTGAAAGGTGATATCTAGGCTTTTTTTATCATGGTTTCAGGAAGTTCAATAATTTTAAAATTATCTCTCCTGGATCCATTTTCCAGATCAGTTATTTTTGTATTAAGATATTTCACATTGTCTTCCATTTTTTCTAAACATTTGGTTTTGTTTATTGTTTCTTGATATCTCATGAAGTCATTAGCTTTCACTTGCTCAAGTCTACTTCTTAAGCAATTGTTTTCTTTAGTGAGGTTTCATGCCTTCTTTCAATTTAACAATTCAATTTTTTAAATTGTCTCTCCTGGATCTATTTTCCAGGTCATTTGTCTTTCCCATGAGATATTTCACATTCTCTTCCATTTTTTCATTCTTTTGGCTTTGTTTGGTGATTTCTTGGTTTATCGTAAAGTCATTAGACTCCATCTGTTCCATTCTAATTTTGAGAGAACTATTAAATTCAGTGAGCTTTTGAACCTCTTTTTCCATCTGGCTCATTCTGCTTTTGTAAGCATTCTTCTCCTCATTGGCTTTTTGAACCTCTTTTGCTAATTGAGTGAGCCTATACTTCAAGGTGTTATTTTCTTCAGCATTTTTTTGGGTCTCCTTTACCAAGGTATTGACCCGTTTTTTCATACTTTTCTTGCATCTCTCTCATTTCTCTTCCCAGTTTTTCCTCCACCTGTCTAACTTGATTTTCAAAATCCTTTTTGAGCTCTTCCAAAGCCTGAGCCCACTCGAAATCCCCCTGGGATGTCTGGGGTACTGAGGCCCCACCCTCCACATCTTTCCTTGATGGCAAGAATATGTCCTCCACCTCGTCAGATCCAAAAGTCGGGATCATTTGCATTTGTTGGAAAAAACTCTCTATAGTCTTATTTTTCTTCCCTTTTCTAGGCATTTTTGCAGCCAGTTACTTGACTTCTGAGATTCCTGTCCACCCCTGCCTAGATCCGCCCAGCTAGTGCTTGGGGTCTGAGATTCAAATGGGCTTTCCGCCCCGCCTGCTAATCAATGTGAGCTTTAGTTCTGGTGCTGGGGTGGGGGTAGGGCCACCTCCCAGGCTCAGTTCCCTCGGGTGCTTTATGCAGAGGCCTTCAGTAATGGAGCAGGGAGGGCAAAATAAGTATTGAAAGAATCCATCGATTCACCACCTGAAAGAGATCCAAAAAGAGAAACTCCTAGGAGCATTGTGGTAAAATTCCAGAACTCCCAGCTGAAGGAGAAAATCTTACAAGCAGCTAGAAAGAAACAATTCCAGTATTGTGGAAACAAAATCAGGATAACTCAAGATCTAGCAGCTTCTACATTAAGGGATCAAATGGCGTGGAATAGGATATTCCAGAAGTCAAAGGAACTAGGACTCAAACCAAGAATCACCTACCCAGCTAAACTGAGTATAATACTTCAGGGGAAAATATGGTCTTTCAATGAAACAAAGGACTTTCAAGTATTCTTTATGAAAAGACCAGAGCTGAAAAGAAAACTTGACTTTCAAACACAAGAATGAGAAGAAGCATGAAAAAATAAACATCAAAGAGAAGTCTTAAGGGACTTACCAGAAGTGAACTGTTTACATTCCTACATGGAAAGACAATATTTGTAACTCTTAAAACTTTCCAGTATCTGGGTAGTTGGAGGGACCACACACACACATGTACATGCATGCACACACACACACACATACACACATGCACACACATACAGAGACAGAGAGCACAGAGTGAATTGAATAGGATGGGACCATAGATTAAAAGAAATTAAGGTAAATGGTGACAGAGAAATGTAGTGGGAGGAAAGAGGGAGAAATGGAATGGGGTAATTATATGTCATTTAAGAGGCAAGTAGAAGACTTTTTAGTGGAGGGAAAAAGAGGAGAGCTGAGAAAAAAAAAAACAATTAGTTTGCCCTCATCACATTTGACTAAAGGAAGGAATAAAATGCACACTCATTTTGGTATGAAAACCTATCTTACAGTATAGGAAAGTGAGGGAGAAGGAGATAAGCAAGGGCGGGGGGGATAATGGAAGGGAGGGCAAAAGGAGGAGGGAGCAATTTGAAGTCAACACTTGGGGAGGGACAGGATCAAAAGACAGAAGAGAAACAATGAGGGGCAGGGTAGGATGGAGGGTAATTCAGTTAGTCTTACACAACACAACTATCAGGGAAGTCATTTGCAAAATTAAGCAGATATGGCCTATATTGAATTGCCTGCCTTCCCAAAGGAAATGGGTGGGGAGGGAGGGATGGGGAGAATTTGGAACTCAAAGTTTTAGGAACAACTGTTTAGTATTGCTGTTGCTACTAGGAAAGAAGACATACAGTTAATGAGGAATAGAAAGTCATCTGGCCCTACAGGAGAAAAGAGAAGATGGGGACAAGAGAAGGGAGGGATGACAGAAGAGAGGGCAGATTGGAGATAGGGAAAATTAGATTGCTTGGGGTATTGGGGTGGGGGGAGGGGATAAAAGGGGAGAAAATTTGGAACCCAAAATTTTGTGAAAATGAATGTAAAAAGTTAAATAAATAAAAAAAAAACAATTCAATTTTTTCAATGAGTTCTTTTCTATGGTGAATTTTTGTGCCTCTTTTTCCATTGGGGCAACTCTGATTTTTTAAGGAGTCTTTCTATTCACTACACCTTTGTGTATCGTTTTTTTTTCCCCTCATTTTGCCAATTCTGATTTTCAAGGCACTCTTCTTATTGCCTTTTTAAAAATCTCTTTTACCCTTTTGGTTAGTTTATTTTTTGAGATATTTCTTTCGGTAGTTTTTATGTCTCCTTTACCATGCTGTTAACTCATTTTTCAAAAATTTCTTTCATCACTCTCATTTCTCTTCCCATTTTCTTCTACTTCTGCTATTTGATTTTTGAAATCTTTTTGAGCTCTTCCATAGCCTGAGGCAAATTCATATATTTTCTTGAAGATTTTGAAAAAAGGAGCTTTGATTTTGTTATCTGCTTCTGAATGTTTTGTTTTTGTTTTTCAGTCTTCCTTGTCACCATAATATCTTTTGATGTTGAATTTTTTTCTGTTGCTCATTTTTCCAGCATATTTCTTGACTTGTAATATTTTGCTAATGTGGGGCCCTGTTTGCAAGGTGGAGGGTACCATGTCCCAAGATTCAGATGTTTTGTGCAACTGTTTTCAGAAATACTTTTAGGGACCTGTAAGTTTTCAGTTTTTCAAAGGTGGTATGACCTAGGGAGAGGTGCACTTACTACTCCCGTGGATGGTGCTCTGCTATGTGAGTGACCACAAATACTCTTTTCTGCCCTGGAACTGTGATGAGGGACTCTCTTCCACTGCAGCCTCAAGCTCTGATCTACTAGTGCTCCTCTTCTCACTGGGATTGCCACCAGAACTGTGACCTGGATCTGAACATGGGCAAAATAAGAGTCTTGCCCCTGTGTCAGAAAAGTGATCCTAGTAACATTCTTCTGACTGGTTTGTTTGACCGCAATACTATCTGTGGCCTGAGAGCTCTGGAAGTTATCTGGGGCTGCTGCTGCTTCAGTGGCTCCCAACACTGGCTGCTTGTTTATTGGGGCCTGGTCTGTGCTGGTGTGCCCTGAATTGAACTGTACTCTACTCTTATCCCATTGTGACAGACACTCTGTGTCAAACTTTTAAGTTTTGCGGGGCTGGAGAATTGTTTAATCCTATTCTTTTGGGGGTTCTGCCACTCTAAGATTTGTTTTAGGGCATTATTTAAGTCTTTGGGGGTTATTGGAGAGAAGTTGGCCAAATCCCTATCTTCTCTCCATCATCTTGGTTCTACACTTCTGCTTCTAGGATTTTAAAATACGTCTTACAGGGTCTAAGCACAGGCAGTAGAAATAGTTTCTGCATTCTGTTAGCTAGCATAAAAATTGCCGTACAATTGATCAATTTAAGAAATGAAGACTTTCATCTGTCATGAATTGTAATTTTTTCACATCAAACCTTAATCTATTTCTTATTCTCCGATTATTTGCTGCAGTTTTGAGTTTTACACTTGGCCCCCTAATAATCAGATTTTTTAAACTTAAAACTGAGAGTCTTAGTTAAAAAAAAATGATAAACACAGCCAAAATCTCTCCAAAATACTCTTCCTCATAAGAAAAGACTAATCTAGCTACACTGAATTATTCTCAATTCTGCTTTTTTACTTTGTTTCTTTCCTTTCTCTTATGATAAACAGAAATCTGTCTTATTATTTCATTAATAAACCTCTGATATTCCCCTGTTTGTTCACTAATTCACTGAAATTTATGGATTGACTTTCTGTTAGAACCAAACTTCTTTTTGAGGGGAATTTACCTTTGTCTCTGTAACAATAAACACCCTGACATACATAGTGGGGGAACTACTATCGTATGTTCTTTGATGTGCTTCTCCAAAAGGAAAAGCAACACCTGATGGGCTAACAATCACTTCATTCAAGCACATATATCATTCAGTTAGTTCAGGGAAAAAAGTCAGCACCCTGAACTTCAGAGAAAATACAGAGAAATCAAAGATCGACAGCCATGGTTTCCTCTGTCTCATCATAATACATGTTGTTTTTGTTGTGTTCATCCTTCATTGCCAAAGAAGACCATGCCATCAGAGAAATGATGCCATGATTTTCATTTGACTTTTTTTTGAATGAGGGAGGACTGTGCAAGATCACCAGTCTCACTTCTCCTCCTGAGCCATCTGATTCCAGTGACCAGATATATACATCAGGATGACTGGGGATGACCCAGGATGCAATGGGAGACTTTGGCCCCTTTAGGTCACTAAATTCACTGGTCACTGGGTTCAGATGACTCTGGAGGAGAAGTAAGGCTGGTGACCTTGCACAGCCCTCTCTCACTCAAAACAAAGTCAAGTGCAAATCATGTTATCATTTCTCTGATGTCATTGTCCTCTTCAACAATGAAGGAGCAACACAACATCTATGAGCAGATACAGCTGCCTAAATGGGGACCCAGCTGGGTAACTCAGCTCTTCCTCTCTTGTCTGTCTCTCCCTCCCCTTCCTTCTCCTCTCCAAAGGAAGGTTAATTTAGAATCAATACATCCATCACAATTCAAAAGGTAGGTTCAACTCTCTGATAATAGTTAGTAGAGAGGGAAGCACAAGATATCTGGGTTTTCAAAGCCAGGGGACTGCTTAAAATCTTCCCAGTGTCCTCATCTAACCAAAGAAACACTTCCAATCAGTAAGTCCCAAAATAAAACTACATCGGAGTCTTTGTACTTTTTACAGCCAGAGGGCATTACATCCCTAGAGAACCAGTGCCTCATTAACAAAGGTATGGACCTTCCTACAAATCTTCCCTGGCCTAACCATGGGTGGGAAAGATCCTTCTAGATCTCATTATTCAGAGGCATTTTTAGTAAAACAAAAATAGCAAAGAGATCCTACTTTGCTTGCTCTTGCAGTCTCCCCTCTGAACTACACACACACACACACACACACACACACACACATACACACACACACACACATTCATGAAAATGGGTACTATTTTAAAATAATTACACAAAACAGTAATTCTTCACATAACTGTACTTTATTTTATTTTAGAACTTACACTCCCAATCTCTTCTACTGCTCAACCATGTAATTCTCTCCACTTATTGACTCTAATAGAAAGTAGCCAAAGAGAAAGAGAAAGATGATGAAAGTAATTTTTGGGAAAAAAAAATCTAGCTAGGTCTTTTTTCCAGAATAAAGGATCATTGGAACATAGGCATAGACACGTTATACCACCCTTCTCACTTTTCCTAGTCCATAATACACATAGAAATGAGGAGAGTGAGAAGACACAAGCATATACATAAATATAACTGACTCTGCTGAGTTAACTTCTATTCTTTCTGAGATTCATCAGTATTTTGTTTTGGGGGGGTCTATGAATTTCATGTTAGAAGTGATACTGCTTCATCATTGTCTACAGAGTGAATTTAAGATGTTTACTGCATTTACTCACCCTATGATTGTTACATTTTCAGTGATATAAAACTCTAATAAAATTTCAGTAATTAAGGGTGAATTATATCTTTTTCTTAGTGTTTATGACAATTAGGTGTCCAAACACCATGGATCCTACTGCCTGTGCTACCACTACAGAAACACCAACCAAATAGGTTACTTAAAGAGAACAGAGTTGCATATGTTATGAAATGTGAAGGTAAGAAAGGGACACAGCATAGGGAAGGATGTGATAATACTGACAGCACTTTCTTAGGGAGAGATAATGCCCTCCTCACTACTCTCTTAGAGGTCAAGAAGGTTAAGGAAGACATTTGATGGTTAAGAAAGTCTGAAGCAAACCTTGAATAATTTATGTCACATAATTTTCAGCTAGATTATTTGTATATTTTGCAGTGATACAAAAACAAAACTAGGTCCTCAAGAAGCTTACATTCTAATAGAAGAGCTAGTACATATAAGGGAGAAGTAAACCATTGTGCAAATTAGTTTAGAAATTTACAGAGATGTTGGGTAGAGACAAAGGGATACAGAATGAGGCACTCACTCTCCAGTGGCAGTTGAAGTATTTATTTGTGTTTTCAGAAGTATAAAGAGTCATGGGGTTCAGGGGGCTCAGGAGAGAAAAGGCACAGAAAAGTAGTGAGGCTGTTGAATATGGGATGGCAGGGGAATAAAAGAAACATAGCTAGAAGAACATGATAACATATTGAGTCAACATGCTTCATTCACGTACTCAGGGACTCCAGTGGGAGAAATGGTTATATTCCCCATACTTTGGTCTCTTGTGCAAGCACTAAAGCAACTGTCAAAAAAAGTAAAAGAGTAAGTGAATAAAGAGAACTTCTTCATCTTTATCTTTTCCAGTCTGAGCTTTCATGACTCTTTCTCCAGGTTTCCTTCCTACTTTTCTACTCTGTCTATTCTGCTCCCTTTTATCTCCGTTGCTACATTCTCCTTAAATGTCCTTCTAGGCTCTCTTTTTTATATCCATCCATTGGAACTTGATAAATGTTCACTGAATGAATGAATTGAATGGGTTGGAGTTTATGGGAACCGTGGAATATGTTATCCTGCCAATTATCCCCAAAGTTATGTGACTTTCTATTGATATAAATTGAGAGTAGAACTATGTATGCTATGTTATTAAAAAAAACCCTATTTCCTAGTATATTTTTTAAGATAGTAATTTAAATGTGTTTGGGAGAAGATATGTCTATATCTCAATATATAGCTATCCATTGAGATATAGATATAGCATAGATATAGATGGGTATTTTGAAAACTGAATCTTTATGCCATTTGACACATATACAGATATAGAGTAAGGAACAGATGTTTAACACAGAAGGAGATAGTCCCATATACTCATACTGATATGAGAAAATGTTGATTTTGTAGTGACCTGGGAGATTAGTCTTTGCATATTTAACTATAAATTGCTGTGCAGCCTTCTAACTGTGAAGAATGTATTTTGCATGAGGAGAGGATGGGTCACATTAACTTGACTCTGTGCTTTCTATCTGTACGTAAAACTGTCCCCTAAATACAAGAATTTAAGGATACACAATTATATAAACAGTGACATAACTGGAAGCAGTAACTGTCTTGGATCCAACATATATACCTTAGTCCTACACCAACCAAATTCCTATTTAACAAATGAACCCTCAAAAATGTAGTATACAAAAACATTAATTCTTTTAAAATTACTATTTGAGCTGATTATAATGCAAAATATGTTTCAAACATGGTTCTTTAATTCTTGCCATTATAAGATCAAGAATTTCACAGAAATACTCAAAATAATAGTCAGGAGTAAAGAGAATCAGGATATGGTATATAAATCTAATACTTTCACCTTCACCTTCTCTTCTCTTGGCCTCATTTTCAAGATTTATTCTTTCTAATTCTATGTTTACTAGACTTGGAGTCACAAAATCTTAAATGCAAGTTCTACTAATGACACAGTCAGTCAAGCAATGAAAAATTATTTAAATGCTTCCTATGTGCCAATTACTGGGCTAGGTGTTAGAAACACAAATACAACCAAAATGAATTCCCATATAGGAGTTATATTCTACTCTAATGGGGAAAGGTGAATGTGGGTGGGAAGGATTGAGGAAGTAAGATACAGACTGACCAAGGGACATGAAGGAGGAGGAAAAATTGAGAGATAACTGGCTTAGGTGCACTTCTTAAATGGAGCTTCTTGGAGGAACCATCCAATCAGCAGAGAAAGGCTACAAAGGCTGAGGATACTACAGAGGTTCAAATTCAAAGTCCGACGTTATCCTTTAGTGTAAAGAGATTTGATAGAAGAGTCAAGAGTACAACCCTCAGAGAAATTATCAGTAAAATAGAGAATATTCATTCCTAGTAATATTTGTAGGAGAGAAGAAAAAAAAATGAGAGGAGAGGGAAGGAAAGAAAGAGAGAAAGGAAGAGAGTAAGAAAGGAAGGAATGGAGGGAGAGAGGAAGGAAGGAAGGAAGCAAGGAAGGAAGGAAGGAAGGAAGGAAGGAAGGAAGGAAGGAAGGAAGGAAGGAAGGAAGGAAGGAAGGAAGGAAGGAAGGAAGGAAGGAAGGAAGAAAGAAAAAAGGAAGAAAGAAAGAAAGAAGAAAGGGAGGAAGGGAGGAAAGGAAGGAAGGAAAGGAAGGAGAGAAAGAAGCAAGAGTATATTAAAATTATTGTCTACTATGTGATAGGAATTGTGCATAGTGCTTTACAAATATCACATTTTAATCTCACGACAACCCTGTGAGATAGGTGCTATTTTTATCACCCTCCCTCACTTTACAATTGAGTAAACTAAGGCAAGGAGAGGTCAAGTTTTTTATTTGGGGTCAAACAGCTGGTAATTGTCTAAGGGTGGACCTCAGTGTACCCAGAGAAGAGTATCAAAATATCTGACACTATAAATTATAGAAAATACATAAATTTATATTGGTAGAGAGAATGTCCTCACTGGGGAACTCCCTATACCCATGAAATGAAAGACCCAATGTTTAGCCCTATCCCTATAGGGTGAACATTCTATTAAATGTTAAAGATAAAAAAAAATAAAAGAGACACTGAGTACAAGAACACTTTGTTTACCATTTAAAATGTTAAATGGTTTTGTATCTAATTTGCTCCTACATTATACATCATGTAAGTAGCATATTTTCCACAAGTATCCTAAAGCAAATAATATGAAGAGTGAATGAAGAACATTATTTGGGCAAGTACTAAACTGGCATCCATGAAAGTGTTGGAAGAAGGTGAGGAATGTCTACAGCTAGTGTAAAATCTTAACATAATTATGAGGCAAGAAAATGGAAGAGTTAGATTAAGTAAGGTTGTGATCTGTGCTAGTAGGAAGATAAAATGATTAAAGTAAGTACTTTGCAAAATCATCTCTAATTTACCCTTAGGTAATAATTTTTTAACACATACAACATAGACCCTGTTTGATTTGTGCCCAACCTTGGAAGTTTAAAAAAAGTGTGAAATAACTCACTCTTGCATGTTTCTTTATTAACTCATTCCTATCTTTGGATCAATCCCAATCCACCATATCAAAACTCAGCATATCATTGCACATGCATGTTTACTTATTGGTCAGTTTTTCTAAAATTGAGAATGATTTTCTGTCCTTTTGGGCTGGAATAATGGGTGGTCAGGTTCTAAATATTTGATTCATCTAATTGTCCTCTTAGATCATCTTACTGACACATGTGAGAAGACCAGTATGTTTTTTCTTTTAGCCCCAATAGCATCATCTTAAAGATTAGCACAGTGAGCCAAACAGACCAAATGTTCCTGACTTGTTTGATTCAGACACATTTGTATAGAAATATACTAATGTTTTGTTTATTTGTTTTCTCCTTCCTAGAAATCGCTAAGTCATTCAGGGATTGTTTAGACAGTCTTTGGGAAGCAAGTACTGATTGTTGCCTGACAAGTATTTTCAAAACATTTCTGAATCTTAAAATTTTCTATGTTGCAATTACAGAACGATTAGATGTTCTCATTTTTAACAAATTTTCATTTTCTGCAGATGCACATATGAAAGTTACACAGTATGAGGGGAAATTAGCCAAAACAATAGAAATCACAAAACATTTTGGAGTAAAAAGGGTCTTTCTATGGATTAACAATATGAATTTTCCCAACTGCAATATAAATACTGTATTTTAACAGAAAGGAGCAACAGAAGCTTTTCACATTGACAGATGCAGTGGGTCTGAAAATATGCATAATTCTGAGTGAAAGTGACTTTACGGCAAATAAGCTTTATGACTTCCTTTGATTAAAAACTGACTGTGTCTATTTTGCTCTGGTTAAATTTCTTGAATAGGGAAGACAGTCCTATTGCAATATTAGCCATCACTGTGGATGGTTGGAAGTCAGTAGCCCTCTAGTCCATAGGTTCCCAAAGTGGGCAATATCATTCCCCTGGGGGTTCTGGAACAATCTGGGGAGGTGGTAGTAACCTCAGGTGCAACTGTGGGGCATCGAATACAAATAAAGGGGTGGTTAAAGCATAAGGAAAGAAAAGAACATTTTGAAAAACTGTTTTCTCATGTTTTTTCTGCTGTGTAACAGAGTTAAAGTCATACTAATTACATTATTTTTCAAATAAATACCCAAAATGCAAATTGTAACCAATCAGGGGTCAAGGTCACTGACAGACCTTAACAATGAAGCGTTTGCAGGAGAATGTGTGGTGCATTGTTGAGAAGTCCAGTATTCATCAGAAGGAATATATGTGTGTAATGATAAGTTTACAATATGATGCCATACAGTTATATGATATAAAAAATGTATCATCAAAATTTCAATGCAAGGAAAAATCATGAATTTACAATGAATTATTGAACTTAAGATGAATCACTTTAAATACATTGTACATACTTTTGAAATAATTCACATTTTAAAAAAATAGTTAAAAGAATAAAGAAAGCAGATTTCCAGGGAGGCAGTGAATATCTTATTTTCAAAGTGGGGCAGTAGGCCAAATAAATTTGGGAACCTCTTTTCCAGTATATTGTGATAAAAAGAAATGGTTTTAGTAAAATGTATGAATAATTTAGATATTAATCTGATATGCAAATATAGAAATAAATGAATATAAATAAAATACATTTTATTTTTATTAATTGTGAAGTTGTATCAGTAAGCACCCCAACATACACAGGGGGCCTCCTATCACAGGTTCTTTGATCCGCATTCATAAAAGGAAAGGAAACATGTGTCATGCCTTTAACCAAGCACATATATCACATGTTCAAGGGAGTCAGCATCCTGAAATTCAAAGAAAATACAAAGAAAGTAATAGTCAACAGTTATGGCTTCCTCTGCTGAATTCAACAGACCGTTGGCCCCCAACTGCCTGACCATAGTTACCACAGAGGGAAGCACAACATTTGAGTTCCCAAAGCTGCAGGTGGGCAGGTGGGGGATGGCCTTACTGGCTTCCCGGAGTCCTCATCTGGCCAAACAGTCTCACAAAAACTAAACCCCAAAGTAAAACCTCACCCTCAGAATATTTATACTTTTTTTAGAACCAGAGGGCATCCCAACCCTTGAGAGCCAATGCCTCATTAACAAAAGTTGTGGGGATTCCTACAAATCTTCTCTAATCAAACTCTTCTTAATGGGCAGGCCCAATAATGGATGGGGAAGACCTTTAATCACATTGATAATCCAAATAAATATACTGTCTCTAGTTGAAAAACTCTAGTTTCTATACTTTACTCCTAGTAAAGACTCTTGATTTAGGCAAGATTCAATCAGGCACTTGATTATACTAAAATAAAAATAACAAAAGACCCTAATTTTATTACCATGACAGAAGTTCATTTGTTTTAACATATACTAATGGTAATAGTTCATTCTATGCAGGAAGTGTAAACGTATCTTGCAGTGCTTAGAAGGGAGTATAATTAAGAAGAAGAGAAATGTAGAAAGAGGCAAGGATATGAGGGTTTTTAAGTTAAATAAAGGATTTTATATAGGATCATGGAGACTATTCAGGAGCCATGAAAGTTTTTTGCAACATTATTGAGTATTAGGAAGATTCCTTTGACAGCTCATGGAGGAGTGCCAGTGACATCAACCAGAAGGCTATTTCAATAGTGTAGGCATGAGATGATGAGGGTCTGTACTTGTGTAGTATCATTGTCAGAGAAAAGAACAGGGCATACACAAGAAATGCTACAAAGTCAGAATTCATAGAATTTGTCAATGGGATATGTGGAACAGTAAGAGATAGTGAGGATTTGGGGATATCTCCAAGACATTTAGCCTGGTTGACTGGGACAACTCTGGTGCTTTTAATCATGAGTGAGAAGTTTGGAAGAGAGGGTTTGTACAGAAAGATAATGAATTCACTTTCAGATATAATTGCATTTCAGATGTTTATGGGACTTCATTTCAAGATTTCCAATACGCAATCGTAATACAAGAACAGAGGTCAGGACAGGAAAGAGGTTAGGTTTGAACAAATAGATCAGAAAAAAGTATGTCAATGTGTTTAAGTAACTATATCGCAAAAGTGATAACCATAATTATCACTTTTGTGATAACCATAGCAGCAGTTTATTTCCTGGTTTAAATCACAAGTTGTAACAGACTGTCTTCATTGAAGACAGAACCAAGATATTTACTCAAACACAAAAAAGTCAGATCCATTATAGTACCCAAGAAGTGTATATACATTATCAGACCTTCCCACAAACCAGCTCCCTTAAGCAAAATCACTCCCTCTCTCACTCACAGCTAACTGCTTGCTTCCTCCCAGCTCTGTCTGCTCTATCTCATTCCTCAGCTCTGCTCCACCCTTCCTGCTCCATCCCTTCTTGTTCCACCCATTCAACAACATCCTCTCATTCATCTCTCATGTGACTTAACTCATATAACTCAGGTTGTCATATGATTCAAGAAGGTCACATAGACCTATTAATAGACAGGAAAGATCTTCCCATTCCATTAGCAATACAGTAACTAAAATAATGAAGACAGCAATACAAGTTTACACTGCTAGCAGATAGTAATTAGAAAAGCATATAAGTACTTGTTAAATGTGAAGGACATGGTACAGTACAGCAAATGTACAAGGCACACACCAGGAGATCTTAACACTAACCAATGAAAATTGGGTTCATACGTCAGCCTATATTGTCACTCAGAAAAATTCACAGAAGTCAGCAATCAATATCTTAAACACTGACTTCTTCAATCTATATTCTATAATGTTTAAAAAAATGTTTTTACACATATGCATTTTGACTTATAAAATTCATTATCATTATGTGTATAGATATTTAGAGGATTTCACTTAAAAAATTGCCTTCTTCAAGACCCATCTTATATACTACCTTCTCTATGAAAGTTGCCCCTCAGTAGAGTTCTTGAAGACAGGACTTTGTATCTCCAGCACCTGGCCTATTGCTATCTACATAATAGGCATTTAATAAATGTTTGTTAAATGGAACTAAATATACACACGTACACATATGTATTCCTATATGTGTATATATTATATATGTGTATATATATGTATATGTGTGTGTGTATAAATACACCTACACATGATTTTCCTAGCTTGTTTTCTAATATTTTCATATATGGAACAAAACTAAAATATAATGATATGAACTGGCATCTTAGAAACTTTTCTGCAATGCACAGTTAACAGATATGAAGCCCTTATAAAAGCATATTCCTATTTTTCTGCTATTTTGAGTCATTTGCCATTTTAAAAAAAATATTACTTTTATTATGACTCATTTCTCTATAGCTTCTTTTTTTGTGCAGTATGGTTAAATTTCCTGAGTATTCCTACTCCAACTAGCTCAGCAAAGGATAAATAAATCAACTGATTGACAATGAACTCCCAGAAGTCAATGTGGTGCCACATTAGAAAATTACTGTCATTTCTCAATACCAAAGGAATATATATGTATGTGTGTGTGTGTTTCTGTGTGTGTGTGTGTGTGTGTGTGTGTACATAGTGTGGTTTGAAACAGCTGTCAGTGGAATCTTAAAATTCATTTCGTAATTTGCATCACCACTAGGCATTATACTTATGAGTGATGTGATTGAAAGTCAGGCATAAGAACATTTCAATGCATAGAAAAGCCATCATCACAAATCTGAGTTATCCAAAGCAAACTTTGAAGAATTGGAGACATTGATGGTATTTCAAGCAACTCAAAATGAAATGTACATGTAAAATGGTTTATGCTTGTGTAATACATCATAACATAATGGACAAAAAGTTATAAGACTCATGTTGAGTCAATATTATAACCATTATTTTTGATCTAGGGTTTTGTAACCATCTACATAGTGGAAATCAATTAGATCAACCAAAGAAGACAATTGATTTTAAGAAGGATCTTTTGGAGGTGGGATCTGTGTGTATATGTATGTGTCTGGGGATGGGGGTTAGGCATAGCATTTAATTTAAAAAAAAATAGGAGTAAAATATCTCAGACCAATGAATTAAATCAAATACTTGGAAAGGATTAATTTACTATAATTATATGATATTATATACTATTGTTATATTGCTAGGATTGTATGCACAATTAGTTATTTATTCTAGAGAATCCTGGTAATTTTCCAGGCTGTAAACAAATAATTGCAAACTCACAAAGGAAAGGAAAGAGCTCAGGTTCATTCAAATGAAGCAAAGGTATGGAAGGTACCTAGATTTTGTCCCAAGGTGCAAAATTATCGAGTTCAAGTCAACTTGAACCATTGGTTTGATTCCTAGAAACAACTGAACTAAGTTTATATTATTGTTAATAAGAATAATTAGCTAAAATAAGAAGTTACGAGAATGTACTCTTGCCACATACCAGATAAACTTTCCCCTGCTTTCCTACCATGGCAGAGACAGAACCATCTCATACTGGAATCTGACTTCCCCTACCACTTCTAATTGAATCTTTCTTTAAAAAAGGAGTCAATTTTATGATATGATACATGCTGCTTAGCCTAAGGGTACATTTTGCAAAACTTGCTCTGAATCAAAAAAATTGAAAAAAAAGCTAGTATAGTTCAGGGCTATAGTGGTACCAGATTGTAGATAGTTTCAAGATTAAATGTTTTGATTGATTAAAAATATTTTCTTATCACTTTTTGGGAAGAATATTGCACAGAACCACAAAGTTAGACCTATGTTTATATAATAAGATCTAAAATAATTTTCAAAACATTCATTGTATTCTACCACGATTTTCATTTGGAAATAATTGTGCCTGCATTTGGCAAGGCTATAAGATTTCAATGGTTCTGTATTCTTGGTTGAAGTCACAAATATTTTCTTTATAATAGATACCAAATATTAGCAGGATAGAATTGTTCTCTATAAAAGCATATGGATCAAGATTATCTCCTCTCTTACTCAGGTCAAACAACAGCAGCAATGGCCAGCCCATATTTCTGCAGACAAATCTAACATTTAGCTCCAAAACTATTTAACTTTATTTAAGTACTTGTGGAAGGATTCTTTTAGCTTAATAGCCTGGCATTTTGTGTTGTAAAAGAGAATTAGTGACGTAAACTTGAAAAAAAATAAGCAGCCATTGCCTCACTATTTTTGGTTGGTCACATAAGAACATCAGTATGACACCTATGCAACATTTGATTTAAGCTTTACCCTGACAAAATAGCAAATTGAGTTGCCTGCAGAATTGCTACTCATCCCACAATTGACTGAATAAATCAATTTATTGATTAAGTTTTTCTAAGATTTTTAGGTCTGCCTCAAAATAAGACAATTTTATATTTGATAAAGCTAAAGTGGAATTACTCCCTCTGACAATGGTTCAAAACTAGCCAATGCTTCAGACCAGTGATGGGGCCTCATGTGTCCCTCTTGGTCCTCAAGTGTGGTCCTTTGATGGAATCCAAACTGTACCCAATAAATCCTCTGTGAAGTTTGAATTCAGTCAAAGACCACAGGTTCCCCACAGCTAGTTAAGACAATTGTCTGAAATCTTTCTTCTCCTCTTTGTCATTTAGTAAATAAGCATTTTTAAGCCCTTTTTATGTGCCAAGATCCATAGAAAGAGGCTCGTTTTCCTATATGCCATAGTGTTCTCTATAGTTCCTGGCACATAGTAGGTGTATCAGTTTCAAGTGCCAACAAATACTGGTTGCATGACTCTGGACAAGTCATTTCACTTCACATTAATCTAGGCTATTCTCTATGACTATAAGTTGTAGAGAAAGTATTGAGTTGTCTTCTTAGAAAGAGTTTGCTAAACTCAGAAATATACCCACAATGTTGTTGGAAGACAGTGCTCCTAGGTGAATAAACTCCATTTGTCAATGCCAGTCAGCACCTTATCTGAAACTTACAGTTTGTGAAAAGAAAGTCAAAGTCAATCCCAAAAACATTTTTGGGAAGTGGTATGTTCAGTTTCTTGGGGATATCTATCTACTTATCTGCCTATATGTCTCTGTCTAATCTATCTATCATTTATCTACTTGCTATTTCTTCATCCATCCATCCATATTTATTATCTCTATTAGCTGTATTATGTGTCTCTTTATCACCTACATTCATCCATTTATTAGAATTAAATAGAAGTGGAAATAGAAGCCAATTTGAGGTTATGTTTAATAGAGCTATATTAAGCAGTTGCTAAATTCAACCAGGATTCAGGAAACACACAATTTCAGGTGATCTTAAATGTTCTTTTTTTTAATAAATTTAACTCAATTCCACATACATTTTTTCAAATATGTTTTTGAATTTTTTAAAATTGATTAATTTATTTTTAGTTTCCACAAGGTTTTGAGTTCCAAATTTCCCCCCATCTTTCCCCTCCCTGCACCCCAAGACATCATGTATTATGATAACCCCTTCCACCGATCTGCCCTCCATTTTATCACACCCCTCCCTTCCTTTATTCCCATCTCCTCTATTTTCTTGTAAGGCATGAAAGATTTCTATACCTCATTACCTGTATTTTGCATTTCCCAGTTGCATGTAAAAACAATTTTTAACATTCCTTTTTAAAACTTTGAGTTCCAACTTCTCTCCATTCCTCCCTCCCCACCCATCCCCACTGAAAAGGCAAGCAATTCAATATAGATTATTTATGTGTAGTTATGCAAAATACTTTCATAAAAGTCATGTTGTGAAAGAATAACGACTTTTCCCTCAATCCTTTCCTGCCCCCCATTTATTCTATTCTCTTTTTTGACTTTGTCCCTCCTGAAAAGTCCCTTCTATCATCTCCACACACACCTCATTTATCTCCTTCTTCCCTACTTTCCTATAGTATGTGATAGATTTTCATACCAAATTGAGTGTGCATGCTATTGCTCCTTAAGCCAAATGTGATGAGAGTAAGCTTCACTTTTTCCCTCTCACTTCCTCCTTTATCCCCTCCATTGATAATGCTTTTTCTTGACTCTTCTATGTGAGATAATTAACCCCATTCCATTTCTCACTTTCTCCTCCTAATATATTCCTCTTTCACCCCTTAATTTTATTTTTTTAGATATCATCACTTTCTATTCAACTCACCCTGTACCCCCCGTCTGTATGTATGTAATCCTTCCAACTCCCCAAATACTGACAAAAGTCTCAAGAGTTACAAGTATTGTCTTCCCATGTAGGGATGTAAACAGCTCAACCTCAGTAAGTCCCTTATGATTTCTCTTTCCTGTTTACCTTTCCATGGTTCTCTTGATTCTTGTGTTTGAAAGTCAAAGTTTCTATTCAGCTCTGGTCTTTTCATCAAGAATACTTGAAAGTCCTCTATTTCATTAAATGACCATTTTCCCCCCTGAAATATTATACTCAGTTTTGCTGGAGATTCTTGGTTTTAATCTTAGCTCCTTTGAATTCTAGAATATTATATTCTAAGCTCTTCAGTCCCTTAATGTGGAAGCTGCTACATCTTGTGTTATCCTGATTGTATTTCCACAATACTTGTATTGTTTCTTTCTGGCTGCTTGGAATATTTTCGCCTTGAACTGTGAAATCTGGAATTTGACTATAGCATTCCTAGGAGTTTTTATTTTTGGATCTCTTTCAGTAGGTGATCAGTGGATTCTTTCAATATTTATTTTCTCCTCTGGTTCTAGAACATCAGGGCAGTTTTCCTTGAAAATTTCAAGAAATATGATGTCTAGGCTCTTTTTTTCTATCATTGCTTTCAAGTAGTCCCATAATTTTTAAATTGTCTCTCCTGGATCCATTTTCCATGTCAGTTGTTTTTCCAATGAGATACTTCACATTATTTTCTATTTTTTCATTCCTTTGGTTTTGTTTTATAATTTATTGATTTTTCATAAAGTCATTAGTTTCCATCTGCTCCGTTCTAATCATGAAGGAATCATTTTCTTCAGTGAGTTTTTGTATGTCCTTCTCCATTTTGCCAGTTCTGTTTTTTAGGGCATTCTTCCCCTCACTTTTTGGATCTCTTTTGCTATTTGGATTTGTCTATTTTTAAAGTATTATTTTTTCATCATTTTTAGCATCTCTTTTATCAAGCAATTGACACATTTTTCATTATTTTCTTGCACCGCTCTCATTTGTCTTCCCAATTTTTGCTCTACTTCTCTTATTTGATTTTTGAAATCCTTTTTGAGCTCTTCCATGGCCTGAGACCAATTCGAATTTTTCTAGGAGGCTTCTGATGCAGGAACTTTGACTTTCTTTTCTTCTGTTTGCATGCTTTTGTTTTCCTTGTTCCCAAAGTAAGATTCTTTAGTCTGATTCTTTTTATGGTTTTTGCTCATTTTCCCATCCATTTACTTGACTTTTCAGCTCTTTGTCAAGGTAGTTCTCTGCTTCCAGTGGGTGTGAGGGATGTACTGTCAGTCATTCAATCTGCCTCCCAACCCCAACAATTTGTGGGGCTAAAGCTCCAGACACAGTGGCTGCAGCAGCTCCTGCTGCTACTGTGGCTGCCACAGGTTTCTCCACTGCTTCGCCTCTCTGCTGGCTTGAGACTGGGACCAGATCTCTCCATTCTCCTGCACTGGTCCCACAGATTTTTCCCGCTGACCTTCCAATTTGTCCTCAGTGTTTTTGTGGTCTTGATGTCTGGAAACTGCCACAGGTGTGAGAGACTCAGTCTCCTCAAGGCCTGCTTAGGTCCTCTCTCAATTTATTCATCTGTTAAATTTAGAAAAGAACACATGTACTATTTACTTCACAAGTTATGTGTAAGGGTAAATATATTATTGAAGTGCTATGAACTATAAGATATTAAAACTTTGGAGGGGACAGGGTTTAAGTGGTTAATATATTGATGGTTACATCTCTTTAAAACAAAAGTTACAGCCAGATAAGAATATTGAAAGATTAGGATTTTTTTCATGCCCATGTTCCAGAGTTCCAAGAACAAATGTTTATTCATTGTGCAATGTGACTAAGGAGAGCCATATGGTTAGAGAAGAGACTTCATTTTGCCATTAGGGACTTGATTTCAGTGTCATGTGCACTAAATCACAAAATAACACTCCACTTCCTTTGTGAAAAGAAAATATATGGATTTTCTAGACTTTACAAACTTGAGAGAAGGAAAACTTAGGGAAAAAAGGTAGTCTTCAGTAAAATTAATTATAATTTATTAAATGAAATTATGATATTAATTATAAGGGAGAAAATGTTACCAGATAACTCAATAATGTAGTACTTTGTGGTTAACAGAGTACTTTCCACAAAATTATATTGGGAAGAAAATAACGTAATTATTTTTTTGCCATTCTCATCTTTCCTCATATGAGACAAGGTAGTTTAAGAAAGGTTAATTTTGTTACCTGTGATCATATTTGAATTACTCTAGATCCAGAACTCCACTCACTATGCCACACTGCCTCTTACAGATGAGTCTAGATTTCTAAATGTGATATATGCTCAATGGAAAATTGGACAGAAGAAGAGATCATTTGGGAGATTGGTTGGTGAAAATAATTTTAATGATGGAGTATAAGGATCCTGACTATTACTACAGTTTTCCCTTCCACATCACAAGATTTCCCTTCAAAGTTTCAATATATAAAGGATGGGCAAAAGAAATTAAATGAGAACTTTTTGGGAGTTTTGTGGAAGCCATAGACAGCACATGAAGGCCAGCAGATAACACAAAGAACAGTTTAGAAACTCAGAATGCAGAAAATACATGTATAATAGTAACCCAGATTTTAAAATAAGGTTCTGTAGACAATACATAAAAGGAAAAAAAATTCAGCTTCTTCTCTGGTATGAAGGAAGGACCAAAAAATTTATACAAATTTTCCAGATAATGGGGGCTCCTAATCCCCATGATGTGGAAGAGATAATTGTATGTATTTTTTCTATAGATCTCAATTTCTTAATTTTAAAATGAGAATAACAATCCTATATCACTTCACTGCATTATCACAAAGTTCTTTGTAAATTTCAAGACACTAGAAACATGAATTGTTGGTAGGAGGCTTTATTGGTTGGTCTCTTAGTTTGGAAGTTTCTCAAACTTACACAAGCTAGCCTTCTACTTCTTACTAGAAAGACATCTGAAGAAACTAAAGATATATTCCATAACTCATTTTGCTTCTTCATAGTCTGAAATTAACATGGTTAGATTGTGGAGTAGTAGGTCTACAGTTCTTGAGAAGCATATAAAGGGATTCAAGGACCTTTGAGTTCAGGATATATAGAGCTCTGTTAATTGGGGAATGGGATGTACCAACTGAGTCTGTTACTTTTGTTCCCTGGTGTCACATTGAAAGTGAGCTTATTTTTTTCTCATGATTAAATGAAATTGTGAGGATAGTTGCAAACAGTAAATGAGCACACTTTTAGTTCTTTTTTCTTAGTCTCAGCCTCTTCTGATCTATAGGATGCCTATTAATGCAGGTGGTGGTATAAAGATGACTGAATCGAAGAACCATACCACCCACAAAAGATCATGAAAATGAAAAAGAATTGCCATCGAGAGAGTGAGGTCATAGAGATACCAGTCTCTAAAGGGATTGATAACAAGTTTCTGAGAAACGTGTTTTATCAAGACATAAAAGAAAATGCGGAAGATACAGACCAACAACATCAAAATCGTCAAGGCCTGAGCAGAGGCCACCAAAGCCCTTAGGACCAAGACCTTCAAGAGCAATCTCCTTTGGCCCAAGATTTCTCAGGCCAGAGTCTGTAGTGGCCCCAAGATGACCACTAAATATCCAAGCCACAGGGTTAGCACAAAATACTCAGATCTCAGTATCACAAAGTTGACTATAAAGTTACCAGAGTCACTAACCCCAAGACTGCCAAGTCCACTGACCCCAAGGCTGAAAGCCCACTGATCCCAAAGTTGCCAAACCAACTTACCCCAAAGTCACTAAGTCTGATCCCAAGGCCATGAAGTCTGGCCACAGAGCTATTAAATCTGATACCAAACTCTCCAAGGTCACCAAATCTGATTCCAAGACCACCAAGACTCCCAAATCCAGTGATTCAAAAACTGCTAAACCTACTTAACCCAAGATTTCTAAGTCCATCATCCCTAAAGCTATCAAACCTAAATATGCTCAGACTAAGACTTTTAGGCACAGTTTTATAGCCCTTTCGGCATAGTTTAAAATTGTTTTTCAGAATGGTTTGTTCAGTTGACAAGTCCATAAAAAGTGCATTAGTGTCCCAATTTTCCCATATCTTCTTCAATGTTGATTATTTTCCTTCTCTGTTATATTAGACAATCTGATAAATGTGAGGTTTTAGAAATCTGTTATTTACTGAAATAAATTTTAAAAATTGTCCCTTAAATTAAGTGAGCTTTTGAGTCATTGGCAACTGCTTCTAAAATTAACTGATATTATGTCCTGAGACTAAGTGTTAAATTAGGATGAACCGAATATGCCCTAATACAATGGCCCCTCAACCCCCAACCACCCTCATTCTGCAAGTTGCAGATAACTCTAGGCAGGGATTGTAAGACCAATAATGTATTATGTAAATGAGGAAATTCTACATTAGTATTGATAACTTTGAGACAGATGTTGTTATGTTACTGAACTAATCACAACTTGGCATGGATAAGAGTATGTCTGCCACCACAAAAAATCTATGTAAGTAGGTCCCCAAACTTCTGCCCCTCATGACCTCTTTCACCTGTCAAAGGTCCATGCTCCCATCACCAATCTTCTGTTATGTAAGTAACTCTGTATCCCTCAGACTTCCCATTCTCTTTTAGAACCCCATCTTGTCACCCATTTGTCTACCTCTGTATTCCCTGTGGAATTTGTTTCTGTACTCTCTATGGTTCATTAAATTGCATTTGAATCATCAATCTCCCTTTATTGCCATAGTAGTTTTTCCCTGAGATTATCCACAGAACTGCCTGGTCCTAGATCCCTGTTTTCAGTTCCCATCTTTTAGTCCATGGATTATGTGGGGTCCATGTCTGAGACTATGTTCACATATGTACCTATCCTAGACAAGCCTGGGACCATGAATCCAGGGATGGAAAACAAGGAAGGACAAAAAATTTGATTCCCCATCTGCTAAGGAGGAACGCCCATCTTCCATTATTAGATCAGTATAAATCAATGAATAATTCAGACATAATGAAATTGACATATCTACAGGGCATCCATTTCAAGATATCCACTAGACAGTTGGATATGTGAAACTAGGAGCCAGGAGAGAGTTAGGATTACACAAATAAATTTAAGTATTATGTCCATAAAATGATAATTTAAATTATGGGAACTAATGAGATCACCAAGAGTGACAGTTCAGGGAAGATGAGAAAAAGCCCCAGGACAGATTGATCTTGGCGGGTCCTTGGTATCAAAGTTATCAATTACATATTATTTAAATTAATATATTAATTAAATTAATTGTATATATTAAATATATTAAAAATTAAATATCAATTATTAAAGTCATATATTTCTCTGGACTGCCTAAACCTAATTTCCTTTTGTTGCTGATTCGTTTCTTACATCAAAGGAAGCAGATGGTTCAGCTAAAAGAGAGTAGAAAAAAACAAGCTTCACAGTCTATGGGCACAAGTGGGTCCTCCCACTAAGCACTCAGCCTTCTATCCTCAGCTATTAAGAATAATGCTGCCTCCTCCTGTTTCTGCCAAAGCCACTATTATGTTAAAGAAATACAAAGCTTTAAATAAGAAAAAACATATAATATTTTTAAAGGAAGTGCTAGACATAATTATAGATACAATTCATTTTCTTCAAATAGCCCAAGTACTTGTACTGGCACTGAGTTTACAGAGTGCTTTTTTGTTTAAGTTTCTTCTCTATAAAAATGTAGCTGAGTATATAATGTAGTTTATATTCATGAATTTTTATATTATGATTTTTATATAAACAATTTAAATTATCATTGTACTTCCTGCCCTGACTCTAGATGCGGTGTTCTCTTTTTGCTAAATCATAGGAAATCAGAGTACTGAAATTTGAGCAAGAAAAGCTGACCTGTGTCCTATTCTAATTATTTCCCCATTCATGTGGCCCTTCTTAAGCTGAGGCTTTCAAAAAATACTAAGAATGGCATTTTCAGGGGAAAAGGAAGAAAAGTAAAGGCTCATGGAATGATAGTGATGATGCGATTGAAAAAGAAGAAAAAATGTAATTTCTATTATGCTTCTATTTTGCATCTATATTCCCTAGTTACAAAATAATCTACTGGGCATGGTGCTATACACATTCAATCCAGCTATCAGAGAGGATGAGGTTGGTGGATATCTTGATCTCTGGAATGGGTGTGTGGAAGTGAAGAGGGGGCAACAGATCACCTAAAGGAGAAGTCAGACTAATCCTGTTTGGAAAACAAGTAAGTTAAAGCTCCTAGACTGATCAGCTTGAGTGATATGTGGACAGAGAGAGAGAGAGAGAGAGAGAGAGAGAGAGAGAGAGAGAGAGAGAGAGAGAGAGAGAGAGAGAGAGAAACAGACAGAAAGACTGAAACAAAGAGATGGAGAAAGACAGTTATATAGATTTTTTTTCTTATCTTTTAGTCATTTAGTCATGTCTGGCCCTTCAAGACTCCTTTAGCAGGCCAGACTGTTCTATCCTCCACCATCAACCCAAGCCTATCCAGTATTGTGTTCATAACTTGCATAACACTATTCATTTCATCCTTTACTGTCCCCTACTCTTTTTGCCTTCAATATTTCCCAGTATCTGGCTCTTTTACAATGAGTCCTGTCTTCTCATTATGTGTTCAAAGTATTTAAGCTTCATCTTCAGTATTTGTCCTTCCAATGAGGAGTCTAAATCAATTTCTTTAAATGTTGACTGATGTGGTCTCCTTTCTGTCCTAGGGACTCTCAGAAACCTTCTCCAGCACCACAATTTGAAAGCTTAGAATCCATGGCATTCAGCTTTTCTTATAGGTCAGTTCTCACAGCCATATGTTTACTACTGGGAAGAAAAAGACAACCAGAACAATATAGCTTTGACTATAGGGATTCTTGTTGGCAAAGTGATGTCTCTGCTTTTGGCATTCTGTCCAGATTTGCCATAGCTTTCCTTTCAAGGAGCAGTCATTATCCGCAGTGACTGGGAAATAATTATCTACAAAGTCTGGATCCTATTCCTCTATAATGAAAAGATCTGGGAAAAATCTAGTGCTCACCCTCCAGTCCTCCAATCAAAGGGGAGAGCAGGTTGATGAAGTTGGAAAGATACTGAGTACAATCTCGGGGTTGGGCTTAAAATGTAGGAATTATCTTCAAATGTTCCCTCTCCTTCACCTATCTCATCTAATCAGTTGCTGGTAACCTGGTACCTTCATACTTTTTTCTCTCACACCTTATTCTTATACAAATATCCTTTGATCCAGTGACAATAGCCTCTTTACTATCCTTACATATGATATTCCTGACTATGCATACTCACTAGACTGCCCCTTGTAACAAATATTCTTCTTCTTCTTCTCTCTGCTTTTTATATTTCCTTCATGTCTTCTTCCTTCCTGTCTCTGCTAAAACCCAACCTTCTGCAAGAAAGCTTTTCTGATCCCAATATCTTCCCTCTGAGATTATATTCAATTTAGCCTACAAAATAATTTGTTTGTTGATGGTCAGTTATGTAGTCTCCCTCACTACGCTGTGAATTCTTTGAGAGAAGTTGTTTTTTTTTTCTTTATGTCCTCACATCTTAGCAAATATTTCATAAATGTTGTTCTTCAGTTTTTTTTTTTTTTTCAGTCATGCTCTACTCTTTCTGATCTTGTTAGGGATTATCTTGACAATGCTACTGGAGTGGCTTCCCATTTCCTTCTCCACCTCATTTTATAAATGAAGAAAATGAGGCAAACATGATTAAGTGGCTTACCCAGAGTGACACAGCTATTAAATGGTTGAGACCAGATTTGAACTCAGCAAGATGAGTCTTCTTAACTCCAAACACAGCACTCTTATCTACTGCACCACTTACCACCCCAGTAGCTGAAAAATAGCAAGCACTTAATAAAAAGCAATTTGACTTAATTGATTCAATCAACCTTTATATGTTGGGATGACATATTGATTAAGCTCAAGCCCACTTCTCCTTATTCATTCTGTAGCCTGTCTTCCATTCAACTAATTCAAATAAGTGGAATTAGGTCTAAGTACAATAGAGAAAGGGCATGTTTACACTGAAAATACACAACCAAATGGAATTATTTGAATAACTACTGGCAAAAGGAGCAGTATTTGACCTCATAGCCATAGCTGAATCTTATTGAGATCAGATACATCACTGAACTATGGCTCTGGATGGGCATATCTTATGCAAAATATAGGATATGAAAAGGGGGATTGGAGTATTACTTTATCCTAAAATTGTGAGAAAAGCTTGAAACAAGTTGGGTGGAGTATAATGGAGATAATTTCATAATCAGTGATGGGAGACACATTATTTTATCATTGGAGCACATCCAGACCAACTGGACAGGAAGATGAAATAGAAGAGGAATTTGGGAAACACATCACAAGACTGGAACAGAGACATTCTATTCTAGTGATGTGAGGCTTCAATTATTTTGCCATCTGTTGGGGCTCTTTGCCCAAAAAATGAGCCTTAATGATAATTTCATCCTTGAAAATATGGAGGAACCAATAATGAGAAATTTTATTTTGGATCACTAAGAAGGAGGAACTAGTTGCTTAGGTCAAAATTATAATAACCCCAGTAACAACCTATTTTACTAAAAGAAAAGAAATCCAGGCAAAGTTAATCAAATATACTAGAATCTGTGCAAACAGTTTTTGAAGGTTCTAGAAGAAAATAGGTAATATCTGATGAACTAAAATTCTTCTTGGTATTCTACCCCAAAAGGTATTAGAGATCCTTAGCAATAAATTTGTGAAGACACAAACAGAAACAGAAAAAGAAAACTATAATTTGACATGAGAGATCAAGGTAGAGGCACAGGTAACTCACTAAATAATTTAGTTTGTTTTTTTTTTTTTTAATGCGCAGAATATGGAAGCAAGCAAGTCTAGTTAAATAGAGGATGAATAGGCTGTAGGATCTGTAAAAATAATGGCAAGATAATTCTATTAGAAAATGAGTTCTTTGAAAGTAGGGAATGTATACATACACACATACATATACATATACATATACACATACATACACATATACACATATACATATACACATACATATTAATATACATATACACACATATATATATATATATATAAAATATATATATATATAACTTATGGAACATAAAAAGTATTTCCATAACATTACAATTAAAAGAAATGATTGTACATGAAACTGAAAGTTTTCCATGCACAGCTTTCTATTCCTTTCAAATATTCAACACAATTATCAGGTAATTTTTGCCTTCCTCCACCCTAGAGACAGCTACCATTAGACACAAATGTATATATAAAATACGTGTGCATGTGTGTCTATGTAAAATTATTCTAAACATACTTCTATTTTATCAGTTCTTTCTCTGGATGCATATTTATGTTCCTAGTACTGAATACAGTTCTTGGCACATAGTAAATGCTTAATTAAAAAAAATCATTCATACACAGTATAAAGTAAATAATAATAATAATAATAATAGCAAGAATGGTAAAACTCAGAATGGCCTGAGGCTGGTGAGAGTAAGAATAAAATAGGATATTGTTGTTCATTGATTTATTATTTATCATTTATTTGTTTTTAAACCTATATTGGGAGAAAATTATTAATTTTTTATTCAGTGTGGATGAAATTATGAAGCAGAGGTATTCAGTTTTTATTTCATTTCTGTTTTCTCTGCCAAAAAGAATGACCTTTGTCCTGGATATGACAGAAATGAAAAAGACTTAGAGAGAAAAAAATCAATATTCAAAATAAGAGGATAGAGTAACACTTATAGCTGTATTTGATGAATTCAAATTACCTAATTCAGATGAACTACATCCTTCTTTACTGAATGTAATTGTCTGATATGATTAGTGATCAATGTCAGTGATATTTGAAAGATCACAGAAAACTGGGCATATATTGGGGTTTAACAAAACTTTTTGATTGCTTTTAAAGAAAGAGAACAGTCTGCAAATTATAGTCTACTGAATTGGACTTGAATCTCTAGAAAAACCGTATAGACCACTACGTCAAGTAGTCATCATGATAGAGGAGCAGAATTTGCCCCAGAATTCTCTCATTCTTTAAACTTCCCAAAACAGAGTTATAGTCAAGAGGGAAGTTAATTGCAACTGTCTCCATAGACAAAGAAGCAGAACAAGGCAACAACTTGATTTTTTTAAAAGAAGAGAAGGCTAACCTTTACCCCACCAGCTTTCTACATACTTGCTAGGTCATACAACTGGACTGCCTAAAGAATTGTATCCTGGGATCCATGAAGCAATCTATTCACCTTTTCCTTCAGTTTCTGTCAGCAAGCAAGGCCTGTACTCTCACTGAATCATTCTATGGCACAGGCATAAAAAAATCAACTCTGCCCACTCTGCTTCTGTTTCAGAGGAAGAGAGGTAGGAAAAGACAAAACTTTCCAAACAAAACAAGATGTGATCAGATTTTCCAATTTGAAAAACCTTTTAAGCAAAATGCACAAAATTATAAACACAAGTAAATGCAGCTACAAAGAAAAATGTGGCAGCTAATTAGCACAGTAGGTACAATGCCAGGCCTGGAGCCTGGGTGACTGATCTTCCTCAATTCAAATCTTGCTCCAAACACTTTCTATCTATGTGACTCTGAGCAAGTTACCTTGCCCTCTTTGCCTCATTTTCCTCATCTGTAAAATGATCCAGAGAAGGAAATGACAAATTACTCCAGTACTTTTTCCAAGTAAAACCTAAATAGGGTCAAGAAGAGTCAGACACGACTAACATAACTAAACTACCACCCACCACAAGAAAAATGTACATACCGAAATATATTGGCCAGTTCCCAGAGAATATCAAAAGAAAATAAAAACTAAAAAGAGAAAGAAATTCGCAGGATTAAAACACAAAGACACCATTAAATGACTACAGAAGAGTCTTCAAAAAATTTCTTTCAAAAATACCAAGAAGACACAGTTCCCCGGACCTTTCAGTTTGTCTAATTAGCATGTTCTGACCCATTATCACCCCCTATGGAGTATTTGGCCACCAAGGTGTTAACCCTGGCAATTTCAAAGTTCAGGCAATGATGAAAGAGTTGGTCTTTGAGCAGGCCTAGAAAAATGATTCTTGGGGGAGGAGCCAAGATGGCAGAGTAGAAAGACTCACATATGCTAGCTCCTAATCCACAGCCCATAAATTTCCTGTAAAAAGAACTCCCCACAAATTTTGGAGCAGTGGAAGCCACGCAGCGACACAGTGAAGGAGATTTCTGTTTCAGAGAGCCCTGAAAAACCGACCCCAAAAGTCCGTTGTGCACTGTACAGCAGAGGCCAGCACTGCCCTGGCCGCGTGGCCCTGAGAGAAGCAGATCCAAGCAGGCTTCAGGGACGGAACCTCTGGTGGCCAAAAAGGTCCCTCCACCCACAGATGCTACAGGTCAGTGAGAGAGACTTCTGGGCTGGCTGAGGGGGGAGCAGGGTGTCTCCATAACTCAGGTTCTCTTGGGAGGCAGCAGCAGAGGCAGCAGCAGAGGCAGCAGCGGCCAGGAGCACACAGGACCTCAGGTCCACTACTGAAGGTCTCTGTGTAAACCCCCGGAGGGAATTGAGCCTGGGAGGTGGTCCTGCCCCCACCTGAGCAGCAGAACCTAAGCTCACAATGAATAGCAGCCATGGCCACCGCTGAAAGCCCTGAGGCTGGGGAGCAGCATTTGAATCTCAGACCCCAAGCACTAGCTGGGCAGATCTAGGCAGGGGTGGAGAGGAATCTCAGAAGTCAAGTAACTTGCTGGGAAAATACTCACAAAAGGGGGAAAAAAAATAAGACCATAAAAGGTTACTTTCTTGGTGAACAGATGTTTCCACCTTTCCTTTCTGATGAGGAAGTACAATTCTTACCATCAGGGAAAGACATAGAAGCCAAAACTTCTGTATCCCAAACATCTGAAATAGATATCCAATGGACTCAGGCAATGGAAGAGCTCAAAAAGGATTTTGAAAATCAAGTGAGACAGGTGGAGGAAAAACTGGGAAGAGAAATGAGAGAGATGCAAGAAAAGCATGAAAAATGGGTCAATACCTTGGTAAAGGAGACACAAAAACATGCTGAAGAAAATAACACTTTGAAAAATAGGCTAACAATTGGCAAAAGAGGTTCAAAAAGCCAATGAGGAGAAGAATGCTTTCAAAAGCAGAATTAGCCAAATGGAAAAAGAGGTTCAAAAGCTCACTGAAGAAAATAGTTCTCTCAAAATTAGAATGGAACAGATGGAGGCTAATGACTTTTTGAGAAACTAAGAAATCAGAAAACAAAACCAAAAGAATGAAAAAAATGGAAGATAATGTGAAATATCTTACTGGAAAAACAACTGACTTGGAAAATAGATCCAGGAGAGACAATTTAAAAATTATGGGACTACCTGAAAGCAAGGATCAAAAAAAGAGCCTAGACATCATCTTTTATGAAATTATCAAGGAAAACTGCCCTGAGATTCTAGAACCAGAGGCCAAAATAAGTATTGAAGGAATCCACTGATCACCACCTGAAAGAGATCAAAAAAGAGAAACTCCTAGGAACATTGTGGCCATCAAGGAGAAAATATTGCAAGCAGCTAGAAAGAAACAATTCCAGTATTGTGGAAATACAATCAGGATAACACAAGATCTAGCAGTTTCTACATTAAGGGATGGAAGGGCGTGGAATAGGATATTCCAGAAGTCAAAGGAACTAGGACTCAAACCAAGAATCACCTACCCAGCAAAACTGAGTATAATACTTCAGGGGAAAATATGGTCTTTCAAAGAAATAGAGGACTTTCAAGCATTCTTGATGAAAAGATCAGGGCTGAAAAGAAAATTTGACCTTCAAACACAAGAATGAGAAGAAGCATGAAAAAGCAAACAGCAAAGAGAAGTCATAAGGGACTTACCAAAGGTGAACTGTTTATATACTTACTTGGAAAGACAATATTTGTAACTCTTAAAACTTTTCAGTATCTGGGTAGTTGGTGGGACTACACACACACATACACACACACATATGCATGCACACACAGAGACAGAGAGCACAGAGTGAATTGAATAGGATGGGATCATATCTTAAAAGAAATTAAGGTAAACGGTGAGAGAGAAATTTAGTGGGAGGAGAGAGGGTGAAATGGAATGGGGTAAATTATCTCTCATTCAAGAGGCAAGCAGGAGACTTTTTAGTGGAGGGAAAAAGAGGAGAGCTGAGAAAAAAACATGAAGTTTGCTCTCATCACATTCGACTAAAGGAAGGAATAAAATGCACACTCATTTTGGTATGAAAACCTATCTTACAATACAGGAAAGTGGGGGAGAAGGAGGTAAGCAGGGTGGGGGGGATGATGGAAGGGAGGGCAATGGGAGGAGGGAGCAATTTGAAGTCAACACTCGGGGAGGGACAGGATCAAAAGAGAACAGAAACATTGTGGGGCAGGATAGGATGAAGGGAAATATAGTTAGTCTTACACAACACGACTATTATCGAAGTCATTTGCAAAACTACACAGATAGGGCCTATATTGAATTGCCTGCCTTCCCAAAGGGAATGGGTGGGGAGGGAGGGATGGGGAGAATTTGAAACTCAAAGTTTTAGGAACAACTGTCGAGTATTGTTGTTGCTACTAGGAAATAAGAAATACAGTTAAAGGGGAATAGAAAATCATCTGGCCCTACAGGACAAAAGAGAAGATGGGGAAAAAGGAAGAGAGGGATGATAGAAGAGAGGGCAGATTGGTGATAGGGGAAATTAGAATACTTGCTGTATTGGAGTGGGAGGAAGGGACAAATAGGGAGAAAATTTGGAACCCAAAATTTTGTGAAAATGAATGTAAAAAGTTAAATAAATAAATTTACATTAAAAAAAAAAATACCAAGAAGATAAGAATGAAAGTCGAACTTAAATAGACATGATTGTGAAGGAAACCCAAATCATCTAAATTCCTCAATTCATCTCTTGGATGAAACAGTGTTTTGGAGTTTGGGTTTAGATTCCTTGTATTGTTGTTTTCCTTGTGCATGGTGGGTTTTTTTTTGCCTCTTTCAGTGAGAGTACCTACAGAATGAGAGAAGGCATAGATGGGAAAAGGGAGAGAGAGAGAATGAGTCAAGTCAATACTAAAACAAATCAAAAAGGAACATAACTCCTGTAGTCTCTGAGAAAGAAATGGGGTTACAAGACAATGAAGAGAGGGCCAAGGTTCAAATTTGCTTTCAGACAGTTACTCGCTGTATGTCTCTTTTCAGATCAGTTAGCCTCCATTTATCTCATCTAAAATGAAGAGGAGGATAATGATACATGTCCACCAGAATTCTTGTGAGGATCAAAGGAGCTAATAATTGTAAAGCACTTGGCACATAGTAATATACACATCTTATTTATTATTATTATTATTTCCTATTTCTGCCTTGTGGGGCCAAGAAAATCATTTCAAATTCTGCTTTTCTAGGACAGCACTTTAAATATTTGAAGTCAGCAAAAAGGACCTTCTCCTCATGTCTTTTTCTATTCTGTAGGTTACATAATCAGCTTGTCAGTATACTCCCTGGATTGTATTGGCCAGGATTGAACATATTTCAGATGTGACTTGACTAGGGCAGGGTGCAGTGCAAATGTCAATTCCCTCAAAATGGACCCTGTAACAATTAATTCAGCCCATGGTCACATTAGTTTTTCAATTGTCACTTCATATTGTTGAGTAATATTGGATTTGTTTTGTGGTAGAATGTAGAGTTTGTTTGGTTGTTTGTTTGCTTGGTTTTTTGTTTTTTTTTTTTGGTTTTGTCATGAATTACTGTTAAAAGATTTGAATTGAGGTAGATGAGTCTTCCTGACTCTGGGCCTGCCATTCTACCCACTTTGCTAATTAACTGCCCCCATTTTTCTTTGTATTTATTTATCATTCTTTGTATTTATTTATCTTTGCAATTTTGTTGATGATTTTAAAGTACTTGCTCTTTAAAGTGCTTGGAAAATCTGCTCATATCTTGATGTGTTTGGAAACCTTTGGCTCTCTCGTACCTCCCCTCATCTAAAAGAGGAGTGAAGTGGACAGAGTGTGCACATGCTGCAGCAATGATTTTTGAGTATTTAGATATCATGGAAGACTGGAGCCATTTTGGGGACCTTTTCTGGTTTGCTTTACTCTTTGGTCTCCAGCTGTCACCTGATTCTCACTTATTTTTCCAAGAAGCTATATATAACATGTACAGTGACAACACCCTGATAAAACATTTCAGTACATGGGCTAAACCAAGTTGAGGGTAATTAACAGACCTAAGTCCATCAATGAGTTACAGGATTTCTACCCAAGGCATATAAAGACCTCCAGCAGAATGGTCAGATGTGAACAATTTGTCCTAATGGGCCATAAAGGTGACAAAAACAGGTGCTATGGGGCGCTTAAAGCTTGCTTAGACATCCAAAATGCCAGGGTCATCCACCACATCCTGAACCATCATGATTCATCTTGACTTTTGATTTGTTACTGAACTCTGATGATTCTGGAAGGGACAGTAATGTTCGTAACTTTGTGAAACTACCTTATTTAAATCCAACTTATGTGTGAGTCAAAAATTATCACCTTTATAATTTTAACACTTTTATCTACTTCAAAATCCTGCAGCAATGGACAAGTGACAAAGTAACAGGTATGAACACAATGGGAACTATGGTCACAATCATACCCACAACTGGTCGAGGCCATAGGGTAATCTTTTCACTGAACTGAAGCAGCAGCAGAATTCACCCTATGGGTGCAGCCTCTTTCAATGAATGTACTACTCATGTGGTATGAGAGAAAGGCTAGAAAAGGTGTCCTAAAAATTGTCTGCTTTACTAAACTAACTGGATTGTTTGCCATGTCAGGCAGGAATACTATCCTGTCATCAAAAAACAAAAAATAAATGTACAAAAACTTTTGCAAAGATGATTCCACTCATCTTTGGCATGTAAAATGTGTACATGCTTATGGATAACATGAAATCTAATAGATCTGAAGTATAAACATCTTTTGTTCCAAGAGAAGTCAGAAAATATAGCATCAAAATAGCAGCTGTGTGTGAGATAATACATGCAAATGAAGACCAGCTTACTTAAGTCAGAGCTGGATATATGTGTTTGCTCTGTAATGGTCACAGTTATGGGGGGTGCTGAAATGTTTGTATAGGTTTTGTAATCACAATTAATTTAGTCAGCAAATTTATATGCCTTCAGAAAGGAGTAAATACCGGGTTCATCATAATGCGATTGCTGCTTGCAGAAAAATGTCACACCACCATCACACATATACTACCACCATGACCAACTCTGATGAGATCAAAGGAAAATAAATATGAAAACCTGGGGACCCTCATCAATGTGCTAAGATAGAATCAAACTTGTAATTCTGAGTGACTTTAATACTAGAGTAGGCATAGACTATAAGACATTGGAGGAAGTCCTTGAGAAGAAGGGAGTCACAAAGAGCAAAAGCAATAGCCACTTAATATTAAAGACTTGTTTCATGACTTTCACATCACCAATACTGTCTTCAGTCTACCTAACCACAATAAAGCATCATAATTATATTCAAGAAGAAAAGACTGACATTTCATTACTGTCATTATAAAGAGAAGAGACAAACAAGATGTGAGAATAGCAAAGGCAATATGTGACACAGAGTGCTGGACAGATCATAGACTTATCTCCTACAAGCTAAATATTCTCATTCAACAAAAGTGGTCATCTCAAAGCAAGGCTCCTATAAGAAGACTTAGTGTCCATTGATTAGAATAATTCTCCAAGAATGAACAGTTTGTTGCTAACTTGAAGAGAAAGCTGAGTCAACCCAGGGCAGGAAACTGTAGAACAGAAAAGCAATGGGCAGCTTTCAGACATTTGGTATACAGCACTGCATTCCCTCATTGGGGCCAAAAAACTCACAAACATCAAAATTGGTTTGCTGAAAATAATGGGGAAATTAAGAATTTGATAAATGAAAAAAGAGAACCCTATAGGGTATAACAACAGGGTAGTTTGTCTGTCTCTAAGAAGGTAATGTTTACCACCATCAAAAAGAAAGTGCAAGTGAAGTTAAGAGAGATGCAGAAATATTGGCTCAATAAAAAGGCAGATGAAATTCAGTTTTTCAGTTATAGTAACATTCCAAAATGTTTTTATGATGTCTTGAAGGCTATTCATGAGCCAGGAGCTATGGTGCTTCTCAACTACTCAGTGTTGGTGGGAAACAGTCATATTGATTAGTGATAAAGGCATGACCCTGGAGAAATAGGCTGAATACTTCCAGTGTTCTCAATAGACCATCAACAATCAATGCTGAAGTCACTGACTTTATACTTCAGATTGAAGTCAATCCTTTTCTAGTTGAACCTCCAACTGAAGAAGAGGTTTCTGAATGCCATTAGCCTCCTTTTGTGTGGCAAAATGTTATCATTTTGCTCCACTTTGATCTCAAAGAACAACAATCACCAATGTTGTCTAAGGCTCATTTGACTTGACAATCCAAATGTGTGAGTCTAGGTCAATAACCTTGTCATTATGATTATAAATGATTTTAAGATTTTGGACAGTTCTTCCATATATTCTTGTCACCTCTTTTTAATCACTTTTACTTTTGTCAGGCCCCTAGTTTTTTTTCATACCCCCTTATTGCATGAAAGCTTGCCTTGGTACCTTTTTTTTTTCTCAGAGATCTCTTATCTTTTCCATTGTATTGTTTTCTTTTATTTCTTTCCATTGCTCATTTAGGAAAACCTCATTTCTCCTTGCTACTCTCTGGAATTTTGCATTAACTTAGATATATCTTTCCCATTCTCCTTTATCTTTCAATTTTATTGTTTCCTTTGCTATTTGTAAAGTTTCACATTTTGCTTTCTTGATCTTCTTTGACTTTGAGAATTTTTTGTTGCTTCTCCTGTACAATATTGTACAATTCTGTGCATAGTGCTTCAAGCACTTTATCTACCAGATTTAATCCCTTAAATCTTTTCAATATGTCTACCGTATACTGATAAGGGATGTTATTTAGATCATACCTATACAGCCAAGTGGTTTTTCCCTCTTTGCTTCAATTTAAGTCTAAATTTTGCTATAAGAACATGATGAAGCTATGTTTTCCTTTGAAGCTCTGCTTAAAGTTATTTTAGAGTTATTTTTCTTCTTCAGGATTTATACACATCATGATGACTCTATCTTTTTCTTCTTCGTTTACTCCTTTTTCCAACCTTATTTGATTCATTGACACTTAGTTTATATTGTGGTTTGCCTCTACAATATTTCTGGTGAACTATTTCTTGGAGAAAGTAATGGCGAACCACCCCAGTATCTTTGCCAAGAAAACCCCAAGGATAGCGCTGATGTCTGTGGTCCATGGGGCTACAAAGAGTTGGACACAACTGAATGAAGGATCAACAACTGCTGATGATTGTTTTGGTCTTGTACAGCTTGTCTTTTCTGATTTTATTCTTTTTGGATGTGAGCAATAACATTGTAGTTCAGTTCTGATCCAAGAGTCTGCTGTGATAACCTCTCTCTTGGGTTTGTGATTGCACTGTAGCTACTGTGCCTGGGAGCTGGTTTCCCTCTTCCTGAGTCACTGGAACAGCTGAGGCTGTCCTCTTTTCCTAGGAGGTAAAATTCAGAGTGACAGATTCTTTACTATTTATCCTGGTGAAACTTTTTCTGGCTTCAAAGGAAAATCATTGTGACCCTGTGATGCTCCTGTAATCTGACTCCATGATTTCAGTACACTTCTGTTTCACAGTTTCTGCCCTTGTCACCTGACTGTAGGTCAAATTTGTAACTTTGTGCTGGAAAGAAGATCCACAGTGAATTCTCCTCAGATTTATGACCATTCTGCCATCTGGCAATGTTCATTGAGTTATTGGTAGAGTTAAGTTTCACTTCTTTCTAACTTACCATCTTGTCTGGTCTGACTGCTACCCATTGGAGAATAGCTAAACAAAGTATATAATATAAATGTAGCAGAATATTATTGTGACATAAATTTAGGTGCTTAAATGAAAAAGACCTTTATGAACTGACTCAGAATGAAGTGAGTAAAAGTAAAGAACAATTTGCATAATGACTACATTATTAAAAATAACTTTGAATGGTTTTACAACTCTAATCAATGCAATTTTAGAATAAGTTGAGAGGACTGATGATGAAACATCTTATCCACCACCTCCTAGAGAAATGATAGACTTAAAATTTGCATACATGTGTGTGTGTGAGAGAGAGAGAGAGCGTGTGTGTGTGTGTATGTATGTGTATGTGTGTGTGTTAAGGATTTTCTTTTAAATTGTTCAGTTTGGAGGGGCAATTGTAAGCAGAGATAATACATGTTGAAAATAAACATAAATATTTATGACTATTGTTCATTTGAGATACATGGGTTTTTCAGTGGAACTCTAAAAGTTGGTGCAATCAATATAAATAGAGTGACTAATTCAATGTTTTGGTATGATTCCCTCTTAGATCTGGGAGACACAATTGGTCTTATCTAGGTTCAATGGAAATGAATTTAAGACTAGGAAGAGCCAAAGCATCTTAGTCACTGAAAAAACTCAGGTTTTATGTCAGTACTTGACATTATTTGTTTTGACAGAATGTTTTAAACAGAAGTCAGTTTTGCTCTAAGATGTGAACTACTCCAATACTCTTACTATGCTTGGATCAATTTTATGTATTTTCAGTACATGAATAATCCATAAGTACTGAACTGAGTAAAAAAACTCTGTGATAATCAATAAAGGCAATAATAATGTCATTATATTTTCCTGAAACCTGTTCAGTAATTACCAAATTGTAGCATTGATCTTCAATTCCCTAGAATTAAATTAAACAATCCCTTTTTGGTAAACTTTATTTTTTGTTCTTCAGTCAATATATTGTCTTCTTATGAGTATTTGCAGATCTTAAAGGTTAATCAATAAAAAAAATGTAAACATCATGCTTGGAAGTTGCTTTTAAGTAAATTTAAGCTAAGACTATGAAAATTAGTATGTGAAAGTAATGTTATATTCAGTCCAACACTATAAAAAATTGCTTCTCTATATTTAGGTATTCCCTTGGTTCTCTCCTCCCCCCCCTTTCCCTTTCCTTCTTTTTTCTTGTTCCTTTTTCCTGTAAAAATGTTTCATTAAATCTCTTTTTTAAAAATGTATTTGTTTCTGTTCCCTAGCTTTGAGAAATTAATGAAAATGTGAGTTCTATACTTTTTATCTGAATAGAAAACAGACCCAAACAGAGCCATATAACTGGGGGTAACCAACGAGGGCACCATTTTGACTTGAGGAAAGAAGGCAGAGATATCTGAATACCTTTTGCCAGCATAAAAGAAGCATTGTAAAGAACTAACTATTCTCATTAGAAACTTTAAAAAATAGTAGGAATAAATTTAAGTAGCAGTTCATCCAAAGTGAACATGAGGTCCTCGGTCAACTTATCAAGGGAGTTTATGGAATTCCAGTGACAGAAACTATTCTAAAGATAGATTGCATACAAATGTATTGGGAATGACTCACCTGTAATGAAAACATTTAGAGAAAATTAAAAGTGTGGGAGTACTTGTTCACAAGGGACGCATCTGAATGATTCTGTTCTTCATGATTATAATTTGGGCAATACATCAGGGTGCCTTTTATGATTCCTTTTTTATTTCATTGTTATATACCTGCTTAACCCATTTCAATATGTCGGGTGCTCTAATGTAAAAACAATATACTTCTCTGTTTTGAAGAAAGCCATTTTCACATGCTTCAAAACTTGGAAATTAGCTTAGGAGAAACAGGTTTAAAGCTTCTGTACTGATCAAGGAGGTAATCAATGGGCATTGTTGCTCAATAGTCAACTTTAGCAACTTTAATTAGAATATTCTCTCTGTGTCAGTCTCTGTCTCTGTTCCTCTCTCTGTCACTCTCCTTTCCACTAACCTCTATATGCTATGGTCTATGTATTAATCATTAATGTAAACATAGCCACCATCTCCTCCCATCTCTAGGAAGATTTTTTTTAATAAAACCTACCACCTGTAAAATCCCCAGTGTCTATTTCTGCCTTTACAATGTATTTTTCTTCTTTGCAGTGGTGACCTTGAATAGAGATAATTTACCTCCAAAATATCATTTCTATCAATTACTTCTGAGTTACTCTTAAAAATTGAAATGTGAAACAGTAATGTAAGCGTACTTACTTGTATTAAGGATAGATTTGTTAGCAAGGGGCTAAGTATAAAAGCAAACTAACAAACCAAAAAAACCTTGTTAAAATTCCTTTCTCTTGAAGTTTCCTCAATCCCTTCTGAGAACATTTTGAATAAAAGAGGACTTCTGAAAATAAACACATACATATATATGCTGGTCAGTTTTTAAGACCTGATGGGTTATATTTATCTCAGGGTCCTATAGCATGTTTGAGAATTTATAGGAGGGGTATTGCTGTCTCTATTTTTCCTCTGTCATAGAGTTGATGCCACAGTGGCTAACACCTAACTTCTATTTAACCACATGGCACCAAGTAGGTTTATTTAATGAATATTTACTTTAAAGATATAGCAAGAATATATATATATATATATATATATATATATATATATATATGTATAAATATTTCTCCCAACATCTTGAGGGGACATAATTTGCCTTATGATAAATTGTTGCTGTTGCAACAGCTGCAGTAGCTATGACTGCTTCCAGAACTCCCAACCCTCAGAGGGAAAGGAGATGGAACAACTGCAGAAGGAGATTATAGGAATCTCTTTGCTGTCCTTGAGACAGATTCTATTACTTTGTCTTTTCTTGCGGTTACTCTCACACGAGAGCACAGGCTGAGAGAGGAGTAAGCACCTCTCCTTTGTATACCACCCTGAAATAACTGAAAAGAAGTATCTCTGAAAACAGCTGCACAAAATCCCTGAAGCTTGAGACTATATGCTCTTCACACTGGAAACAAGGCCCTACTTTAACAATGAGTGAAAAAGTCAAGTCATTTGCTGAGAAAATGATTGAAGAGTGAGGGAAAACCATCAGATTATAGATTCTTACTTTGGTGACAAGGAACATCAAAATATGCAATCAGAAGACAAGAAAATCAAAGCTCCTACATCTAACGCCTCTAAGAAAAATATAAATTGGTCTCAGGACATGAAAGAGCTCAAAAAGGTCTTTGAAAATCAAGTAATAGAAGTACAGGGAAAAAATGGGAAGAGAAATGAGAGTGATGAAAGAAAATCATGAAAAATGAGTCAAGAGCTTACTAAAGGAGACCCAAAAAATACTAAAGAAAATTGCACCTTTAAAAAAAGACTAACCCAAATGGCAAAAGAGGTTCAAGAAACCAATGAGGAGAAGAATGCCTTAAAAAGCAGAATTAGTCAGATGGAAAAGGATGTCTGAAAGCTAACTGAAGAAAATTATTCCTTAAAAGTTAGAATGGAGCAGATGAAAGCTAATGACTTTATGAAAAGTCAAGAAATCATCAAACAAAACCAAATGAATTTTTTTTTAAATAGAAGATAATGTGAATTGTCTCATTGGGGAAACAACTGAACTGGAACATAGATCCAGGAGAGAGTTCAGTATTAAAAAATATTGGACTACCTAAAAACCATAATCAAAAAAATGGTGTAGATATTGTCTTTCAAGAAATAATTAAGGAAAACTGCCCTGATATTCTAGAGCCAAAAGGGAAAATAGAAATGGAAGGAATTCACTGATCACCTCCTGAAAGAAATGCTAGAAGGAAAACTCCCAGGAATATTATATACAAATTCCACAGTTCCCAAGTTGACAAGAAGTATTACAAGCAGTAAAAAGTACACAATTCAAGTATTGTGGAAACACAATCAGGATCACATAGGATTTAGAATATACTTCTATATTAAGGGATCAGAGGACTTGGAATACGATATTCTGGAGGTCGAAGGGATTCGGATTAAAACCAAGAATCAGTTACCCAGCAAAACTGAGTGTAATCAATGAGGGGAAAAGTTGATATTCAATAATGTAGAAGAATTTAATGCACTCTTGAGAAGCCAGAGCTAGACAGAAAAATTGACTTTCAAATACAAGGCTCCTTGTATTTCCTGCTTCTGCAGGAAAAGGTAAACCGAAAAGAGAAATTATTTCACACTTATTACAGTTTTATCTATTTACATTCCTACATGGAAAGATGTCTGTAGCTCAGAGTTGAATATGAAGGGATGATATCTAAAAAATAAAATTAAAGGGTGACAGAGGAATGTACCATGAGAAGGAGAAAGGGAGAGGTAAAATGAGGCAAATTATCTCATATAAAAGATAAGAAGAGTAAAAAACTTTTACAGTGGAGGGTCAAGAGGTGGGAAATGAAAGAGAGTCAGTGAACCTTACTTTCTTTGGATTTGACTTAAGGAGGGAATAACATACTTTCAATGGGACATGAACATCTATCTTACCCTACAGGAAAGTAGGAGGGAAGGGGATAAGAGCAGGGGTAATAGAAGGAAGGACAGACTAGGGGAGGGGTTAAAAAGAAACAAACACTTCTGAGGAGGAATAGGGCCAAAGAAGAGAACAGAATAAAAAAAGGGGGTGGAATAGGAGTTCCTATTATGGAAACGTTTTGCGTAATTACACAAGAATAGCCTATATCAAATTTCTTACCCTCTCAATGAGGAGGGAGGAAGGGAAAGAATTTGGTCCTCAGAGTTTTAAAAAATTGTTTTTACATGCAACTGGGAAATAAGATATGCAGGCAATGGGCTGTAGAAATCTATCTTTCCCTACAGGAAAATAGAATGGGAAGGGGATCAGAGAAAGGACAAGGATGGGGGCTGGGGGGGGGGGGGTGATAGAAGACAGAGCAGGAGAAGGGGATAATCAGAATGAATACCATCATGTGGTGGGGGGAGGGCAGAGGTGAGGAGAAAATTTGGAACTCAAAATTTTGTGGAAGTGAATGTTGAAAACTAAAATAAGTAACTAAATTGAACTGTGAATAATAATAACAAATAATAATGAAACCTTAAGACCTGAGTCTCAGATATTTATCATCTGTGTGACCTAAGGCAGGTAACTCAACTACCGTCTCAGTTTTCTCAACTGTATAGTAGAGATAATAGTAGCACCCACCTATCAGAATTATTTGGATCAAATTAAATAATATTTGTAAAGTCCTTAGCACAGTATCTGACACATGGTAGGTGCTATGTTTTTAATTTTTCTTCCTTTATACTTTTCTTCACTCCTTCCTTTCTGCCTTTGTCTCTTTTTTCTTTCCTTCCTCCCTCCCTCCCTTACTTCCTTCCGCTGTTCCTTCAAACTTCAAATACGTCCAGAGAACATATATATATATATATATATATATATATATATATATATATAAATAACTGTATTTGATCTGCAAGACTGAATTCAGAATATCACTTCAGTAGGTAATCATCTATCAAAATAAATCACTGAGAAAATCAGTAGCCGTATAATTTTACTCACATATGATCCATAGCCTTCTCATTCATTACTCCAAATATGTTTCAGTACTTTTGACTCCAGATTAAAAAAAAATAATAACGTATGCTGCGGCATTCATTTGGAGGATTTCATTGTTGGCTTTGTACAAGATCACACCTTTGTTTAGTTAATTAGTTAAACTATGAGGAAAGTGGAGAGAGAAGGCTGATTATATTGTCCACTCTCAGAAAGTCTCTAAGAATCAGCAGAGGAGTCAGATTGGAGAAAAAAGAAAACATATCTTATATTTTCTGGTATAAAGAACAAAATTCCCTCATTAATCATAAAGGACATATACATACATATGTCATTTCTACATTAGCCATACTATTTGGATTGCCAATTTTTAAAGAATTAGAATGAAATGAAGTACAGTTAACACTAAAAAACAACCCAATTCAATCAAATAAACCAAACAAAAATATTATTCAGTGGGAGTATTTTCTTCCTGATATTTCTAAGTCATTGATATTTGGCTTAACTATTCTAGCAGAAAATTTCTCATCTGAGTTTCTTCCCTTTTTAAATTCATGCAACCAGTATTAAAGCCAAAGACCCTTGGTAGCTTGTTATTTTATACAGTGAAAAGGAATACTAAGCATGTTAGATACCTAGAACAAAATTATAAAGTTTCCGTTAAGGAAAATATGTCCTTATTACAGTTAATTAACAAAGGAAGATTTAGACAACAGATTCAGAGATCAACGAATGAGTTGAGTCAAAGAGTTAAATTATCTATTGACAAGAATAAAGCATAAGTGCTATAAATATCCAGAGTATTTATGATTAGAATGGCAAAGGAATGGTTTATACCAAATTGAATCTTAAAGGATAGGTAAGTTTTAGATAAGTATAGAGGAGAGTGGGAGGTAGTTCAGGAAGAAGCAATAAAATGAGGAAAATCAGAATATTGGAAGAGAGTGAGTAAATTAATTCATGTGGTGAAACATAATTCCTGGATACCTGTAGTAGTAACAAGAGATAATTCTAGAAGAATTGGTGGTTTAGAGCCTTGAATATAAGGTTAAGGATCATTTACTTGCAAATCAAAAGGAAAAATATTTCTTTTCCCTTATTGAGGCCACTTACAATAGCAAATTTTTTTACACAACAATAACAATGAATTAATAGAGTTGTAGATATATAATTAATAAAAAGGGACAATACAAAAAATCAGTTCCAATTGGCATAAAATACTGATTTAAAAGTATTCAATATTCATCATTGTGACTTAAAACTTCTGTGTAATTTTGAGCACTCCATCTTTTCCCTTTATTTTGTAGTATCTATCTCTTTTTTTATTTGAGGAAAGAAAAACATGAGGGTAATAATATGTACATAGGTTTGTAGGCATATATGCCTAAGTATATATTTAGATCTATCCACACATGCATATATTCTGTATGACGTTTTCTCCTAATATTTTATAGCTTACAAAGGAAATCCCCTTACCCACCATATGAAAGTGTTTCACTGCTGATCATGATATGTGTGTATATGCCTCTGTGTTTATGTTTATGTGTGTGTGCATGTGTTTGTTTATGAAATTCTTGACCTAAAATGCTAAAGAATTGTCTGAAACCCTGAAAAGTTCATGGACAAACAAGTTACACATATGCAATGTTAATATATGCCACTTGACTTGAAATCTTTTGCCAGTCACTAAGTGAGAATAAATTCTCTAGGGGTATGGGGACAAGAAGTTTGAATGAAGCCAAAGTAAAAAGATATTATTTCTTTTGACCTTGTGAAAACCCCTTTGTGATTTGATAATACTATCTATTTATTATAAAAAAAAAAAACTACCTTTGAGAGAGAGCAGTTGCAATCCCTTGGGACTGCCTTTAGAAAGAGGATTCTCTTGTTCCCTCTATACTATCCTCTGAGTTATTTGTCACCTTACAAGCTATCAGTGTGGTCTTTCTGCTCTTTTGCCTCAAAGTAGGAAACATCTACTCTCTCATTTTATGTGGCCTTCATCTTACATATCATTAGATCTCAAATGAGGTAGGGCAGAAAAATAGAGACATTCATCAGGTAAAGGAATGTAGAAAAATATCTAGGATGGTATATTCTCTGTTACTCTGATTTTAACAATATTTTTGACCAGCTAAATAGAATAATATAATCTTTTGTTCCTATGAATTATATCCATATTAATATGAAAATTCAAGATGCCTTCCTTTTCTGTCTACTGGCTTTTGAAGGCATGGAATGGAAATATGACTGCTTATCAGTACCTCTCAGCTAGATGAAGGCATTATTTTCATGCTTAGAAAATAATAGTGGTTTTGCTTCACTGATATAAGACATATACTTCACTGCTTTGTGTCCTAATGATGCATCTATTTACAATCAGCACAGGTGTTGAAACTCACTCCAACCTCTTAGTATTGTGAATAACAGATTTGCTATGGTATGCCTATGCTACAGAGATTATATCAGCCTTGATTGGTGGAGGTTGATTTCTCACACAGTGGTTACTTATACCAAAGAAATCGCTTCCCCAGTCATTTTCTCCACAATACATTCTCTCTCTCTCTCTCTCTCTCTCTCTCTCTCTCTCTCTCTCTCTCTCTCTCTCTCTCTCTCTCTCTCTCTCTCCCTCCCTCCCTCCCTCTCCCTCTGTTACTCACTCACACTCCCTCCCCCACCCCACACACATTGAGAAAAATGGAGACAAAGACAGAGAGATATAACATGCTATAGTAAGTTGAATGCAGGTCTTAATGTCAAGGGCATCCTGGTCCAAGTCCCTTTCTAAGTAAGCCACTTAACTATTCACTGCCTGGGTAACTCTCTAAGAGTATGTGTATATGTATATAATTTCTGAATCTTTTTATTTTTTTTTGTTGGAAGTTTGTGAAGTACATGACATTTTTCCTTTGTTCTTTGTTCTGTCACATCCTTTATACTGAAAATCATGGCAGGTTGTAGGTCTAGTCCTCAATTTCTCTGTATTCTAATGGTACTAGATTTTTTTTCTTTTTTTTTCAATCTCACATTGTAGAAAGATATCTATTTCTTGGTTGTGTGATGTTGGCTGTGAATGAAATGATGTTGAAGTTACTTTAAGAAAGTTACTTCATCTCTCTAAACCTCAATTTTCTCATACGTAAAATGAAGAGTTTGGAATCCATAGCCTACAAGTTCACTTCCAGATCATACTCTATGTATCTTTGAACCTATAAAATATGGAAGCTCATGTGAAAAAGAACTGAAGTTTTCTGCATACTGTTGGCTCAACATATCTCAGTAGTATGACATGACAGTCAAAAAATTTAATATTAGGCTATAAAACAGAAGGAAAATGTGAAGTATCCCTATTCTAGTGTACACTGATCTGATCTCTACAGGGAAATTGTGTTCATTTCACATTTCTCACCAAAGAACATAGGGAGAATTAAAGTAAAAGAGAGATTTAGGGAGATAGCTTTATGTTTGAATATTTTAAGGCTTATTATGTGATAGACAACTTATTTTGTTTTACTTCAAATGGCAGGCTGAAGAAAAGACAAATGAAAGTGACAAGATTGTAGACTTTTTCATTTTTGAAGAAAGAACCATTAAATCTGCCCCCCAAACAGAGTAAGCTACTTTAAGGCATAAAAATATTCATTTTAGCAGAGATCAAGAAAACGTCAACAAGGAGGCAAAATGGATATGATACTGTGCTTGTAGTCATAGCTGTGTGACCCTTGCCACTTAACCTTTGCCTGCCTAAGTTTGTTCAGTTGTAAAATGGAATAATTGTATCACCAAACTTCTGGGTTGTTAAGAGGATAAAATGAAATAATAGTTATAAAGCTAAAAGAGTATATAAATGTTCTTATCGTCAGCATTAAAAGGCAGCATGAACACTTGCCAAAGATGGTGGTAAGGGAGATTCAATTTGTCTTTTGGATAGAATTTGGGTTATATGATCATTGAGTTGCCTTACAATTCTAAGATTCTATAATTCATAGTTTAGAACTCTGAGCTTTATCCTGTGGAATAGATTTACTAATTAGGTTCTTATCATGTTATAGTAAGATCCTTTATGTCTTCATAAAGTAGGGAAAATATTTGTTTTATATATATAGAATTTCACGACTATTTTTCAGGCATCAAAACGTCCATCAGTTGGACTCAATAAGTATGTAAGAAGTTCCTCTAAATTTTGTGAAAGATAGGGGATAAATTTATAGCACTCTGATCTCTGCCCTAGTTGAGGAGTTGTGAGGAAGTTACTATATTAAGAAACATATACATATATATATATATTATATATATATACATATCTATCTATATATTTCTGTTGCAATTTATAACTGTTAGGGGACAGTGTCTAGATTTCACTGATAGAGGGAACCCTGATTTGAGGAAGCTCCCTCTATCAGAGTATGTTGCTACCTTCTCTGAAAATCTAGTTTTATACAGTTGCCAGAGTGCTGGGTAATAAGCAATCACCCCACCCACCCAGGTCATGTAGCTCCTATGTGTCAGTCGTAGGATGTGCACTCAGGTTTTCTGGTTCTAAGAGCAGTTTACAACTGTAACAAGAAACTACAACTTTGTTAATATTTATGATGTGAAAAGAAAAAAAATGTAATCCTTGGTTCTTTGAGAATAATTTCTAAAGTAAACAGCAGGTTGTTTGATTGGTTGTTCTTACTTGTCAAGGACTTAGTTCTCAAAATGACATCATTATATTGAAACTAAGGTAGAGTGTGTCTATGACTGATCATACAATACAGTCTTGGAATGCTCTACCACAGGTCAAACTCAGATAGTCCCTATCATTATAGAGAACTTTAAAGGGGGTTTTATGGTAGAGTAGCTCCTCCCAAATCCTTCCTATATATAAGGCTCAGATTTCAAGTCTTCATTTTTCATCAGCTGCTTAGTTTAGACTCTCTGAAATTATGTCCCTGCCCCAGATACCCCCTGGTCCATCTTCTACATGCATTTCAGCTTCTTTCTTCATAATCTTCCTCCATTTGAATATAAATTTCCTGAGGGCAAGGATTATCTTTCTTTTCCTTATCTCCATCACTTAGTACAGTACCTGACACATACTAGGTACTTAATAAATGTTTATTTAATTGAAAATTAAGGGTAATATTACTAGATCACATGTATTTCAAATTTTACAAAATAACCGAAAAGAACCATCTCTAACCTAAACTTTGTTCCTCTCCCAAATGTAGCAAGTATTCTACATATATTATTTTCTTAATAAATATTTGAAATTAATTAGCCGAATGATTTGTAGCACACAAATTCTATAAGAAACAATGGATATGACACATTTAGAAAAGGATGGATAGGCATATATGAATTGATGTGAAGTGAAGCAAGCAAATTCAACAAAATAATATTCTCAATGACTGCAAAAATGTAAATGGGAAATAACAAAACAACTGAAATTGAATGAAGCAAAGTTATAATTAACAAGCTTAAAGAATGGATCTAAGAAAGCATTTCTCTCCCTTTTGGGGGGAGCAGAGTTGGGGAAGTATGGTATAGAATACTGCACATAATGTCAGAGTTTATGGATGCATTGGTTATTTTTGCTGAACTGAATTTTTTCTTTATAAGTGGTGGCTGTCTTGGATCTAGTCTGAGGGAAGATATATTGAGAAATTTAGGTCCTGTAAAACAAGATCTATTTTGATCAATAAGATTGAATCACTTAGATCTCATATTGCAATCCACTACATGGTTGCTGTAACCATACTCATTATCATACCAAGAAATGAGCTTGACAAAATGGACATTGAGGGAAATACCAGTGTAAGCATCAGTGGTAGAAGAGTAGTTGTTGCTGGTAAAGTCACAGGATATAAACTGGTCCTCTGTGTAGCCCAAGATGACCTTCAAGTGTCCCTCTGATGCCTGCTTCATCACTTTCTTGATATCATAATATTTGATAAATGTCACCAGGCAGCAGGTCAGATCCACAACAGATATATTAGGAGTAGGAGTTCGGAAGACCATGCCTGTGAGCTTCCCATTCAGCTCAGATACAACCTTGCCTCCAACCTTAGCTGCAGAGATGATGTTTTGGGTAGCATCACTCCCATCACACCACAGCTTGCCAGAGGAGTCATTTACAGTCTTCTGAGTAGCAATAATGGCATGGACTGTAGTCATGAGTCCTTCCACAATGTCAAAGTTGGCATGAATGACCTTGGCTAAGGGGGCCAAGCAGGCTGTAGTGCAGGAAGCATTGCTGACAATTTTAAGGTAATTATCATATTTCTCATGGTTCATTCTCATCATGAACATAGGGGCATCAACAGAAGGGGCACCTTTCAAGTGAGCCTCAACCTTTTTCCATGATGATAAATGCTCCAGTGGATTCTACAACATACTCACCTCCAGCATCTCCCCATTTGATATTGGTGGAATCCTGCTCCTGGAAAATGGTAATAGCTTTCCCATTGATCACCAGCTTCCCATTTGCAGCCTTGACAGTGCCCTTGAATTTGCCATGGGTGGAGTCATATTGAAACATATAAGCCATGTAGCTGAAGTCATTGAAGGGGTCATTGATGGCCACAATATCTACTCCACTCGAGTAGAATACAGTCCTGATCACCAGGCACCCAATGTGGCCAAAAGCATTGGCTTCAACCTTCACCATCTTGTTTCAAGAATGTGACTGAAGCAACAGATTCTGGCACTGAGCTTGGAAGAAAAGCCAAACTGTGGGTCTATTTTGTATCCTGGAACTTTGCTGAAGTTATTACTTATTTCCACTCAATTCCCAGTTGATTTTCTAAGTAAATCATCCTATCACCTGCAAAAAGTGATAGTTTTAGTTCTTCATTACCTGCTCTAATTCATTGAATTTTATCTTATTTCTATAAGCTAGCATTTCTAGTGTAATATTGAATAATAGTGATGATAATGTTTGTCCATGTCTCAACCTTAATTGTATTGGGAAGTTTTCTAGCTTATCCCATTTCAGATAATGTTTGCTGATAATTTTAAATAAATATTATTTAGCTTTTCAGGGTAAGCTCCATTTATTCCTATGTTCTCTGGTGTTTGTAGTAGGAATGGGAACTGTATTTTGTTAAAAACTTTTTCTGCATCTATTGAGATAATCATGTAATTTCTGTGGTTTTATCATTGATATGGACAATTATGCTGACAGTTTTCCTAATACTGAAACAGCCCTCCATTCCTAGTATAAATATCATATAATCATAATATGTGAAATTGGTGATATATTGGTGCAATCTTCTTGCAAATATTTTATGTAAATTTTTGCATCAATAGTAATTAGAGAAATATCTTTGTAATTTATTTATTTTGACCCTTCCTAGTTTAGTATCAATGTCATATAAAAAGAATTTGGTAGGACTCCTTCACCTATTTTTCCAAATATTTTGCATAGCATTGGAACTAATTGTTCTTTAAATGTTTAGTAGAATTTATTTGTGAATCCATCTAGCCTTGGGGATATTTTTCCCCATAGCAAGTTCATTGTCATATTGTTAAATTTGTTTTACTAAAAGTGGGTTATTTAAGCATTCTATTTCCTGTTTTGTTATCTGTGCAATATATGTTTATGTAAATATTCAGCCACTTCATTTAGATTATCAAATTTGTTGGCATATTATTGGGCAAATTATCTCCTAATAATTGTTTTAATATCCTCTGCATTGGTGAATTCACAGCCTTTTATATTTGATAGCTTTAATTTCAATTTCTTCTTTCCCTTTAAAAAAAATCAGATTAACCAATGGCTTCTCTATTTTATTGTTTTTTTTTCCCATAAAACCAACTTATAGTATTATTCATGAAGTTAAACTCATAAATTTTTCTCAATTCAAACTTATTAATCTCTCCTTTGATTTTCAAGATTTCCAATTTTGTTTTCAATTGGGGATTTTTAATTTGTACTTTTTATAGTTCTTGTAGTTACACATCCAATTCATAGACCATGTCTCTATTTTATTGATGTAAGCAATTAGAGATATAAAATTTTCCTCTAAGTAGTGTTTTGGTTGCACACAATAAATTTTTTTTATGTTGTCTCACTGATGTCATTTTCTTTAATGAATTTAATGATCATGTTTATGATTTGTTGTCTGACCCACTTATATTTTTAGGATTAGGTTATTTAGTTTCCAATTAATTTTAATCTTTCTTTTGACTGTACATTATTGAATGTATTTTTATTGCATTGTGATCAGAAAATGATGGACTTAATACTCTTGTTTTTTCTGAATTTGATTATGAGATGTTTATAGCCTAATACTGTTTCAGTTTTTGTGTAGGTGCCACACATTGTTGAGAAAAGTTATATAACTTTCTATTCCCATTCATTTTTCTCCAGACATCTGTTATATCTAACTTTTCCAGAATTCTACTTGCATTCTTGACTTTTCTCTTGCTTATTTTTGGTCAGATTTTTATGGTTCTGAGAGGGGTAAGTTGAGGTCCCCTACCTGCATAGTTTTGATGGGGTTCAGACTCTGGGAGCCTCCTTGAGTTCCCCTTGAATCTTCCCCCTTAATCTGGCCTTTCTTACTCAAACCTAATCTTCCCATTTGTTCCAGCAGTCTCAGGAAACCCATGGGCTTTTCATTATCATTTCAGGTCTGTTGCACTCCCCACCCTTGATCCCATCAAAACCCCATTTCCCAGGCTGCCATCAAGATCTGTATCCATTCCCATACTGCCCCTATCAAGATATCAGATTGTCCCACCTGCTTCCCACCCAAACCCTCCATTGTCTGTTATCTCCTGATAGACTCCAGGTGTTTCCAGCCTTTGACCCTCCTTGGACTTCTCCTCAAGACCCTTCCTAAACCTCTCCTCCTATCACCCTGGACTACCAGACCACCCCGTCCCAGATTCCTCCTATACTCTTTTCTGTATTTAAGTCCCGGCTTGCCTCCATGAAGGTGCTCAGATTCGATCCAGCTCATACTCTTGTCTAGCTGGGATTCTATCTGGCCCACTTGTGAATACAGGCATTACAAATGCTTAGACTCCTTAAGAGGCAACCCAATTAGGTGAATCTTTAATAAACTTTATTTTCTTTGGCTTTAAGAAGGCTTGAGTCAAATTCATTCGAGGACAACCCGGACTGTCGGTATTTTGGGGTCCACCCATCACCGATACACCTCATCATTTTTGGTTCCCTGATCCAGAAAGCTGCTAATCTCAAGTTCTTCTGCTCAAACTGGAAGATATGTAAGCCTCTTTCTCTCTCTACCCCCTACTTGCTCTCCATATACCTTGGAAGAGGATTTTTGGACCTGGCTTTGGGTCCCAGTATCAGGCTGAGTCTCTGAACTTTCTGGGCGCTAGAGAGTTAGAGACTCAGGTTGAAGGTCCAGATGCCGTGTTTGAGGCCGTGGACCTGGGCATACCCTCCAAAGCACAATTCTCTGAACTTTCCGGGCACTAGAAGGTTAAGGAAACGTCAGTTAAGTGGGTGCCCAATTCTTTGGATTTTCCTGGACACAAGGAAATCAGGGAAAGCTCAGTTATTTTTGTCCTCTTGTTTTATTTTTTTTTCTCAAGGCTTACTTCTACATCCTCTTTTTAGGAGCGGGGGGACTTCCAGCCCCACAGGAAAAAAAAAAAAAAGAAAGAAAGAAAATGGGTCAAAACTCATCAGTTCCAAGGAATTCCCCTTTGGGTTGCCTTTTACAAAATCGGAAAAAAAATTTAACTTCTCACACACTTTGGCCTCAATATCACCTAGAGGACCACAAAGTGTGGCCCATATCTTGGACCTTACAATGTAATATCCTTTTACAATTACAATTATATTGCCTCCAAAAGGGAAGATGGATAGAAATACCTTACATAAGGGCCTTTGTCGAACTCTCTCAGAACCCCATTCTCAGAACAAATTGTAAGATGCTTGTAGCTAGAGCTGTCCCACAAAAGGGAAATGGGGGTGAATTGGATGTTTTGGATGACCCCCTGTCTATGGTTTTTAGGGTCTCAGCTTCACTTCCTCCCCTCTCTCCATTCCCAACCCCTGCTCAGTTCCCAGCCACCAGGCTTGCTGAGGTGCCTCCCTCTGCAGCCCCTTCACTGGGACAACATTTACTCAGACCTCAGGTCCCACCCCCACGGCAGTCTCTACAGTAACACTGCCTGTACCCCACCCCTCCTTGGGGACTCTACCTCAGTCCCCAACCACAGGCCTTGCTGAGGTGCCTCCCTCTGCAGCCCCTCCTGCTGGGGCAACATTCACTCAGGCCTTAGGCTCCGCTCCCGTGGCATTCTCTGGGGCATCTCCCCCTTTGGTCCCTACTCTTCCTCAGCCACCAGCAGATCTTTCCTCTTGCCAGCCAGATCCCCTGGCCCTGCAGCCTAATCCAGGTCAGCAGGCATTCCCCAGCCCCTCCCTCACAAGAAGTGAGACTTTCTATCTTCCTCCACAAGCCCCTGTCCCCATTGGGTGGTCAGAGCTGTTTCCCTTGAGAGAGGTAACAACAACAGTAATAACAAATAATAATACCCTTGTTCCTAAGTAGAGGCCAGCAGAGACAGTGGAGAAATGAGAAAATGGGATGTTCTAACACTAGGCAAAAATGAACTTTTCATTTCTAGTTCTATTTTACCTACTCTGACCTAATTTTCACTCTGCTTTATACCTGCTTTAACAACTTATTCAGGCCAAACAACCAAACAACCAATGCAATAAAAATGTACCACTAAAAGGTGGACAATGGGAAACACCATCCTGAGACTTTGTAGTTAATAGGATTTCTTTACAGGTATATTATGAAATAATAGAATGTCATATATAGAAGTAACTTCAGAGTCTATTTAGTCTAATCCATGTAGAAAGAATTTCATTTACAAAAATATAATATCATCCAGTGTCTTGAAGACCTCTACTGGGAAGGAACCAACGCCTCTTAAGGAAGTCCATATTTTTCATCAGTTTAATTGTTAGAAAATTGGATCAAGAATTAGATTTGATTCTTGGAAAATTGATTCATTGTTTCTAGCCCTGCCTTTATTGCCAAGTAGAACAAATTTCACCCTTCCTCCATGCTGACTCTCTTCCATGTGTGACAGCTTTGAAAATATTTCAATTTTTATCCATTTCTTTTCTTCAGTCTAAATTTTCCTAGTTTATATCATTAGAGATTTTGAGCAGTTAGGGATCTAAAAGTATATCTAGACCAAGTTTCTCTTTTTACAGATGGGAAAACTGAGACTGAGATAATTTAAGTAAGTTGTCCAAGAACACACAGTCAAGAAGCATAAGATCTTAAAGTTAAAGTCATAGGTCCAATAGGTCCCAAGAGCTACTGTTTTTTCAGCTACATTGGAGTGCTTCCTTCCTGTGATTAGATAGATAGATAAATAGATAAATAGATATACATACACATACAGATACACACACGTGTATCTGTATGTATGCATGTATGTAGTTAGGTAGATAGATGTGTGTGTGTTTTCTTTACTATTAGGTGATTTCAAGAGTCTTTATAAAACATTTTTTGCTTAATATACATTATCTTAAATGGAATACTTAATATTATCTCTCTCCCTTCCCTGCTTTCAGTTGTGTAATGTTAATGCAGATTATTATCAACAATTTGAGACCTAAAGAACAAGGTTAGAATTGAGAAAACCACAACATGTTGAAAGCTCAGAGCAGTGTTTGCTGCTTAGAGATGCATGTTACAGAGAAATGCAGAAAGATGCTCCTGGGCTTTGAATCTTAACAATGCAATTTTAAACTCTGTACTAACATAAAGGATGAAAATGACATATGGAGTACAGAAGCGTGATTTTTCTTATCAAATGTGGTGAGTTTGCTCTGTGCCAAATGCAATTTTATATATTGACATGTTACTGTAATTCACTTATTTCTGACCAATGTATTATATTTAATATTTGTACCATTGTAAAAGTTCTGCTAGCTACATTCTGCTTTGAAACACCACAGTACTATGACCACAATAGCAACTATGTTTAATCTGATTATACAGAAGAAAGAGCTGTCCTATTTTAGCCATTACATAAGTGTTTTTTTCATTTATTTTGACTATAAATAGATATACACACATACATATAGACATACACACACATATATACATAAACACACATATGTTGCATTATATATTTGTATATACACACATAATATGTTATTTATAACATTATTTGAAGGGACATTAAAATTGAAATCCTGAGTAACAGTATATAAGAGAAAAGAAGAAAGTAGTGAAATTAGTGATGCACTATTTACCCAAGGAAATATTTGATTTGACTGTATATAACTATTGAAACAGTGGTCATAACAATGAGAGAAATGTTGTAAAAAAAAGGTTAACATTAAGTTCTGAAGATATAATTCAATATGTTTGGATGTCATCCTATAAAGAATATGAAATCAAACATTAACAGAAAAAGCTGAAGGCTATATTTCAGTCCTTTTGGAAATAAGATGCATTACTAAAAATGACTTAGTTCTCAAGGCCAGCAAAGTCATAACTCATTTACTCTGAGGGGTACTAGAAATTAGAAACATGGCAACCATCTGCTTAGACTTTCTCCTCAGTGAAGGAAATCCACAATAACTATGTAGAAATGTAAAATTTTAAAAAGCACATTAACTTACAGAAACATCCATATTTTAATATCTAACCATGTATGTTATCTTTTATATACAAAAAACTTCTGCTTATCAATTAACTCAATTTTATTTAGTAACAACATAAAATCACAATGTGGTCAAGAGAAAAAAAAAACAATGGGAGGACATTGGACCCCTCAGACTGGTAGTCCAGGAGAGTGGAAAAGTGCTGCTACAGTCTTCACTACAGGTAATTGGTGGTCAGACTTGCTGCAGTCCATGGATTCCTTTGCTGTTGTCCTCTTTGTCTTAAACAAACACTGCTTTAGTTGCCTTAATGTGTGGATCAAGGAGGTGATACAGCTGCCCGGTTTCACCTCCTATCAGCTCAGTGCTAAAGAGAAAGAAACTTTCAGCCAGCAAATCCTCAGAGTTCAGGTAAAAAAGTATCACGTGAAAAAGAAGGTGAAAGAGTTCACACTGCTGTGTTGGGGTCTCCTTGAAATTTTACATATCGACTACTTCTAACTACTGAGCGATGGTTGAGGTCAAATTTCTATACAATAAATCCCGAATATCCCCCAGCCAGCCTCCCGAAAAAACAAACATACAAACAAATTTTAAAAATCTCTATGTAGTCAGTTGAAACAAGTCCAGGAGCTGATTGTGGCTCAAATCATGAGTTTCTTATAGCAAAATTCAGGCTTAAATTGAAGAAAATAGGGAAAACCCATTGAATCATACAGGTTTTACCCAAATAACATCTTTATGAATATGAAATGGAATCTATCCTTTAGTAGGTTTAAAGGATTAGATCTGGTAGATACAGTGCCTTATAAAGAGAGGTACACTATATTGTTCAGGAGGCAGCAGCAAAAAAAAAAAATCTGAAGGAAAAGAAGGGCAAGAAATCTAAATGGCTATCAGATGAGTGCAGCTGAGGAAAGAAGGAAAGTGAAAGATAAAGAAGAAAGGGAAATATGTACTCAACTAAATGCAGAATTTCAGAGAAGAGCAAAGAGAGATAGGTTTTTCTTAAAAGAGCAATGCAAAGAAATAGAGGAAAACAAAAGAATAGGGTAGATGGGAGATTTATTCAAGAAAATTAGAGATAAAAAGGGAAAGTTTCAGGAAAAATGGGTAATATAAAAGAAAAACAATGTAGGAACTTAGCAAAGGCAGAAGAGATTAGGAACAGGAGGCAAGGATACTCAAAAGAAAAATTCAAGAAAGATTTTATCATCATTAATAACCTAGATGGTTGTGGTTATTAATCTAGAGCAAGATATCTTGGAGAATGAAGTCAAGTAGGATCTAGGAAGCACTGCAACAATAAGACTAGTGGAGGTGATAAAATTCCAGCTGAGATATTTAAAATCCTAAAAGAAGATGTTGTTAAAGTGTTACTGTCAATATGCTGGCAAATTTGGAAAACTCAGCAGTGGCCATTCAATTGAAAAAGGTTATTTTATGTCCTAAAGAAGGGCAATGCCAAGGAGTGTTCAAATTACCAAATGATTGTGCTAATTTAACATGCCATCAAGGCTATGCTTAAGATTCCACAAGCTAGTCTTCAGTAATATATGAACTGAAAACTATAAAATTAAATGCAAAAGAAATGGGATCAAAGGCAGTATCAATATCCAGAGAATGAATTCATAAAAAGAAGTATGGATATATATATATGTGTGTGTGTGTGTGTGTGTGTGTGTGTGTGTGTGTGTGTGTGTGTGATGGTAGCCATTTCTAAGGAGTGGGGAAGAAAAAAAGGAAAAATAATTACATAACTTTATTATATAACTGAAAGGAATAGAAAGTTGTACATAGTAGATTTTCAGTTTCCTGTGCAATCATTTGTTAAAAATCTTACCATGTTATAGAAATGTTTGCTTTGTTACATGAATTAAAAATAAAATCAATTAATTCAAGGAGAGCAGAGTGATTTTTGAAGAAGCAGAGAAACTACAAATTGCCAATATTTACTGGATTATGGGAAAAGGAAGGGAATTCCAGAAAAAAATTCTACTTCTGCTTCACTGACTACACTAAGGCCTTTGACTATGAAGATCACAATAAGTGATGGTAAATTCTCAAAGATCTGGGAATACCAAAATGTTTTGCTTTTCACTGGAGGAACATTTGTGGAGGCCAAGAAGCAACAGAACTGAATATGAGACACCTGATTGGTTTAAGATCTGAAAAAAGATTGTATAAAGAGAAGAATTTATATTGTTACGTTATTTAATTTATATGCATAAAGTACCTCATGAGAAATATGAATAACCTCAGATATATAGATGATACCCCTCTGATATCAGAAAATGAAGAGGAATTAAGAAGACTCTTGATGATGACAAAGGAGGAGAGTGTAAAAATGACAGTTTGAAGGTAAACATTGAAGTAAAAAAAATGTTCGTGGCAACTGATTTCAAAACTTTCTGGGAAATAAGAGAAGAAATTGTAGAAGTATCAGATGCTATAATGTTGGGCTCAAAGATGACTGCAGACAGTGACTGCAGCCATGAAAACAAAAATTGCTTGCTCCTTTGAAGGAAAGCTATGGAAAATCTGGACAACGTTCCAAAAAGACAGAGACATCTGCCAACAAAGTTATCTTTTTTCCAGTAGTAACGTATGTCTTTGAGATTTGGACTATAAGGAAAGCTGAACATTACAGAATTAATACTTTAAATTTGTGGTGTTGCAATAGACTTTTGAGCATCCCTTGGTCAGTGAGGAGAACATGTTCACCAATAATTAAAGAATTCATTTTATAATCAAATACTGATACTGAAACTTAAATACTTTGACAATAGAATGAGAAGATGGGACTTATTAGAAAAGACCATGATGGTGGGAAAGATTGAAGGCAAAATGGAAAGTGGTTGGCAAAGGATGAAATTGATAGATATAATTGAGGAAACAATGAAAATGAGCTTGAATGGACTTTGGGAGATAATGGAGGAAAGAAAAACCTGGTGTTACATGGTCCATGGGAATCACAAAGAGTCAAGCACAGTAGAACAGGATATTTTGTATGTTATGTAATACATATTATCATATATGTATGAATGTATTTGGAATGTGTTAATACATTAAGCTATAAGGTATTTAGGTGTCAGAGAGTCCAAGCCCCCTCATTTAATAGAAAAAATAATTAAGGCCTGGGCACAGGTGTACTGTCAGCCACTCTATCCCCCCACAATCTATGGACCTAGAGCTCCAAAAACAGCTTCTGCCACTGCCCCTGTTGCTGCAACTACTGCAAGCTCTTCCATCCCGTCTGCCACCCTGTTATTGGGGCTGAATCACTCTACTCTCTCACACAGGTCCAATAGTTTTTTTCCACCCACCTTCCAATTTGACCTTGACATTTTGGGGTTGTGAATTCTGAAAACTGTCACAGGTGCCAGAAATTCAGTCCCCTCAAGTCCTGCTCCAATCCTGTCTGTACCTGTTTGGCCCATGCTAGACTGTGCTCTTCTTCCAGTGTGGTGCAATACACATTTCCCACTGACCTTCCAGGCTGTCTTGGGCTGGAGATTTGCTTCACTCCGTCATTGTGTGGATTATACATCTTCAAAATTTGTTCGGAGTAATTTTTTACAGATATTTGGCTGGGCTTGGAAAAATAGCTCTAGCAAGTCTCTGCTTCTACTTCACCATCTGGGCTCTATCCCCCAACCCCCAGCTATTAGATACACAATTAAACTGTGATATTAAACACACAATCAACATACTGGTGTTGACAACTGAGATTCGTTCATGTGACATAGCGTTAGCTACAAGTTACATCTACTACTTTCAAAGTTAGCAGTGCAAGCCATTGTTATATTTGTCTTATTAGCCTTTAATCCTAGCTATTCTACTGATTATCTGGGTGCCCTTCAGCATGTCATTATCTAATTTCATTTCTTTCATCTAAAGCATGAAGGTATTGTATTAGATGTCCCTTTTAACACTGAATAAGGAAGATTATTTTTCTGGAGCCAAGTGGGCAGAGTAATCAGTAAATCATTGTAGCTTTCCCATGTTCACCTCTATAAAACCATGAAATAGTACCACAGAAGAAAACCTAGAACACTAGAACCAGTAGAAAGATGGAGTAGAATAGCATTTTAGCACAGGAGACTTGGAGGATCAGAAAGAAGAGTTCATCTCACTTGGGTAAAAGGGCAGAACATTCCAGGACAGGAAATATTCCATCAAGCCATCAGCAAGCCTCACCTCAGAAAACCAGAAAGAGATCATGAACCCCAGTGTGGTAGAGCATGCAAACACCAACACTAGAACCACTCACACCTCCCCCATGTATTAGCATAACCAGGTGAACTGGCAGACTCCAACTTGAGGAACCACCATCTGCTTCAGCGTAGCCATGGGTGGGCATGAATACTCCAGTAGCCACATTTCAATGGGCCTTAGCACAGTCCATGGCAAAAAGGCATCCTTCAGGGGTAGTCCTCCATATGGATTGTAATTTAGCCAAAGGGAAACATAGAAAACCCCACCTGGCCTCAATACAAACCAGATACCTCAACTAGGACCCCAGTTCAGCACCAGGTAAGCTGCCATACTCCAACAGCCTGTGGCTGTTGGCACTTGGGGCCCTAGCACACAAAGCCAGTGATCAGGCTCCTGGACTCCAGGACAAGAAGCTTGGAACATTGTAACCCTGTGCTCCAGCAGAAGAGTTCAACTTTAAAAGCCACAAAATACTAAAAGTTAAATCTGACCACAGAGAATTACTAGGGTGACAGGAAAGATCACAACAGAAACTCAGAGGAGGACAACATTATCAATATACCAACATCTAAAATGTCAAAGGGGATTATGAATTGGTCTGAAGCCCAAAAAACCCTTCTTGGAAGAGTTCAAGAAGGATTTTAAAAGTCAAAGAGAGGTTGAAAAAAATGGGGAAAGGAAATGAGAAGCATGTAAGAGAGAGAGTCAACTGCTTGGAAATGGAAGGACAAAAATTGACTGAAGAAAACAATTCCTTAAAAAGTATACTTGACCAAATGGAAAAGAAAGTACAAAGGCTAAATGAAAAAATAATTCTTTAAAAATTAGAATTGAGCAAGTGGAATTTAATAACTCTATAAGACATCAATAATCTGTCAAACAATATCAAAAGAATGAAAAAGATAGAAGAAAATGCAAAATATCTCATTAGAAAAATGACTGACCTTGAAAATCTCTCTAGGAGAGAAAATTTAAGAATTATTGGACTACCTGAAAGCCATGATTAATAAAAAGGTCCCAAACACCATCTTTCAAGATATCCAGGAAAACTGTCTTGATATTCAAGACCCAGAAGGTAAAATAGACATTTAAAGAATCCACTAATCATCACTTGAAAGAGATCTCAAAATAAAGATTCCAAGGAATGTTGTAGCCAAATTTCAAAATTATCAGATCAAGGAAAAATACTGCAAGTAACCATAAAGAAACAATTCGACTATTGTAGAAACTGAGTCAGGATTACACAGGATTTAGTAGCCTATACATTAAAGAATCAGATGGCTTGTAATATGATATTCTTGAAGACAAAGAAGCTTGGATTATAACCAAGAATGAACTACACAGAAATTATGAGCATAATCTTTCAGTATAAAAGTTGGGTATTCAATGAAAGAGGGGACTTTCAATCACTCCTGATGAAAAATCCAGAGCGTAACACAAAATTCTATATTTAAATACAAGACTCAAGAGAAGTATTAAAAAGTTACTAGGATATTTAAACATTTATATATATATATATATATATATATATATATATATATATTCAATAAGGTTAAACTGTTTACATCCTTACAAAGGAAGAAGATACTTGAGAACTGTATTGTTATTATGGTATTTAGAAGGGATATACATAGACAGGGTATAAATTGACCTTTATGTTAAGACTAAAAAATTTAAGAGATTAAAAAGAGGATGATACTCCATACATGTATATGGAGGTGAATGTCGAAAACTAAAAATAATATTACATCACATGAAGAGGCATAGGGACCTATTACAGTGGAGGAAAGAAGGGGGGCATTGTTTGAACCTTATTCTCATTGGATTTTACTCAAGAAGGGAATAACATATATATTCAGGTAGTTATAGAAATCTATCATTTCCTAAATGAAAGTAAGAGGAGAAAGGGGAAAGAAAAGGGAGGGCAGAAAGAATGGAAGAATTAGTAGGGGAAAGGGGAAAGAAGAGGGAGGGTGGGTTGATAAAAGGGAGTGAAGATTGAGTGAAGTGACTCTCTGAAGACTCAGATCATTCAGATTATTATTCAATAAAAATTATATGTAATAAAGATCAATGGAAAAATAAACTAAAAATTAATTGGAAAATAAATAATACAATCCTAAAGAATGAGTGGATCAAACAACAATTCATAGAAACAGTCGATAACTTCATCAAAGAGAATGACAATAATGAGGCAGCATACCTAAACTTATGAGATGAAGCCAAAGTAGTTCTTAGGGGAAATATTACACCTCTAAATGCTTATATGCATAAAATATAGATAAAGGATATCAAATGCTTATATGAATAAAATATAGATAAAAGAGATCAATGAATCATGCAACTAAAAAATCTAGAAAAATACCAAATTAAAAATCCCCAACTAAAAACCAATTTAGAAAATCAAAGAAGAGATTAATAAAATTGAAAGTAATAGAAAATCTAAGATGTGATTTTTATAAAAAACAAAATAATAAGGTAAATAAACCTTTGGTTAGGTTGATTTTATAAAAAAGAAAGAAGAAAACCAAGTTATCATTTTCAAGAAAGAAAGAGTGATTCCACCACCAATGAAGAGAAAATTAAAACAATAACAGGAGCTATTTTGCCCCCAACTGTAAGTAAATAAAACTTACAAAGTAAGTGAAATGGATGAATATTTACAAAAAGAAAATAAATTGCCCAGATTAAGTAACAGGAGATAAATACTTTGAAAATCCCATTTTAGAAAAAAAAATGATCTTGAACAAACCATCAGAGAACAACCTAAGATAACCTGGAAAGATATATATGAACAGATGCTGAGTAAAATGAGCAGAACCAGGAGAACATTGTAACCACATTATTCCACTACTGATTTTGATGGACTTAGCTCTTCTCAGCAATGTAAGGATCTAAGACAATTCCAAAAGATTCATCATAGAAAATGCTATCTACATCCTGAGAAAGAACTTTGGAGTCTGAATGCAGATGGTAGCATAAGTTCTTTTTAAAAATCTTATGGAAGTGAATATCAAAAACTAAAAATAAATAAATCATTTAAAAAAAAAGAAATGAGGAGCAAGCAGATTTCAGAAAAACCTGGAAAGATTTACAAGAACTGATGCTGAGTGAAGTTAGCAGAACCAGGAGAACATTGTACACAGTAACAGTAACATGATATGTTACCAATTTTGATAGACAACTTTTCTCAGCAATACAATGATTTAAGACAATTCCAAAAGACTCATGATAGAAAATACTATCCATAGCCAGAGAAAGAACTATGGAACCTGAATGCAGATTGAAGTATACTATTTTCTCTTTTTTTTCTTTCTTGTGTTTTTTCCCTTTTGTTCAGATTCTACTTTCACAACACAACCAATATGGAAATATCTTCAATATGATTATACATGTATGGCCTATTTGCTTCCTGTCTTGGGAAGGAGAAGGCAGGGAGGAAGGGAAAAGAAATTTGGAACACAAAATCTTATAAAAATGAATGTTGAAAACTATCTTTACATGCATTTGGGGAAAAAATAAAATTTTAAGGAGTAAAATAAAATCGGAGAGAGCATGAGGTTTTTTTGTTTTGTTTCCCCAAGCATCAAGCCAAAATCTACTTCTCTGAGATTTCCATGCATTGTACTTTGTTCTTACTTTTGGAGCCAAATGATTTTCACCCAGTTGTGATCTACTGGGCCAAATATAGGCTCCTCCTGGTATTATTCCATTGCATACAGTTTTGACTAAGAGAGGCACATAGTTTAACCACAGTTATTGACTCATCAATCACTGTAAGGTTTAGCAGACAAGAGTAAGAGAATCTTAATATCATAAATATACTTAAAGGGCTACCTTCCCTTAATTTACTGATTTAAGGTCCTCTAAGTTAAGCAATAAATATTTAGATGGGTATGAAGATTCCATGAATGCTTATATTTATACATATGCAGCCAACTAAAATATATGTCTACATTTTTTGAAGAATTAATAAGGGTATTGTAATGAAAGTAGAATGGTAAATGACAAGATTGATGTTTTTTAACTGTCATATACCTCAAATCACACAGATAAACTTACCAGGTCTAGGAATTCTGACCCTGAATAAGACTTCTTTGGCTATTAATAAAATACAGTTTTCTGGCTGTGTCAGCTCTGTAGGAGACACTCCCTCCTCTGGCCACACAAATAAAAGGAAAAGCATGAGTGTGTTTGATTGATTAAAAGAAACTAGCCATGCTGGTAAAGGAGAAGCTGGTAAAAGAATCAAAGCTGGCATTAATAGTAATAATCAATTGTTAATAGAATTTGACCCACAGTCTCTTATTTATTTATTTTCACTTTCCTGTCTTTAAAATGAAAATACCAGTTACATCTGTGACTATTTTCAAAACAAGTATGTTGGGCCACTAGAGACTGAATTGCATTGGTGAAACTTTAAGTTATTTGTGGAATCCTATCACTGAACTCTTTTATATTCATTATTGCAATCATGTTAATGTACATATTTAGAACAGAACAAACCATTTAACACAGGTCCCATTTACTGCTAAATGGGGTGTATTTTAAATGGTTGAAGATGATTGTCATTTTCTAGGCAGTTTTAGTTTCAATGTTCAGTACTCCAAACTTTGTTGAAATTCTGAATCTAATAGCTTAGATTCAAGCATCTTCAATCACAGCCAGGCAGTAGACAACTTTTTCTTCCCAATCAATGTCTACAAGAAAAAAAGGAAATAAATATTGCACTCTGCTTTTCTGCAACTAACCAATAATTCTACACACATTTATCAATCACCTTTAATGCACCAGGCACTATACTAAGCCCTGTGAATATAAAGAAAGGTGAAAGTAGTCCCTGTTCTCAAGGAGCTCCCATTCTATGGGGAAGGTAACATACAAGGAACTACGTAGAAACAAGATATACACTGGAAAAATTAGAGATAATCTCAGGGGAGAAGTCACTGGCATTAAAGGAGATTGGGAAAATTTTCTGGCTAAAGATTGTATTTTAATTGAGACTGGGATGTAGCCAGGGAAGCTAAGAGTCAGAAGTGAGGAAAGAAACATTTCATGTAAGGGAGAAAGACAGTGAAAATGCCTAGTCAGAAAATGTCTAGTATAAGAAAATGAAGCAATGACATTGGATATCAGGAAACTCAGAATGGAGAAGGGGTACTTTTTTTGCTTTTTGTTTTCCGGAAGAAAATACTTTTAATTCAATTTCTCATCTGTTTATCACTTTAAAACCATTAATGTGGGCTTTTAATTTAAAGGGACTACATGAACTATTTTACAACACTCAGTGAATGAGACACAAACTAAATTTTTAAAGCCTCCAATATTCTATCACTTAAGAGTACCTTTAAAAACCTTCTAACTTTGTGAATTTATTAAAAAACTGTCTGATAAAATCTGAAAAAATCACAGGTTTTGTTGGAAGTTCCTCACCTTCCTACAAGAATTGATAGGATAGAATAATTTGTATTCCTCCATCAGGTAGGTGCAGACATTATGTACAAATGAACCCCTTATTATTACAGAATCAAACAGAGGCTACAGATAGGAAATTCTAGTTTCCAGCAAGGAATTATGTGTAAAGTTGATTTTTCTCTGTTTCTTAATGAGACAGAATAAGTAGTTAGTAGATACTTGATGATTGATTAATTAAAAAATAAAATAATTATTAAAAAATATGCAACGGTCTCAAGACATGGAAGAGCTCAAAAAGGATTTTGAAAATCAAGTAAAAGAAGTGGAGGACAAAGGTGGAAAAGAAATGAGAGCAATGCAAGAAAATCATGAAAAGCAAATCAACAGTTTGCTAAAGGAGACCCAAAAAATCCTGAAGAAAATACTACTTTTAATAGTGGACTAATTCAAATGGCAAAAAATGTCCAAAAAAGTCAATGAGCATAAGAATGCTTTAAAAAGCAGAACTAGCCAAACAGAAAAGGAGATTCAAAAGCTCACTGAAGAAAACAGTTCTTTATAAATTAGAATGGAGCACATAGAAACTAATGACTTTATGAGAAACCAAAAAATTATAAAATAAAACCAAAAGACTGAAAAAAATAGGAAACAATGTGAAATATCTCATTGGAAAAACAACTGACCTGGAAATCATGATCAAAAAGAGCCTAGACATCATCTTCCAAGAAATTATCAAGGAAAACTATCCTGATATTCTAGAACCAGAGGGTAAAATAGAAATGGAAAAAATTCACCGATCATCTCCTAACAAAGATTCCCAAAGAAAAACTCCTAAGAATATTGTAGAAAAGTTTCAGAGTTCCCGGGTCAAGGAGAAAATATTACATGCAGTCAGAAGGAAGCAATTCAAGTATTGTGGAAATAAAATCAGGATAACATGGGATTTAACAGCTTCTGTACTAAGAGATCATAGGTTTGGCATATAATATTCCAGAGATCAAAGGAAATAGAATTACAGTGAAGAATCTTCTACCCAGAAAAACTGAGTGTAATACTTCAGGACTAAATTGGAATTTCAATAAAATAGAGGACTTCTAACATTCTTGTTGAAATGACCAGACTTGAGTAGAAAATTTGACTTTCAAATACAAGAATCAAGAGAAACATGAAAAGGTAAACAGGAAAGAAAAGTCTTAAGAAACTCATTAAAGTTGAACTGTTTACATTCCTATATGGAAAGATGCTATTTGTAACTCATGAGATCTTTTCCAGTATTATGGTAGTTAAGGAGAACATATCAGTAGCTGTGTAACAGTACATACATATGTGTAGGTATGTATATGTACATGACTGTATGTGTGTTTATACAACATATACATATATTATATATATACATATGTTACATATATATATATATACACACACATACATACATAGGTAGAGGGCACAGGGTGAGCTGAATATGAAGGGAGAATACCTAAAAAAATAAAATTTACTGTTGAATGAAATGTACTGAGTAAGAGAAAAGAAGAAGTAGAATGTGGCAAATCATGTAACATAAAAGAGCTTCCCCAATGGAGAGGAATAGCATGGAGGTGAAAGGAAATAGTTGAGCCTCACTGCCTTGGAATTTGACTTAAGGAGGGAATAACAGACATTTAATTGGATATGGAAATCTATTTTACCCTGCAGGAAGGCAAGAGGGAAGGGGATGGGAGAGGCAAGATAATAGAAGGGAGAGCAAGTTGGGAAAAGGGATAATCAGAAGCAAGAGTCTGGTAGGTCAAGGGAGAGAATGGAATAAATGAAGGGTAGGACAGGACAGAGGGAAATGTGGTTAGTCTTTTCCAACTTAACTATTATGACAGTGCTTTGTATTGTTACACGTATATGACCTATTGAATTGCTTGTTTTCTCAATGAGGGTGGGTAGGGAGGGAAGGAGAGAATATGGAACTCAAAGCTTTAAGAATGAACGCTACAAATTGTTTTAGCATGCAACTGGAAATTAAGATATGCAGGTAATGGAGTATAGAAATCTATTTTGCCCTACAGGGAAATAGTGGTAAAGGGGATGGAAGAAGGGTGAGGAATAGAAGAAAGGACAGATTGAAAGAAAGGGTGGAAAGGGTGCATGCTGTCCTGTACGCAGTGGGTGATGGGGAGTGATGGGGAGAAAATTTTGAATTCAAATTTTTGTAGAAGTGAATGTTGAGAACTGAAAAATAAATAAATTATATATTTAAAAAAGAGGTAAGCCATAAGGTATCAGGAATAGATGTGAAGTCATGAACAACAATTTCTACATTATCCATGTTCTTTAAAAAAATAATAAAAATAAACGAACCAAAAAGAAAAAAGAAAAGAAAATTGAATAGTTATTGATGCCTGGAATCTCTTTAAAACTTGTTCTCTTAATGTCTTTCATATCAATGTTTAATTAATCATCATCTTCATACAAACTGAAATGAAAAATTTTGTAAGATCTCTAGGGTTATCATAAGATTTCAATTCAATGAGCATTTATTAAATGTTTATTATACGCCAGGTAATGTGCTCACATGTGTAACTTTCTAAAAAGAATTGATATCTGAAGTAATAATACCCATTATAATTTCAATAATTCATGTTAGTTGACAAATTCTTTACGGTTGGAAGAAGATGGTACTTCTGTAAAAAAAAACAAACAAGTAAATGACACAAGTATTTTTTTAACTCTCCTTAATGCTTATTATTCAGTAGAATTTCAGTTACAAAAAAAATTGCATTTTTAATTTTGAAGTCTTTTTTAAAATCTGCACAATTGATCAACTTTATCAAGAAAATACCTTCATTAATAAGATTTCATTTTTGTAACAACACAGATAATACTCTGGGCCACAGGTTAAATCAATCAGGTAACACTGGAAGTCAAGAAAGTGATAAAAATATGAGCAATCACTAACCTTGCTTCTTAAGGTTACCTCTATAAAGTCCTAGCAATTGAGTATCATTGCTATCTGCAGGTAAGCCTTTAGGTACACAGTAATCTTTCACTGAAAGTACAAGTATCGAGGGTGTCATATGGAGAGAGGGCACAAGAAGATGTAGGATTTTATTTTTATTTTTTTCAAATTGGTTTTAGATTTCCCCCCAGTGTTATTTTCTTTTTGAGGCAGTACATATATATGTATGTATATGTATATATAGTGTGCATATATGTATATATACATACACATACATATATATTTGTGTGTATATATACACACATATATGTATGTATCTGTGTGTATATTACATATGTGTGTGTATTTCCCTTTAGCTACACAGTGCTTGTAGAATTAGTCAGAAAGTATACCATCATCTTTCCACGCATTAGTTCTTCTCTATAGGTAACAAGTGCTATGTCTTTGGAAACTCTGGGAAAATTGAGGAGGGCATTTAGGGTTGCAAAGTTGTTGCTATTGTTTTAAGTCTTTGTGGCATCTCTTTGCTGAGGCACATGAGACAACAGTGAACCTGTCTTTACCCTGAATAAATGTGAGGGTTCTTTATAAATATTTTGATCATTGTGTGATCAAGTTTGATTCTAAAGAACTAGTCTGTAAATGAGTTCAGATATGAAGCTGTATAGAAATTAATATTTTTAGCAGTAACATTTTTTCAGCTGCCTTGTTTACTGATCATTTTTTGTATCCATTTTATCTGACCCAAAATAAGTGTTTAATACACTACTGGTTATTGATCAGTTGATCAAAAGTTTCTATTGGCACAGTTCTGAGCACTTATGAGTTACTATTCATGAAAAGAATGCCTGGAACCAGAATATCTATCAGTGTTTATGAATGGATCCATGCCATAACCTTTCATTGACCACCAAAGCTTGACACTATCAGAAAATATGCACAACACAATCAGGTGCATTGTTTTATAAATTGTCCTGTATTTTTTTTGTCATTTATATTTGTGCCTTCTGTTATTTTCACTAAAGGGAAATCTAGAAGGTAGGAAAACTTCTGCAATAAATGTAGCCCTATTCTGTTAGGTGTGCGTGGGACTGTAAGACCCCAGTGCTCTGCACATTCAAGCCTTAGTTGACCTGTACTATAATAAACATGTCTGGAATTTGATGAATTTCTCTGTAGAGGTTTCCAATCAAAACATGACTATTGTTCATGCCACTTCTTAAACACATATCAAAGAAGATTATCAGCACAATTATAACTAATCAATAAACCATGGGACCCATGAGACATTAACCCTTCTTAGAAAAGAATGCTATTAATTTTATCTCTTTATAAAAATTATCCCATTTTACTTGTGGAAACAGACCATTGATATTAAAAATCCAAATTTCACATAAAATATCCAGGGCACAAGGAGCTCCATGTAAAAATGATCACAAAATAAATAGCAAGGCAACAATGCAGATTCATGGCAAGAAAATGTTTACAATGGTTACTGTGATATGTATATGTATAAATATATATATATATATATATATATATATATATAAATATATATGGGATTGTTTATTCCCTCAGGCTACAAAATTATTCCATCTTCCCTCTCTGCCTCACTGACTCACTTTAATACACTCAGATAGACACATTAGACTTCTCTGCCATTTTCTCTCCCTTTTTTCATCATCCCATGTTTCTTTTTCCCATCTCTCTTCTTGTCCTCTCAAATCTGCCATGCTTACCAGTTCTCAGTCTTCTTTTATCACCAATGTGGGCCAATGAGGGCACTCACAATGTTAGGGATTCATAGAATCTGAAAAGCTGAAAGGCATTTCAGAGGTTTTCTACAATAACCCATACCTGATCATTTCCTTTTTACTTGAAGATATTCAGTGATGGCAAATCTACTTTCTCTTGAGGCATCTTGTTGCACTTTTGAATAAACTAGAATTGTTTTCTTTATAGGAAGCCACAATAGATTTCTCTGGAATTTAAAATCATTGCTCCCTTGAGCCAAGCTAAGAATAATTCTTACACTTGACAGTCTACATATGTAAGGGGGCAGTCTTATCTTACCCTCCCCCTCCCTCTCAATTTCTTTGCTTGGCTAAAGATTCCCAACTACTTCAACTAGTTCTCCAATGATATGAAGCCAATACTCTTCCCAGTTGAGGTTGTTCTTTGGATGTGTTCCAACTTATAAATGTTGTGTCCATAAATTGAATTCAATTCTCTACAAGAATTCTGATAAGGGAATACCTTCATTTTACTTGTACCCAATGAATCTATTAAACCTATAAATCAGCCTATGAGTCAATCTATAAAGGGACCTAATGTGTAAGGGGCCTACCGTGCAGAGTTGTTGTATTTCAAGTGATATAATATTTGTAAATATTCAATATTCAAGTGATAAATATTTGTAAAAAAGGACTTAGTTCATTTCCTGGCACATACTAGGCCTTCTGTAAATATTAATTCTTTCTCTTCTCTTAATTTAAAACACCACAAATGAAAGTTGTTAGTATTTCAGAAACTTAATTGGATTTTAGACATTTTTTGTAATAACACCTTTGATCTAGTTATATTTCAAGGAATTATTAGATAATAGAAATGGAGGTCCAAAGGATAGTTAACAATTTTTTTCCATTTCTTTCATGATACTAGCAATTTTTATATATAATTACATAATGTTTATCTTTTTGTTAGAGGAAGACAATTCAGATGATGATGGCTATCTGTAACTTTTCATATATAAATATGCAACTGTACTACTGTTCAATAGATTTTTAAAAAATCTTTAAAATAATATTCTTGTTTACTAGGCTCATTTGCCATTTACAAAAATTTGTTGCATTTACAAACTCTTTTAGATTTGTTGTTAGTGCAAAATATTTATGTACTCCACAAGATACCTTATTTTTTATTATTGCCCTATAATCTGATCTGTTTTCTATTTCCTAGCATTCTATATATTCTCCCACATTACATGAAGGTATACTTCAGAGTAATTACTCATTTTTCGCTGGTTACATCGTAATTTTGGAGGATTTTTTTTAATCTCACCTATCTTACCCAAGACATCTATCATGATTATCTGTTTAAAGCTAATATGGCATTGTTAATGAGTTTGTGTTATATTAAATAAATGGCACAGTTATGGCTAAGGAACACACATTTTTAAAAAGTGAATCTTCCATATCTCAAAATCATTCTGAATACAATTCCCAGAATTTCAACATCCAGGGGTCAACAAACCACTTCTGGAGTCTAGTCTATTTTTTTCACTAGGCATAGGTAAAAATGCTTTTGTTTTTCTTCTTGTATTTTAAATAAAATAAAATGTTACTTTCTGATTTAAAAAGTTTTTTGTCTCTCTGGCCTTACAAAATTAAGTGTAGGACTTGGATTTGAGTAAGTCATAGTTGGCTGAATTTGAGTTATTATCCTAAATGAGAATAGCATAGAAAATAGAAATTCAACCTTTGAGTTTGTAAAGCCTGGGTTCAAGCTGTGTTTGAAATATGTAGTGACTGTGACACCTGGTCAAGTCACATAATTTCTCAGAGCTCTAAACAGAGTTGTTGAAAATTGCTGTTCTGAATTGGTAGATTTTTCCCATCACGAATTCTACACACCAATGAAATCATACTTTCTGAACAAAAATTAACCTACTAAAAACAAAAATAAAACTTATGCTGGCAAGGTGCAGTAAAATGAAATTTATTTCTACCAATATGATACTTATTCACTGCACAATTTTATTATTTATAAGGAATTTTCAGAAAGGAAATTCACATTTATTTTTTATTATGTGTTTTATTCATATCTTTCTCAGTTATTAGCACAATGTCCTGAATATATTGGTCTCTTGAAAATACTTTTTAAGGGACTTAGGTGCTAGTTTAAAAGAGAAATTATTCATAAAGGATAAGAATGTGCTTCAGTTATGCAAAGAAGGCTTGTTCTTAATCTTGTTAAAGGTTTAATCCTTTTCTGAAATTATTTTCTCCTTGTGTACATGGATAAATGTCAATAATGCATATCAGAGGAGCTATGTGACTGCACTCCAAGGACAGATTATGACTAATACTTTATTTAGAAAATGTGACAGTTGTAAAAGAATGAAAGGGATTAATGTTAAAGGTCACAGAAGAACATGGATTAGTTAACTGAATTTATTACATCAATTACATAAATAGTGGTTTTTCTTTCTTATCTTTTCTTTTTTCTTGACATATGTTGTAGGCTATTGCCCACATGAAGCAAATTTTTATAATAGTATTATTTTTAGTTGCTTCCAACTATCTTTCTCTCATGGTCTAGGCATTAGGTCACATCAGCTATTACTGATAAGGAAATGGAACAAGGGTAGAACAGTTAAGTCATGTGTTATGTAAGGAATTTGGTTCAGAAAGTGGGTGACAAGAGTGAGAAGTGATGAGAAAAGAGCAGGACAGCAGTGTTCAACAAAACTATATCATGCTATTTCACTGGAAGTCTATCTAAAGCAGGAATGTTGGATATTAGGCAAACAATGAAAGAATCCAATGGTTCTAAATCATATTATAGAGTTCATGCATAATTAAAATTTCCATGCACCCCCCCCCACCTTCACCCCTAAAGTCTCCTTGGAATCATCCATTTTTCAAGCTTGCCTCATCCATGAAACAGTGATGAACATACTATGATACTCTCATTTATGGAGAAATGGCTTGTTACAGAAATATTCAAAGATACTGTGCTTTTCTGTGTGTTGGTCATCCTTGGAAATCAATTTTATTTTTTAATTTTCTATGATTATCTAGATTGTTTGGGTTTCCAATCAAGTTTTCTACAAACTGTTTTTCCTCTACCATTGTTTCCTGCTTTATCATATGCTGCCCCTCAGTCTCTTCTATCAACCTCTTTAGTTAGGCTTCAGAAGTCACTTTTTAATCTAGACCAGCACTGACCTTAGCAATCATAGATATCTAAATAAAGATAATAGTAGTACCAACAACAACATTTATATAGTGCTCTCAGGTTCACAAAGTGCTTTAAAAATGTTATTTCCTTTAAACTCCATAATAACGCTTTGAATTAGATGCTCCGATTGCATTTTTATGAATGGGAAACTGAAGCAATCATAGGTTAAATGATTTGCCATACATTTAATAAATGTCTGAAGCTAGATTTAAGGAGTTAGTCAATTCACAAGAATTTAAGTATTATGTGCCAGATGCTATGTTAAGAAGGGATAGAGATACAAAGAAATGCAAAAACACAAATGAGAACAAACAAGAATTATCCTTATTTTGAAGAAATCCACAAACTGAAAGGGAATAGACAAGATCAAGTGTGGTTTAAATAAGTGAAACTTCCACTGAAATTCTTGATAGTATCACTATCACTTGTCTCAATTTTTCAGTATTCATAACTTGTATAAACGCATCATGTATTTTCATTTTATGTTTTATTCTAAACTAGTATTTTATTTTTACTAATTCAGTTAATCATTAGATGGCATGATTGTGAAAATTTGCCTTACTTTAGAGTGACTTGGAATGATAACCTATTATTTCCTCTCTGATTGTAGTGAGTGTGTGTGTGTATGTGTATGTGTGTGTATGATCATTCATTGACTCTTCCTGAAGAACCTATTAATGATACAGAGGTGTAAGACTCCTGTGTTATCCCAACTCCTTTTTGCCCTGTTTTGCACTGTGCTGGACTTCCCAGAAGTCTTTTCATCAGTCTGTATTATATTCACCTTTGCAATGAAGTAACTGAGGGGTAAAGTATATGTGTTATAATTATCTTTGTGGTTTTAATTTTTCTTTTTCTTCATCATGATAATGATAATTAAAGATGATATCATTTTCCTTGTTGCCTTAGGATGTGTAGTAGTGGAAGTCCTGTTCTATGTATGTCAGAATGGATTCTCTACAAGGGTCCAGGAATCCCTTCTCAGATTCATCATCATTTTGACTTCCTTGCCATGTAAGACATAATAGGCATAGCACCTGGAGAGTTGGCTTGGAGATTTCAGAGGAATTCCTATGGCTTAAACAATTTTCAAATAAATAAATTTCAAATAAACTTAAATAAATTTCAAATGGAGGGAAAAGCTTTTATCTGAATTATATAGTTTTAACTTTAGGAATTCCTTTCTTTGCCTTTTGATGTTCATAAAGTCATTTTTCTTACATTATATGGTTCATTTTTGGATAATTGCATTTTCTTTTTTTTTGAGTTTTACCTCTGAGGTTTCATTTTATTTAAAGTTCTACTAATTTTAGCTAAGTATGTGCAATGCCTAAAATCCTCCTGAAGTTCACAATCTTCAGAAGATGCTACATTGTTAAGGGTTCTCTCCAGGATGAAGTCAAATGATGTCAAATTCTCATATTCATTATACATCCAAAAAATTTCTCTCCAGTGTGAACATTCTGTGTGTGTTTTCCTTCATTGCCAAAGAAGACCATGCCATCAATGACTTGCACTTGCCTTTGTTTTGAGTGAAGGTGGGCTGTGCATGTCACCAGTCTCACTTCTTCTCCAGAACCATCTGAATCCAGTGACCAGATATTCATCAGGATAACTAGAGATGACCTGGGATGAGGCAATTGGGGTTAAGTGACTTGCCCAAAGTCACACAGCTAGTGAGTGTCAAGTGTCTGAGGGGAGATTTGAACTCAGGTCCTCCTGACTCCTGCACTAGTGTTCTATCCACCACAACACCAAACTGCCCCTCATGAACATTCTAATGTAAATATAAAAACTATACTCCTAAAAGAAGGCTTTCTCCCTCCCTTTCATTATTCATAAAACTCTAATGTGTGAACTTTCTGGTGTTTAGTAAAATGTGACCTCCAGCTAAGTGACTTTTCACATTGAGAACATTTCTAAAGCTTCCCTCCATTTTGAACTCTCTGATGTCTATTAAGGTGTGTCCTTTGAATGAAAGATTTCCCATATTTACTACATTCATAAAGTTTTTCTCCTGTGTTAATTCTTTGATGATTAGTAAGAGTTGTGTTCAAACAGAAAGTCTTCCCACGTTCGTAAGAGTTCTCACCAGTATGAACTCTCTGATGTTGAGTAAGATATATTTTCCAAGTAAAAGACATCCCACATTCCTTACATCCATAAGGCTTCTCTCCAGAATGACCCCTCTGATGCCCAGTTAGAACTGCACTAATACCTTGCCACAATGAATACATATATAAGGTTTATCTCCAGTATGAATACTTTGATGTTGAGTAAGGTTCCTCTTCTGAAAAGAACCCATACTCATTAGGCTCATAAGGTTTCTCTCCCATATGAATCTTTTGATGCTGAGTAAGTTCTTTGATCTGGCAGAAAGCCTTATTACATTCATTGCACTGATAAGGTTTCTCTGCAGTATGAATGCTTTTATGCTGTGTAAAATTTGCCCTACGGCTAAAGAACTTCCCACATTCACTACATTCATAAGGTTTCTCTCTAGTATGAATTCTTTGATTCATTGACTTTGATTCATTTGACTCAGATTAAGAGTTGTGGTCCAGCAGAAGGTCTTCCCACATTCATTACATTTATAAGGTCTTTCACCACTATGGATAGTCTGATGTTGAGTGAGGTCTACCTTCCAGCAGAAGGCCTTCTCACAGGCATTACATTCATGAAGTTTCTCTCCAGTATGAATTTTCCTGTGCTGAGTAAGGTGTGTCCCCTGGCTGAAGGCCTCGCCACATTTATGACATTCACAGGCTTTTCCCTCATTGCTCTGTTTGCCCTCTAACTGGGTGCCACATTCCCAGGTTTGTCTCAACTTGGAGGCAAAGGTGTCATACCTCACAAGGCTTTTCTGGCATAATCCATCCAAAGAAATGTCCAGCTTTGGGACAGACTCTATGATTTCAAACCTGCTTTCCCAACCTGGCCAGGTGCTTCCTAAGACATTTCCCTCTGACATCTAAAGCTTTTCTTCTTGTTCCAACTGATATGTCATATTTGGTTTGGAAATTATAAGTCCCAAGCAGACCAGGTTCCTGTAATTCTCCAGCATCACATCCCTGTACTAATGCTTCTGAGAAGGCTGCAGTTACCCTCATTCCTCCTGGGTGAAGTTCACAGCCACATCTCAAACATTAACGATTCATTCATCCACACCACGGGCGGTGTCTTCAGGAGCCCCCTCCTCTGGGGTGACTCTCTCTGGGGCTGCCATAGCAAGATTCAAGGCAGATGGAGTGTTCAATAATTGCATTTTAAACTTAAACTAAAACCTTTGGATTGGCATTAGTTAAAATGGATGGAGGAAGAAAGAATGGAAAGAAAGGGAGGGAGAAAGGAATGCAACAAGCAAGCATTCGGTAGGCACTTATCAAGTGCTATGCTAAAATAATGCAGATACAAATAGAAATATGAGATAGTTTCTGTGTTTATGAAGTTCACACTATATTTCATAAAAGAGGGAGGAATGATAGAGGAAGAGAAGTTTATAGAAAGCTTGATTGAAAATTTAACACACCAAAAAATGTCAAGATGAAAGACAAATATCAAAATCCTGAAGTTCTAAGGTTGTAAGGTTGGTGCAGATGACAAAACCTTTTTAAGAAACATCACAAGTGACAGAAGGACTGAAGAATTTTGAGCTACAGTAGGATTTAGAGGGCCTTAGAATTTAGTGGTAGGGAAAATAGTAACAAGTGGAGGTTTCATTTCACTGATAGGAATAAAGTTGATGGTTCCATACTTTCTGAGTATGATTAACAGTCATTTCAACTTTCCTGACAAGCTGTTTTCCAGGGTCTTTACTAAAGGCACAGAACTTCCTATGTAACCAGCTCTCAGCATGTCAGACTTGGAAAAAAAGATTTGAATTTCATTCCATCTTTGACATTTGCTATTTAGGGAACCATGGGCAAATGACGTAACATCTCTGCATATCATCTTCCTGAGAATAATAATAGTTATGTAACTATGCTATATACCTCATATAGAAGATCTAGAATTCATATGACCCTCTTTAAATGCAACTTGCTTAGTCTACAGACAGCACCCAAAGTCTATTACCAGAATCACACTCTAACTCCTTATAACACAGTAGAAAGTAGTGCCCATTGGAATAGCTTACCCATGGTCATTGTCATATCATAATCAGGCATGTGAACAAAATATTTATGGAGGCAGCTGTTTATTATTCAATTGAAATATCATTGATGTAAACTATTGGTAGCCATATAAAATGCTCTAAATCACTATTGATTAGAGAATTGCAAATTCAAACGAACATGAGATAACCCCTGACATCTATCAGATAGGCTAACATGACAGAAAAGGAAAATAAGAAATGATAGAGGGGATGCGAAAAAACTGGGACAGTCATGTACTATTCATAAAGTTGTAAAATGGTCTAATCATTCTGAAGAAAAATTTATAAGTATGCCCAAGGGACTATAAAAGCATACCCTTTGATTCAGTAATTTCACTAGTATGTCTATATCCCAAGAGTTCAAAGCAAAAGGAAAAAGACCTATATGTATAAAGTTATTTATAGCAGCTCTTTTGTGGTAGCAAAGAATTGGAAATTGAGAGCATGCTGATAAATCAGGGAATGAGTGAACAAGTTGTGGTATAAGATTGTGATGGAATGCTATTATGCTACAAGAAGGGAGGTTCAGAAGATTTATATAAACAGATGCATAATGAAGTGAATAGAACCAGGAGAACATTGCATGCGATATGAGGAACATTGTAAGGTTAATCAATTGCCAATGCTTAGCTACTCTTATCAATATTATGATCCAAAATAATTCCAAAGGACTTAATGATGAAAAATATTATCTACATCCCATGAAAGAACAGAGTTTGAATGTAGATTGAATTATAAGTTTTTAGTTTCTTTTTCTTTTTCTGAGACATTTTAAAAATGGAATTTTTTTCAGTCTTTCACATTTATAATTGTAATATCGTTTACCTTTAAATGGGTGGGGGAGGAACTGGAGAAAAGAAGAGATTTTGGAATTCAAAATTAAAAAAAATAAACACTAAAAATAAATTATCAATAAATTTATTTTTTAAAATATTACTCATAAGATAAATATATAGAAGAATGATCAAGAAACAAAAGCTATTGTTTTGATGATTCAGGTACTGCAATGTTATCAACATAGATTTTGAATCCATAATTAACAAAACTTATTATCAGATTCCTTATTCAGTCTAAGCCTATAGCTTCTTGTCAACATGTATGCAGTGTCATGTTGTTCTGATCATTTATTATGACTATACGCTTTTTCTGATAAGCTGGAAAAGCAACATCAAGTTATGAAAATCAGTATCACTTAATAACTAGTATTTTGGTTCTGAATAAGACCTGAACCACTAAGAAAAATTTATGAGCATTTTAAATACCATACTTTACAGAATTCACAACCCTCCCCATGAATTTCTATTTTTCCTATAACTTTCCTGACTATTGTGTTCTATCCCTAGTTTTATTGGTTTCTTGGTGGTAGACCTTGGAATAGTTACATCTACTTACCTAATTTTTAACAGAACTTTCAGCCTATCTTAGTCATTCATTACCAAGACACAGGAAACCTAGCCTGATACTGGCATGAGTACTGTAGGCATGACCTGACTGGAATACTAGCTCTTGGGGATGTGATCTACTGTTTGCTGAAAACTATAATAAGCATAATTAAATATTAATTATAATATGCTTATTGTGAGAAAAGCAATTGAGTATGCCAGCATCCAGTTACTAAGGTAGCTTGAAAATATGTCAGTTTTATATCCTTTAAAATTTTGTGGATATTTCTAGTTGTATGTATCTGGAAAATTGGACTTACCAAAGGATGAGTCTTGATTTATGGAAGTATGGGAAAATTTAAGATCAGGGTATTTTATGGAATTATATGTGCATAATTTGTAAGGCTGACCTGCACTTTTGAGTTTATGTTGTCTCCTGTAGTGATGGAATAATTACTGCCTTTGGAGACAGTGATGACAAATCCTTGATGAGATTATCCTTCCAAAATTCTCCAAAAGTAGAAAAAAAAATGACCATGGGAGGGGTTATCTGGATGGGACTTCTGAGATGAACTAGGTTGACATTATTTTTGGAAAGATTGGGACCTAGGATCATTAAGTGACTTGTGTAAGATAACATAGGTAGTGGTATCATGAGGGGATTTTGAATGCAGGTGCTCTGACTCCATAATCTGTGTTTATTCCGATGAATGGTAGTTCTTGGTTTTTTGTTTGTTTGTTTTGTTTTACCCTGGTATCCTTTGAGAATTTTTATGGATGGATCCTTTACTAATAGAATATGGGTTGACCTACCAGAGGTAAAATCCACCCAATTGTCCAGATAACAATAATTTGTGACACAAACACTACCTCCCATAAAAAAAAGGAAAGAGTTAAAATATATCTTTGTGATACAATCACCCTTATCCAAATTATTAAACATTATTTAAGCTTCATTTTACTGGCAGTTCCTAGTAAGGTAGAAGACATAAAATATACCCACATACACTCTACCAAAAGCAAACTCAGAGAAGCACAAAGTCGCATAGGAACATTAAATTCCCCAGACTACATTCTATGATATGTGTCAGTGCCTGAAAATGAAACCAATCTTTCTGAGTCCAAGAAAGTACCACTGTATCACACTGCAAAATAAAGACTGACTACTAACAATACTTTCCATATTAATTTCTATGACTGATTAGTTCATTCCTTTGTGTCCATTTCCTCCAATTTTGTTCTCAGAAGAGACAGAATTGGACAGTATCCACTTATTGGCTTATATTTTAATACCCATTTCTGTGATTGAAATTCATTACCCAATTTTATTAACACCTTGCCTTCTTGTAGATGAAGGGGGTGGTTTGCCTAAATACTCATTATATCAAGCTTGTAGTTATGCATTTATTTTATTTCTAGTGAAATGCAATTGTTAAGAAATGCCAGTTTACTAGAAAGATTAGTGGGTAGGAAGAAAAGAAATCATGTCTAATCACAAACATTCTATCAGAATAATTCAAAGCCTGCCCTGAGCTGGCCAACCAGTACAGTTAATAAAGGGATTCCAAGTTGAAGCAATTTTAACTGAATCTTACTTTCCTAAAGCCCTTTGCTAAATATTAACATGTAACATTGTGATAAATGCTTTCAAATTCAAAGGTGATTAAATTTATTTTTTCAATACTGTAAGTATATCCTAGTCACTGATGTGTAACAAGCAATTCATAACTTTTGTAAACCCAAGGAGAAATAAGGAATTTGAAAAGCAATAATAAAATTTAACCCATCATTATATATCTCAATGCAAATGTACTACCCATCCATTCTAAAACTTCATTATGGACATTGGGATTCATGTAATCTACTATAATTTCACACTTAATTAAAATCCTTTTAAACAAAATATTAGTTTGTGCTACATAAAATCACTCTTTTGTGAAAAGCATTTGTTTCTTTCTTTTCTACAATATGATTAAATAAAATCTATTTTTATTTGTAATATAGTACTTAGAGAATTATTAAACATTATAGTGAGAAGAAACATTTGGTGACTATTTGAAAATGAATTATCACCAGTAGAGTTACTCCAGATGACCCATATGTAGCCTGTATCAAGAAATCAAAGAGTAAGGAGGCAATTAGTCAGTCATTCTATTAATTTGAGTATCATATAGCAACTTGGCAATTCCTTCTCTTTAATTAACAAATTGTTGGTCAGGGTTTCTAAGGTTTACTGGATATAAGGGAAGATAATATAAAGATGCCCATAGTGTTTTGGTTTTTCTTAGATACTTACAACTGGTATTCCTTCATTATTTGGAATCAATAAAATAATCCTTAGTCATAGTATAAGAGAGTGTAATAGGAGTTAAAAATCTTTCCCACCCATTAATAGACCTCAGGTGGGGTTATTAATGGAAGCTTGATTAGGGAAGGCTTGTTTTGTATGAAGGCCCACACCTTTTATTAATTGCTATTGAGACACTGGGTCATAAGGGTCATGTCCTCCAGCTCTGAAAACTGTACATATACTCAGAGGTGAGCTTTTGCTTTGGAACTCAAATCACTGGAAGGGTGTTTGTGTGATTAGACCAGATGAGATCCTGGGTAGTCGTTAAGGAGCCCCCAGCTTTGAAAACCCAGATGGTGGTGCTTCTCTCTCTGGTAATTATGTATGTATGATCTATTATCAGACAGTTGGAAGTTCTCCCTATTGGTCTTCCTGTTTGTAATTTCTGCTTGTATTTTCTCTGAATTTCAGGGTGCTGACTTTTTCCCCTGAACTAAGTGAATGATATAGGGGCTTGATTAAAGCAAGATTGTTTGCCCCTTTTAATGTTACTTTCCTTAGAAAAGCAGATCTAAGAACCTATGCAGCAGGCCACATTATGTATGCCGGGGTGCTTGCTGTTACAGAGATGTATCATATATTGGTGTGTACGTATATATACACATATGAATACACACACATGCGTATGTACATGTATACAAATTTATTCTTGAATGATATCTTGCAATATGAAAACTGAAGAGGATTTAGTCAATCTCCACCTTAGTTGGTCCATCAAATTACATCCATTTTTGTCTTCACATAAAGATGGCTACTCTGGAAAGATTATTTACTCTTACAAAAGACACTTTCTGCTTCAGATCTCCAGTGATATTAAGCTCTTTGAGCTACTCATTATCAGACCATAAAATAAATATTTCTCTGACAAACCTCTTCAGTTTTAGAGATTGTGGTATTAGCTGTTGTCTTTGTTATTGCAGTACCAGGTTGCATCATGTCTGCCTTCTTCATTCATACCTCAGCGTCATGCCTGGAATTATGCCCTTGCTCACTACCACCTATTAGTATTTCTAACTTCAGTCAAATTTCAGCTCAGATCCCCTATCCTATATTAGATCTTTCTTAAACCTCCATGTTGAAACTAACTTCTGTTTTTTGTTTTAATTTATTTTGAAATTTTACATTAAATTTAATTTTTAATAATAATACCTAGCATCTTATAATGTTTAAAGGTTCTCAAGAACATTACAGATATTTTAGATATTTCGATATAGTCACTTTAGATGCTTGAGAGATAAGTGCTATTATTATCACCATTTTAAAGATAAGGAAATTGAAGTGGACAAAGGTTAATTAATTTGTCTGGGGCCATTCCACTAAGTTTTTGAGACTAGATTTAAACTCAATTCTTCTCATCCTATCTTCAGCACTCTATCCCCTCTATCACCTAGCTGCCTCTTTCCTATTTTCTTGTATATGTTTTATAAATGCTTGCATGTTTCTCCTAATAGACTCTTATAGTCCTTTGAACAATTTCATTTTTATCAGTTTCCCAGTATGCATAGTATCAGGAAAATAATAGAAGCTAAATAAATGGGGATGGATCAATTATTTGTTTGGTGATAGTAATGATATAATTTGCTATGCTGATGGGACTGTTTCCATTATTAAAAACATGATTAAATAGGATTCTAGTAAACTATACTCTCTTTAAGGAGATATGAGCATCAGTTTGAAGCCACACGGATAAGTGAGTGACAGAAAAACAGTAAAGTCATAAATTGTTAGAAACAGATCATATGTTCTTTCACTTATGTCACTCATCTGAGGCTCAAAGGAAATGGGGAACCAGGAATTTTTGAGAGGCTCATTAGAGTGCAAAGATTTTGAAAAGGAATATAAGTTTATCTGGGCAAGGGGCAGATGGTGTGCTGTGACAAGACTAAACTAAGGAAAGTGTCTAAAGTTACTTATGGCAATATCACAGAGGGAAAAATCAGGGAAAGTAACTGGAAAACCAGGATAGAACATTTCAAGTTGAGGCTGAGTGAAGTCCAAGTGTTACAGTCATTGAAATCTATAAGAGAGTTAAACAAATAATCACTTGGGCTGGGCAGACCAAAGAGGAAAGGTTATCTACCAGAGACACAAGGACCAAGAACATGACTTCAAATAGGTTTATATATAAGGAGATTAAGAAGACTGGTGTCATGATGTCAAGTCTCTTCAAAGTGAGACAATAGAATACAAACATACTGAATGGAAGGACAATTTGAAAGAGGAGAAGAAAATATCACCATGCTGGAAGAACATTTGATTTCCATAAAAATAAAATAAATTGATCTAAAAGACAGAAAGTATTAAAAAAAAAAACCTAATGAATCCAAGGCTGCCCAGAAGAACAAAAGGAAAAAAACAAAAAAAACCCTGAACAACATAATGTGAGAAATAATACAAAAAAAAAAAAAACTATTTGTAACTTTTGAACACAGAAAACAAAGTATCAATACAAAGAAAACATAGATCACTTCTAAAAAAATATGTTGCAAACTTTTAGGCCCATAGCAGTTAAATTTCATTTTCCCCCAAACAAGCAATAAATCTACAAGGCATCAGCAAAAAGACATTGAAATATAAATGAAAATATATTGTAATAACATAAATCAATTTACTAGAAAGCACAGAAGAAAATAGAATGGTCATAAAATCAAAAAAGATTAAGATGGAATAACAACCAAAAATACACAAGATTAATCATTAGTAAAAAAAAAAAGAGTGCAATTTGTAGAATTAAAAAAAATCAATATAAATAGGTTATTTGCTTTGTAAATTCTTCTGGCAATATAATTATAAGAACTATAAATACATACAGTTTCCAAGGTCAGTGTAAGTAGTGAAATAAATGGCCCTATTTTTAGAAACTATTAAACTTAAAAAATCTTTAAAGGGATAGATGATCTTGGTGCTGAAAAAACAATGGTAGCAATACTACTAATAACAACTGAGTCATAATTTAGAGACTTCTTAATCAATTATAAAAGGAGAAAAAGATGCTGAAGGAATTCAAATAAAAAGACTCATGGGGGAGGGACGTATATGAATCAGCATGAACTAAACTTCATGACCTATCACACACCTGCCCTCCCATTCCAGATGAATCCAAGGTTTTGTTTGGGACAAGTGGCAATAGGAAGGATTTAAACATAAAGGTGCATTGATTTGTATTGATTTGAGTGGTTCCCCTTGAAAAGAAATCACAGAAGAAGAGATATATTTTGTGATGGGAAATAAGAAGTTACAATGGAAATAATCCGCAATGATTTATTACTCAGAGAGACCACTATGTCTGAGAGATTTTTGTGCTTTAATGGACAGGATGCTACTTCAAGGGAAGGGGATAAAACTCCTGAGGGCAATGATCATGGAGAAGGTTTGGAGGTCATTGACTCAGAGAGGAAACTTCATAGCAAATAAGTGGGATGTATGATAGTGTGGAGGTGAAGGGGCAGAAATGGATCACAAAATTATGAATTTCTACCATAGGACATTTTTTCTATCTTCTCCCAACTATAAATGTTTAAATACATCTAAGAGCGAGGCATAACACCTCTATAAGATTTGGATAAATGGAGCAGAAACATTCATAAAATGGAAAATACAGATTAAGCAAGTTGTTGGAGAATCCAGAACTAATAGACTTACAGAGTTTTCTAAATGGTATTGCTAAAGGATATATGTATTTCTCCCCATGCATTAAAATTTTATAAAAATTTGACTAGACATTATCACACAGAAACATTTCAAATATTTGTAGAATAGCAGAAATGGTAATCGTTATAGACCATAATTCAATAAAATTATTTCTCACTTAAGGAAGATTAAAGTCCCAAGCCTAGTGGAGACTTTAAAAAATTTAAATAATGAGTGGATCAAAGAATGAATTATGAAAATCAAGAAAGGTAGTTAAAAGAAAGAAACTAAAATGTTGATACAATATGAACAAATTTCTGGGATGTAATTATAGGAGTCCTCTGGGAAGAAATTAGATTGTTCAAAATATAAATTAACAGAATAAAAAAAGGCCATTATTAGTAAAAACTAATATGCATTTTAAATTTGAAAATAAACACATATGAAATTAAAAATAGGAATATTAAAATTAGAAATGAAATCAATAAACTGGAAGCTAAATATATATACACATACATATATAAAATTAAAAAATAAAGCTTGGTTTGGGAAAAACACTAAATATATGAACCTTTAGCACACATGGGAAAAAAAACACAAAATCAGACCAACAAAATTATAAATGAAGAAGATAAAATCACCTCAAAGATGGGAAAAATATCCAAATTTATTATTCACAATCATACTATATATATATATATATATATGCATGTACATATGTTTGCATATGTATGTGTATATGTATGTATGCATGTATAAAATCAGAAATTGATGATAGATGCCCACATAGACTTCCAAAATAATATAACATTTCAAAGGAAAATAGAACTAGCTGTTATGAAAATACTTTTGCTACTAAGGAATAGGATAACTACTGTTCCTGATAGATTCACAAAGAATTTTATCAGACCTTTAGAAATTAAAATAATATCAATACTAAACAACTTATTCTCAAAAAATATCATGAGAAATAAGGGACTCTACCAGACTTAATCAGGAAAACTTAAAACAAAGGTAAATTACTGACCAATAATTGATATCAATCTGAGAATTAAAGTCCAGTGAAACAAACTACAGAAATTCATCCAAGAAATCTTTCACTATGACCAAGCTGGATTTATACCAGGAATTCACGGAGACTTCAACATTAGGGAACCAATCAGCACAATAAAACATATAAAATTAAATCATCTACAAATACATGCTTATATAAATCAATGGAGAAAAAGCCTTTGTCAAAATACAATGCTCTTTTATGCTAAATGTAATAAAGGATATTCATTGAATGATCTTTTGAATATTTTAAAAAAGTATTTTTCTAAACCAAAAGAATGTATTATAAAAAACAGTGACATAGGTAAAAGCAAGCAACTTAGCATAATTAGGATGACCTGCTAGCACAGGTTCCTGGATGTGCTTTTCTTAAAGAAAACAACTTTTAAGGGATGAATTATCTAACCCCTTAATGAATTACACTCACTAGTTCAGGGAAAAGTTAGCAGCTTAAACTTCAGAGAAAATACCAATAGAGAAAATACAAGCAGAGAAATTATCATAAAGACCAACAGACAGGACTCTAATGTGTTTTGGATCAAGAGAGCCTTTTTATCTGAGCAGTCAAGGGTTCCCTTATGAAAAGGATCTTGCGATTCCCTGGTAGAGACTGAGTAACTGAGTAGCACAGCTCCATATATTCAGACACACTTGCCATACACACACTGCTCAGATGTAAAGGCTAAGTTTCGTTAATAAATATAGGAATAAAACATGTACACTTCCTTTGCACTTAATGATATCACTCTAGAAATGACAGCAATCGTATTAAGACAAGAGAAAGAAATTAAAGGTATAGAAAAAGAAGAGAAGCCTATGCCTGTTAATGATTTGCATGAAAAGTCCTAAAGAACCAGAAGAGATACTAATTGAGACAACTAATAAAATTGGCAACGTTTTAGGGAACAAAATAAACCCCTTCTCAAAACCAACAATTTTTCTATATAATAATAACAAAACCTGTTACAAGAATAGAAAAAGAAATCAGATTCCAATTGCTACAAAATACTTGGGGACCAATGTACCAAAGCAAAACAATATACTTTAATAGATTAAATTACAAAGTGCTGTTTAAAGAAATTGAGAACAATATAAATAGCTAGTGGAGTATACAGTGCTCATGGAACAACCGTCACAATATAATAAAAAAAAACAGATTCATAGATTTAATTCTATGATTTAATTCTATACAAATCAAAATATTAATGTGATACTTTAAAGAACTTGATAAAATAAGATTCAGTTGGAGAAAATACAGATAACCAGAATAGAAAATGAAATTCTAGAGTAATCTCTGGAATATCAATGGAAATAATGGGAGGAAAAGGAAGAAATCAAGGGAGAAGTGTACTGCTAGACTTCAAACTTTTCATAAATCAGTAGTTATCAAAACTATTTACCATTTAAAAAATAAAGTAGATCAATGGAACAGATCAGAAAAGGAGGAAACAGAAAGAATGGAATTCAGTGACTCAGTGTTCCATAAAACTGAAAACTTAAACTACATAGGAAAGAACATCATATTGATTAAAAAAAACTGTCTGGAAAACTGAAAAGCAATATAGCAGAAATTCAGTTTTGTCAACTTGTTTTGCCATATTTCACAATAATTTCAAAATGGATATGATATGACAATATAAAAGATTATACCAGAAAACATTAGAAGAGAAGCATATCATATACCTTCTAGAGTATTGGGTAAGGGATCCATTCTTAACCAAACAAGGGATATAACAATTACAACTACATTTTAAAATTTTGTTATTTGCTAATGGATTAGGTAATGTGACCAGACATGTTTTATTTCTCAGAAGTATATTCATCTAGGCTCAGCTTATTTTTATTCAGAACCACTGTTTGGATTCCAAATGTGTTGGTCAGCATTTGCATTACATGAATTGATAAATAAACACAAATCTAGAAGAATATACAAAGTCAATTAGCTAAACAAACCATGCATGACATTCAAAAGATGTAAAGTCAAAATGCTTCAGATGCAGTCAGTTGAAAATTAGGTAGTATTTGCCAAGATAAAATAGTTGTATTTTTTGTTGTTTTAAATATATTTTAACATGCGACGCAATTACCTGAGTAAACAAATTGAACTTGAGGTAAATGAAAGAATTCTGACTCACAATTACTCTTGGGTGTTTTGATTAGTGAAAAATATAAGATTTCATTATATCAAAATTCACACTAATGCATAGTTCAAGCTTTTCAAATACAATTATAAAAAATAATTAGGGAAACAAGTACATTAATTGAATATCTTATGTGCATTACCTACTTGCAGAAGTATCAGAATGAAATTGTCTCCTCAAACAACAGCTTTAATTTTGCATTAACTAATCCGAACAGTATGTTTGCCAACAAATAAATACACAAAAGAACATTTCAATATTTTAAATCATGTTAATGCAAAAGAATTGAATTTGTTTTTAAAAGGGTTTTCATTCAGTGAAGCCACATTCTTAAGCCATTTTTTAATATAAGGATTTTGTTTTTCATTTATCTAAGATGCTGTCCCCAGCACACACGAAAAAGTGAACACATAGACAGATTAGTACTACTGTAGCTCACTTATTCCAAACATTTTTTTTATTCAATAAACATTTATGTATTCTAAAGAAATATTCTAGAGAAATGAAGGAAAACCAAACTAGGACCTATGGTTACATAATAAATGATATGAGACTATAATATACACTCATAATCTTTGGCCATTATTCCCATGTGGCAATTAATAGAAATGATGAAAACTGTACTTCAGGTAAACTGAGATGCTTAAATGTTTGCTGAACACTTTTTCTGATCGATTCCCTTTTACTGCCTCCACAGAATCTAGGAAACATCATAGATCATGAGGTCATAAATTTATACCTTGGAAATCATATAGTTGAAGTCACTCATTTTACAGATGAAAACACTGAGGCCCAGGGAAGTTGTTATTTATGTTAGCTGTACGCTATTGGAAAAAAAAAAAAAAAACGGGGCGACTCTATACTTATCTCTCAGCTCAGTTTAATTCACCTTTGTATCCAAGTAGTTTACCGAGATATTTAAGTGACTGAAAATCTTAAGTGGTCAGATACTGGAAGCTGCACTATACCCTGGAGAATATCCCTCAATTAGATCAGTTGATGTTTCAGAGCCAGCAAAATCTGATAAAACCTCTGTATACTGGTATGATTTGGGAACAGAGAATTTCAGTAAATCAAATAATCCAGCTGAATATTTTTATAATTACAGAAAAATAACATAAATTTACTTTTTTTAACTTTATTTTACTACTGCCCCCTCTTCCCTGCTGTTTTTCTCATTACATCCATTCACTCTAGGTTTCTCTTTTCACCACTGCAGCCTTTACAGTTCCCAGCATCTCAAGCTGTGTCTCTTCTTTTAAGCCTTTGTCTTATCCTGAGGCAAGGTAATATGACCTCTGGCACAGGTGTAACTGAAGAAGCAGAAAGCTCTGAAGATTTTGTCTAGGCATTCACCACTGCCCTTGTGATGTAAGGCCATCAGTACTCAAAGTTCTTTTGCTATTTCCTGTATTATTAAAATATCCTGAATCTTGCATTATACAAAACTCTCCCCAAAGACAAACATAACACTAGAGAACACAAACCCTCAGAGGGAGAGTTATTCAGGTATACTCATTCTAACCAGAAATCCATTGATTTGCTGCATATATGTGTGTGTGTGTGTGTGTGTGTGTGTGTGTGTGTGTGCGTGTGTATGATCTGTCTTTTTGACTCTGTCACTTGAAAATATAGTAAGCTTTGCAGCATGAAAGGCAGTTTAGAATTAAATAGGCATTGTTTTTCTTCTTAATCATATCTTCTCAGTGTATGTCCTCTCTCCATCTCCTGCCCTTTAAGAATTTTACTTGGTCTATTAAAAAGCTAGTGATAGGGGAGGAGTCAAGATGGCGGAGTAGAAAGACGCACGTTTGCCACCTCCGAACCCACAGCCCATAGAGTTAATGTAAAAAGAGATCCCCATAAGTTCTGGATCACTGTAAGGTGTGCAGAAATAGAGTGGAAGAGATTTCCATTCCAGGGAGCCCTGGAGAGCCGTCCCCAGGGTCCGTCGCACCCCAGAAAGCAGACCCCACCCCAGCACTGCCCTGGACGTGGCCCCAGAGAAGCTGATCCGAGCAGACTTCAGGGACGGAAGCTCCAGCGGCTTGGAAGGTACCTCCGCCCACAGAAGCTACAGGTCAGTGAGAGAGACGGCTGGCTGGCCGAGGGGAGCGGAGTGTCTCCGTGACTCAGATCCCTTCGGGAGGAAGCAGCGGCGGCAGAGACGGGGGCAGGAAGCACGGAGGCAGAGGCGGGGACAGCGAGGGCTGTGGCCCGAGACTCCCCCAGCAGCAGGCAGGATCTTCATTACTGAAAGTCTCTGCATAAACATCCTGAGGGAGCTGAGCCTGGGAGACGGCCCTGCCCCCACCCCAGCACCAGAACTAAAGCTCACACTGATTAGCAGCCGGGCGGCGTGGAAAGCCCATTTGAATCTCAGACTCCAAGCACTAGCTGGGAGGATCTAGGCAGGGGTGGACAGGAATCTCAGAAGTCAAGTAACTGGCTGGGAAAATGCCTAGAAAAGGGAAGAAAAATAAGACTATAGAGAGCTTTTTTGAACAAATGCAAATGATCCCGACTTTCGGGTCTGACGAAGAAATATTCTTGCCATCAGGGAAAGACGTGGAGGGCGGGGCCTCGGCACCCCAGACATCCCAGGGGGTTGTCGGGTGGGCTCAGGCCTTGGAAGAGCTCAAAAAGGATTTTGAAAAGCAAGTTAGACAGGTGGAAAACGGGGAAGAGAAAAGACAGAGAAGCAAGAAAAGTATGAAAACCGGGTCAATACCTTGGTAAAGGAGACCCAAAAAAATGCTGAAGAATATAACACCTTGAAAAATAGGCTCACTCAATTGGCAAAAGAGGTTCAAAAAGCCAATGAGGAGAAGAATGCTTTCAAAAGCAGAATTAGCCAAATGGAAAAAGAGGTTCAAAAGCTCACTGAAGAGAATAGTTCTCTCAAAATTAGAATGGAACAGATGGAGTCTAATGACTTTACGAGAAATCAAGAAATCACCAAACAAAACCAAAAGAATGAAAAAATGGAAGAGCATGTGAAATATCTCATGGGAAAAACAACTGACCTGGAAAATAGATCCAGGAGAGACAATTTAAAAATTATGGGACTACCTGAAAGTCATGATCATAAAAAGAGCCTAGATATCATCTTCAATGAAATTATCGAGGAAAACTGCCCTGACATTCTACAACCAGAGGGCAAAATAAGTATTCAAGGAATCCATCGATCACCACCTGAAAGAGATCCAAAAAGAGAAACTCCTAGGAACGTTGTGGCCAAATTCCAGAATTCCCAGGTCAAAGAGAAAATATTGGAAGCAGCTAGAAAGAAACAATTCCAGTATTGTGGAAATACAATCAGGATAACACAAGATCTAGCAGCTTCTACATTAAGGGATCGAAGGGCGTGGAATAGGATATTCCAGAAGTCAAAGGAACTAGGATTCAAACCAAGAATCACCTACCCAGAAATACTGAATATGATACTTCAAGGGAAAATATGGTCTTTCAATGAAACAGAGGACTTTCAAGCATTCTTGATGAAAAGATCAGAGCTGAAAAGAAAATTTGACCTTCAAACACAAGAATGAGAAGAAGCATGAAAAAGCAAACAGCAAAGAGAAGTCATAAGGGACTTACCAAAGGTAAACTGTTTATATTCTTACATGGAAAGACAATATTTGTAACTCTTAAAACTTTTCTGTATCTGGGTAGTTGGTGGGACTACACACACACATACACACACACACATGCATGCACACACAGAGACAGAGAGCACAGAGTGAATTGAATAGGATGGGATCATATCTTAAAAGAAATTAAGGTAAACGGTGAGAGAGAAATTTAGTGGGAGGAGAGAGGGTGAAATGGAATGGGGTAAATTATCTCTCATTCAAGAGGCAAGCAGGAGACTTTTTAGTGGAGGGAAAAAGAGGAGAGCTGAGAGAAAAAAACAAAAAACAAGAAGTTTACCATCATCACATTTGACTAAAGGAAGGAATAAAATGCACACTCATTGTATGAAAACCTATCTTACAGTATAAGAAAGAGGGGGAGAAGGAGATAAGCAAGGGGGGGGGGATGATGGAAGGGAGGGCAAAGGGAGGAGGGAACAATTTGAAGTCAACACTCGGGGAGGGACAGGATCAAAAGACAGAAGAGAAACAATGAGGGGCAGGTTAGGAGGGAGGGTAATTCAGTTAGTCTTACACAACATGACTATCAGGAAAGTCATTTGCAAAACTACATAAATATGGCATATGTTGAATTGCCTGCCTTCCCAAAGGGAATGGGTGGGGAGGGAGGGATGGGGAGAAATTTGGAACTCAAAGTTTTAGGAACAACTGGTTAGTATTGTTGTTACTACTAGGAAAGAAGACATATAGTTAATGAGGAATAGAAAGTCATCTGGCCCTACAGGAGAAAACAGAAGATGGAGACAAGAGAAGGGAGGGATGACAGAAGAGAGGGCAGATTGGAGATAGGGAAAATTAGATTGCTTGGGGTATTGGGGTGTGGGGGGAGGGGAAAAAAGGGGAGAAAATTTGGAACCCAAAATTTTGTGAAGATGAATGTAAAAATTAAATAAATAAATATAAAAAAACACAAAAAAACAACAAAAAAAGCTAGTGATAGAAAACTATCAATGCTGTGTGCATTTAACAAAGCAGCCAGTCTCATTATTAATAGTAATAACAATGAAATCAATCTTACTTTTAATAATAATGAAACATTGTATTAATGATAATGATGGCAATTTTGTAAAAATTTTATTTTGTTTTGGTCACAGTACTAGTCCATCCCTCTTGTTAGTATATAGTAAGTAGGGTGTAAGGTGTTCAAGGATAGCTAGCCCTTTTGGTGTGAGAGTTTGTTGAACCCTTTTCAGGGCTGCTCATCTACCTTTGGTATCCAACTTCACCCAACTATCATTTGCAGCTCCAAGAAGCTGTATCATAGGCCACTCTCCAGTAAATCGTCTCAGAAGACAGACTAAACCTCGCTGAGGATAACTGACAGGCATCACATCTGTCAGTGAGTTAGTGGAATGCCTATCCCAAGCATCTGAAGACTTCTTCCAGTGGAATGAGTAGATGAGAAAAATTTGTTCCAACAACCATGAAGATGGCTGAAACAGACTGGGAAACACTTAGAGCTTGGTCAGGCACTAAAGACACCACCCCAGGCCATCACTAGTAGTCCTGACTTTTGCCCTGCCACCGGACTTGATCATTCTGGAAGAGAGAATGAGACTGATGAGTTTGTGCAACTCTGCCTCATTTAAACCCTATTCACACAAGAGTCAAGACATCACCCTGTGATGTAATTAGGTCCTTTAGAACAAAGGACAAACAACACATAATAATTAAATTTATAAGTAGCTGGTATAAAGTAACAACAGCAAGAAGTAAGATTACAAAGGGAAATCGAGATGTCATGGACAAACTATCCTAAAGATTAAAGAGAGGTAATTTACAAATTGTATTATATATTAATGAAAATAGCCTGATTAACATGTTAAATCAGAGGAAACAATGTAGACATTGCTTTCAGCCCCTTTTGGTCCTATGACACACACACACACACACACACACACACATATATATATATATATATATATATATATATATATATATATATATATATATATATATATAGACAGAGAGAGATATCTATATACATATAGATATCTATATCTAGATATCTAGATGAATAGATATAACACAGATTTTGCTGTTCAGAGGTTTTTTCAGCTGTGCCTGAAGTCTTCGTGACCCCATTTGAGGTTTTCCTTGTCAGAGATAGTGGAGTGGTTTGCCATTTCCTTCTCAAGCATATTTTATCTATGAGGAAACTGAGGCAAATAGGGGTTGTCACACAGCTAGACCAGATTTGAACACAGGAAGATAAATCTTTCTGACTGCAGGCTTAGCATTCTATCCACTGCACCACCTAGCTGCAGTAAGACCAGAAGAATATTATTTTATCTTGTAATTAATTAAAAGCTGTAGATATTAAGTACTTCAAGGAAGAGACTAGTCTTTATTTGACTTTCTAAAGTTAGAATTCTTTCATAATACCATTTAACATTATGATTTCAAATACACATACACACATATGTATATATGTATGTATATATATATATTATATACACATAATTGAGTTTGCTACAACTAAGTTGAATTTCATGAGTATTGACTATTGACTTTTAACATACAAAACAGATCAGTTTTGATACACAAAAAAAGTTAAGTAGTTAATTGACGTTAGACATCTATTTTCAGTGTTTACACTTTCAGTGTTCCAAGATAAATTTCCTTTTGCATCAGTGCTATTTCATTGCATTAATATAATGCAACCTGACAAGAAATCTGTATTTAATTAGGTGTTTTTACCTTCATTTTTTGGTATATGGAAAAGTTAGGACATTTAGAATATTCTGAAATTATTTATTTTAAATACTTGGCATATGTTACATATAGATACATATTCATATATACATATATGTTTTATATGAATACATCTTTTTAAAAAAGAATATTGTAAATATTTGACCAAAATATTAGATTAGTATAATTTTGTAGGATGGCTACAAGCAACTTCAGAGAAGGAAAGAGACTATTGAAGTCAATAAAATTTTTCTAGAGTCAAAATTCAAAAGTTCTGCCTTTGTATTGTGGTTCCAATATCCCCTCTCTAACATCTGTATTTTTACATTGCCTTCCCCAGAAGGCACTTCCCTGGAGACAACAGGGCCGCATCTTCCCTCTGTTCCCTGCTGTGCCAAGTAGAATACATTTCAGCATGCCAATGATAGGAATTTTTCTGTAGGCCCTCCCTCCTTGCCCTTCTCTTCAGGGATTACTTAGATTTAATATCCATACCACTACAATGATTACTTTTACTATATTTTTACTTGCAGGATTATGGAATGATAGTAGCCTATAATCTTAAGAATTTTCTTTTCTTTCTGTGCACTCTCTACCAAGGGAAAAGACTTGAACATCCAAAACATACATGATAAGAGCATATTTTTGCCCTCATAAATACATTTTTCTTTACTATTCTACTAAAATAATTGATAATAATAGTACTTTTCTTTCTAAAATTACCTTAAAGAAGACTTGTGGTTGCTACCAGTAAAGACTTGGGAAGACTCACAGTAGCATAGATTTAGTTGGAGTACACTTTAAGGTTACTGAATGTAGCCCCCTAGTTTTACACAAATGAAAAAATTGAAGTCTAGATGGGTGAAGTAACTTGTCCAGAGATATACTAGTAACAACTATGTGTGACAGTCTTCAGTCCTACGTATTCTAGAGTTTAAGTCCAACACTGTCTCCCCTGCACCCTTCCTGCTATGATCTTGATTAAGGGAAGTTCCATCAAACCTGAAATCTAGTGGAAAAATACTCTTGATACTGTCCTAATTGCTATTCCTAACAAAATCTTTTTTTCTACCTTTACAAATCTGCAGTGATCCCAGATAAATAAAATGATTTCCTGACAGAATAATCTGCTGTCCTGATGACTCCTTTCCATTCTTAGCACTTATATATTTGTACATCGTCCTGCAAAGTGGGCAAAATAATTTCTCTAGGCTTCAGAAATTATATTGTCCCTATCTGGTATTACCTGAATTCAAATAAATGTCTCTCTCAAGAATGATTGGAGGTGGGTAGGGAAAGGCTTTACTATATCCCTAAGATTCTTTCATTGATGCTCTTAGGCCTTCCTTCGCTTGCTACCTATGACACTGGGTATGGTGATTTGTCCCTTTTCCCTTCCCCAAAAGGAAACACTTGTCTCTGAGTTAAATGTGGCTATATGCCAATACACAAGAGTTTCTTCATGATTTTGACTAGTATCTCATTGCATTTTCTTAGGAATATCCTGTTGTTTAAGTACTTTCTTCAAATTTCATAGGCCAGACCATGTAATAATTCTGAGTTAGATGATCAAGCATCGGAAGCACATGATATTGAATGCAAAATAGTAACACAGCAATTACCATTAAGAGACTGCAATCTCTGACTAGCTTTGCTGCATGAATTCAGGAAACTCTTGTGCGTGTGTGTGTGTGTGTGTGTGTGTGTGTGTGTGTTTGTCTGTGTGTCTATGTTTGTGTCTATTATTGATAAAATCATTTGTCTTGATAGAATACATATCTTCCAAGAAATCCACAATTAAAACTTCTAAAAAACAAAGCTACCTAGTAACAAGGTGCAACTGATACAATAGGATTTTTCACACTTATTAACTACTAGTTGCTAATAGAAAACACATACACTTTTAATTTTGACAATATGGTACCAAATTTTTTTTTTTCTGTTTGGAGTAACCAAACTTTGTTGACTCTCAGTGTTGACATAAAGCCCATTCTAATAGTAATTGTATATATTATAATATTCCATATTCTTGAATTTATAGTATTTCATATGATCTTACCAAGTTTCTCTGAATTCTTCATTTCCTTTAGTCCTTATGGTAAGGGAAAGTCATTCAATATAGACATACATTTTGGTACTGTCAGTCATTCATCAATTTTTATGTAGGTTTTTGTTATAACAATGACTTTTGCTATTAATATTTTTGTACAAATGGATCATTTATTTCTGGCAGTAACATTCCTGGTGTAGAATCCCAGGAGTAGAATCTCTGGATCAGAGTGAATATTCAATGACATTTTTACATATTTGAAATTTACCTTCTGGAACAGATGAAACAATTTACAACTATAACAACAGTACATATATATATATATATATATATATATATATGTGTGTGTGTGTGTGTGTGTGTGTGTGTGGTGTATGCTCCAATTTTAGTTTCATTTATTTTGCTTATTTAAAAAACTGTGTTCATTTTGTAGAAGTGAAGTTATATATTATATTGTTAAAAGTTAAGAAATTGAAGAACTCATTGATTGTTGAATTTCCATGAGTTCCATATCCACAAACACACATACATATACATGTTATTTTCTCCAAAGAGCAATTGGTAAGATGGCATAGTAGTATTCATCTCCTATGATAGTGACTCATGTTTAACTACCTTTCCTTACAAAGGATTTTGATTTTACTCTAATCATATGGGAAAAAGAGAGATAAGTTAAACACCACATTTGAATAAAATATTCTCACTTTTTCAAATGCTGCATTTTTGAAGAATTAAAAATAGAAAGAAAAAAGAGAAAAGATATCCAATATAATTGGTACAAATCAAGTGTATAATTTAGAGATCCAAGTCAAAAAAATCACACAATTTGTCATGCATTGTGGGATCAATTCACAAAATATCTGAGAAAAGGGAGAATACAAAAAGCTTTGAAAACTACTAAAATAAAGCCAGTTGAAAATATGTTAATAAGCATAAACTCATGTGCTTAATTTGCCATCTAATGAAAGTCTATTTGAAATCAGTCTATATGGAGGGATGGCATGATAAGATATAAAAAAGCTCAGATCTCCCAGAAACACTTGGGTGAGGTTATAAAACTGAGGATAACAATCCCACGAAAAGTCCAGTAAAAGATTAGAGGGGGGAAATGTCCTGGCTACAAGGATTAAAGAAATACTTCAAAGAAAGAAATCAAGAGATCTAAAAAGTATGTCTAATGAGGAAAGAATGGCAAAGAGAACTGAAACCTTAGAATAGATGATGAAAACTTTTTCCACAAAATTATCATGGGACATGTAGGAAAAATACCAAGAGAGAGAGAGAGAGAGAGAGGAGAGAGAGAGAGAGAGAGAGAGAGAGAGAGAGAGAGAGGAGAGCTTAATGTTGTCAAAAAAAAGGAAATAGAAAGATTAAATACAGACATTTTGGGTGTCAGGGAACTTAAATGGATTGGAATGGGTAAATTTAATTCAGATTATCACTACATATATTGCTTTGGGAAATAATACCTTAGAAGAAATGGAGTAGCCCTCAGTCAATAATAAGGTGAGAAAAGCAGCACTGGCATACAATATGAAAAATGCCATAATGATATGGTTGATACCAAGTCAAACCATTCTACATCACAGTTATAGAAGTCTGTGCTCCAAACACTGATGTCAAAGTTCACCATTTCTATGAAGACCGACAGCATCTTCTAGACATACCATACACACAAACACACACTCACAAAGATGTCACACACATTGTAGAGAACTGTAATACTAAATACAAGAATCAAAAGATAATTGAAATAGCAAACAAAGTTGCCATTGAAGCAAGGGGAGAGACTAGTAGAGTTTTGTTAAGATAACTCACTGATGACAGCACACACTTTCAACAGTTCAAAAGGTGGTTCTACACATGGACATCATTGCATGATCAATACTAAAATCAGATTAATTTTATAATTTTAAGTCAAATGTGGAGAAGCTCTGTACAGTGAGTTAAAACATGACCTAGAGCTAACCATGGATCAGATCATGAGCTTCTTATGCAAAATTCAGATTTTAATTGAAGAAAATCAGGAAGACCATCAGATAATATGGGTAATGACTTAAATAACGTTCCTTATGAATATGAAATAGGGGTGGTACATAAATTTAAGAAATTAGATCTGGTAGATAGAGAGCCTGAAAAAAATAGTGATACAACAAAAATCAACCAACAGAAAAACAATAAAAATCACTCCGTCAATAAAGCAAAAAAGCAAAAATGACTGTCTGATGAAACTTTACAAATAGCTGGAGAAAGATGAAAATGAATGGTGAAATAGGGAAAGCATAACCAAAATAACACAGAATTTCAGAGAATAACAAGGAGAGATAGGATTTTCTTAAATAAGCAATACAAGGAAATAGAAGAAAACAATGAAATGGGAAAGATAAGAGATTTATTTAAGAAAATTGCTATTTAAGGAAATAGCAAGGGAACATTTCATTCGAGTGAGTTCCAGGAAAACATTTACTTCTGTCTCCCTGATTACACTAAAGCCTTTGACTGTGTAAATCACAACAAAATGTTTCAATTCCTCAAACATATGAGAGCACCAGATCATCTCGCTTATCCTGCAAGAATGTATGCAGGCCAAGAAGCAACAGTTAGAACCAAAGAACATGGATTGGTTTTAGGCTGGAAAAGACATTAGACAAAGTTCTACATTATCCCCTTATTTATTTAACTTACATGCAGAGCACATCATGAAAAATGTCAGATGGATGGATCAAATGCTGGGATTAAGGTTGGCGGGAGAAATATCAACAACCTCAGATATGTAGATGATACAGCTCTCATGGCAGAAAATGAAGAGGAATTAAGCTTCTTGATGAGGGTGAAAGAGGAAAATATAAAACCTGATTTGAAGCCTGACATCAAAAACAAACAAAAGACTAAGATCTTGGCAAACTGATCCCATCACTTTCTAGCACACAGAAGGGGATAGAAAGGAAGCAGTGTCAGATTTTCCATTCTTGGGCTCAAGCATCACTGCAGACAGTGAGAGCAGCCATAAAATCAAAAGATGCTTGTTCCTTAGAAGGAAAGCTATAGAAAATCTATACAGCATTCTAAAAAGCAAAGCTATCACTTTTTTGACAAAGGTCTGTATACTCAAAGCTATGATTTTTCTAGTAGCAGTATATGGCTTTGAGAGTTGAATTATAAGGAAAACTGACTGACAAAAAAAAAATGACACTTTAAAATTGTGCTGGAGAAGACTTTTGAGAATCCCGTGGAGAACAAGGAGATCAAATCAGTCAAGACTTAAATAAATTAATTTAATCTGTTCACTGAGTGATCAAATACTGAAACTGAAGGTTAATATTTTGGCCCTATAATAAGATGATAAGACTCATTGGAAAAGATGTTAATGTTAGGAAAAAATGAAAGCAAAAGGAAAATGGTATTGAAGAGGATGAGATGGATAGGTAGCGTCATAAAAACAATGAACATGAACTTAGATAGACCTTGAGAGACAGTGGAGAAGAGAAGAGCCTAATGTGCTGTGGTTCATGGGATCCTAAAGACTCATACAGAAATGAAAGACTGAAAAATGAACACAAACAACAGGAACACACATGCATACACACACAGATATATATATATATATATATATATATATATATATATATATATATATATATATATACACACACATACATGCATGCATACACACAGACACACAGACACACACACACACACACGTCCCATCATAGAAACAAAGTTTCTATAGAAACTAAATTTCAAAGCTTACAGGTCAAAGAAAAAATACTAAGAACATCCAAATAGAAAACAAATTCAAATACTAAGGTACTACAATAAGGCTCGCACAAGACTGGGCACTTGCCTAGAAAGGTCAAGGAAGATCCAAGCATTATATTCCAAAAAATAAAGACACAACCAAAATAACCTATCAAACTAAGCATAATCCTAGGTGCTGAGGTTTGGAGGATGGGAAAGGAGGTGAGAAATGAGCCTTCATTGAAAATAAAGCATTTCCAAAACTTCCTAAAGAACTGAATACACGAATGTGGTTATTCTACCGTTATATTCATAAAACTTTAATTGCAAAATATTGACTTTAGGAGAAACTAGAAATTTTCTAGCTTGACATTTAAAATCAAATTTGTTTCTAGCTTACCTTTTCAGATTTATTTCACATCATTTCCTTACATACCCTTCATTCCAACCAGGTTAGCTAATCAGTCATTCCCTAAACTCTTTGCACAATCTGTCCCTACTTAGAATTTACTGTCTTTTTACTTGCTCTGTGAGATTTAGTTTCTTTCAGTACTCATCTTGAGCTTTTGATTTTACTGCAGTCAATACCTTTCCCCCTCAAAAAATCTGTTCCATTTAATTGTCTGTGTCCTATTTCTTTAGAGATTCTCATGTTCTATGACTTCCAACCATACAGTAACACCCTTAGAATAATGTTAGTAAAAAGAAATTGGGAGGACCTTCTCTTGTAAATTTATGGGAGAATATTGACTATAGCTACCTAGGATGAATAGGCTTAAATTGACTGTGATCTGCTAAATAGAAAAAAGAGATTAGATTATGTCTGTCAGTATAATGCTATTAAATTGTGTTAGGTAATTCCAATGGAAATCTAGATTTATTTAAGTTGGAGTCATTTTGTTTAGTGGAACCAACATATATAACTTTGTCCTCAATTTTCAAATTCTTTTGACAAGGATTTTCAATGAATTGAATATGAAGTTAAAGTTCATAAAATTTAAGGGAGAATCTTTTTTTACCATAAATATTTTCCTATTTATATAATGAAAAAAAACCCATAAATAAGAATTCAGTTATCCTTAGTATATTGGAGTGCATAAAAGAAAATGTATTCTCCTTTATAGAAATTAAGTGCATTTAGTATTTATGATGTCAGAATTGTTTTTTCAAAAGTATAGATGCAACAGGGTAAATTACAGATTGTCTTATCCTTTTCCATTTACCTCAGCCTTTCTTTGAACTTATGTTATCTCAATGTATAGACATCAGCATCCATCATATATTACTCCTCTTCTCCACTTGGACTAGACATACTCTTTTGGTGGTACTTATTTCTTGCCTCAGAGTATTCTAAATTTTACTTCCTATGATTTATCATTTTTCTAATCCATTCTCCACACCTTTTCCTGATTATTTTTCAAAGCTACCATGTATTTCTGAGTAGCTGAAGAAATGTTTGATGGTCCCCCAATATTATCTAAATCCTGTAAAACTTAGGTCTTTTGTTAGTCTGGCTTCATTTTATCTATCCATATAATTAATTCTTCTCATTTAGTCTTTGTTTGATACTTACAAGAGTATTTTCCATCCCTTTCTTGTTGTTACTTATCTATTTCTATGCCTTTTATCACGTTTTCCCTTACGATTTGTGGGAACATTTTCATTATTCCAATATATTGGTAATCCTGTCTTCTTTCAAATTCAGATGCCACCATGAATCATTCAGTGTATTATCTCTTCAGATTTTCCTGGATCCCTGTTTTGGTCCTCATCTCATTTACTTATTTGTTCTCCCCCTAATTTAAATTTCTCGAAGTCAGTGCCTATAAAATATCAGTAGCACTTAGCACATCATTTGCATTTTGTTTGGTGGATTTGGTACATAATTATGTTTCCATTGGTGTGAGAAACTCCTTTTTATTAAAAAACATCTTCCACAGGTGGATGAAACTTACGATATTGGAGAGTTTACTGCAACCTAGAGAGGTTGACTAATCTGCCTATAGTCACACAGTAAACAAGTGTCATAGGCAGAAACTGAAATTATACCATCTGAACTTTAAGGCAAGGCTTCTATTCATTACATCACACTTCCTACATTAAGAACAACATATATGTTTAAGGAAGTTGAAAGAATGAATGAATGAACCAATTCTATATGTTAGTAATGACACCAAATTTAAGTAAAATCTTGTGACTCTCCATTAGATAAAGCAAGCAGTTTATCTAAGGGAATGAGTTTGCTATTTGAGCAACATAGTTAGAGAAGACTGAATTCTATAGTCCCGAATATAAAAAATATAAAATATAAAAAAATATAAAACTCTCATAAATTATCTTGCAATTTCGTCTAAAGGAAGAACAAATAAAAAATTCATTTCACATAATTTTTAGCCACAACTAAATCAACATGTATGTTCTATTGATGAAATAATTTTGAGTAAGGATCATTTCATCCATGTACTTAATAGGAAGTAGATTTGGTTGCTTTAGGAAAAAGAAATGACCAATCTTTTCTTGAGTTTATGGTAGAGAAAGGAAATTCAAGGCAAAATCTCAAGAACAATTCAATTACAAAGGATCCCACAGACTAAAATTCTGTATGGGATTCTGTGTGCACATGTATATCCATACAGATGATGGCACTGTGGATAACATGCTGGAAGTGCAGTAGTTCAAATCTAGTCTCAAAAATATACTATTTAAGTAACCCTAAACAAGTCACTTAACCTCTACCTGACTCATTTTGCTCATCTTTAAGATGGCAATACTAATATTTGCCTCAGATTTGTTGAGAGGATAAAATGAGTTAATATCTGTAAAGATTTTTGAAAGCATTAAGCTGTTACATAAATACTTGCTACTGCTGCTATTGCTGAAACAAATCTAATCCACTGAAATATATTTCTCCTATATGAGGATGATCAGATCCATAAAAGGATTTCCCTCTCATAATTTCTCCACTTTGTAAGGAATAAAATAATAATTAAGACAAAGAGCTGTAAACTGCTCTGCTTTGGGCACCCTGGAAGCTATATGAGATTTAACAATCAGAAATTATTGACACCATGGGAGAGCAGTACCTATAAAAAACAAGATTAAACGATTGAAAATATACAAAAAATGCAAAATATATGATATAAAGAAACAACTGAGCTGGAAAACAAGTAGAGAAAAAAATAAGAATCATTTATATACTGGAAGATCCTGATTTCTAAAAAAAACATTTTTCTTGTTATGTTTCAATGAACCAAAAAACAAAGAAGAAAAGAAAACTATCCCAGATCCATTTAAACTGGAAGACAAAGACAGGAAGAATTTACTAATAACTTTCTCAAAACTATAGCAAAAAGAAAAGTCCCTGGAATTTCATAACTCAAATCCAAGACTTTCCAATCAAAGAAAAAAATTCCACAACTATGAAAAATGAAGCAGTTTGAGTACCATGGGAATATAGTCAGATGGCAAAAGATCTGGCAGATTCTATCATAAAAAACAGGAAATGTGGCAATGTAGTATTTTAAAAAGATAGGCTTACAATGAGGCATAATTTACCCTTGAAAGTCTATTACAATCCTAAGGTGGGGTTGGAGTGGAAAGAGACCATTAGTGGAAAATAGAACACAAATATTGGGTCTGGATAAATTGAATATTAATGTGTGATATGGAATATTAATTGAATTATCAGGAGATCTTGAGCAAGGAATGTGAAAATCTTCACCCTAAGTGTTTGAACCCTCCTTACCATCATTTACCACAGTGATTTTTGCCTAATAGATGTTTAATGAATATTAACTGAAATGAATTTAATTACCACAAGTACAAAAATGGTCTGAGTGCTCAGGGTATATTTTGATGAACGACTGGGCCCAAAATTTTGGTGAAAAAGCTTTTATGACACTTAGATTTCCCACTTCCACGCTCAATGTCATAATGCTTTCCTTTTTTCTATTGTTTTAGTTCATTAAAAGTAGCTTATTGTCATCATTGTTTATAAATCTTGAATTATTCACTTGGAAAAAAATAAGTTCTCTATGCCAAATAACGAACAGTATGGGTTATTCCAAACAGGCTATTTTTCTTTTAAATAACAGTATTTATCTTAAATCTTTGCAATGGTTTTCATAAATGGTCAGCATTTATTTGGAGTCTCAGATACTAAAGGTGAAGTCCAATATTTTATCATTATAGAGTTTGCTTGAAGAAGGTTTTGGTATCTATCTATCTCTCTATCTCTCTCTCTATCTATCTATCTATCTATCTATCTATCTATCTATCTATCTACAATTTGAGAACTTTACATGAGTTTCTATTAATATAAAAGCACTCTGATAACTACTTTTTAAAAATTTTTTTTCATAGTTAATAGCTGAACTATACAAGCTGTCATGCAATTGAAGCCTGCTAGCTGTGCATTCAACACTTTAGAAAATAATGAATTAGTCCTGCCCAAGAAATGATCCTCATTAAACATTTCCTCTGAGATAGAGCTTTACATCTCCTTTAGAGAAATCCAATAGATGAGATATGTGCGAATCTTGAAAATATTTGTAATGGCATAGTAAAATATAAGACAGTAAAGCACATAGAAAAGTGCACTATCTACTAAGTGACAAAATCTGATTTCTTGTCTCAGATTTGTTACTATTTCTGTAAGCTCATGTGATTCACAATCTCCCTGGCTTTGCTTCCTTATGTTTAAATTGAAAGTATCAGATTATACAATGTGTTGGTTTTTCTAAACTTTCGAATGCATTTCCTTTGTCTCTTTTCCATTTTGTTATATGTACATACATTAAAATAAATTGCCATTCAAACATTTGGAAGCTTCTTGGTATTTTTTCAGTAATAACCATGTGTTCTCAACAAAATAAAATGGAAACCCCCCAAAAATGTATAAATGGGTTATTTTTTCCAAACACTCCGTTCAGCATATCTATGTTATAATTAATTCTAGTATTTTCCCTCTTTTGCTGAGTATTTACACACACACACACACACACACACACACACACACACATCTGTGTGTTTATAGGTGTCTATGTACATCTTCTTTTATGGAGCTATTTGTATGTTTCCTCCCCCATCAGATTGTGAATATCTTGAATGCTAAGGCTATTTTTACCTTTTGCATTCCTAATTATTAGGACAGTATGTGGAACACAGTAGGCACTTAAAAATGGGTAAGCTATTTACTCTCGCTGAGCCTCAGCTGACCTTGTCTGTCAAGTAAGGGTAATAAAACCTAATTGACAGAGATATCTAGAACATTTTGAAAATGTTAAAGTGATACATAAGTTAGAGATTATTTTGTTACATTCTAATAATATGCTTGAAAATCAAATCCAAATATTTGAACATGAAATAGCAAAGGTTGCTTTTTCATTTTTAATACTTTGATTTTTATAATTACCTGTAAAAACAATTTTACATTCATATTTTTGAAATTGTGAGTTCAAATTATCTCTGTCCCCTCTCCCTTCATTGAAAATGCAAAAAATTTCATAAGAAGTTATACATGTTCAGTCAGGGAAAATATATTTCCATATTAGTCTTATTGTGAAAGCAAATACAGACCAAGAAAAAAATAAATGCAAGAAAAATAAAGTTTAAAACAGTATGCCTCAATCTGCATTCAAATTCCATCAGTTCTTTCTCTAGATGTGGATAGCATTTTTCATCATGTCTTTTGAAATTGTCTTAAATCATTGCACTGGTAAGAATAAAAATAAATAACATTTACAGTTGATCATTGTACAAAATTGCTGTCACTGTGTCCAATGTTCTCCTGATTCTACTCATTTCCCTTTATATCATCTCAGATATATCTTTCAATGCTTTTCTGAAAGCATCCTGCGCATTTTCCTAATAGCACAATAGTGTTCCATCACAATCATATAGCACAGCTTATCAGCCATTCCCCAGCTGATGATCATTCCCTCAATTTCCTTTCAATTTCCTCAATTTTTTGCTACCACAAGAAGAGCTGCTATAAATAGTTTGCACATATAAGTTCTTTTCCTTTCCCCCACCTTTTTTTTTGGGTACAGGTCTAGTAGTGATATATCTGGGTGACTTTGGACATCATTCCAAATTGCTCTCTAGAATGGTTGGATCAATTCACAACTCCACCAACAGGGCGTTAATATAGGTATAGATACTGAGAGAGAGAGAGAACGAGGGAGAGAGAGAGAGAGAGAGAGAGAGAGAGAGAGAGAAAGAGAGAGAGAGAGAGAGAGATCATATATATGAACTCATGCTTACCAAAGAGAACAGAACCAGGGGCACTTTGTATGTGGTAATACCAACATAGTACAATGATCAACTCTGACTGACTTAGCTCTCACCACCAATGCAGTGATCCAAGACAATTCTGAAAGATTCATGTTGAATAATGCTCTCCACATCCAGAGAAAAAAACTGATAAAGTCCGAATGCAGATCAAAGAATACTATTTTCGCTTCCTCTCTGTGTATGTATGTGTGTGTGTGTGTTTCCTTTTGCTTTGTTTCTTCTTTCACAACATGAATAATGTGTAAATAGATCATCCATGTGTAGTCTATATCAGATTGCTTGTCATTTCGGGGAGGGGAAAGGGAGAGAGAGAAGGAGGGACAAAACTTTGGAACTCAAAATCTTATAAAAATAAATGATGAAAATTACCTTTACATGGAATTGGGAAAAATAAATACTATTTACATAAAAAAATTTAAAAAACCACACAGTGGATTTTTTGCCTCTTTTGTCATTTTGGTCTATTCTATTTTATAAGGTATTTTCTCCTCAGTATTTTTGTGCCTGTTTTATCAAGCCGTTGACTTTCTTTTTCATAGAATTCTTGCATCACCCGCGCTCTGTTCTATGGATGACCACAATTTTTCTTTTGTACTCTAGAACTGTGACCAGAGTACCTAATCCTTTTTGACTTGGTTGGAATTGTGTATGGACAATGGACCAGAGTCTTGATCCCATTGCCAGAAAATAATCTCCTATCTCCTTCTGATCAATTATTATTTGTGAACTGAGAGCTCTGGAAGCTACAGCTATGGATTCAGTCACCCCCAAGTCCTACAACTGGCTTGCAAAAGTACTGCTTAAGCTGCTACAACCTGTCTTTCATCTACCATCTCAGCCCCAGTAGGTTTCCTTTTTATACTAGAAAAAAAGATAGCATACATTCTAATTGTTGTGAAACTTTGCATTTTATCTGTATGCTTTCTTTCTTATTTTTTTTCAGATATAAAATATCCATTTCCAACAGCATACTGTGCAGATGGTCCTCATTAAATTGTGCACTAAAAGTTTTGTGGGAGGCTTCAAATAAAAAAATCTTGTTCAATATGATACTTACATAATTTTGGATAATGAAAAGAATATAATTAAATAATGTGCATGTCTATTTGAAATTTGGAAGCTGGTTTATTAACTTTTATCAATAGTCCATAGATTTCATCAGTCCAGGCTCTGTTGAATCAATTTCATAGCCACATCTGTCATAGTACATGCCATAATCCTTGGAAATCATGAAGAACCCCAGTGCTGACTCCATTGTGTTGATCTGGCAATCAGAGGAGAGTTCTCTTACCATCTTAGATTCGTTTTATGTAAAATTATGGTAGATAACATTATGTGAAGCACTTTGGGTTAAAGGTAACTATTCCATTAATAAGCTAAATCAGATAAAATGAGATTCGTGTATTAAAAGAGAATACAAATATTCATATTTTTTTAAAAAAGAAATTATCACATGTTTATAAATATTCATCAAATCCATGTCAAGGTCACATCAACAGACATTAATAGCAGAGTATTATTATACTCAATCAAATACAACTTATAGTATTATGAAAAAAAAACATAGAAGGAAAACCATATATAGCTAGATAGACTTTACTCCCAGGTGCTGACCTCATTAGAAGTTTTTAATGTCTTTCCATAACTAATATGATTAATTTGTTTATCATAACATTTGACAGTAAAAGGATTGAACAAAGGCTATTTGTTCGTGTCCTATATTTAGGGCCATTTTTGAAGCTTAACATCACAACTAAATTTCCACCATCTTTTAAACACATATATGCATGTGTATTTGTGTGTATGTATGTGTGTATATATAATAAGCATATACTGCTTACAAAAAGCTGGTTTTATTCTGAATCTTATTTTCTGGATGATTCTTAAGGATATTTGAAATACACATATATGTATGTATGTATTTCTCAAAGGAAATTTGTGACTGCAATCAAAAAAATGAAACAAAACTAGAACAACAAAAAGCTTTCATTAAAGCCAAAATTCTTCCAATGTTGTGCTTGCTAAAGACTCAATAGTTTTGATGCAGGAGAAGGTGATCAACCCAAGAGCCCACTCCAGTTTTCTGCCTGACAGAATAAAATATATTTTCCCCATGTATCGAGTAATAAAATGTGACAATAGAAGGAAAACCATATATAGCCAGATAATTTTTACTCCCAGGTGCTGGCCTCATTAGCAGTTTTTAATGTCTTTCTATAACTAATCTGATTAAATTTATTTATCATAACATTTGAGAGTAAAAGGATTGAACAAAGGCTATTTGTTCAATTTAAAGATTTCTTCTTGAGTTTGATCCTAAAGAATTTTAAAATTCAGAGTATAGAAACCTTCCAGAGAGCCATAAGTGGGTTACAGGGAGTCTATGAGTTTGAATAAGGGAAGATGCATTTTCTTTTCATTAATCTTTTACTGAAAGCTAGCATTCTCTGAAATTGCGGTTTAAAAAAAATTCTGATGAGTCAACAAGCTTTTCCAGACTGCCAGTTCTCCTTTACCATATCAAAACATAAAATTTCTAAATGACACCTCCCTCTAAAAAATCAGACATTCATCACAAAAACACAAAAAGAACTTAAGAAGTGTAGTCCTACATGAAGAAACAGCATGCTAAGGCATATAGAGTATCTGTGTCAGTTAGTGATACCTGTGATGTAAGCCATTTGACTCTGGACAAGTCATTTAATGTCCCTGAGATTCAATTTTCTCCTCTTTAAAGCCTGAAAAAAAATAATAGAAATAACATGTAAAAGACTTTTTATGAGAAGCAAATAAGTTTGAATGAATGTAAAGTACTGTACACAGCCCAAATTACATGCTATTATTGCTATCATTACTATTTTTGTCATTATTTTATTTGCAATTTTTTATGTACAGATAAAAATATTTCCAGGAAAAGTTGCTATCCTGGAAACTAGATGGAGTCAAGAGGACTTGAATATATCCCATCCTGCTCCCTGCATGATTTCGATTTACTCATCTATTTGAGTTCTTAAGTTTTTATGAATCAAAGTTATATATGGCTAAGTAGTAGAGGACCAGTATAATATGTTAGTTGAATTATCCAAATCATTTTAAGGTTTTCATTTTGGGTATTTGCTTCATTAGTCTTTGAGAGAAAATGAGCTTCTGGTTTATAATTTTAGCTACCAGTTGATATTTTTGTGACATTCAGCAAGTGCTAAATTTTTATAGTGTTCTATGGTATGTCTCTTTTCTCCATAATTTCCTTGTACAATCTATATTGATCATTAAATTGAGGTTCTTTAAAATAATACATCTATTGCTTATTTTGGCATAAATATCATCATAAATCATGTATTATGAATAATTAATGTTAATAATAGTATCTTCCTCCCCCTCCGCCTCCTTTTTCTTTATCTGTCATTGTCATTAATATTTTCTTATTATGAAAAGTACAGAGGTGGGATTCAAACTCATTAAATCTCAGTACTCAACAACTGATGATTCATTGTCCACTTGGCAATAAATCCCTAATGAAGTACCCTAAGAATATATTTGGATTTATATCATTTTAATCAATAAGATGTGTGAAAGGATAATTGGTACATTTACCAAATTTTCAGATGACATAACATTAGAACTGATAATTAGAACACTTGATTATAGTCATGATCCAGAATTATCTTGACAATCTAAATAACTGATCTGAAAATCTAATAGGTTTACATTCAAGAGTTGAAAAAAAATCAAGTCTTATATGTTATGTCCTTGAGTGCATATGATATGAAAGTCACTTGAAGCAACATGAAATAGTTAGCCTGGGAAGAGGAAAACTCAGAGGATAGGTTGGTTGTGTTCAAGTATCTGAATAAAAGTTGTATGCTTTATCATCTTCTCTTTCAAATCAGATGTCAGAAATAAGAACAATGTATGAAATGTGCAAAAAAGGGGCAAAGTTATGCACAATGACAGAAAAAAGTATATAATTTTGGCTACATAGATTTTTGAACGGACAGTTTCTGGAAGTGGTGGGTTTCTCATTGGAGAGTTTCAAAACTGAGGTTAAATTAACATATTACCGTATGTATTATAAAGATTCCATTCATATATGAATTGGACTGATGACCATTGTGTTCCCTTCCAGCTTTAAAATTCTTTGATTCTGCAACTGTGTGAAATTGACTATTAGAATAAATAAAGATATTGAGCTTTTCAAAAAGCCTCCTGCAGCTAATTAAAACATCCTTTTCTGTAACATCTTGGAAGCTTATGGAGCTCAAATTAATTGAAGAATCCAGTAGCAACAAAGTTCAAAGTCTTTCTTTTGGGTCATCTAACTCACCTATAATGTCTAATTTATTCAACCTCACCAGCATCCACTCAATACCATTTTTCTTCAGACATGAACTTATGACCTACTTATCAAATTCCTTTATTTTAAAATTATACAAACTATTTAGCCCTTGAAAAGAGAATTAGTATTCAAAAATTACAGAAATGTCTTAAGAATAGAAAAAGGAAAAAATAAGTCACTGAACACTGTATTTATTTATACACAAAAGACAGCACTGAGAGAAAATATCATTTTTTTTCACTGCCAGAATGCTGTTTATAAAAGACTGAATGTTGCTCAAGATCCCAAGTTAGGAAAGGATGAACTGAAACAACCCTCCCCCCCATATCTCAATATAGAATTTCTAAACAACTCCCAAAATATATAGTGTTCTGGAAAGTAATAAATCTTTAGCAATGTCCACACAATTAATGTGGATGAAAATGAAATATTTAAAAGGAAGAGTAAGAATAAATTGAAAATCACCTATAGAATGTCTTCCATATCTCTACTTCTCTTTTTTCTACTCTACTGGTAAACATATAAATGAGCCTTCCATTCAGATGTGGGCAAGTACCAGTACCATGCTAAGTGAAATTAACTTAAACATTTGCTGATGAGATAACCTCAAGGAACCTAATCATCAGGATTTTGTATTGATATAATCCATTCCATTTATACTTAACAAGAATATTCTGAGGTGTTTTTTTTTTTTTTTAACATGCAGAGCACTTAGATCTTATTAGAAATGGAGGTTATGTAAACTAATCCATCATCATGCAATATGCTAAGTGCCTGTGATGTGGGTGTGACAAACATGGTGTCATTCTCTGGGAATACAAAAACAAAGAATGAACAATCTCCTCTTGTAAAGACCTTATATTTTACTTGGGTTGACTGGAGATGGACATGTACTCATGAGAATATGCAGAATAAACATAAAGAGAACAAATACAAAATGAAGGCCAAAAAAAAAAAAAAAGAAGAAGAATTCACAATGTCCAAAAAGGAACTCATTCTCTTTTCCTCTAGTCAAGGATTTTATGTAGACCAGGCTGTGGAGGACTTTCTACCATGAAAATTATTCAGTACAAGTCCTGAAATATTTTAACCTTTATTTCAAATATCTTGAGATTAATTTGCTAATTCATTTATGATTATAGTAAATTTATGCACTTGGTATTTTGAAAATATTCCATTCTATATAATTAGTTTAGTAATTGAATTCATGAAAACAAACAAAAGTCCTCTTTTTAAAATTCCAGTCTAAGTAATTTCATCTCTTTTTCAAAATCATTTGAAACATCACTGTTGTCACCCATTCTATTTTTATGTAGTACTTTGGGGGTTTTCACTAAAGGAAAGTTTTCAGTAACCTCAGGTTCTTCACATTTTCCTATTCAGATTTTTAGAACTTCTTGATTTTATCCCTTATTTCTTTGAATCTATAATTAAGTATTAAGTTATTTCTTATAATTATCATGCATTAGCTGGCAATACTTTTTTATGCGGCTTGGAGCTGACAGTACCATAAACACAATGGACTTGGAAACCCCAATCTGAATTTGGATCTGTTCCTAATTCTTCTATGCTACAGGTCTAGTTCACAATGAAAGTTTTCTTCTCTTCAGTCCATTTCATGTGCTCTTGTGCACTGTCTGCTCTAATATCAGTTAGACTGGCTTTGAAGCATTTCCAGTAGGTAAAGGTATTGTTATTTATGATTTGTTCTAATTTATCTTATCTTTTTAAGATACTAGAGCATGCAGAAACACCACTTGCTTTACAATCTTCTAAGGGAAATATTTATTCCAGAAGTTTTGGTAGGACCAACCTGCCACTCCAGTCTTCTCCATTTATCTCTTTTACTTTTATGAGCATGATATCACACTGACTTGGGTGCTGATCTAATCAGTGCTATGTCTAGGGCACAATTGGTCAGTGTCACAGCATTTCTCCCAGACCTTCATAACTACTGCCAACATCTCAGGGCACATGAAGCTCTTGCTATCCATCACCTTGTCTAGCACTGACTTGTTCTTCTGTTGTCCTCTCCCTCACACTATGGATCATGGTCTGAACTTCTGAGGGTTTGTTGTTACTGTTGCTTGTATTATTACAAATAGTAGCTAGCATTTTCATGGTACTTTAAATTTGTGAAGCTTTTTAGAGCAATGGTGCTGAGTCTGACAGGGTAAATGATTTGTTCAGAATCACAAGCCAAGCAAGAATCTGAGGCACGACTAGACTGAATCCAATTGTAACATATTGTCTGCTGTGACAATTGATGCCTACTTTAAATTTAAATGATTGCTTTTTTCTCATAATATTTCTTGGCAATTCTCCACTATCTTAACAAAAGGTGTGCCTCAAAAGTTCTCCTGACCATCTTCCCTTATTTCCTTCTACTTCTCCTAAATTCACATTAATGCAAACTTTGAATCTATTACCTTAATTGAGAGATTATTATTTGTATCAAGGTATTAACAGTCATGTGAACAAATGCTAGTAGCATTTCCAAACAACAATCTACTCTGAATAACACTCTGATCGTTATGATCATTTTATGTAAAATATGTTTTTCTATGTTCACAATGTGTAAAAGGATATTTTGTTTAATTACCTCTAATAATGTAGTCTTTTGTTTGTTCAAAATTTATGTTCAATAAACTCTCAAGAAGAGATTTGTAAATGTTTGAAATATTAAGCATAACACAAAATAGTAAATTAAAAATGAAGTTGAGAAATAGTTGAACATTTACAAAGACTGAGATACTGATAACATTGCCATCTGTTGTGTGGTGAACTGCTATTACTACCTTTAAGGAATCCTGGAGGATGAAAATAGTATTAAAAGACCTGAGTTAGGTACAGCTTTTACAAATTTTCACAAAAGGGATTATATGAACTAACATGGTAAGTTTAACATCAATCTCCAGTAAATTTAAATCACAGATTTTTGAATAAAGCTTTGGGGAATGCTTAGAATGAGAAGTTGTTTATTGAGTTCACTAAGAATAACTCAAGCTATACCAATTTTATTTTCTTTTTTATTGTTAAAACATATATTCAGATTCAACAGTAAATTATATTTCTGCATACAATCATGAGATCCTAAATGTAGGGCTTGAAAAGACATTAGCAATCACCTAGTTCAATCTCAATATTTTATAGATAAATAAACTAAAGTCAAGGGAAATCAATTGACTTGCCCAATGTTAGTCAAGTATTAAGTAGACAAATAATGTAACAAACTCAAGTGTTTTTACTGAAAAACTAATGGTCTTATTATAATAGCAGGTAGCATAGGTATAGGTGAGCTGAGCCATAGTATAGTTGATTGAATTTCCAACTATTTAATCTAAAGAATGAAAGTTTACTGAATGATCCAAGTAATGGAATACATCTACAATACAAGAATCAATTTAGCAAATAATGAAAATACTCACCAGCAGTGGTAAAATATTTTGGCTTTGCCAATTCATGGGGAAAAAAATGCAAACTAGTTTTGGTTCCCACATAATTCCTTTCTGCTTTTACAATAATGGAGACAAAGTGAAAAGGTAAGTAGAGATTGTAAAGATCCGAGTTTTTAGATCATCTGCAAACATTAACCATTGAAAATTTGGAAGCTATGTCTTGTCTAATAATCACCAAGTTCTCATGCTGCTGGAGAAACCAAAGATATCCATTCTGGTATTCTTGCATGAATCAAAATAAAGAACATAAATATTTTTATAGCTAAATGAAAGAATGATCAACATGATTTCCTTGAAAGGACAGATAAAGACAGTGGAATTTGTTCTTTAACTGGACTTGTTTTTTTTACTAACACTACTCTGCATTTGCTGCTCTGCCTGGTTTCACGGAACAGATTTCTCTGTGCCAGGTATCACCTGATCACTTCACATTCCTGTCTCTTTTTGTGTGTTGTCTCCCCCAATAGATCATGCACTCTTTGAGAGCAGGGACTATCTTTTGATCGATTTTCTCCCTAGTGAGTAACATAGTGCCTGACACATGATAGGCATTCAGTAAATATTTATTGGAATGGATTGGATTGGATTGATTTCAGTATAAAATCAAAGACAATAAGATGCATCATTTCATAGGATGTTTGGTCATATTAGCTGGAAGTGCTCCAGAGAAGAACAAGCCAAAAAATAAAAAAGAACACCATGAAGACAATTTCAGTTTATGAATCAATATTATTGCTTTTTGTTGTTCAGTCTTTGTTCTCAAAGAGGACCAATGACATCAGGATGTCTTGATTTATAAATGAATTGAATTTAAGTGAGACAGAATCATGTAATAAAGTCATCAGCCTCATTCTTTCCTCCAGAGTCCCTGGAGTCCAATGGCAAGACATAAGTTAAGACAACTGGCAATTGCAGAAGAGCAGTGGGCAAGAGACAGCCTTTGAAGAACTCTTCCAAACTAAGTCAATATATATTTTGGTTACAAATAGGGTAAAGAGGAAGATGAAAAAAAACCTCATTGTTTCCTTTCTCAGATCACAATCTTTTGTACCTGTTTCCCTATCTGTAAAATAAAAGGAAATGGTTAAGTTATCTCTAAGGTATTTTGTTCATTTGTTTGTTTTTACAGCTCTAAGTGTTAAGATTCATGATTAAGAAACAGTAAGAAGAAAATTAATGGACTACAATGACATCATAGTCATATTTGATAAATATGTATTTTTAAATGGAAGGCCTGCCTTGGGCCAATAAATCATAATTTAAAAATAGTCATATTTTAGACAGAAAACAACTGATTGATAGTTAGGGAGCCATTTCTGGAAAAAAAATGTGTACAGTAGAACTTTCAATAACAGTAACAAAATCAAAATTAATACTAGATTAGAAGAAAGGTTGTCAGGGAGTCAATAAACATTTATTAAGTGCATACTATGTGAAAAGTGCTATGCTACATACTGGGGATAGAAAGAAAGGCAGAAACAAATTCCAGACTCTCACGCACCTGACACTCTAGTGATGGAGATGAAATATTAAAAAACAAACAAAAAAATGTGTGTGCAAGATTTGTGCAGTGTAAGTAGAAACAAATCTAAGAAATAAGGCATTAGCAATAAGATGGGAATTATGAAATAAAGCCTCATGAAGAAAGGGGAAATAGAACTGAGTCTTGAAGGATGCTATCCATGCCAAGAATCAGAAGTGATGAAGGACATTGAGGACAGCAAATGAAAAGGCATAGAGTTGGAAGATGAATTACTTGGGCAAGGAAGATAGAGGATGCTACTGTCAGTGGATCATAAAATACATGGATGGTAGTAAATATCATAAAGGTAGGATGGGGCCAGGCTGTGAAGGGATTTGCATACCACTTTATTTTTGATAGGGTAGATAATAAAGGAACCACAGCAGTTTATAAACTGAGAGTTTGATATGGTCAGACTTGGACTTTAGGAACATCACTTTGGCAACTGAGTGAAGTATGGATTGGAATGAGGAAAGACAACGTGAGTGATGACAGCCACAAGGATATTGTAATAGTTCAGGCGTGAGGTGTTGAAAACGTGTACAAGGGTGATGGTACAAAGGAGACATATAAAACGATACATGTGAATGTAGAAATGATTAAACTTGGAAATAGATTAGATATGTGTTGTGACTAGGAGAGAAAGTGCTTTTGCCTTTATGTGTCTCAGGAAATTCCATTGGACTTTACTGCTAAGTTAAAGACGTATTGGGACCTGAGTTGCTGATGAGAGTTTTCACGACAAAGAGACTTTGGCAAAAGAAATAATGGAAACTTCCCAAGCCCTTGTAGCAATCCAGAAGCTACACGGACTTTGTTGAGTAAAAGAGCAATCCAGAAGCTACACGGACTTTGTTGAGTAAAAGAATCGGAATTCAACAAAAGCTCAAAAAGCAGATAAGGAGGAAAATGTTAAAACAATAACAACATGAAATGAATAAGGCTTAAGCTAGGTTCCCTCAAGAAATCAATTGTTCAAATACTAAATGAGGGACATAGATAAATAAATGTTGATATGAAAAATAATTTTCACTGAAAATTGAATGAGTTAATACGATGAGGATCAATAAACTATTATTTGTATATCTATAATGTTTAAATTATATATATATATTATATGTAAATATATATTATATAAATGTATTATAAAATAATATATTATATAATATATATGCACAAATATATAACATTATAAACCAATAAGGTAATATAGACATAGATTTGTAGCTAGAAGGTACCACAAAGACCATCTAGTTTAGCCCCCTCATTTACAGAAGAGAAAAAGAGTCTCAAAGATATTACATCACAAAGTTGAAGGGGTAGAATTTGAACTCAAACTCTCAGAGCCCTAAGCCCTTTCCACTCTACCAACCCTGATCTTAGGATTGTTAAGGGAAAAAAATACATCATCTAGATTGAGTTGAGCTGTATTTCCCTCATCAAACTATGACAGAGGGGATTGTGTGACATTCTTGCCTCTATATTTTAAAGCAAAAATGATCAGCTAAAGTATGGTCAGAGGATTTGTTGGGTGTTCTAAAGCCACAAAAACTGAGAATCAATTTTAAGGTACTGTATAGCCACCCCCCATATTTATGTACTACTTGAAGATTTACAAAACACTTTCATTAAAGTAAACCTGATAAACTTTCTAGTGCATATCCTCATTAAATCTTCTGACTCTGAGTCTAGCTTTTTTTCTAATATATAACACTGCCTGAAGAAGAGAAAGCTTCATGTCATCATGGTCATGATCATGAATTTAAAGGTTAGCAAAGCACTTTATATCTCTTTTTATACTCATAACACTAGGAGATAGGTGACATTATTTCTCCCATTTTGTAGATGGGGAAACTGAGGCAAAAGATGCTAAATGACTTACCCAGGTCACATAGCTAGTAAGTGTATAAGGCTGAATTTAAAGTCAGATCTTCCTGATTCCAGGTCCAGAATGCTATCTACCACCTAGCTTGATAGTTTGTCTACAATATTTAAATACTTAACAGTCAGAAGGTCTTATGCCACAATACACTTTATTTCACTTGTGGTGTTAAAAAGCTTCATCCCTTCTCTTGATTTATATATACTTTAATAGAAATTTGGTACAATCTTCATATTGCATCACTAAATAAACTTACAGGAACTTCTCACTTTTAAATATGTGCTTTGTAAATTTATAGAGAAGAGTTTTTAGTTTAAAAAAGAGGAAAATATAACTGAAATCCTGAATGATCAATCATTAGTCCTAAAGATCAGAAATCATACATTTAGAAATGGAGGTGATCAAGCCCAAAGCAGACCCCAAAAAAATCAGATAAATTGGGTGAAGTTGAGGAGCCAGGATTTCTTTCAGTCCAGTTACTTTAATTCTAAGTCCAGATTTCTTCCCAAGCTGCCTTCCACTTACAATTTCAAATCTGAGGTTTCTTAAAGCTACTGCTTCCACTAGTGTTTTTGTTTTCGTTTTTTTTCCTCCCTTTTGGCTCTGAATTTTTGTTTCTCTGCCGCTGCCAGTGGGGTATTAGGTGGCTCCCTACTGTCCCCTAGTGGTAACTTAATGTTGTCAATGCCTAACTTATAGTTTATCTTATGGTAATAATAGCATTCCCTAGGAAGGTTAGGAAAAAGTTTTAAAGGGAAGGAAAAAAGTTTCCCCCAGTTCAGTGTCCACCAATAAAACAAGAGCAGGGGGTAGGAAGATGTGGAAGAAGTTTTAAGGTTACTCTTTGTGTATTGGGAATATCAGATTTTCCTGAATTGTCCCAGCTTTAGTGATGTTATTAGTGCCAGACCTGGCGTCCTTTGCATAAAAGGACCTTTAAGGCCTTTCCCTTTGCCACTCCTCCTCCCCATCTGCATAATCTGGAGCAGAACCCCCTGTGCTAAAATTTTATGGGCATTCCAATAAAAAATTCCAGGTTTAGGTACAGTAACCACAAAGCAATTTAATGTTTATCTCTGATACTTGGTATTTTCCACCAAAGGGATTGTTCTCAATTGTTCTCAATTTTTTGCATGCCAAAACCTTCTCCAAACTGTCTTACCTTTTCCTCTTTATAAAAATCTGGGTGGGATTTTTCTGAGTCAAAGGCTATCAATATACTCCACTACTCATCAGGCATACCACTTCCATAAACTATAGATCATACTATTTATTTAGATGTTTCCAAGGCATCACATTCCCTCTGTCTATAACCATCCTAATAAGAAATATTGAGCCAAAGAGAATGGGGAAAAGATTACACCATAGAATTGCTCTAAGGGGCATATCTATGATTACTGGGAAAATAGTACAGAGACATTTTGGATATTTTTATAACATGCTGCCTCCAGTCCAATTAAAATTTCTATCCCTAATGTCTACCCTCTTCTCAAATGGACATTAGAATATGAGAATCTGGGTTCTCAAAAATAAGCTTTCACTTTATCTTTCCCCAAACCATGTATTTCACACCACTTTCTCAACATATCTATACTATGCTGCGTTATCCTTGACGTTTTTTCAACTTTCTTTTTATGTGTAGTCATCCGCCATTAGAATGCAAGACTGATGAAGGCAGAGGCTGTCTTCCTTGCTTATACATGAGTCTCCACTGATCAGCCCAGTGAGGGTCTGGCATATACTAAGTGTTTAATAAATCCTCTCTCTGTCACTCTCTTTGTCTCTGTCTCTATGTCTCTCACTGCATCTGTCTCTCTCTGTCTGTCTCTCTCTTTCTCAAAAAATAGCAACATTTTATGATAAGGAGAAATCCATCACCTCCAGTCTTAATATAATGGATGCTGAGTTACACAGTGAACAATGTTCAGTGGAGCTTCTTCAGTCAACTCTGAGATTAGTTGATTTGAGGAGAGTAAGAGAAAGCCAATTTTTAGCTAGATTTTTCAAAATTTGTTTAGTTTGAAGTATTTTTTTTTAAGTTGGGGGAGGGGAGAAGTGATTATATTAGATGATGGTATCAAAAATCCATTTGTTATTGATTTTTTTTCTCATATTCCTCCAGGTTTAAATTTTAGGGATCCTAAGCACAACCACAGAAGAGATATACACATCTCCTCTTTCTTGACTGAACACACACCCACCCACACCAAAAAAAAACAAAAAACAAAAAAACAAAACTTTAAGAACAACCCTGGAAAGTGGGATCTACTCCTTAAAAAATCATTTATGCTTTCCGGCTTTAGTATGCATGCAGGGTCATATAAACAGTGCAATGTAATTAACCTTCTTAGAAATTAAATGTGCAAATGTATTGTGTAACACTGGGATGGAATTATTTCTCCATCATTGCAGAGATGGTTGGGAAGATGAATTTCCTAACAGCTACTAGGTGATTTGAGGTTTTAAAACAACTCTTTAGTCTTATTTACCAACTTTCCAGACCCTGGGGCAAGAAAATGGTAGAAATTTGAAGTGTAGTCATATTATTATGCAATGGATCAATATTTCAAAAGAGGAAGTAAATTCTCTATGGGGAAAAACAATCAGTCATACATACCACTGCAACCAATAAGGAACTTTACTGAGAACTTATTTAAATTTCATAACACCATTCCATAATTTTAAAAATATTTCATTTTTTAAAGCTATCATTGAGGTACAAAATTTAAGGTAGGCTTATACAACATCAGATTATTTGAAAATGCTTTTGTATTAGTCCAAGAAAGGAGTTTTATGACATGATTTGAGATTTTACATCCTATTGAGAATCCCATGGGATCTTCATCAAAAAGAAATGACAGGAAAATATTTCATTTTATATGCTCAGGACAGATTAGTTTTTTACTAGGCAAGGGAATGTTAGCAACCTAAACTAGTTATTGTTGGAGTTGGAGGGAGGAATGTTTACTGCGACTGCTGCTATTATCCTTGTTGCTTTCAATATTTCATTAGCATAGGGAAGTTACATTGTGGAAATCACTTCATGGCAACCTCTCACTAATTTATAATGTTATGAGGATAGGTAATGATTATTCTGCAATAGTCAAAGGACATTAGGTCACACAATTGTTCTTTACCAATTGATCATGAAAATATATAATACTAAAGGAAATGGGAAAAGAGATTTACTGGTTCAGCTTTAATTATTTAATTAAATTAATTTAGGCAACTTTATTTAAATTATGTAGACTCAAATAAAAGTTTCTCTTTGGATAAGAGTAGTGAAAGTAAACCCTATAAGCATCATTGTAATTGTATCTGGTAGAGAAAACTCGTTAAATCAATCATTTTATAGTATCTCAAGAATCCTTGATTTAGGTGTCCTCATTGATCAGCCAGAATTTCATCTCCAATGTCATTTCTAGTGATGATAGAAGACAGATGAAAACTTTTGAAGACCTTATGGAAATCCTGAATAATTACTGAGACTGCAGCTGGAAATACTAATATTTATCTCTGGATAATATGACAGCATAAATCATGAGGTCCAAAAGAACATTAATTAATGGCTGTTAATTGTGCAGGAAATCACTGCAGCTGACAATGTGAATCTTCAAAGGAATGCATTTTGATCTCTTTTGCTGTGGAAAATACCACCGGGTAATAAAGTATTCATAATTGATGTTTCTAATAATTTAACGGAAAAATGACTGTCTCATTTCTGAATGAAAAGCTAAAAGTGAAGCCTTCTTTCTGAAGTCTCCACAGAGACAACTATAGCCGAGTCTTTCATACGATCCCACAGTCTGGTCATCATTGAAATTTGCCATATGTATGCATTCATTCATGCATTGTGTGTGTGTGTGTGTGTGTGTGTTTGTGTGTGTGTGTGTGTGAGAGAGAGAGAGAGGGAGGGAGGGAGGGAGGGAGATTTTAAGCAATGGTAAAGGTAATAGCACTTTTCAAATTAATGTTTGTTTTATTCTATTAAAATGCATTTCTTCCATTTCATTTCATTCATTATTTATATTTCTCTCCAGGGTAGTACATTCCACCCATTTTCTATTGTAAAATAGCATACATTCCTTGACAAAAGATGGCACCCTGAAACCCTGGCACCTAAGTATGAATTCTATTTGGACACATATATAATAGAATTAAAACACAGCAAATCACTCACATCCAAACTACTTTCTTTTTAAAGAAAATAGTCAAATCTATAGCTATATGTAACTAGTATTTATATACTACTCTAATTTTTTTAAAAATTTTACACGTAAATACAAAATGAGAAAAGAAAAAAATGTCATACACATAGCAGACCATACGAATGGATTCTATGTAAAATAATACATTTCCATTTCAAGAAATCTATATAATGAATACTACACATTGTTTTCTTAACTGCCCTGCTATTCTTTATTTCCTTGTTGGTATTCAGTTGTTCTCTGCTGTGTACTTTTTACTTTGTTTTTTTTCTCCTCCCTTCCCCCACCTCTGCCTTAAAGAAGGTAATTAAACACACGCACACACGCGCACACACACACACACACACAAACACATGCACAGATATCTATAAACATAGACATATGCACTTTATATATATATATATACACACATATATATACATATATATGTATGACTGTACTATGTTTATTTCCTCCTATCATCTATTTTTGTCTGTTTTTTGAAGAGGGATAGCATCTTCCTTCATAGGTTCAAGTCTTTGCTTCCTGGATTCAAGAAGCAACTTCCTTCCTGGGCTTTTTGAGATTTATCTGGGTATTTTTAATAGTCAGAATGACTTCATTTCTCAAAGTTGTTCTTAAAACAGTATTACTATTACTGTATGCAGCATTCTCCTGGTTTTTTCATTTCACTCTTCATTATTTGAGGGAAGTCTCTTCATGCTTTTCTACAATCATTGAGTTCATCATTTCTTATAGCAGAGCAATATTTCATCATGAACATATACCACAATTTGTTTAACCATTCCTCAATTGGTAGGCATGCCCACAATTTCTAATTCTCTGCCACCACAAAGAGAGTTAAATATTTAGAAACATGTAAGTTCTCTTCTATCTTCCCTGTCCTCTTTGGAAACAGATCTAATAATATTATGGCTGAGTCACAGATCAACAGACAGATCCAACCACTTGACTATTACATACATACAGTTACCAGAGAAAGAAGCACCAACATCTGGGTTTTCAAAGCTCAAGGGGGGAGGCACAGCCACCCAGAGTCTCATCTGGCTATATCTATATATCTATACAGATATATCTAAATATATATATATATATATATATATGTGTGTGTGTATATATATGTATGTATATATATGTATATATATATGTGTGTGTATATATATTATATATATATAAGTATATATATAAATAAATAAATATATATATATACATATATATATATATATATATATCTGAGGCCCTAATGGGCAGGGAAGGTCTTTCATTAACATAAATCTCATAAACATTGAAACATCCACTTTGACTTTATCTTTGTAAATGGTGTAAAATTACATCTTTATACTTGTCAAACACTGGGTAACAAGATTCTTTTGATTCTGTAGATTATATCTACTCTGTTCCACTGATTTACCTTTCTATTTCAGTCACTTTTGAAAATTACTGCTTTATAATATAGTTTAATATCTAGTAATGCTAAACATCCTTCCTTTTCCTTTTTCCCCCTTGAGTCCCTTTGATATTCTTAACCCTTTGTTCTTTCAATGAATTTTGGTATTATTTTTATCTAGCTCTTTAAAAGATTATCTTTTGGTAATTTAATTGAGATGGCATTGAATACATACATTAATTTTTATAAAATTTTTATTTTTATTATATTGTCCCTGTCTATCCATGAACAATTAACATTTCTCCATTTATTTAAATCTGATTTAATTTGTGTAGAAAATTTTGTTTTATTTTTTATGGTTTTGATCATAAAGATCCTGGGTTTCTTTTGGTAGGTGTATTCCCAGGCATCTTACACAGTCTAGAGGTTATTTTAAATGGGATTTCTCTAGCTATCTCTATCTGCAGGTTTCTGTTCGTTATATGTAGGAATACTGATGATTTATGTGAATTTACTTTGTATCCTGCTACTTTGTGGGAGTTATTAATTATTTCAATTCACTTTTAAGTTGACTTTTAGGATTTTCCAAGTTTATCATCATATCATCTATAAAAAGAGAGAATTTTATTACCACATTTCCTATTCTGATTCCTTCTATTTCTTTTTCTTCTCTCATTGCTAAGATTTCCAATACAATGTTGAATAATATTGGTAATAGTAGGCATATTTGTTTCACACCTTATCTTACTGAGAAACCTTAAATAATGCTCTAAGAGAATATGGACAGATCATACTACATAAGAATAGAAAGACACATTTGAAATACTAATGTTTTTAGGCAAATACTCTTGGATTACATACACTTCACTGGTACTACAGTCTTACAATCCATTTACAAGAATAATTCAATCTTAGAAGTGCTTCTAAAATAACATAATATCCAAATAGTAGACCATCTATTAAGTTACATAGTCTAACTAATGACAGAGCAAGGATCCCCTTTATAATTTTATCCACAGGTGAATATCTAGCCTCTATTTTAAGACTGTTAATAATACAGAATTCACTATAACATGAAGGATGTTTTTCATTTTAGAATATCTGCAAACTCTCAAATATTGAAAAGATTTAGCCTGTGAATCACCACTCCCATCTCCAACAATTTGTTTTTCTTTCTTCAAAATAAGCATCCCTTGTTCTAACCAATGCTTATATGGTTAAAAAAGAATCTTTGTAGAATTTATTTAAATTCGATGCCATGGTATCCACTGAATTCTTATTTATATAAGGTACTATATTACTATTAATGAAGTCTAAGATTAGACTGTACTTTTTTTTAGCTGCAATATAATACTATTGACTCTTATTTAGTTTTCAGTTTACTAAAATCTCCATATTTCTATGAAATAAACTGTTAAGTCATATATTAAAAATATTGCATCTAGGTTAAAGTATTTAATTCCATGAGAGCAAACCTTTACGTTTATCTGCATTGAATTTCATCTTTTATTTGATTTTGTCTCACTCTTTCTTTTGTATAATAATTCTGTCATTAGGCATTCCTGTAGTATCATCAAAAAGGAAATTATGTTAAACCAACCTTATTTCATTGTTTTAAAAAATGTTGCTTAACTGTTAGGGAAATGCTGTTTACAATCCCCTGGACTTTTATTAAAGTGTTTGACACAGACTCTTAAATGGTTTTTTAAATAGATGGATATATTCAGGCTAAATAATAGTATGATTAGGCAGATGCAGAATTAGGTAAATGACCTGATAGTAAAGAGTAAATGTTGATGTCAATTTCCAGGGAAGTTTCCATTGGAAAGTCACAGACCCTATGCTTGACACAGTATCATTTAACATTTTAATCAGTGATTTGAATTCAGGCAGATTTCAAGAGGATACAGAGTTAGAGGAATTGCCAATACACAGGGTATCAATCAGAAGAGGCAAAAAAATGACCTTAAAAGACTAAATTAATGAACTGAATCAAATAAAATACAATCTAAAATCAGTAAATGTAGTCTTAATAGACAAACAAACCTACCAAATAAAGAGGGGGTGTAAGTCAGAAAACTGTGGATTAAACTCTCACTTTCGGTAAATATTAACTGCACACCCCTTAACCTCTTAGTGCCCTGGGCAACTTTTTAAGACTAAAAGTTACAGAAGAGTTGTCTGTCTGTACTGACTTCATTGTTGTTGTCGTCTCATTTTTACTGGATTTTCCCTATATCCTTATACGTGGGCCTCAGCAAAATATGTGGGCTTGAAAATGCAGCTTCAAACACGTTGAAGCACTCTTTCAGAAAAATCAGAAAAATCTTTGTTTAACTTCCCTTGAAAACAATTAAAGCCTTCCTATTCTTTTACTAAATTCATTTTATTCAACATTTATTAAGCACAGACTACACGCTTATAACATATAAGTTAAAACTGCAATCATTTGCCTCAGGAAGTCTATATACTGTTTGTGATTGTATTCTAAGCCCAATTTCTGTAAGAGTGCAATATGTCTGTTATTCTCCAATTTATCTCTCACTATCTCAAAGATACCTCCCAAGGTAGAAATCATTTCTGTTTTAGCAATCATTTCCTCCTTATGGCCCAGAATCAGATTCAGAACATTGTTCTACTTAATTCTCTTGCCAACTTCTAAAAAAAGATTAAAGTATCATCAAGGGAAGTCAATCATTTCTCTGATTCGCCACTTTTTTTGGTGAGAGTCATGCAGCTGATACATATCCTGCCTAATTACTATAGCTTGTTTCAATTACTGCTCTTTTCATCTGGAATTCATCTTTCCATTCCTCTTTTTTATGCAAACATCAATAATATCTCTTTTACAATATTCCTTCTGTTTCTTCCCACATGTTTCATTTTGGAAGGCAGTGTGGAGGAATAGAAAAGGATCTGGCCTTTTAGTCTGTGAACTAGTATTTTAATCGGGAATGTAATGCAGCCAACTCATGCCAACTTGTTAGAGACAATTGTTAAATTTCTGGTGCTGACATTCAAGTTTTAGAAATTGGAAATGCTACAAATTGAGGACTGAAATATTGTTTCACTGATTATTGAAAGTTAATAGTTGGAAAATACTAATGACTCAGGTGTTAAGCTTGCTTTTTTGTAGGGACAGTTGTTAAATATTTATCAGCACACCACTGATTTTAGTCCTGATTCTATAATGTACAACTTATATGAATGAAGGCAAAACATTAAAACTATCTGTAACTCAACGTCCTTACTTATACAATGAGAGGATTTTCTTTAATGACATCTTTCCACTCAAAATCTGTTATTGTCCATATTCTTGATGTGTAATATGATTCCACTATCACTTAAATATAAACTGTTACTTTTTATCAAGAAATTACCTCTAGTTTGATAGTGTTCAGTAGTGGATAGAAAGACTTACCTGGAGTCATAATGAACAGGCTTCCAAATTCCTACCCCTCACACATACCACTTATATCATTTGGGCAAGTCACTCAACTTTTTAATGCCCTAGGCATTATACATGTCCTATCACCTAGATGTGGTTGTACTCTAGGTTGAATAGTATCAGGGAAACAATGAACATGAATTTGGGCAGATTTGAGAGATGCTGAAGGGTAGAAGACCATAACACATGTTATGGTTCATGGGGTCATGAATAGTTGGATACAACTGAACAACTTAACTGCTCTTCACTTTCTGTACTGTTGTCTCAGCTTCCATGGATTCAACTTTTACTTCTATGCAAATGATTAAGAGCTGCCTATCTACCCTGTCTTTCTCCTGAGCTCTAGTTACATAATACCTATTGCCTATTGAACTTTTAAAACTAGATATTCTAAAGGTACCTTAAGCATAAAATGAGGCAACATGGTACAGCAGAAAGAGCACTGGATTTTTGAATCAGAGGATTCATTCAAATCCCAATTCAGTCATTTATCACCTTTGACCCTGGGCAATTTCTATTCATTTTGTAGACTCCAAGGTGCTGGAGGAAGGGGCATTATCTTTGCCTTCCCAATATTTAGGCACAGATTCCAACAAAGGGGAGCTGCTCAATTAACACTTTTTGAACTTCAAGGGATATTTATTTCACTTATTACCTCAATGAAAGAAGAAAGAACAGATTATTAAGGTCCCAGGCAATTGTCTATTCAGACACATTCCCTAGTAAGCTCAAAGATTTGAAAACTAAGAAAGAACTAAAGTCTCTAAAAGTTATTCATCCAAATTATCTTGTTTGCTATTTAGGTTTCAAATTAAAAGTACTTTTATTGGTACAGAATTATGGGATATGGTTGGCAGGAAAGAACTTGGCTCCTTTCACCACAATTCATATTGATTAAATAAAATTAGTCATCCTTCCTCACTCTGACAGAATTTCTGTCCATTACGTAAAGGAATTGGTATTTTCAATTCTGACTGCAATCTACCATTAGTCACTCATAGGCAAAGTGAAGTGGAAAATTAAGCTAATTATTTAGATAATTCAGGCCAAAAGAATCATTTTGCATGAGATATCTAAATAATTGAGGGAAAAGTGACTTTTCCACTTTAATTATCCAGATAATTACTTTAATTCTAAACTTTGCTTACTAGATGCCTTGCATGCAAGTGATTAATAAACTTTAATAGAATATGATATTCATGGTTCCCCATATTTAGATATATACCATAAATCAAATCTTATACACTAATGAACATTACCTACAAGTGGTGAAAGGATGATAATACCCGGGCTAGTCTATAAGGCAGATTTTAGTTCTTCTTTCCAATAGTAGCTAAAATGATTTAACTGTATTTCTGAAAAATTCTTTCATTTTCAGAAATTTCTTTTCACTCTCAAATTAGGTTTCAATTATATTTAATGTCAACAAAGAGATAGCAATTCTTAATTTATTCTGGTCTATGGGATTTTCCTATTTGAATTTTAAGACTACTTAGAAATGGAATCACAGTCTTCTTCCTTGCTTTTTCCACCAAATGGTCACTTAGCCTATGTCCTCCATCAATAAAAAATGAGCTATTTTTTCCACTGCATGCTCAACTTAGCTACCTCTATTTTTGAATAAGCTTCAGAATGAATATGAATTATTAAACTGACTGTTCTTTATTCTCAGCTTATTCACACTTACACCTGTCCTTTTATCAAATGAAAGCAATATACTCTAAGTCATTGTTCTGTATCAAATTTCATTAAGTTTTTCCTCTTTCTTTATAATATGGCAGAAAGTGCCTGGCACAGAGGAGAATATATATTGTCTTCCTGGGGCAGTTTAATCTCCAAGCTTTGTTTTACTGTATTAACAGTCAAAGAAAATCAGAACAACTTAAAATACTCTGATGTACTCAGCAGCTAAGCTTTCTCAGATAAATATTCATGGCATACATAAAATGTTTGTTACATTAAATTTAATGTTCTGTTCTAACAAAATATAATGAAAGTCTAAGTTACTCAAAGAATAAAACAGTCAAATATATTCTACCATGAGATTCAAATGAGTTATTCAACAATTTTCCATTGAATACTCATAGTTCTACATTTAAAAATGAAAACAGCATATCAGTAATGTTGTCTTTTTATTTTGTATGTGGTCCCTAAAGTAATTTGGAAGACACTATTTAAATAAATGGCAAGATTTGCATGGAAAAAGTGAGTCATTCCTTGTCACACATCAGTAACCTGATCTCAGGACATTTCACTAAATTTGAGAATTGGAATAGACCATAGTGGCTATCTAGATCAAAATGAAACTGAAAAAGAATTCTTTCAGTCAGTCAATAAACATTAATTAAGTGCTTGCCATATGCCAGATGCTGTGCTAAGCCCTAAAGATACAAGGAAAGATAAAAACAGTTCCTGTTCTCAAGGAGTTCATAGTCTAATTATGGAGATAGCATGCAAACAACTATTTATGCCCAAACTACATACAAGTTAAATTTAAAATAATAAAAAGAAGAAAAATCTAAAATTACGGGGGTTTGGGGAAATTATTTTGTAGAAGGTGGGGTTTTATCTGGAAATTGAAGTCAGAGAAGCCAGATGGCAAAGATAAAGAAGAGAAGCATTCTATCCATGGGGGACAGCCAGTGAAAGTGTCCAGAGCTGGGAGACAGAATTGTGCACAGAATAGAAAGGAAGACAATGGTAATGGATCATTGGGTACATACTCGTGTAAAATATAAGATGATTGAAAAGGTAGGAGGGAGGCAATGTATAGACTTTTAACCTCCAGAGGATCATATGCTTTATCCTCAACTTTATAAGGAGCCACTAGTTTATTGATTGGTGTGTGTGTGTGTGTGTGTGTGTGTGTGTGTGTGTGTGTACGTGTGTATGAGTGTGATTGTAACACATGGTCAGACTTGTGCTTTAGGAATATCACTGACAGATGAGTGAAGAATGGATTCTACTGGAGAAAGAATTGTAGCAGGGATTCCATACATCAGTCTATTGTAACAATACAGACAAGAGGTAAAGGAGACCGGCTCCAGTGGCAGCATCAGAGGAAAGAAGGGGATATATTTGAGAGGTGTTACAAAGACAAAAGTGACAGGCCTTAGAAACATATCAGATATAGGTTATGAGGTGATGAGAGATCCTGAGAAGTCAAGGTTGTGAGCCTAGGGAACCAGGAAGATGGTCGTACCTTCTATAAGTCAACCAATCAGAGAAGGTTTGGAGGGAAAGAAAATTCATTCAGTTTTGGACATCTTGAGCTTGAGATGATTCTAATATTCTATACAAATTTACTAGAAGCAGTTGAGGACCATAAAGCAATTAACATTCTGTAATTGTCATAGAGGGGCATGACCAGGTATACTTACAGATTCTAAGACTTCTGAACAAACCCTGGCACCCTCTTTTCCTATGTCTTAATAAAAATGTGTTTTTCTGTACCATCTGGGTCTTTTACCCAAGAGACCTACCTTACTGACAGCTATACACTATTAACAAACTATTCTTGCCATCACCCTTCCCCCCTCAAAAAAAAAAAAATACCAGTTTGCTTCAGTTTCATTTTACTCTGCACAGAATATACCCTCAGGTAAAGATCTATGAATTAAGCTGAAATTCACTCTCCTTAGAGACTGTAAACCTTTGATAAATCCAGCACTTCAGAACTTGGCTACACATTCATTTGGTTTCTCTTAGATTCATTCAAACAGAGAAGGACATTCAGGATTCCAGTCTATCAGAGATACAAAGTATCATATCAAGATATGATCTCAGAAGAACATACAAAGACTCCATATTGATGTTTGTTCTTCATTTTTGAAGAGACCAATGATATTACAGAGTGATAGCTGGACTTGTGCATGAATTAGATTTAAGTGAGGCAGAGATGCAAAAGTCACCAGCCTCACTAACTCTTGCAGAGTCATAAAAGTCCATTGGCAAGACAAAATGTCAGGATGATTGACAATAGTGGAATGCAGTGTACACCTTGGTGTCTTCCATGTCTGACCAAGCTGTAAGCACTCCACAATGCTAGTTTCATGGCTCTTGGAAAAATTGATTCTCATCCCCCTCCCACCCCATTCCACTGAGGGAAGTCTTCACATGCTTGGGGTAGACCCTCTCCCCCATTCCCCACCAGCTCACTGAGGACCCATAGGTTACCAGTCAACTTTGCTTAGCCTGGCTGCTGAGATAGTTTACTGGGGTGTGGCTGCTGCACGTGTTGCAGCTTTCTGGAACCACAGGGGAGAGATGAGTGCCAGGTAGACACCAAAGGTGGATGAGTAGCTATGAAAAGGACTTAGCAAGCCTTCACATCAGAGGGGCTATTCTCCTAGAACATCCCATACAACCCACAAGGATTCAAAATACAAAGGAAATTAATTCAGTCACTTAATATTGTAAGTCAGAATTCTATGGGAGATTAAAACTAAACATGACTTTCTCTAGTGCTTTTCTTTTTTTGTCCATAGATAAGGCTATACAATAACTCTCTAAAAGAAGGAATTTTCTTTTGGTAGAATTGAAGGTACAAGCTATTAATTGCATATGGAACATGTGTGGTTATTCTGTGAATGTGCAGATTGACCACAAACATCACAACTCAAAGTTAGTAATATTCCCTTTTACCCCTTTATCTCCAACCCACCACTACCAGAAGATGAAAGGGCAAACTTAAGTATTATAGATGGTACCTAATGTATCTGTCATCTACCCACTCACAACTAACATACTATCTATTTCAGAGGGTAGTTGAAAGGAAAATATTTTGAAAACTAGAAAAAAAATTCTATATAAATTTCAGCTTAATGTGCAAAAGGCATTATTAGCTGGTATCTCGACTCCTCCTGTAGTTCTACAGAACAACATACGTAAGAAAATTCATACTGCTTGGTTTATAAGAGAAAGGATGTCTAGTTTTATAAGAACAAATATTCTTGGAATTTGTGGATAGACCTTAGTCCATGAGGCTTAGAATGAGTTTAACTCATTCATTTGTTAGATGAGAAAAAAGTCCCAGAATACTGATTTACCCAATATTATATAGCTACAAAAAATAACTGGGTTCTAGTTATGACCTAATCTGCCTAGGAAAGAGGTGATCCTAAGCTCCCAAAACCTTTATCAGTAGAGTATTGCACAGAGGTGTCAAATAAGTGGCCCACAACCCTGTATAACTTAAGACAGATTAAAAATATTTAACAAAATGAATAAAAGTACAAGGAAACATAGATAGTGATACATTTTAAAACTAAATGAATAGACAACCCTCAGGCATCCTTATGTATATAGTTTAGTGACTCCTGTTTGTATTTGAGTGTTATACCACGGCCCTTGCAGGTCCCCACAAACTGTAAATGCTTCAAACAGACCTGATAAAGATTAGAAGAAACAGTTAATTAAAAATTCTAGAACTCTTGGGCTATAAAGGATCCCTACTATTTATTAGATTAGACTTCTGCCTGAAAGAAGTTGTCAGTTTAAATTGTTCCATTAAGAGTAGCATTGCTTTTACTTCAAAAATCTCCAGGGAAAGAAACTACACTGTGTCCTTTAGCAAATCATTCCCACTCCTACAGAATCAACTACAGTGCAAGGCAGTATGGGATGTTGTTTTGAGTGGCTAAAGAAAAAACGACAGTACTCTGTGTTCCTCATTTCTAATTTTTCATCTAAGTCATACCCTAGAACCATGAGTAGCCCTCAAGGATTTGTCATTAGTCCTCTTTTCTGACCTCATCACGTTCCATGTATACTATCTCCATCCTAGAGTTTTCCTTAGCAGCAGGGATCTCCTTGCCCTAGAATATCCATCCATCCTTGTTGAATTTACAACATGGACCATCCTCCCTTGTAAGTTCTGCCCCCTTCTCCATTTGTGGGATGCTCCTAAAATCTTCATTTTGTGAAGGGAGATATGTTTCCCTTCATTCCCCTCCTAACCATGTTCCTGGTTTCCAGATTTCAAAACCAGGCCCCAATGCTGGGTACTTCAATCTTCTCATTCCCTTCAAGTTTTCTCTCTTTTATGTATTGCCTTCTTCCATAAGAATATAAGCTCCTTGAGGGCATGGACTTTCTTTTTGTATGTATTTGTATCCTCAGCACTTATAGCAATGTCTAGCACAGAGTAAGTTATTTGATAAATGCTTATTTTCTTCCTTCTTTCCCTGCTTCCTTACTTCCTTTTCTCCTTCCTTCAGTCCTTTCTTCCTTCCTCTTCCATGGTTCCTTGTTTCCCTCCTGTTGTGTTTTTTCAGTCATGTACAATTCTCAATAGCTCCATTTGGGATTTTCTTGGCAAAGATAATGGAGTGGTTTGCCGTTTCCTTCTCCACCTCATTTTGCAGATGAGGAAACTGAAATAAACAGGGTTAAGTGACTTGCCCAGGGCCACACAACTAGTAAGTGTCTGAGAAAGCACTGAACTCAGTACTTTCTGATTCCAGGGCAGCTGTATTTTCCACAGCACCACTCAGCTGGCCTTGCTTTCTAAGTTCCTCCATATGGCCAATATATCACCAAAAATTTATCTTTTCTATCTTCATATCTTGTATTGATAATGTATTTTTTGTTTTAATATAATCAAGTGCCTCTGATTGAATAATGTGATTAAAGAAGATCTTTCCCACCCATTAATGGGCCTGGGAAGGTTTGTAGGAAGGCCCACACCTTCTGTTAAGTTTCTAATGAGACACTGTTTCTCCAGGATTGTGATGCCCTCTGGCTCTAAAAAATGTATAAATACTCTGAGGGTAAGGTTTTACTTTGGGGCTTACTGACTGGAAATGTTTTGTTTGGGCAGATGAGACAATGAGAAGCCACTAAGGAACCCCCTGGTTTTGAAAACCCAGGTGTTGGTGCTCACATAACTATGTATGTAATGGTCAGATGGTTGGATCTGTCTCTTGATCTATCATGTATGTTTTGCTTATGTCAGGTAGTTGGAAGCACTATCTATTAATCTATGTTTCTCTGTATTTTCTCTGAAGTTCAGGGTGCTGACTTTTTCCCCTGAACTAAGTGAATGATATTTGTACTTGATTAAAGTGATTGCTAACCCCTCAAAAGTCACCTTTCCTTTTAGGAAAGCAGACCCAAAGAATCTGTGATGGCAGGCCTCCCTTTCTATGTCAGGGTGCTTGCTGTTATATATCTCTCCTGTATTCCCTTTTCTCCACTCCTATAGCCATAACCCTAGTTCAGGCATCCAGCCTACCACACTATTGTAATTGCCTTTTAGCTTGTCTTTCTGTATCAATTTTCTCATTCTATTAATTCATCTACCACTCAGATGGCAAGATGATATGTTTTTGTTTTTTTTCTATAATGTAGATTTAATCATATCACTCCCCTCTCAGTGGGCTCCCATGGTTTCCAGTTATCCTCAAGATCCAATAAAGTTTTCTGTTTGGCTTTTTCAGCTCTTCATGCCATCCCCACTTCCTATCTTCGTGGCCTTCACAAATCTTTCTTTTCTTTGAGCACTTTGCAATCTATTGACACTGGCTCACTTGTAGTTCCTCAAATATGACACCTCTGTTTTCAGTCTCATTGTTTTTGCAATAGTCTTTTGTCCTATCTGGAAGACTCTGCCTCCTCACTTGTATCTCATAGTTTTACTGGCTTCTTTCAACACTCTACTCACTTTCTACAAGTGTATTCCTTTCAGACTTTCCTCTCCGGCTTCTAATGTCTTCCCCTTTCAGAGATGACTATGGTCTATTTCTGTTTACCTAGTCAATTACATATTGTTTTTCCCATTAGAATGTATGTTTGGTGAAAGCAAGGACTCTCTCTCCTCTTCCCGATACCCCCTTTTATCCTTTGTACTTGCCACAGTACCTGACTTGCAGTAAGTGCTTATTAAATGCTTGCTGACTGACTATATTAAAAAAGGGAAATATAGAATTCATGGAATAAGGTTAATGTAGGATTGAGAGAACACAAGAGGTATAGAAATATATGAAAAAGTAAGTGTAGAAGTGAGACAAGAAGGCCAAGTATAATGTTGAGTCAAGAAAGACAGGATAGAAATGAGGCAAGAAGATTGCTGGAGGACAATAAAATTCGCCCTCTCCCAAATAGATCTCATCACTTTCATCACTGGACTTAGAGGTCAGTTTTCTTGTTTCCTAATAACTTCCTACAGTATTCTCTATCACATGCCCTGCCACTGAGGGGCAATCTGGAAATACCCAGATGTCTCATTTCCTCAGTCTCCTCTACTCCCATGATCTCTATCTGCAATTCACCTCTGCCACTCAAAGACTACTGTGCCCTACCTTAGACCACTTCCCCAGCTTCCCACCCTTGCTTCACTTAATTTGCCCTTGATGCTAGAATTCCTAGTTACTGCTCCACTAATGCATGAACAGATTCAAGTGTCTTATAATTTATAACAGGCCCAAGTATCTTGCTGTTTAATTTCTGTGAAGATGCAATGAAACAACCAAAAAGAGTGTGTCCATTGCTTTGCTTTTCACTTCTCTGCTATCAATGACCTTTCAGTGAGACCCCCTCAAATGCTCTAGTGACTCTTCAGTTTCTGAGAAACCTGCCTGTTAATATTTGTCTCACTTGAGCAGGGTCAAAATCACCTTTATTTCACTAATATCTACTAAACACAAATGACACTAAAGGCAGTGCCCCACCTGAAAGAAGGAAATTCCCAAGACAGAGTAAAAAGTATTGGTTTTAGTTAACTCCTTCATGGATAATAGAGCCCCCAGTCTTACCAAAAGAGAGATGTGTAACCATATAATGATTGTTTTGTTTATTGATTTATGTACTTCTTTTCCTGAGGCTGATAGATGATAGATCAGGAGATATATGTATTAAAAAAAATCTCTAAGAATCTGCAAAAGCAGGGAGCAAATCATGGTTTCTAATTAAAGGCAGCCATATAATTGTCAATTATATATTAACCACATTTGGCAATTATATATCAAGTACCTTATAAATCATTTGATTCTTGTAATAGTCCTTGAAAAATAAGAGGTGATATTATTCTTCTTTTGTGTGTGTTCGTTCTTCGTTGCCAAAGAAGACCATGCCATCAGAGAAATGATGACAGGACTTGCACTTGACTTTGTTTAGAGTGAGGGAGGGCTGGACAGGTCACCAGCCTCACTTCTCCTCCAGAGTCGTCTGAATCCAGTGACCAGATATTCATCAGGATGACTGGAGATGACCCAGGATGAGGCAATTGGGGTTAAGTGACTTGCCCAAGGTCACACAGCTAGTGAGGGTCAAGGGTCTGAGGTGAGATTTGATTTCAGGTCTGCCTGACTCCTGCACTGGTGGTCTATCTACTGTACTACCTAGCTGCCCCAATTATTCCTATTTAAAGATGCAGAAACTGAGGATCAGAGAGTTTAACTGACTTACAGTCACACAGTTAATATACACTGGAAGTGGTATTTAATTTCAGGATTCTCCTGATTCCAGATGCAAGGGGTTTTCACTTCTCCTTATTACCTCTTGAGATAATAACATAATCTATACAAAGCAAAAGACTGCTAGATATGTAAAATCAGGTGACGTATATAAAGATGCTTTTTTTAAAAAAATAATAGTACATCTTAGAAAGATTGAAATTCCTAAAACAAGCAAGAAGTTGCACCTGGCACAGAACACCACACAATTCAAGGCAAGTTTATTTAAGCAACATGTTAACGGACAGATCTGTAGAAATGATCTTTAATCTATTTCTGCTATTTTGTTAGTATAAAACATGAGTAGAGTGAATCACCCTTATTATGGTTCTTCCCATCTCTCACAAAGAGCTTGTAGATATCTGCTATCTGAGCTAGCTCATTCACTTCAAACTACCTACATTCTGAAAAAAGGACTATTATCACAAAGTTACTCTCAAACTCTCTTCAGAGTCATAAGAGTAATCATGTTGTGATATAATACACTCCCTTCTACTTACCACATTGAGGCAGTTGGGCAGTACAGTGGTTAGAGCACCAGGCCTAAAGTCAAGAAGACTTGAGTTCAAATTTGGTCTCAGACACTTATTAGATGTGTGACCCTGGGCAAGCTACTTAACCCCTATTTGCCTCAGTTTTCTCATCTGTAAAATGAGCTAGATGCAGAAATGGCAAATCACTCCAGTATCTTTGCCAAGAAAATCTCAAAAGGGGTCAAAAAGAGTTCGACATGACAGAAAATGACATACACAACAATTTGCTACTTTAGTTCTTTAGACACCTCCCCCTTCTACTTATGCAAAACCAGTCAGCAACAATGATTACTCATTGAGCTCTTAAACATAACCATTCACTTAAAATAAAACAAAATAAAAAAGATTAGCATCACAGGTAAAGCAAGTACAAGAGTAATAAATACATCAGAATACACATATAAAACTAGGTTACACTCTCCCACAAATGCAGGTAAAGTGGGCACACAGAAACCTAGCAGGAAAACACATTAGCAAGGGAAAGTCATGTGCTTGGAATAACTGAAAATTCTGGAATTTGGATTTGCTGTCATTGGTCTATTTAGGAACAATGGTTATTGATTCTTACTATTCTGGAAAAATTATCTTCTACTTCACCAATGAAACTTTTATTAGCTCTTTTAACCCTTATAATCAACCTTAGAAGGATCCTCAGAAAGTGTTGTACTCTAAATATAGCTACTAGTGCTCTTTAAAGCCAGGAAACTATAAAACTTACCAGCCTTCCTTTTTCTTCACATTAACAGAAACCCAGATAGCTCTTTATTCATTAGGATTCTATATTCAGTTAGATCTCTTTTGCTATGCTACAAAGCAACTTCAAAACCTGTCTTCTTTTTGCTATGACCTTGACAGTAATGAAATGGTATCTTAAGTCTTCTTGATAAAATGTCTTTTCTTAGCTTTGGTATCTTCACCCGTCTCTTACAAAGATGGTACTAATTCTTCACTCTCCTCCTTTCCATCTGTGTTTCTTCATCCCCTCTTTAGCACCTCACAAACTACTCACAAAGATTTAAATTGGAGCCTCTAGTTAGAGGTGTTCTGTAACCTACTTGAATCAGTTAGTTCACTGTTGAATTTTCAATAGCAGCATTTGCAGATCAGAAGTCAGCAAATGCTGCAAATCAAGACTTATTTATTATTTCCTTGACTGTCTCTACACTTATGAAAATGATGGAGAAATTGTTAATAATGCAAGTTAAACTTAAAAGTGTGTCATGCATACATATTTTTCAAAGAGCTGATTGTTAAACATTGATCAGAACACCTCTGATTACAAATAATAACTACCTTGGGAACAATGCAAAAATGTAAAATAGCCCCTTATATCACAGATTTGAAACATTGGGCCTACCTGTAATTTACAAAGTCAGTGAATTAGAAATGAACTATAACCTTACAAACCTTACAACCTTAACTTCCATGCCAAATTCTGACATAATCTAGTGGGAAAAACAAAGAAATAGGAGATTATTCTTTAGAATATGAGTTAAACCCATTTTTCTTTTCAGTGTTTTGAACTATTGAGAAGACAAGACAGCAACAGTACAGGACTCATACTCCAATTGTTAGTTCATTTTAAATGGGATTCCTGGGACCACAGGCTTTTATTATTGATTTGGAATTCAAATGACACGTTGTTCTTCCTCTTCTGCTACAATATGATTTATACAATCATGAATACATATTAACAAATGTGCTATTTTTGATGAAAAGGTAAAAATATCAACTACCTTTATTTTCTTTCTGAAACTCAGATCTCTACTCTTTTATTTTTTTCTAGATCTGTCTCATGTCCTTCACACTTTCTGCATTGCAAATCAGAAAAATAAAGGGAACCACAAGTGAAAAGTGTCATAAAATTGATTCTATGGAAAAGAGACTATTTACATGCAAAAGAGGATACTCTTAACTGCATGACTATGAGCTTGCATTCCCACACTCCCTTGCATGTTTGGAGTGTAAACAATTTGTGGTTAATGGAGATATTTGAGTTATGTACCGCTTCTCTCATCAAGATTTAAAAGTTCATACTTGCACAATTTCTGAGTAAGTGCTGAAAGAGCTCTGAGGCAAGTGTAGCTGAGTTCCTTCAATCAAAACTGGAAACTAAAATATTCAAAAGGGAAAGTTCAGTGTGACTATACCAGTCATCATTTCATCTGGAAAAGTTCAGCACGAATACGCTGGTCATCATTTCATCTGGTACAATCATTTGAATACGTTCTTCCAAAATTAGCAATCAAGAATATATGTAAATTTGCATGCTTTCTCCACATACAAAAAACAGCAAGTAGATTGAGAAAGGGAAGCTGTGTCAAAAAGAGAACACACACACACACACACACATGCTGAAAGAATCAAGTTGGGAAGTCTTATTCTTACTTAGTAATTTAGTTTCATTTTTAAATAGCATTCTGGAGGTATAATCCAAGGCAAGGAGGAAAAGTCACTGGCAGCCCTTCCTATATAACATTCCTAAATCATCCGATCTATTCTTGAGTTTCTGTTTCTAGTTACTCTCAGTGAACAAGCACATTATAAGCATCTGGTACATAAAAGCCTGTCATTTAACCTTTACCTTAGAATCCTTGAGCTATACATGGAAAGGGTCTCAAATTACTGCAGGAAGACCAAAGTTCAAAGTCTGTTTCAGATTCTTAATAGCTATGTGAGCCTGGGCAAGTCACTTAACCTCTCTCTGCTGGTCTCGGTTTCCTTACGTGTAAAATGGGGGAAATAATAGCACCCATGGACCAGGGTTATTCTGAAGTGAATGAGGTGAAATTGTAGTTCTTTGCACACCTTAATATGATATATAAATTCCAGTTATTGTATGATACTGGAGTGATTTGCCATTTCTACCTCTAGCTCATTTTATAGAAGAGGAAAATTGAGGCAAACAAGGTTAAGTAATTTGCCCCTGGTCACATACCTAGTAAGTGTCTCAGGTGGAATTTTAACTCAGGTCTTCATGATCCTAGGTCTAGTGTTCTATCTACTGTACTACATAGCTACATCAAAGTGGTAAGTGGGAGGAGACTTTAAGAGGTCTTGTGAACTTACTACTCCTCTTCCTTGTTCATTGGGTGGCAAACAGCATGTATTTTCCTTCCTTACAATCCCTTAGACAAGTTAAGGCATCAACTTTTTTTCTTTCTTTTACCCTGGTTAAAATAAATAATCATTTTCTAAACGTCTATACCTTTATAACCACAGAATGGATGGGAATAGAAAATGAAAAATCCCACAACATTCACTATTGCTTATTACCTTTTTAAAATTGCATTTAATTTGGCAAAGCAAAATTCCCAAATAGGTGTTTTACAGGCATATGTCAAAACACTTCAGAAGGTACACTGACAGAAATATATTTGACAACCTTATAAAGAAATAGCAAATCAGACACAAAATAGAAAGTTATCTGCTCCCTAAAAGTGTTACCAGTTTCATAAAGAATGACCAGAACAGAGTCCAAATCAAAGAAGAATGGTCAAAGAATTGATAAGCTATATAAACCATGACTAAAGAAGGGCATTGTGTTTTGGAATGCCACTGACATAGTGAGTGAAAGGGAGCCATATGGGAGGATGTGTGTGTTTTGTAAGTAGGAATAGCTTTTGATCTTTTATTTATGTTTTTAAAGTTGAAAAATAATAACAGGGACTTAAAGGTATATGCATGGAAGCAGGCTATCTAGTGAAAAGATGGCTAGTGTGTATGTGTGTGTGTGTGTGTGTGTGTGTGTTGTGTGTTCATGAACAAAATTAAGCTTGCTTGGGGAGAACTGGGTACAGTGGGTCAAAGGAAGCACTTACCAATTGTAACAGTGCAAGCTTCATGGCAGAAATTCCCAAGCTTGCAGTGCTAAAGCTTTTAGGTCATCACCTTTGGGTCAAGTAAATAGCAGCAAATGAACAAATTGTAGTGTAAGATTATAATGGAATACAATTGTTCCATAAGAAATGGTGAACAGGCAGATTTTGTAAAAACCTGGAAAGACTTGCATGAACTGATGCTGAGTGAAGTGAGCAGAACCAGGAGGACCCTGTACACAGTAATAGCAACATTATGCCAGGACTGTCGTTGCTAGATAACTCTTTAGAGCAATATAGAGACCTAAAACAAATCCAAGAGACTCATGATGGAAAATGTTATCCACATGCAGAGAAAGAACTATGGAGTCTGAATGCAGATCAAAGCAAACTATTTTCCCAGAGAGGTGAGAAGATGGTGGACTAGGCCAGAAAATTCCAAACTCTCAAGATTTTCCCTCACAAAGGAGATAATATAGTATCTTAGGTCAAAGAAAGTGCTGGTAATAATAAATACGAATAGGGCTCTGGCCAAAAATAACACACTCAGCAACATTAAGCATAATCTCAAATGAAAAACAATGAACATTTGATCAAGTATTAGACTTTCAAGACTTTGTTAAAAAAAAAACCCACAACCTGAACTTATTAGAAGATTTGACGCTCAAGAGTCAAGAGAAATACAAGGTGCGTACCAAAGACTGATTATAAGAGATTCAATAAGGACAGACGATTTACTTTTTATATATGTAAAATGTATGTCTAAGATTCTTATAATAATTGAGTAGTTCATAAGAAAGACTATGGTCAACTTGAGTATGATATAAATTTAAAAAGTAAAACCATTTAGGAATATCTAAAAACAGTAATTATTTTATTTAAAATGAGGTGCAAGAGGAGAATCAATACAGAGGAATTAGATGGGGGAGGAGGGCTGCTACTTCTGGTAACCTACTTTAATCAGGATAGTGTTTAAGAGAGAACAATACATACATACATACATACATACATACATACATACATACATATATATATGAGTATAAAAGTCTTCTAAATTCGGAAGAAAAAAGGGGAACAAGTTGGGGCTATAGGACAAGGGAGAGATCTTCACAGGGGAGGGTGAGGGAATAGCTAAAAGTGTTTAGATCTATGGGAATGAAAGGATAGGGGAGGGATCCTTGGAGAGGTATAGGCAAGTAATGGGAGGGCAATGTAGGGTGTAGAAGTAAAGAAGAGGAGGCAAAAAGGATAGGAAACAAGAGAAATGTGCAAACATAAAAACAAAGATCAGGAGTACGATTTGGGAAAGTATGTATCTCTGTGTGTGTGTGTGTGTGTGTGTGTGTGTGTGTGTGTGTGTGTGTGTGTGTGTATACATATAGCTAAAGAGAAACATATCCAAATTCAATTATAACCTTCTGGGGAGGAGTTGGGGGAGGAAGGGAGGAAAAAGAACAAAGTAAAAAAGGGCACAGCAGAGAACAAAAGAAAATTTAGAAAGTAGCAAAGATGGACTGTTCTCAACAGAGTATGTATTATATGTCATACAAACTTTCTTGAAATGAAAATTTAGAGTTACATATTTTGAATCCTCCCATGTTCTGTTACGCAAATGACCTGCTTTTCTTTTTTCTTTCTTACTTTGTATTTAAGTGCTAGTATTTAAGTTTGTGATATGTTTTTGTTTCTTTTCTCTATTCTGAATTTGTGTTCTGGCATCTGAATCTAGAAGAAAAAAAGTAAAAAAAGTAAAAAGAAATTAATACCTCTTGTTTTCAGTTTTATGCTACTCATTATTTTAAGACATAAATCCATTCCTCAGAAATAAGCACACTGTTTTCTATTTTGTTGTCTTTTTTTGTTTGTTTTTTCTTTCTCGTGGTTTTTCCTTTTTATCCAGATTTTTCTTTCACAATGTGACTAATGAGGAAATATGTTTAATATGATCATGCATGTGTGGCCTATATCAGATTGCACGCTGTCTTGGGAAATGGGGAGCAGAGAGAGGAGGAGGAAATTTAGAACTCAAAATCTTATAGAAATTAATGTTGAAAACTAAAAACGAACAAAATTTTGAAAAAGCAAATGCTGAAAACTAAAAATAATAAATTTTTAAAAAGATTATAGGAGCATGGAAGATGTTAAGAGGATGACAAAAGTATGGCAAAAGGTAGAAACAATGCTGTGATAATAAGAGGAATATTGAACTCAGAAGGCATAAAATAAGAAGAGGTGGATTTATTGAAGCAATTTCCACTTTCATAAATGTTGTCCCGTACATAATACAAATAGGAGAGAAATTGCCCTTAGAAGATAAAATCCTCCAAATAGGCTTTGTTGCTGGTTCAGACTGAGCTGATTCTTTCAAGCTCCAAAAAATGAAAGGGACTATAATTGAGATCTAACCCCACCACCGCAAAAAAAAGTACCCATGGAAACAAAAAATGGAGAAACATTACCTATTGACAAAGATCTGCTTTTTGATGAATAGTCCATGTAGCTACTCAACTAGTAGCTATACCTTTGACAGATAATTTTCATGAATAGTGAATTGTACCCAGAAATATTCAGGAGAAAGAGAGCAAATGAGATATTATTTTAGATTTACAGTGCTTTAACCAACCGAAGTTTCCACCTTAAGTAAAGGTCAATTGCTTGAGCATGATTACTCTTACAAGGATCAAAGGTTGAATTGTGGAATATCATAGTCTGAGGGTTGAAAAGCTGCAGATCACCTCAAGGGAAATTGGAAGGAGTATGATAGAATGAGTAGGTCACAGCTTATTACCAACAAGGAAGAATAGAAAATGGGGGTAAAATATATTATCCAAGAGATAAATGACTAGAAAATAAGGGCCACTTTATATAGTGATGTTTAGAAATAAATAATGAAAGAGATTCATGTATTATTGACATCCAAGATGTCAGGAGATGTAGAGAAATATGTTAGGCTTATTAATGAACTCCTTTTGAAGAATTTAAAGGAAAAAGTGTATAAAAAGTCCTATTTGGGTTGCGATGAACCTTGTTTGAGGAAGAGCTCACAATACTGATATTACTAATTTATCAAAGTCTCAAATTACTTTCCATAATAAACTACTTTTGTGGGTATGGAGACTATCAATAGCAAACAAAACCAACACATTTAAATATAGTTCTAAGTGCTCAGTGATTTTGAGCCTTCATTGTTACTATGACAACCATACTGCAGAAAAGTATAAGGCCAGACACAGTGAAATAACAAAGGACTTCATTAAATATTTAAATGCCTAATTTAGGTGAGTTTGATGGGATTAACATCTTTTATGTGATTTCATCCTTAAGAAAATAATGTTATGAGAAGGAAAATTTTTATTGGGTGAATGTATACCATTTGGTTTCTATTATGGAAGAAAAACAACTTTTTCTTTACTCAAGGAATACAGAAAGGGGCGGGGAGTTGATATTAGAAAAAAACCAATTAGAAAAAAATTGCACTTGACACTTATTGGAAGTAGAGATTTTGGAGAATTCAAGGAAAAAGGCTTTTTCTGGTTATACTTATAGGAAATGAGTTTGAAAGAAAGTTTTGAATTCAATCAATTTTTAAGATTACATTCAGTTGTTTTCAGAAATGCATAATGATATGGTGGATATTTGGATGCTCTGGTAGTTAAGAAAACCCAAGTTCAAGACTAATCTCTGGTACAATACCTATGGGCTTCTGGGCAGGTCATAGAACCTCTCAGTACCTCAGCAACTCTTATGGTCATAAGGTAGGGGAGTCACTAAATTGCATGATGACGGCTCCACATAATTATGAACGTCTTAGCCTGAGCAACCAACCATAGTTAACCAAGCATTAAAACATCAAAGCAAATTTGTTTTTTAAAATATTGTTTTATTGTTGGTGAATTCAGTGAGTCTACTCTCTCAATAAATAAATACTTCTGTGTGTGTGTGCATGCATGTATGCACGCACGCACACACATAAACACAACCATATTGTTAAAATTTTCAGTACTCAGTCTAGGGCTTCTTAATTTGGGATGCATTAATTCCCAGCATATATTTCTAGGGGTTTATGAACTTGGCTGGGAAATTTACTCTTTTATTCTCATTAACTAAAATTTTGTATTTTCCTTTAATTATGGATGAGAAAAACAAAGAGTATTCTGAGAAGGGGTTCAAAGGCTTAATCAGATTGCCAAAAGTATCTTTAACACACACACACACACACACACATACACAAACACAAACACTCACAAAGTTTAGGAATCCCTGACTTAAAATATATGGACAAAAAAGAATTATCACCTTATAGTTAAACCTGTGGTAATGAACTTCTTTAAAATAAGATCAATCTTTGAATAAAAGATTAATTCTTTTACTTTTCCCATATAAAAACAGTTTCCTGTTTGATAAGATTCAGAGGAAAGTTTCAGCCACTTGTACAGCCTCTAAGAATAACAGTCACCTTCAGGCCCAAATGAGAACAAAGAAAAGGGCTTTAGTGGAAATAGGATGCCAAAAACTTCATAATGTCATTGATGGACTTCTATGGGAAAAGCAAAGAGGAGAGTAGAGAAACACTCTGTTCAACTCTTCCAATGTTGCCCTAAAAGCAACTTTAATATAACACCTATAACACCTCCAATTGAATTCTGGAATGGCAAAGCCAGAAACAAAAATATAGGAGTGGAACAATCTTCCAGCCCAAGACAATTTTGGTGGTCACAAAGAGAGACTTGTGTCACAGTGAGCACCCCAACATACATACAGGGGCCTGCTACCAAAGATTCTTAGATCTGCATTCATAAAAGGAAAGGCGGTGTTTGAGGGGTTAACAATTCCCTTTAATCAAGCACATGTATCATTTATTTAACCAAGCTCATATATCGTTCACCTAGTTCAAGGGAGTCAGGATCCTGAACTTCAAAGAAATACAGAGAAATCAAAGATCAACAGACATGGTTTCCTCTGCCTAACCATGAACAGACAGATCCCATTATCTGACCATAGTTACCAGAGAGGGAGGCACTGACATCTGGGTTTTCTAAGCTACTTCCTGAAGTTCTCATCTTGCCAAACAAACACTTCCAGTAAGCTGCCAAGCAAAACTTCATCCTTAGAGTATTTAAATGTTTTCTTACAGCCAGAGGGCATCCCAACTATTGAGAATCAGTTCCTCATTAACATTAAAAAAAGCAGGCCCATTAATGGGTCAGGAAGATCTTTAATCACATTAACAATACAAATTCATATATTGTTTCCAGTTAAAGAAACTCTTGTTTCTGTACTTTACTTCTAGTAAAGACTCTTGATTGATAAAGGCAAGATTCAGTTAGAGACACTTGATTATACTAAAATAAAAAAAGCAAAAGATTCTATTTTGCTTGCCATCACACCCATATAGATGAAACAACAGTGATAGGGTTAGGTGGTGGTAACCAAAGCAGCAGATTTGAGAGCCCTCAATTCAGAGATGAAGGGGACCCGGCAACTGGTCAGAAAGAAATTACAGGGTACCTTTGTGCTAGCACTGGACACAGGACCAGATGCTCTTTGGAAACTCCTTTACCTATACTACTTCTGCATCACAGTTCAAGGGTATAGAAAAGCACTTTCAATCAAGAGGGAATAGAAGCACTGAGGGGCATTATCACTTCAATACCCAAGGGATCTGGGACCCTGAGGAACAGTATAAGGATCCCTGAGGAATAGCAATCTTGAGGGACCCTTCTGAATATGGAGTAAAGATCAAAAGGCAACAATAACTCTCATCAAATCATACCATTGGATAGCACAAAATGCTTCTAAACATTCAGAACTAGCTCTGAAAACAGCAGGGCAAAACACCTGGCCCTTAAGACAGAGGCCTCCCCACACCTCTAAACACAAGGAACTCAACCTAACATTAACATAAAGTTGCAAATCAGGAAATAGGGTGGAAAAACAAATGACAACAAAAAAAAAAGAATTTAGTATACAAAATTACAATGGTGATAAAGAAGTTCATAACACAAACGCAGAAGAAAATAATAAAGTCAAAACAGCTACAAGCCATGCCTCAGTGGAAAATGTTAATTAAACACAAGGTAAATGAGAATTCCTAGAAGAGTAAAAAACAAATTCAAAATCAAATTATAGTGATAGAGGAAAACTTAGGTAAAAAAATGAAAGCAAAGGAAGAAAATTATGAAGAAAAATAAGAGGTTGTTTTTAAAAAGGCACAAAATATTGAAGAAAATTTGGTCAATTCACCTTAAAAGAGAATTGAAAAAATTGAAAAAAGTAGTAAAAAATTCACAGATGAATATAACTTCTTAAAAACACAATTGGTCAATTTGAAAAAAGAGTACCAAAGGCCAGTATAGGAAATAATTCCTTGAAAATTTTACTTGAGCAAGTAGAAGCTAATCACTCCATGAGAAAACAGGAAATATTAAAAAAAAAGAATGAAAAATAGAAGAAAATATGAAATATCTCATAGAGAAAATATCTGGCCTGGGAAATAGATCAAGGAGAGATGATTTAAAAATTATTAGACTACCTGAAAGCCATGACATATTTCATATTTCAAGAAAATATCAAAGAAATTTGCCCTAATGTCCTAGAATCACAGGGTAAAATAGAAATTGCAAAAAAAAAAATCCACTCACCACCTACTGAAAGAGACCACTAAATGAAAATCCCCAGAAATATTATAGTTAAATTCTATAGTCAAAGAAGTCAAAGAGAAAGCTTTCTTGTAGCTAGATAGAAAACATTCCAATACTGTGGATCCACAGTCAGTATCACACAAGATTTAATGGCCACCCCATTAAAATATTGATGGACTTTGAATATGATGTTCTGGAATGCAAAAAAACGGGAAAAGAACCAAAAAACAATAACATATCCAGCAAAACTATGTACAATACTTCAGGAGAAAAATCAGCAATGAATAGTGTACATTCAAGAATTTCTGATGAAAAGTTGAAACTGAAAAGAAAACTAAACTTTCAAATACAAGACTCAATAGAAACATTTTAAAAATCATAAGAGACTTAATAAGGCTAAACTACCTTTCCACATGGGAAAATAATAGGTATCTTCTAAAATCTTTATCATTATTATAACCAAATGATTCTACATTAGAAAAGGGTGTGGTAATGAGTCAATTATATTGAAATAATAAATGTACAGATGAGAGAGAGCAATACTCTGTGAGAAGCATAAATAGAAGGGGAAAGTAGAAGGAATTTCATTAGAGAGAATTATAATGAGGCAAAATAGCAAAATTTGTGTGATGCAGTCAAAATAGTACTTGGAAGAAATTTTATATCTCCAATTTCATACATTAATAAAAGAGAGAAAGAGTGATACAATGAATGGGGCATGCAAATAACAAATAGAAATATATACAAATTTGAAACCACCAATTAAAAAGAAAATGTTGAAAACAAAAAACTGAAAAACAAAGGAAAAGTTAATAAAATTTGAAGTAAAAATCCACTGAAATTATAAAAGAAAATACTAGGAGCTGCTTTTATGAAAACAATAAAATAGATAAAGCACTGGTTATTTGGATTTTTCAGCCCCCCTCCCTTTTACTCCCCTTTACTCTTGCTACTTCTTCCCCTCTTTTAGTTTTCCCTCCCCTTTCTTCCCCTTCCCCTCCTACAGCCTATAGAGTTAGTTAGAATTATATACTTAAGTTTATTTTTCTCTCTATACAAAAATGTATATAAAATACTAGCAAAGAGATTGTAGAAATATACAATAGCAATCACAATAGGAAAGATTTATGTCAGAAATGAGAGGTTGATTCAATATTTGAAAAACTATCAGCATAATTGACTAGATCAATAATGGTAATAGAAAAAGTATATGATTATCTCAATATATGCAGAAGCCTTTGACAAAAATTCAATATCCATTCCTAATAAAAACACTAGAAAGCATAGGAATAAATGAAGCTTTCCTTAAAATGATAAATACTATCTATCCAAAACCATCAGGAAGAGCTATGTGTAATGGGAATAAACTTGAATCTTTCCCAATAAGATCAGGATTGAATCAAAGATGTCCATTATCATACTATTACTAAATATAGTTCTACAAATGCTAGTGACACTTATAAGACAAGAGAAATTGAAGGATGAAAAACAGGCGATAAGGAAACAAACTATCACTCTATGCAGATGACATAATGGTATACTTAAAAAATCCTAGAGAAACAACAGAAGAGTAAATGCAGAAACTAATAATTTTAGCAAAGCTGAAGAATACAAAATAAACCAATGTAAATCATCAGGGTTTTTGTTTTTTTTTTTTTTACATATGACTAACAAAACCAGCAAGGAGAGATAGAAAGAGAAATTAAATTTAAATAACTTGAGTCAATAAAAAAAAGTCAGTCTTCCTGCCAATTCAAATGTAGGAATTAAATGAACACAGTTAAAACACACACACACACACACATAAGAAAAGCAAATCTAAATAACAATCAGAGAAACATTAATTTCTTGTAGGTATGCCAAATCAATATAATAAAAATGACAATTCTACCTGAATATTTCTTACAGTACCATGCCAATCAAACTGTCAAAGAGTTATTTTATAAAGCCAGAGGAAAAAAAAGTTACAAATTTCATCTGGAAGAAAAATGATCAAGAACTTCAGGAGAATTATTTTAAAAACATAAGAAATGTAGCCTAGAAGTTCCAGATTTCAAATTGTATTACAAGGTGGTAATCATCAAAAATAATCTGCCATTGGCTAATAAATAGACTGCTGGATCAATGGAATGGATTGTGTACACAAAACAGAGGAGTAAAAGATCATATTAATCTAGTGTTTGGGAAGTCCAATGATTGAGACGTTAAGGTACTATTTGACAAAATATGCTGGAAAAACTGGAAAGCAGTTTGGCATAAACTATACATGCACCAGCATTCACACTGTATAGCAAGACAAGTCCAAAATGTATGATGATTTATGTACAAAGAGTGATATCATAAGTAAAATAAGGGAGCAGGGGAAAAAAAATCTACCCATCTATGGATAAAGGGTTCATGACCAAATAACGATAGAGGGGATTACAGTTAGTAAAATATATAATTTTGATTACATAAAATTAAAAAAAACTCACACAAATCAAACAAATGCAGACAAAATCAGAAGCAAAACAAGAAACTTGGAGGAAATTTGCAGCAGGTTTCTCTGATAAAGGTCTCATTTCTCAAACATATGGAAAACTGAAATGGATTTATAAAAATAAGATCTATTCCCCAATTCACAAATGGTCAAAGGATCATGTGATATGGTATGAAAATCTATTTTGCACTACAGGAAAGTAAGGGTGGGGGGATGATAGAAGGAGGGGCAAATGGAAGGAGAGAGTAATAAGATGTAAACACTTTTGAGGAGGGAAAAGGTCATAGAGAGAATAAAATTAATTGGGGGCAGGATAGGGTGGAGGGAAATATAGTTAGTCTTATACAACATGGCTATTATGGAAGTCTTTTGCAAAGCTACATATGTATAGCCCATATTGAATTGATTGCCTTCTCAGTGGGGATAGATTGGGAGGGAGAAAAGGAGAAAAGTTGGAACTCAAAGTTTTAGGAAAGAATATTGAGAATTGTTCTTGCTTGCAACTAGGAAATAAAAAATACAGATAAAGAGATATATCTTGCCCTAAAAGAAAAGAGAGAAGATAGGGATAAGGGAAGGGAGGAGTGTGATAAGAAGGGATGGCAGACTAGGGGAAAGGGTAATCAGAATGCACAGTATTTTAGGGTTGGGAGAGGGCAGAGATGGAGAGAAAATTTGGAACTCAAATTTTTGTGGAGATGAATGTTTAAAATAAAAAATAAATAAGTAGATATTAAAAAATGAAAAAAAATGAATAAAGCAGAACAAAACCACCTGAAAAAAATAAGTATCACTGATGTAACTTGTGGATTTAATACTGAGTGGTTTCATATAATGTTGATCTATACTTTTTTAAAGATGTAACTCAGATGTGGAGTTATTGATATTATTGTGAAACTTTATTAGTTCAATCATTCTTTTAACCCCCAAAATTGTCATCTGCTACCTCTGCACAATGAAATATACTAAATTGATCAAACTATGTTGTCCCATCAAATCCCTCCTTATTTTCGGAACTAAAACTGCAGGATTATTTCTCTTTATCTCCCTTCCCCACCTCCATGTTACCTGTGGTCAATTTCCCCTAATTTGAGACCATTACAAATGGAACTTGATTAAGCCACATTTTTTAATAGTTCCCTGAAAATTTAATTTGTAGGGTAAATAGGGCTAATATTTCTGATGACTACTGTTTACTTTTGAGAAAAGCAATTAAATATTTATCACTTGTGATATTATACTAACTTACAATATGATAAATTAAAAAGTAACAATCTCTAGAGATTTTTGATATTATACAGCATATAAACGTATGATGCTTTTATTTATTGTTCTGGGAAGGCAACTGATCAAATGACTGATTTATTTTTAATAGGTACATTTTAATGCAAATGTATAAGAATTTCCCAGAGTGGAAAAAGTAAACATTTCAGTATTAGGAATTCTAAAAATAATAAAAAGTAAAATAACAAATTATGATAGTGATGGCTTTTTTGCATGAGTTCACTTAAATAAGTTGCCCTTAGGTAAGTAGATATATTGTTTTTGAACATGCCATATGGCTTTGTTGCTAATAATGCAAATGTATACATATTGAGATTTCCATCTATGGTGATATAGTATATAGCAATCTCTACTGCATCTGTTAAAATAGCATATATATATATATATATATATATATACACACACATATACACACATGTATATATATGTATGTATTTATGTATATATGTATGTATGTAAAACCTTTCTTCTTTACATTCTTTAGAAAGAAAGAAAAATGACCTTTACTTTTAAACACTTCTTAGAAAACCAATTTGCCAACTCCTTTTTTTGTTTGTTTTCTCCTTTGGGCTGATTTGAAAATTCCATAGGACTCAAAAGATTTAGAGTTGATTTTCAGTGGATCAGATTTCAACAGACAAATGAAAAATAAATCCACTGGCCACACCAACCAAACAAAATCAACAATCTTTGAAGTATTTTTCCCCTTTCATTACAGTGATGAATGGAAGGGTGAGGAGAACACTTATTTATGGCAATTTCTCAGCATCATTAATGAGTATAAGATGAAATTGAAAATAAGTTGATTATCATATTCCTAGATTCATGACTATGTTTTAATGTTCAAACTGAAAGAAAAATAGAACACTAATGTGAAAGGAAGAAAACTACAGAAAGAAAAATAAACACATCAAAGAGAGCAGCAGGTTAAAGAGTGAACTCAGTGGCCTCAGAAATTTTACTGGTAATTTAAAAATAAAGAGGTAATAGGTGAAAAAAAAGAAAACAGAAACAGAATAAGAATAAGATGATTTTGCAACCCTGAGATTGTCCTGACCAGCAGTTTTTATCTCCTTGGAAATTAAAATTACTGAAATTTCTTTTTTTATTTTAATATATATTATTATTTTTCATTTCTTAACAATCACTTCCACAAGAATTTAAATTCAAAATTTTCTCCCCATATCTCCCCACCCCCACACCAGGACAGCTTGCACCATCTCATCCCCCCCTTCCTCTAGTCTGTCCTCCTTTCTATTGTCCACCCTTCTTCCATTCCTCTTCCCCTCTATTTTCCTGTAGAGCAAAATAGATTTCTATACTCCATTGCCTGTATAACTTAATTTCTAGTTGTATGCTAAAACAATTTTTAAAATTCATTCTTAAAGCTTTGAGTTCCATATTCTCTCCTTCCCTCCCCCACCTACCCTCATTGAGAAAACAAGCAATTCAATATATGTCATACATATGTAACAATGCACAGCACTTCCCTAATAGTTATGTTGTAAAAAACTAACCACATTTCCCCCTGTCCTATCCTGCCCTTCGTTTATTCCATTCTCTCCCTTGACCTGTCCTCCTAAAATAGTGTTTGCTTCTGATTATGCCTTTCCCCAATTTGCTGTTCCTTCCATTATCTTCCCTCTTCCATCACCTTCCCCCTTGCCTTCCTGCAGGGTAAAATAGATTTCCATATTCAATTGAGAGTGTGTTATTCCCTCCTTAAGCCAAATCCCATGAGAGGAAGTTTCAATTATTTCCTTTCATGTCCTCCCTCTTCCCCTCCATTGTGGAAGGTCTTTCTTCCCTGTTGTATGTGAGATGATTTGCTACATTCTACCTCTTGCTTTCTCTTACTCCTAGTAAATTCCATTCAACAGCAAATTTTATAGTTTTATGTATTCTCCCTTCATATTCAGCTCACCCTGTGTCCTCTGTCTATGTGTATATATATAATATATATATATATATATATACACACACATACACATATCTATACATACATATACATTCACACATGTACATGCACATATGTAATATACACATACATACATATCTGTATACACTGAGAGATAGATAGATAGACAGATATAGATATATTCCTTCTAACTACCCTAATACTGAAGAAGGTCTCATGCATTACAAATAACATCTTTCCATGCAGGAATATATATAGTTAACTTCAATCAGCTCCTTAAGCATTCTCTTTCTTGTTTACCTTTTCATGTTTCTCTTGATTCTTGTACTTGAAAGTCAAATTTTCTACTCAGCTCTGGTCTTTTCAATAAGAATTCTTAGAAGTCCTCTATTTCATTGAAATTTCATTGCAATTTCATTGTTTCCCCTGAAGTGTTATACTCAGTTTTGCTGGGTAGATGATTCTTGATTTTAATCCTATCTCCCATGATCTCTGAAATATTATATTTCAAGCACTTAGATTGCTTAGTGTAGAAGCTGCTAAATCCTGTGTTATTCTAATTGTATTTCCACAATACTTGAATTGTTTCTTTCTGGCTTCTTTCATATTTTCTCCTCGACCTGGGAACTCTGAAATGTGGCTACAATATTCTCAGAAGATTTCCTTTTGGGATCTCTTTCAGGAGGCAATTGGTAAATTCTTTCCCTTTCTATTTTACTCTCTGATTCTGGAATATCAGGGCAGTTTTCCTTGATAATATCTTGGAAGATGATGTGTGGGCTCTTTTTTGATCATGGTTTTTGGGCAGACCAATAATTTTCAAATTATCTCTCCTGGATCTATTTTGCTGGTCAGTTGTTTTTCCAATGAGATATTTCACATTGCCTTCAATTTTTTTCATTCTGTTTTGTTTTATAATTTCTTGGTTTTTCATAAAGTCATTAGCTTCCATCTTCTCTATTCTAATTTTTAAGGAACTCTTTTTTTCAGTGAACTTTTGAACCTCCTTTTCCATTTGGATAATTCTACTTTTTAAAGGCATTCTTCTCTTCATTGGCTTTTTGAACTTCTTTTGCTGTTTGGGTGAGGCTATTTTGAAAGGTGTTATTTTCTTCACCATTTTTTTTTTATCTCCTTTAGAAAGCTGTTGACTCATTTTTCATGATTTTCTTGCATTGCTCTCATTTCTCTTTCCACTTTTTTCTTCACCTTTCTTACTTGATTTTCAAAAAACTTTTCGAGCTCTTCCATGGCCTGAGACCATTGCATATTTGCTTTTGGAGGATTTGGATGTAGAAGCCTTGGCTTTTATGTCTTCATCTGAGGGTATGCTTTGTTCTTCCTCATCTGAAAGGATGGAAGAAAATACCTTTCATCAAGAAAGTAACCTTCTATAGTCTTATTTTTTTCCCCTTTTGGGGGCATTTTCCTAACCAGTTACTTGAGTTTTGAGTCTTTTGTCAAGTGGAGGGTGTACTCTGAGGACCTGTAATTCCTTGGTTCCTCCAAGGTGGCACAATCAAGAGAGAGGAGTTTTCTCCTCTCCTGGCCTGCACCCTAATCTGGGAGCAACAAGCACTCTTTTTCTGCCCTGGAACTACAAGTAGGATTTTCTCTCCAGAGCCTCTACTAGCTCTACCACTCCAGTGCTCATCATCACCCTAGGACCAGGACTGAGGCTCAGATTAGGCTGCTCAATTCCCCCAGGGTCTTTAGGTCCAGGGCTCCAAAAGCAGACACTGCTGAGGCAGTGACTGTTGCCACCCTGGGGCCAGAGCTGGGGCCAGACTTTGGTCCCCTCTCACCCAGATGAAAAAGCTTTCTCACTGACCTTGAAACTATTTTTGGCAATTGAAGGTTGATAAATCTGGGAAACACAGCTGCTACCCATGATTTTGGGCCTGGAAGCCTGCTCCAGCCCTGTCAGTGTTCTGTTACCAAGGCTGTGCTGCACTCCACTTTGAGTCTGATGTGATAGACATTTTCTGTTAGCCTTCCAGGCTGTCTTGAGCTGGAAATCTCTTACTCTCTGCCATTTTGTGGCTTCTCCTGCTCTAGAATTTGTATGGAGTAATTTTTTACAGGTTTTTTATGGGATATTGGGGTAGAGCGACATCAGGTACATCTTTCCACTCTGTCATCCTGACTCTGCTCCCCACACCCCAAATTGTTGAAATTTCACCTTAAACTATTGCTTGGGTCATGTACATGTTTCATAGGATCATAATATTTATTCCTGAGAGGATATTTGTTTTCTCTATAGTGATGTTTCTTGTACCTACCCTTTTCTTTCTTTCCCCATTACTATTATCTAAGGATAGGACTTTACTAATCCATTGCTTAAATCACAAAATAAACCTAACTCTTCTCCTTGCCTCCAGTTTCTCTCTTTTCCCATTTTTCCTGTATAGGGCAACCAGATAAATGGTGAAAAAAAACCCTGCCTCACCAAATAAAATAATAGATTTTTAAACTTTTAAACTTTCAAAAATAATGCAGAAACATATATGATGATCTAGACTAAGTACCTCTGTATTTAATTTTGATTTGCTTTCTAATTGCTCCACACTGCCTTTATCTTTTTCTCTTATTCAAAATCTTCCATTGGCTTCATAATGCCTATAGATTCAAATCCAAATTCTATATATTGGAATTCAAAGCTACCCTAAACTAACTTTGTAAACTGATCTACTTGTGTGTCTATATTGTTGCCATAACAAAGTATAAGATATTTGGGATAGACGTCATATAGTATGTTTTTGTTAATCACAATATCTGTAGAGGTTCTAAAATGTTATTAGTGTATCTTGAGTTTAATGAATATACAAATGAACACATTCAAAATAATTTTTGACTAGCTTTGACATTATGTGAACAGATAGGTGATTTTTTTTTTTTCTGTTGGCTCAGTATTGAGAAAGAAAGAATCTTTTAATTGTTTCTGTGTTATTTTTGTTGGTTCATATTTTCCTATCATGATTATTGAAATGGTTGAGGAAAAGAAAAAATTAATTAAAATAAAATTTAATTTACACAAACATCAGAAATAGTCTTTATGGTTTTTGTTCAATTTTCATAATCTCTGTAATTCTTCACTGAGAATAGATATAACATTCTGAAATATAAAATAGTTGCTATATCACTAGCATGAAGGAAGAGGGAGTAGTAATACTTATAAGAGTTAAAATGTAACTTGGATACCTGCCTCCCCCACCCCAAGAATTAAAAAAGCAGATTTGGTTGGGACCTCAGAAACAATCTTGTGTTGAATCCCTGGCCAAAGCACAGATTTCTTTTAAAAATTAGTTTATTTTAAACATTATTTTCTTTTAAAGAATGAATTTCAGATTCTCTCCCTCCCTCTTATTCTTTCTCCACCCACTTTTGAAGTATGCAAAATCATATCAATTATACTTGTGAAATCATGCAAAATATTTTCATAATAGTTATATCACAAAAAAGTGAGAAAATTGTACTTCAATTTGTACTCAGAATAGTTTGGTAGTTTACTATTCCTCTTTATGGTGGTGGGTAGTTTTTTGTTTTTGTTTTATTTCCTCCATAAATCTAATAAAATTGTCTTGGATAATTGTTTTAATAAAAGTAGCCAAGTCTTTCACAGTTGATCACCATTACAACTTTTACTGTTGCTGTTCACAATAAACTTTCAGTTCTCACTTCAGTTTGCACCAATTAATGTAGATCTTGCCATTTCTTTTCCCTGAAATTGTCTCCCTAATCATTTCTTATAGTCTAATAGTACTCCCTCAAAACCAAATGCCACAACGTGTTAAGCTGTTCTCAAATTGATAAGCTTCACCCAATTTCCAATTTTTGCCACCACAAAAAGATTTGCTATACATATTTTTGTATGCATAGTATTTTTTCTTTGCTCTCTTTGGAGTAGAGACACAGTAGTGGTATTTCTGTCTTTAAAGAATGCACAGTTTTATATCCCTTTTTTCATAGTTTCAAATTGTTCTCCAGAATGATCGAACCATTCATAATTCCACCAACGGTTTATTAATGTACCTGCACCCCTCATTTTGTACAGCATTTATCATTGATAATAAATATGAGGTGGTACCTCAGAGTTGTTTTAACTTACATGTATCTAATCAGTAGTGATTTGGGGAAAATCATATTACTATAAATAGCTTTAATTTCTTCTTCTGATAATTGCTTATTAAATACCTTTGACCATTTATCAACTAGGAAATGGCTCTTGTTTTTAGATATACTTAGTTCCCTTTTTATTTGAGCAATTAATCCTTTATCAAAGAATCTTGCTGTATTTTTTTCATATTCTGTCTTTGCCTATAGTACCTTTAACCAAAATGTATAATCCTTAATTATATTCTTTAGTTGTCTTTTTTTCTCTTTTGATTTTTCTAAGATCATGATTGCTACCCAGTTACTTTTGCTTCAACTGAATTATAATATATTCTTCTCCAGCCCTTTATTTTAATTCTGTGTATCTTTAGGTTTCAAATGTGTTTCTTATAAATATCATATTGTTGGATTCTGATTTCTAATACATTTTTCAATCTGCTTTCATTTTGTGGGCCATTAATCCCATTCACATTCACAGTCATGTTTACTAATGCATATTTTCCTCCATTCTACATTTTTCTTTTTATCCTTTACATTTTTTTATCCTGTCTTTCCTCTAATGTCTGTTTTGCTTCTGATCAACCCTTCTTTTTATCACTCTCCCCTGCCCTATATCTCATCACCTTTCTCTCCTATTTCCCTAATGGGTAAGATGTTTCTATACCTTACTGAGTATGTATATGTGAATGTATATTCTCCCTTCTTTTAACCATTTCAGATGAGAGTGAAATCCAAGCCTTTCCAACCACTCCTTAAGTTTTCCCATCCACTATAAAAGTTCTTCTTTACATGCTTCTTTTATGGGAAAAAAAACTTCTGCATTCTATCATTCCTTTTCCCTTTCTTTAGTGTATCCCTCTTTCTCATCACCTTGTAATTTTTGTTAATTGGATATCATTCAAAAATAATCTATTTACACACATGCCCTTTTCCTATGTATACTGTTTCCAACTGCCCCAATAATGTTAAAGTTCTTAGGAGTTACATGTATGTCTTCCCATATAGCAATATAAACAGTTCAACTTTATTGAATCATTTATGGTTTTTCTTTCATATGTACCTTTTTATAGGTCTCTTGAATCTTATGATTGAATGTCATATTATATATTCAGTTCTAATTTTTTCATCAGGAATGCTTTAAAATTATTTATTTCATTAAGTATTCATTTCTTTCCCTGAAGACTCATACTCATTTTTTTCTGGATAACTTATTTTTGATATAGTCATAGCTCCTTTGTCTCTGGCATATCGTATTACAAATCCTCCACTCATTTAACATGAGAGATGCTAAATCTTTTGTGATTCTGACTGTGGCCTTAAGATATTTGAATTGTTTCTTTCTTGCTGATTGTAGTATTTTCTCCTTGACCTGAGTGCTCTAGAATTTGACAGTGATATTCCTAGAAGTTTTCCTTTTGGAATGTCAGGAGTTGAGAGGGATTTTCTCTCAATTTCTATTTTACTCTCTTGTTTTAAGATATTCACACAGTTATCCTTTATAATTTCTTGAAATATGGCACTTAGGTCTCCTTTTATTAAATCATGAATTTAAGGTAGTCCAAAAATTCTTAAATTGTCTCTTCTCAAATTTTTCACTCAATTATTTTCCAATGAAATATTTCACATTCTTTTCTATCTTTTTATTCTTTTGATTGTTGATGTCTCATGAAGTCATTAATTTGTATTTCTCCCATTCTAATTTTTAAGGATTTCTTTTCTTCAGTGAGGTTTTGAACTTTTCCACCTCCATTTGGCCAATTCTGTTTCTAAGGAGTTCCATTCTTCAATGAAATTTCATATTTCCTTTTCCAATTGATCTATTCTACTTTTTAAGAAAATATTTTCTTCAGTTATTTATTGTGCCATTTTTACTGATAGGTCAATTCTGTTTTCTAAGGCATTTTTTCAGTATATTTTGCACCTTTTTTAAACTAAGCTGTTAATATCCTTTTTAAAATTTCTTTGCATCATTTTCATTTCCCCCAAATGTTTCCTCTAGTACCCTTAGATTTTTCTTTATCTCATGAAGGAATTTTTGTTGGTCTTGGGTCCCATTAGGGGTTTTCCTTTCAGTTTTGCTTCTTCAAGTGACAAATATTTTAAATTAATCTATATCTACTATTTCCTTCATTAAGCAAATTAAAAACAAAAAGGTCAGTGAGAAAGCTCTTTCACCTGGTTAATAAGGGAGCAGGGTCTTGCCCTAGCCCCAACTCCAGGAGGCTGCAGTGTCCATTTTTGCAGCACTCAGCCTAAAGAACCAGGGGGATTCAAGCAGCTGATCTGAATCTCAACCCTGAGAGACAGCTCTGGGGTGAAAAGGAACACTGGAGTGGTGGAGGTGGAGGTGATTGTGGAGAGGGGGCCCTACTTGCAGATCCTGGGCAAAAAAACCTGTGATTGCTCCCAGACTAGGGTGCAGGACAGGAGAAGTATAAACTCTTCTCCATCGATTGTGCCACTTTGGAGAAACTAAGACCATAAAGGCCCCAGAGTATACCCTCCTCTTGACAAAGGACTCAAAAGTCAAGTAACTGGCTGGGAAAATGCCCAAAAAGGAAAAAAAAATAAGACTATAGAAGGTTACTTTCTTGGAGAACAGGTATCTTGCTCCACCCTTTCAGATGAGGAAGAACAAAGCATAATATTAGAGGAAGACATCAAAGTCAAGGTTTCTTCATCCAAAACCTCCAGAATAAATTTGAAATGGTCTCAGGCCATGGAAGAGATCAAAAAAGATTTCCAAAATCAAGTAAGGGAGGTAGAGGAAAAATTGGGAAGAGAAATGAGAGTGATGCAGAAACATCATGAAAAGTCAGTCAACAGCTTGTTAAAGGAGAGTCCAAAAAATACTGAAGAAAATAACACCTTTAAAAATGGATTAACGCAAATGGCAAAAGAGGTCCAAAAAGCTAATGAGGAAGAAAATGTATTAAAAAGTAGAATTATCCAAATGGAAGGGTAGGTTCAAAAGCTCACTGGAAAAATAGTTCTTTAAAAATTAGAATGGGGGGGCGGAGCCAAGATGGCGGAGTAGAAGGATGCACGTTTACGAGCTCCGAAACCAAAGCCCATAGAATTAATGTAAAAAGAGTCCCCCATAACTTCTGGATCAATACAAGGTGTGTAGAAGCAGAGTGGAAGAGATTTCCATTCCAGGGAGCCCTGGAGACCCGTCCCCAGGGTCCGGTGCGCCCCGGAAAGTGGACCCCACCCCCAGCGCTGCCCTGGCCGCGGCCCCAGAGAAGCTGATCCGAGCAGGATTCAGAGACGGAAGCTCCGGCAGCCGGGAAAGTCCCTCCGCCCACAGAAGGTACAGGTCAGTGAGAGAGAAGGCTGGGCTGGAGGAGAGGGGAAGCAGGTTGTCTCCGTGACTTGGGCCCCCTCGGGAGGAAGCTGCGGCAGAGATGGGGGCAGGAAGCTGCAGAGGCAGAGGTGTGGGCAGCGGCTGAGGCGGCAGCGGCCCAGGACTCAGGAATCCCCCAGCAGCAGGCAGGATCTTCATTACGGAAGATTCCCGCATAAAACCTGACGGAGCTGAGCCTGGGAGACGGCTCTGCCCCCATCCCGCTCTATTACTGAAGGCTTCTGCTCAAAGCCCCCAAGGGAACTGAGATTGGGAGGCAGACACCCCACGCCGCCTCCACCCGCTCCATTCCTGAAAGTCTCTGCATAAAGTCCCTGAGGGATCAGAGTCTGGGAGGTGGCCCTGCCCCCACCCCAGCACCTGAACTAAAGCTCACTGATTGACAACCGGCAGGAGGAAAGCCCATTTAAATCTCAGAGGCCAAGCACTAGCTGGGCGGATCCAGGCGGGGGTGGAAAGGAATCTCAGAAGTCAAGTAACTGGCTGGGAAAATGCCTAAGAAAAGGGAAGAAAAATAAGACTATAGAGAGTTTTTTCCAAGAAATGCAAATGATCCCGACCTTCGGATCTGATGACGAGGACGTATCCTTGCCATCAGGGAAAGACATGGAGGGCGGGGCCTCAGTACCCCAGACACCCCAGGGGGGTGGCGGGTGGGCTCAGGCCTTGGAAGAGCTCAAAAAGGATTTTGAAAAGCAAGTTAGACAGGTGGAGGAAAAACTGGGAAGAGAAATGAGAGAGATACAAGAAAAGTATGAAAACCGGGTCAATACCTTGGTAAAGGAGACCCAAAAAAATGCTGAGGAAATTAACACCTTGAAAAATAGGCTCACTCAATTGGCAAAGGAGGTTCAAAAAGCCAATGAGGAGAAGAATGCTTTCAAAAGCAGAATGAGCCAAATGGAAAAAGAGGCTCAAAAGCTCACTGAATTTAATAGTTCTCTCAAAATTAGAATGGAACAGATGGAGTCTAATGACTTTATGAGAAACCAAGAAATCACCAAACAAAACCAAAAGCACGAAAAAATGGAAGAGAATGTGAAATATCTCATGGGAAAAACAACTGACCTGGAAAATAGATCCAGGAGAGACAATTTAAAAATTATGGGACTACCTGAAACTCATGATCAAAAAAAGAGCCTAGACATCATCTTCCATGAAATTATCAAGGAAAACTTCCCTGACATTCTAGAACCAGAGGGCAAAATAAGTATTGAAAGAATCCATCGATCACCACCTGAAAGAGATCCAAAAAGAGAAACTCCTAGGAACATTGTGGCCAAATTCCAGAACTCCCAGCTCAAGGAAAAAATCTTGCAAGCAGCTAGAAAGAAACAATTCCAGTACTGTGGAAATACAATCAGGATAACCCAAGATCTAGCAGCTTCTACATTAGGGGATCAAAGGGTGTGGAATAGGATATTCCAGAAGGCAAAGGAACTAGGACTCAAACCAAGAATCACCTACCCAGCTAAATTGAGTATAATACTTCAAGGGAAAATATGGTCTTTCAATGAAACAGAGGACTTTCAATCATTCTTAATGAAAACACCAGAGCTGAAAAGAAAATTTGACTTTCAAACACAAGAATGAGAAGAAGCATAAAAAAGGAAACAGCAAAGAGAAGTCTTAAGGGACTTACCAGAAGTGAACTGTTTACATTCCTACATGGAAAGACAATATTTGTAACTCTTAAAACTTTTCAGTATCTGCATAGTTGGTGGGACCACACATACACATGTACACGCATGCACACACATACACACATGCACACACATACAGAGATAGAGAGCACAGACTGAACTGAATAGGATGGGACCATACCTTAAAAGAAACTAAGGTAAATGGTGAGAGAGAAATGTAGGGGGAAGAAAGAGAGGGAAAGGGAAGGGGGTAACTATATGTCATTTATGAGGCAGGTAGGAGTTTTTCTTAGTGGAGGGAAAAAGAGGAGAGCTGAGAAAAAAAACAAAAAAAACAAGAAGTTTACCCTCATCACATTTGACTAAACGAAGGAGTGAAATGCACACTCATTTTGGTATGAAAACCTATCTTACAGTATAAGAAAGTGGGGGAGAAGGAGATATTGTAAGGGAGGGGATGATGGAGGGGATGATGGAGGGGAGGGCAAAGGGAGGAGGGAGCAATTTGAAGTCAACACTTGGGGAGGGACAGGATCAAGAGACAGAAGAGAAGCAATGAGGGGCAGGTTAGGAGGGATGGTAATCCAGTTAGTCTTACACAACACGACTATCAGGGAGGCCATTTGCAAAACTACACAGATAGGGCCTATATTGAATTGCCTGCCATCCCAAAGGGAATGGGTGGGGAGGGAGAGATGGGGAGAATTTGGAACTCAAAGTTTTAGGAACAACTGTTTAATATTGTTGTTGTAACTAGGAAAGAAGACATACAGTTAGTGAGGAATAGAAAGTCATCTGGCCCTACAGGAGAAAAGAGAAGATGGAGACAAGAGAAGGGAGAGATGACAGAAGAGAGGGCAGATTGGAAATAGGGAAAATTAGATTGCTTGGGGTTTTGGGGTGGGGGGAGGGGATAAAAGGGGAGAAAATTTGGAACCCAAAAATTTCTGAAAATGAATGTAAAAAATTAAATAAATAAATAAATAAAATTAATAAAAAAAAAAGAATTAGAATGGAACAGGTGGAAGGTAATGACTTTACAAGGAACCAAGACATTACAAAACAAAACTCAAAGAATGAAAAAATGGAAGAAAATGTGAACTATCTCATTGGAGAAACAACTGACCTAGAAAATAGATCTAGGAGAGACAATTTAAAAATTATGGGACTACCTGAAAGCCATGATCAAAAAAAGAGCCTAGACATCATCTTTCATGGAATTATCAAGGAAAACTGCCCTGATTTTCTAAAACCAGAGAGAAAATAAACATTGAGAGAATCCATAGAACACCTCCTGAGACAGATCCCAAAAGAAAAACTCCTATGAATATTCTAGCCGAATTCCAGAATTCCCAGGTCAAGGAGAAAATATTTCAAGCAGTCAGAAGCAAACAATTTGAGTATTGAGGAAATACAATAAGGATAACACAAGCTCTAGCAGCTTCTACATTAAGAAATCTAAGGGATTGGAATATGATATTCCACAAGTCAATGGAACTAGGATTAAAACCAAGAATCACCTACCCAGAAAAACTGAGTATAATACTTCTAGGGAAAAGTGGTCATTCAATGAAATAGAGGACTTTCAAGCATTCTTGATAAAAATTCCAGAGCTGAATAGAAAATTTGACTTTCAAACACAAGAATCAAAAGAAGCATGAAGAGGTAACTAGGAGAAACAAGAAAGGGAAATCATAAGGGACTTACTAAAGTTGAATTGTTTACATTCCTACATGGAAAGACAGTGTTTGTAACTCTTGAGGCTTTTCTCAGTATTTGGGTAGTTGGAATAGCCAGAGGGCACAGGGTGAGTTGTAAAGGAAGAAATGATACCTAAAAAAAATAAAATTCAAAGGTCAGAGAGGAATATATTGGGAGGAAAAAGGGAGAAATCGAATGGGACAAATTATCTCTCATAAAAACTTATATAATTGACATTGTACACCTTAATATATTTTAACTTTTTCTCTTTAGGGCTTCAATCTCAGAAATATTAGTTCACGAAGGAAGTAATGATAACAGAAGAATGTTTATTAATATTCCCTCTTTTCTTATTGTCATTTTTCTTTTTTTCTCTTATATTTTTTAACATCTGAAAATGAGGCAATGCATTTTGCTATCTACTCCTTCCTTGGTAGTTGTATTAATTTATCATTCTTGTTTCTCTTTTTCCGGAGGATAGATGTGTTCGCAAATCATATAATCTGCTCACATATGTTTTTTTTTTTTTTGTAGAAATATCTCAAATACCTCTGCTAGCAGAATTCCATCCTTGTTTCCCTTTAATGACTATGTTCAAATTTGTAATCCTCTACTTCATAAGAATCTCATCATTCCATTAATCCACATCAAAGGACCTCCTGCTCTAGAGGTCTTCCTTTCCCTTGATTGTAGAAGGCATAGGGTAAACAGTGGAGAGATTCTCCCAGATTTCTTATTTAATGAGTCCAAGTAAGCTATCTTAATATTCCTCACCTAACTGCAATCCTTGAATTCATCATCTCCCTATACTGGGTACTACTTACCAAAATGTCTTCCCTCATTAGATTGGAGCTTTTTGAGGGCAGGAATGATATATTATTTTTCTATCCTCCATGTTTGGCACAGTGAACACCAGATCTAAGACCCTAAATAAGTGCTTACTGACTGACTTTTTAATTTCCTTTGCTTTTTGGAGTATACTATTCCATTCTATTTTGAAATTACTGGTGGGTACAGAATAATCTTGTGCTATTTGATTACATTGCCTTTTAAATGGACATTCTTCTGGTCCTTTGAAGAATTTTTTGCTTGTCATCACAATTATTAATTTAACCTCTGCATCAGTTTAATACAAATTTTATTTCTCTATTCCTCTGTCACCCTCAGGTAGTTTTAGGATTCTGTTAATTCATGTCTTTTTGTCTTTTACATTCAGACATTTTGTACAGTTTTCTTTTGTTATGTGAAGTATTGTAGTTTTCAGGTGTTTTTTGCTTATTTGTTTACTTCTTCTGGAAACCAACAACCCTTACATTGTCTCCATAAATCCTGTCTTTGAGAACAGGGACTTATGCTTTCACAGCAATCATTTGTTCTTTTAGCTTTCTCCTTTTTTCTTTTCTTCCGGATTGTACTTTGCTCCATTAAATTTGAATATCTCGTTTTCTGTTTTTCTCTCTTTTGTTCCTTTGGGGAGAATCACCATTATGAACTTGTAGTCATTCTACTCTGCCAATTATTTCTGCTGTGTAGTCCAGAGGTTCTGAAATTCATTCTTTTATAACTTGGTAATGATTTACTTATCTTCTGTTTTTTAAGTATTTTTTATTCTTTTTCAGGTTTTCAGTCATTTTAGCCTTTTTTCCCTTATATTGTTTCCCTGTTATTCACTTTTGACTTCTGCCCTCCCCTTGGTGGTAAAGTCTACCCCCAGGGCTATGCTGTAACAGTTGCTTTATCCTCTCATTTGGAAAAATTTTTTCATCAGTCTTGGTCTCTACTCTAAGAGGCTTTTTAGGGAATGGGACTGGAAAAGATGTATTTTAGATGCTTTTCTTGAGGCCTTGCACAGTCACACTTTCCCCCTTGTTTCAGTTCTTGTCCTTGATTCTTAGTCTTTTTTTGTATGACTGGGAGTCTGTACAGATTAAACCAGTCAATGCAGAACAAAGCCTCAATCTTTCCTCCTCTAGTTCCTGTCTACTAATATCATCAGTCAGAGTCTAAATCTACTAGTTATTGTAGTTATGTGAGGATTGAGCAAGTTATGAAACATATTGACTGAGTCTTTGCAGCACAAGTGGGTTATTTATGAGTTCTAGACCCTGTTGGCTCATGGATGAGTTAATGAAACCAGTTGAAGCATGAAGGCTGGTGGTGGAGAGGTGCTCTGACTTAAGGTTTAGTATCTTGAACTGTTTCATATGGGTATTATCTCATAAGAGCATCTTGCTTTCTTGTCTTTTGGATTCGGCTATAATTGTTATACACCTGACACATAATTACTCTTTTGTGGGGAGTTGGTCATTGAGATTTATTATTGAAGTTTGAAGAAAATTCTTATTCTACCATTTTATTGATCACATGACCATACAGAAAATGTCATCTTATTAGCTTCAATTTATATGATTGCTAATTTTTCCCTTGATCACTCCCAATAAAGGAGTATTTTTCCAAAATTGAGACAATTATTGATCTTCTAGGTTCAGGAACAATGTTCTTTAAAGGCTGGTTTTAGGCTCTGTTTCTGCTCAAACCCACACCAACCAACTCATCCAATTCTAATACTGAAATCTAATAAGGAATTGTTAATTCCAGATTAGGATCAAGTTTACTACCTTAAAGTCTTCATAACGTGGTATACCTTTGGTCATCTCCACATATTTTCTGAACTCTATCCTGTACTCTACCCACCATGATTCCCAAAATGGACCACCTATTTTAATGGAGAGGGCAATGACACTGTAAAATTATTTAATTCATCAAAATTTTGTATTCTGTCTGTATTTGGGAATTGTTTAAAGGGAATACTATAATTCCATTGAGGGAGTTACTATGCTTTTTATGAAAACAAATAATATTTTCATATGATGTTTCTAATAACTACCCAAGTGTCTTCTTTTTAAATTTCATAGGGGATAAACTCGGTGAAAGACAGTTTGATATTATTTCATTTCCCTTGATTTCTAGTTTCAATCTATGTATTTGCAAAGGAAAAGAAAATCATATTAAAAGTGCTGATCACAGACAATGTTTCCTTTCTCTTGTCAGGGAATTCTTGACAATTCCTTGGTTTCCCAAGTTAATGTCACAGTAGACATTCTATTATATGAATAGGCACTTAGGAATGTCTTAATATGTGCATTATTGCTATGTTGTCCCATGATAGCTCCATAGAGGTTTTTTTATGATTATTTCATTCAGGCTTGGTTTGGAATTCTCAGATCCACAGATCATTAAATCCCCAGTTAAGTCTAAAATGGTAAAACAAAGAATGATTTTTTATGTTTGTTTTTCCTACTAAATACTTCAGAATACCAGAGACTGGATATATAATATCAATGCAGTTGCTCCACATCCATTATTTTTTTAGCAATTTTGTGTGTCAGCCCAAGACATACATAAAACAGAGTGACTTGAACTTTGCCTTGTCCAAAGTAAAATTCAAATTGATAGGATAGCTTCATTACATCACATAGCAAACAAAAATATAAAAGAATTTGAAGGAGCCCAAAATAATTTTAGACATATAAAGCAGTTCCTCCAGGAAGATAAATGAACATAATATTGCCATTCTGGCACCCATTTGAAATTCTGGATTCCTAAAACACCTGTGTCTCATACAGTCCCTTCCAGACTTCCAATGCCACCCTATAGTTTGGATATATCCTCTTCCATCCCCTAAAACACACTTCAGTACTACTGAACAATCAATCCTTTCCCCATTGAGCCTGCTCCATCCTATTTACTCATCACCTTCATTCTCCCAGAAGAGGGTGGCTGTGTGAGAAGAGAAGATGTCATACATATGAGATATGTCCTGATGGTGGAAATGACAGCAATAGTTTGGTTATAAGTGATAAGTATGGATTTGAAGATGACACTAAGGTTGTGTACCAGCCTTATTCTAGATCTTTGGTTTACAATTCATTGTAAATTTTGCCATTTTTACCTTTGCAAAATCTCTTGTTTGGGTTCCTTCCCTTCTACTCTTATAGCCAACTCCCTAGTTCAGGCCCTCACCACCTGCACACTGGACTATTGAAATGGCCTTTTAATTGCCCTCCTGGTTTCTAGACTTTTCTCACTTCAAAACATTCTTCACTCAATTGCTAAAGTGATGTTCCTGAAGCACAGCTCTGATCATGTCACTGCTAGCCATCTGTAAGTACAATATGTACATCTACAACACAATCCTCCAATGACTCTCTGTCATGTCAAGAATCAAATACAAAGTCCTCCATTTCATCTTTAAAACTCATTGCACTCAGCTTTTTTGTCTTCTAAAACTTGATATTCTAAAATACAGCTGCATTGGGATACTTGACATACAACTTTCCATCTCCCTTCTCTATGTCTTTACTCTTATTTTTCATCTGTACCTCTTAATTCTCATGGCAGTCTTTGAGACTCATTTCAAATACCATCTTCTGAAGGAGTCCTTTTCTGGTCCTCAGTCCTCCAGTCCTAGATGCTAATGCCTTCTCTTTTTTGATTACTTTTTTATTTAATCTATATAAATCTTATGTTATTTGCCCATTATGTCCCTCATTAGAATATGAACTCTTTGAGAATAGGGACTCGTTTTCCATTACTTAGGATCCCCAGCATTAAGTGTAGTGCCTGAAATTTAGCAACCACTTAAAAATGCCTTGACCAACTAAATTATAGAAGTCATCTTTCTTCTTTTCCAAGGAACATGTTGCATAGAGAAATATCTTTGAATATCTTGAATCAGAAGATCTGATCCTTGAACTTTCAAATCTAGAAACACTAGAGCAGCATGTACCCTGCAAAGATTCCCCCCAAACTGGTGCTACACAGAAATTCTTACTTCTACAGTGAGATTAGATTCTAGGGTCATACCATCTCAGATATGAAAAATCCTCCATTCTTCAATCAGCAGTTGGAAGTTCACAAATACTGTGCATAAACTCAAGCTAAGTGACCACTAGTCTATCTGGCAACACTATGTGCCTCTATAGCGAATGTATCAGTGCCCTGCTTACTGCTATCCTTGGTCTTGAAAAGTACACATTGCATCAGGCTTCCTGCAAGCACATAGAATTCCTTTCTAGCTATTGTCCTAAGTGTGCTATTTCTAGTTCTTTGGAGGATGCTGATGTGAAATGTCGAATGTTTCCTTCCCACACCCAGAATATAAGTCCACTCTACTTCATACTGGACTATCTACTAAGCAGGAAGAGGTCAAAATGGAACTGAAAAAAACAGACTAATCTTATATGTCAGACTATTTCTAGACAATAGATATTAGATATATTGCTTTAAAAAGACCACATAATTTCATGTTCTAACCCAAGTGTGGGGAATCTGTAGTCTCAAGGTCACATGTGGTCTTTGAGTCTTTGGGTTGCACCTTTTACTGAGTCCAAGTTTTATAGAAGACATCCCTTTATTAAGTGGATTTGTTCTGTAAAGTTTGGATTTAAAGGGCCACACTTGAAGACCTAGAAGGTCACGTGTGGCCTCCAGACTGCAGGTTCCCCACCCCTTTTCTAGCCAATTAACCATATCTGAGGCAGCTTTTATGCCTAGGAATGAATTAACAATTCTATTTTCTCTTGGCAATTGTGTTATCTGGATGACTAAGTTTATTTTGGCAGAGATATTTTTTCATGCTGTTATTTATCTAACTGTTGCTAAGGCTTGCAAAATATTTCACTAACATTATTTTATGTAATTTCAACACTATGAGGCAGGTACTAATGCTGTTCAGTCATTTCAGTTGTGTCTGACTCTTTGTGTCCCCATTTGGAGTTTTCTTGGCAAAGAAACTGGAATAGTTTGCCATTTCCTCCTCCAGCTCATTTTACAGATAAGGAAACTGAAGTAAAGAGGTTGAGTGACCTTTCTAGGGTCACACTGCTAGTAAGTGTCTAAAGCTAGACTTGAAATTATGAAGATGAGTCTACCAGACTCCAGACCTGGCACTCTATCTCCTGTGCAACCTAGCTTCAAGATACATGTGTGTGTGAGTACACACGTATACACACAAGCACATCCATATATATACACATGTATGCATGTATATGTATGTATATATTGTAAAGCCAAGTATAGCAGCACATCTGAGGACTGTTCCTTGAATGATTTCAAAAGTCTAATTGCATAGTAGAATCAAGTCTATTTTTTCAGCAACAAACTAAACATTGTTCAATAAAGTAAAGCATAACATTCATAGCAACATCCTTAAGTAAAACATATCATTCAATATAATATATATATATATATATATATATATATATATATATATATATATACTAACAATAGCAACATCCTTAATCAATACCAACTATCCAAGTAAAGTCCTTTTTCAAAACACCACCCCACCCCACCCCTAGGTCACAGGAAGAACAATCTTCTCAATCAATACACAGTGTCCAAGTAAAGTCCTCTCTCATCTTGAGGGAGGCTGATTTCCAAAATCCACAGCTCCTCCTCTGTGGGCTGACCACTTCCAGCTTTTATCTGGTTTCACATGCAGGTAGCTCTCTGCTTCTGCTCCTCTCGGCTTACGGGAACTGTTCCACTTCAAACTCTTCCTGCATTTGCCTAGCAGCAGGCTCCTGGGGCTCTTACCTACAGCTTCTGTTTCTAGGAAAACAAGGCTTAACAGGCTATAGCAATATTTATACACATTACCAGTGCCAACACCAATTCACTCACAAAAGTCATAGATCAACAGACAGGGCTTCTGTCTGAGAAATCAACACAGATCAACAGTCAAGGTTTCTGTCCATGTCATTAACACAGATCAACACAGACAGAGCTTCTGACTGAGGAATTAATACAGATCAACAGACAGAGAGCCAACATCACAAATGATTTCTGTTAGGCCTCCCCACAAGTGAGTTCCCCTAGCCCATTCACAGTCACTTCTCTCTCAGCTCTGTTTCTATCTCTTAGCTCTGCTTCTGACTTATATACACAGTTTCTAATCAAAGACTTTTGATTGATTCAATTAAAGGCAAGACTCAATCAAAGGCAGTTGATTGACTAAAAAAACAACAAAAGAGCATACTTTGCTTGCCATTACATAAATATGTATTTTCATACATATATTATTACACTTATCCATACATGTATAGGCACATGTGCATGTACATATATATATGTATGTGTGTGTGTATGTGTGTGTGAGTACATTGTATATGCTCATGTCTATTGTTTAAAAATGTGCTTCCATATTTGATTGAAATTTGTAGTATCTTTGTTGTAATCAACACCCAGGATGGAAAATGCATTTACAAAAGCAGATCAACAACTTATTTGTAATTTAGAACCATAAGACTTATACCTTAGAGAATTTTCTTGGTTCCTTTGGGGTTAGGTGATTTATCCATGGTCACATAGCTAACAGGTGAAACAGGGGAGATTCAAACACAGGGATTTCTTCACTTTAAGTCCCACAGTATTTAAATTATAGCATGCTGCCTTCACATATCAATCATTTCCCATTCTTTCTGTTTCATAAACTGCCATATTACCCATAATGAATAGCTATATCAGTGAATAATAATGGCCAGCTTCAGAAATTGTGTTTTGGCTCAGAATCAAGCTTATCTGAATGCTGAAATAAAGGTCATTATAATGTTAGGAGACTTTAAATGTTTAAGAAAGTAGTAAAAAATTAAATTCTTTGTTATCTTTTTCCTATGCTCAAGCCTTCACCTTGACAACTTAAAAATTGATTTCCTAAGAATAAAGGCAACCTTTTCTATGTCCTCCCCACCATCCATAAGGAATAGGTTATGTAGCACAGGAGCCTCATAAGCAAAGACTTAGAACTTTTTGATCCCTACTCATTCCATAAATTATATAATTTTATAAATGTATACACAATACACATCTATATATGTATATGTATAAATGAGCACATACATGTAACATTCTTAAATTTCCTCTGTGTAGAATTAAAAATTGTCATTCTAAACTGTTCAGGAATGAAGATTTAAAAGGGAAAATAAAATTAGAGATCTTCATTGAAATTCTTCTGTGGATTGTTTTTGAATTAATATAAGATAATTATGATTCTTAAACATGTCTCACTTTAAGGGACCAAAAGGAGGCACTTCATTTAATGCGATAGTTAAGCACAATGAGCTGAACTTTGCCTTTTTCAGTTCAAAGGTTCTTCTCTGCTTGGTTATTGAGTTGTGGCAGCTTGGTGTAGTGAACATTAATTATAGTAATTAATGTAAATATTCTTTCTCAAATGCATAGTTATCTTGTCAGATACTCAAAAACTGAGGGACTTTTGATTCCTACTGCTTAGAGTGCGGGGACATTGGTTGATTATATAATAATCACAGTTCATAAATAAGGATTTAGATAATTACTATGTTTTTCACTGGTTAATTTCTTTAGTAAATATAAGGTCAGCAGAACTCTAGAACTAGGTGGAATCTTAAATTATAAAATATTTGGATCTGAACACGATCCTGACAATAGGCCTAGGTCAATATACAATTTGTCATTCCATAGTCAAACATCACTCAAATGTAGCACCAATGACAGTTTTCCCAACATAGTGTATATAACAGAATTATAATTTGCAGAAGATAGAATTAATCTAGCAGTGAAAGATTTATTCATGAGATATAGGATTTATGCATAGAATGTTCTTGTACATTTTTTTTCTAATGTTTATTTCTTTTCCTTCCTTTCTCTCATTTTTCTCATCTCACCCTGTAACTCCAACCACCTATATAAGCCAATACATTTTTTTCTCAACTTTTTTCTTTATTGAAAAATTATTCCTATTTTTTAAAAGACATTATTATAGACCTTTAATGTACAGTGTTAGCAATACAAAGCAGAATGTTCATCCTTTATAATATTGTCTTAGAATTCTAGTACCAGAAGGAATCATAGAGATCATGGAATTGCATTCCTTCACTTCATGGTTGAGCAAATTAAGCCCCAGTGAGTTAGGAACATACTCAAATTCACACAGTTAGTCAGTAGCAGGATCGTAACTAGAATTCACTTCTCTCACTTACCAATACAGTATTTTTGTGTTTATGTTTTTCTGCTGTATTTACAAATACAGAACTATATTCCAGTCACATGTAGGGCTATATCTACCTGATAATATCAAAACAGGGAAATCTTGTCCAGAATACTGAATCATCAGTCAGTTGGTCTTCTGAGATAACACTTTTTAGGTTTTCCCCACTAATTATTTTATTGTAATTGCTTCATGAATAGAAATAAGAAAGAAAAGAAAGAAGAGAAAAAAAGAAGGAAGGAAGGAAGGAAGGAAGGAAGAAAGAAAGAAAGAAAGAAAGAAAAGAAAGAAAGAAAGAAAGAAAGAAAAGAAAAGAAAGAAAGAAAGAAGAAAAGAAAGAAAGAAAGAAAGTAAAGAAAGAAAGAAAGAAAGAAGGAAATAAGGAAATAAGGAAGGAAGGAAAGAAGAAGGAAGGAAGGAAGGAGAAGGAAGGAAGGAAAGAAAGAAAGAAAGAAAGAAAGAAAGAAAGAAAGAAAGAAAGAAAGAGAAAGAAAGAGAGAAAGAAAGGAAGGAAAATAAGGAAGGAAGGAAAGAGGAAGGAAGGAAGGAAGGAAGGAAGGAAGGAAGGAAGGAAGGAAGGAAGGAAGGAAGGAAGGAAGGAAGGAAAAGGAAGAAAAGAAAGAAAGAAAAAGAAAGAAAGAAAGGAAGGAAGGAAGGAAGGAAGGAAGGAAGGAAGGAAGGAAGGAAGGAAGGAAGAAGGAAGGAAGGAAGGAAGGAAGGAAGGAAGGAAGGAAGGAAGGAAGGGAAAGAAGGAAAGGAAGGAAGGAAGAGAAACAAGAATATATTGATTATATATAGATATGTAGAAAGACATATAGATAGACACAGACAGGACATGGAGTTGAGGGGAGACAGTTCTTCAAAATGTCATCATTACTTGTCTGACATGTAAGAGAGCAAGGCAACTGGTGTTCCTTCTTCTTCTGGCATCACAGGAAGACAAGATTAAACTGGAATAAAGCAGCAACATTGATAGCATACTTACTAGAAATATTTCCATACAAATGGTGCTGATCACTAAAGCAGGCAATCCCAAACCAAAATGCCATATGGAATGTATTGAACACATAAATATTTTTATTATGTTCCAATTCTACATCATAATAACAGTAGAAGTAGATTTTACCAGTTATAAGTAAGGACTCCATGTGGTTTTTGTTTTGGTTCAACTTTTTGTCATTAAAGCCTCGATACCAAGTTGTATAATATGCTACTGCAGACCAATGCAATATAATAAAAAAAATAATTTTAGCAGTTAATTAAAATTAAATAGGAAATTCTGAAAAATCTAAATTACAGAAAGTATATCTACTTATGGAAAAATAGGGAAAATAATGCAACATCTCAAACTATTTTGAAAAGGATTGAACACTCTTGGAATGGAATTTTGAAAAAGTCCTTTTTAAGTTTGATGACGCAAAGCCCAAGAGACCAACTATGCTGAAACCAGTGAATTCAAAACAGCTTGTATCTGTTGTGATACTCTTGAATGAATATATTCTCCCATAATACTTGAAGAAAGGATATAAACATTTTTCAGGAAATGAAAATGACAGTGTGTAAGATACCTGTTGCTATAATAAAGGCAATGTAAAGAAAGGGGGAGCTATCCATAAGTACTCCTGAAGACAGGCATTAAATAATTGACTAGAAACTTTTATCAAAGACCTAAGGAAAGATGAAGGAAGACAATATCAATATTTATCTGGCTAGCTCAATCTACTTAAACAATTCAAAGTGAAAGTCATAAAATTTAATCATTATATGAACCAGAAAGAGCCAAACAATCAATTCAACATCAATAACAAATAATAACCTAGAGAATTGACAACACAATCCCTGAAGGAGGAGATAGGATACTTCAGTTCATTTATGTGGTCAAAGTATTTTATCCCCTTGGAGAGCAAGAAAATCACATTAGTCAATACTTAAAGAAATTAATTCAGGCTTTTCATTGGGAGCTCAAATACTGAAGTAGAAGTTTAAATACTTTGGTCACATAATGAAAAGATGGGACTCTTTTGAAAAGACTTTGATGTTGGAAAACATTGAAGGCAATAGGAAAGTAGGATAGCTGAGGATGAAATAGATAGTGTCATGGAAATAACAAAAATGAATTTAAACTTCAAGAGATAGCAGATGATAGAAGGGGCTGGCATGCTATGGTCTATGGGATCATGAAGATTCAGATGTAATTGAATGACAGAACAACAAAAATGATTAAAATAAATCCCATACAACAAATAACAGAAATTTCATCAAACACACATACAATTAACTGTATGCCATTAATGTGATGAATGGTAGAATAGCAATAGCAAGGGATGGGACTAAAAATGTAGCTTTCTCTGCCAAACTACAGAGTGACAAGATTGAATAAGACCCATATAAGACCCATAATGTTCCATGGTCATGACTTAGTCTTATATCAAAAGTATATATGATGAATTTAAGCATAAGATGAAATTTAACGTATTGTATGTCCATATGGAGAATTATTTTTTATTTAAGATACACCAATGAAAAATATCATCAAGCATGGTTGATACAAAATGTGGCATATTGTCAAGAGATTTTTGAAGCTTATTATATAATTCTGCATATTATATCACTCCTGAAATAAAAGCATTGATTTCAAGGTAAAAAACTAGTTATATCAAAATAGTGTACTAATCTCTGAGTGAATATGGATGACATCAGATTATATGGCTCCATTGACAAACTAACCAACAACTCCTTACTCTTAATGGAAATTTTCTCCAACAATATCAAAATGCGATTTTGGACCTGATAAGTGTAAAACTCAAATGTAACCAAAAGTGGTTTTTCTCCATATGGAGCCTATAAAATATTTCAGATCAAGAAGTGGAATTAAAGTTCTCCATGAGGATTATGATAACAATTCAGGATCAGCTCACTTTTGTCATAAATTATAAAAGGTTATCCTTAAAGATCCTAGATTTTTAAGTGATGCAAAATATGCAATAAATAGAAACTGTAACTGCTAACTGTAAATTCCTAAAATTTTCATCTACTGTGTATCTAGAAAGATATAATCCAGCAGTGAGAACTGTACAGTGTAACTTCTCTATCCTTATATAATACCACCAGGAACAAATCCTTGCTCTAGAAATACAAATCCCCAAATACCCTTGAGAATGCAGCATAGAAACTTTACCTTAACTGGAGTATCATCACCAAGGGTAGCACAACCACATGGACAGAACATGCATCTGGAAAAAGTGGAGAATAATTTAAATAAATCTTGACATAAAAATTATATATAACCTCCAAACTCAATGAAAAGCATAAGTTTTCAAAATGTAGAGGCCTATTGAAAGAAATATGGAAAGATGGAAAGGCATATGTCTTCCCTGTTGTACCGTGTGCAACAAAGTTAGGCTGCAGCCCAACTATCTTATTCAATAATAAAAATCAGTTAATTCATCTGTTTATGCTCATTTCATCCACAGAACATTAAATGTAAATAGATGATAGATAGATAGATAGATAGATAGATAGATAGATAGATAGATAGATTAGATAGATAGATAGATAGATAGATAGATAGATAGATAGATAGATAGATAGATAGATAGATAGATAGATAGATAGATAGTGATTTGTCTTCCGGTCAATCTATCTGAACCCCATCAAAAAAACTGACTTCTGAGTTCATTGATATAGGGATTCTTTGGAGGAGGAAATTCTACCTATGCAGCTAGACACCACACTCCCACCCCCCTGTTCATAAACTTAGGCTGAATGTTGGCAGTACATTGAAAGTTCAAGTGATTTTCTTATGGTCACATAGCAAGCGAGTTTCACAGGGGGTACTTAAAACTAAATTATCTTGCCTCCAAAGCCAGCACTCTTTTCATTACTCCAAATGAGAACAACAAAGATGACATCATACACAGCAGCAATAACAGCCACCCCAGGAACAATGGCAGAAACAGCAATAGTGACAACACCCGTTATTTGTCCTCTTATCTTTTCTACATAAATTCCAATCAAAAAAAGTGAAGAAAATATGATCGATAATAATAAAACCAACAACAAACACAAAAGTAGGTAAAATTTGTATAATACTCTAATGTTTACAAAGCTCTTTACAAAACTAATATCCATCCATCCTAGCACCACAGGAAATTAAAAGAGAGCCTAAAGAGATCATCTAGTCATGGGGTCATGGGTCTAAAGGGGAAAATCACATCTGAGATCACTTAACCCACTCTCTTCATTTTACAAAGGAAGAAAATGGTGCCTAGAGAAATGATATGCACAAAGTTATATAGCGAGCAAGGGGAAGAGTTTGGATTGGAACTCAGTTATTTTGACTCCCAGTACATCATTATTTCCATTATCACATGGTGACTCTCACCTCTTTTCAAAGGAGGAAATAGGAATTCAAAGAAATTAAATGATCAGCCTAGGTTCAGACAACTAGTAAGCTTCTGAAGTGGGATTAAAAACCCAGTCTTTTTGACTGAAAGTTAATCCTGTCAAGCAGAAAAGGTCTTTATAAGCAGAAAAGGTCTTTATTTTCTCTCAACTTTCTTAATGCTGTGTATCTTTCATTGTGCTTTCATATTCTAATATGTACCATATTTTACATATATCTTATATTTCCATTTTATTGACAGCATCTTGAGGACAAAAATAATTTCTTAATCATATTTGAAACCACCTGGACTTGTTTCAGGACCTTATACTTAGTAAGTGTTCAATAAAGATTTGATGACTTTATTTGATGACATTTAATCTCATTCTGTCCACTCATTTTCCCAGCCCTCTTTCTATATATCAGAAATAAAAAGAAGACTTGGTCCAAACAGAGACACAAATGTTATGTTTTGCTGAAAAGTAAAAGAAAGAGAGGTTAAAGATGGAATAATGATGAAATAAGTAATGTTTGAAAGAAGTAATTTGAGAAATAGTAACATTTTATAGTTATTCCTATCATAGGAAATATCTGGGACCTGGTGAACCTCATACAATACTTCCTTTAATAAAGTGAGGTTGGCATAATATGAGTGAATATAATGTAATATTTCAACAGAGACATTGAAAACAAAACATGCAAATTTGTACTTTAGAAAACTAAATATATTTTGTTATTAGCAAAGTTATGATTAAATTTCTTTTTGAAAAGAATGGGATTATAGTTTTTATAACACCTATAAAAACACAGGAAAGAAAGAAGAGCAAATCTTGCCCTGAGATAGGAGTGAGAACAATGAGGTTAATGAAATTTGCTCAAGTGTATCTGAAGTGGAATTAGGAAGCATGCTGAAGATTTCCCATAATAATTATGTTAAATAACAAAAAGAGGGGCATTAAGTATAATAATGCTTATTGGGCCTGAGTTCATCTCATTCCTACTGAGAGGAGTTCTCATCTCTGTTTCACTTGAGAACAGAGGGCTATGACTTCAAAACAACCAGTTTCATCCTCTCTAAGCTAGTAACACCATTTATTTAAAGCAACACATCCTACATCTAAAATTATAACAACTTTCACACCTGCTTTCTCATGCCAAACTTTGTTAATTAGCACTGAAAAGATGCTTCCAAATTGAAGCATTCACAAGTATACTGCTCATAATCACTATCAGGTGTCTCTTTCTCATAGTTATCCTAAAATACTCTCATGTTAGAGCTAGAAGGGAATTTAGGATTGTCTATGTCAGAGGTCCTCAACTTTTTTTTCATATCATGAATCTTTTTGGCAATCTTGTGAAGCAAATGGACTTCTCAGAAAAATGATTAACACATAGAGAATTTCAAAGGACATTGATTATATTGAATATGTTTATTAAAAAAAAGTTCATAGATTCAGAGTTAAATATCTCTTATCTCCTCCTCCCCACCGTGAGGAACCTCTGCCCCACCCCAGAGAGAAGAGGTGATGGGGAAAATTGGGAGATAGCCTTTATTTATCCTCCTCCCCCAATCTAGTGAGGCCCTAGGCCTACTAGAGATTCTCTTCTGTCTCCCAAAATAAAACTTCAAAAACAGATCTCAATGAGAGAAGCAGGTACAATTTGTATTGTTTTCTCAGAGTAAAGAATGAGTACTAATCTATCCTGAAGAAACCAAAGTAAGATTTCAGCCACTCATTTCCTCAACAGCTCCTTGTGGACAATGCGCAGCAACCCTAGACCACAAGCAAACATTGCTGCAAACAAGAACCAGAGCTCAATAATTCTTCAGGTTCATGGTTGGCAATGGAGTGATGGGCAAATCTGCATTTACCCTTCAATTCATGTATTATGAGTTTATAGAAGTTTGTGCATTTTCTAATGCTGATAGTTATAGAAAGAAAGGGGTCTTTGATGGAGACGTGTAGATAGACATTCTGGATATGACTGGAAAAGAAGATTGTGTAGTTACTCAATAAAACTACTTTTATATTGAGGAGGGGTTTCTCTTAGTCTTTACCATAACAAAACTTGAATCCCTTACAACCAGAGCAGAGTTCAGGGAAGAGATTCAACATGTTAAGGCTGGAGAAGATAAAATCCCTTTGCTTTTGGTAGGAAACAAATAAGACTTGGAAGAGAGAAGACAGGTATCCTTTGAAGATGCTAGAAGTAAAGTAGAAGAGTGAGATGTCCAGTAAATAGAGACATCTGCCAAAACTACAGCCAATGTAGACAAGGTGTTTCATGATCTAATGAGAGAAGTAAGAGAAGATATCATAGAACAAAGATAAGAATGGTTAAAAAAAAAAAACAAGAATGAGGAAAAAATTATAGCATGATGCTCTTTACCGAGATTGCTAAGAAAGAGGATGAAATCTGTTAGTTGCTACTGAGGACACAGGGTTGATTCATGAAAGGAAAACTATACTATTTTATTTTTTTCATGTTCATTTATTTATTTTTAGTTTTCAACATTCATTTACACAAAACTTTGAGTTCCAATTTTTCTCCCCATCTATCCCTTCCACCCACCCCAAAACACTATGCATTCTGATTACCCCTTCCCCCAATCAGCACCTCCTTCTATCACACCCCTCCCTTCCCCATCCCCATCTTCTCTCTTTTCTTGTAGGGGAAGAGACATTTCTATACCCCAATACCTGTATCTTGTACTTCCCAGCTATATGCAAAAACAATTCTTAAAAACTTTGAATTCCCTTCCTCTCTTCCTCCCTCCACACCCATCCCCACTGAGAAGGCAAGTAATTCAATACAGGCTATATATGTATAGTTATGCACAAAATTTCCTTAATAGTCACTATATTTCTCTCCATCCTATTCTGTCCCCCATTTATTCTATTCTCTCTTTTGACCTTGTCCCTCTCCAAAAGTGTTTACTTCTAATTACTCCCTCTTCCCATTTGTCCTGCTTTCCTCATCCCCCTCACCCTACTTGTCCCCTTCTCCCTTACTTTCCTGTAGTATAAGACAAATTTTCATACCAAATTGAGTGTGCATGTTGTTCCCTCCTTAAGCCAAATGTGATGAGAGTAAGTTTCACTTTTTGCCTCTAACCTCCCCTCTTTCAGCTCCATTGTAAAAGCTTTCTCTTGCCTCTTTTATGAAAAATAGTTTACCCCATTCCATTTCTCCTTTTCTCCCCATTATAGTCCTCTCTCACCCCTCAATTTTATGTTTTTAGATATCATCCTTTCCTATTCAACTCACCCTGTGCCCTCTGTCTATATATATATATATATATATATATATATATATATATATATATATATATATATATACACACACACACACACATACACACACACATGTGCATGTGTTTGTGTTTATATGTGTGTATAATCCCTCCAACTACCCAAATACTGAGAAAATTCCAAGAGTTACAAATATGATCTTTCCATGTAAGACTGTAAACAGTTCCACTTTAGTAAGTCCCTTAGGATTTCTCTTTCTTGTTTACCTTTTCATATTTCTCTTGATTCCTGTGTTTGAAAGTCATACTTTCTATTCAGCTCTGGTCTTCTCATCAAGAGTGCTTGAAAGTCTTCTATATCATTGTATGACCATTTATTCCCTTTAAATATTATATGCAGTTTTTCTGGGTAGGTGATTCTTGGTTTTAATCCTAAAACCTTTGACTTCTGGAATATTATATTCCAATCCCTTAGATTCCTTAATATAGAGGCTGCTAGATCTTGTGTTACCCTGATTGTATTTCCACAATACTCTAATTGTTTCCTTCTGGCTGCTTGCAAATTTTCTCCTTGACCTGGGAACTCTGGAATTTGGCTACAGTATTCCTAGGAGATTATCTTTTTGGATCTCTTTCAGGAGGTGATTGGTGGATTCTTTCAATGTTAATTTTCTCTCTGGTTCTAGAATATCAGGGCAGTTTTCCTTGATAACTTCATGAAAGATGATGTCTAGGCTCTTTTTTGATCATGGCTTTCAGATGGTCCCATAATTTTTAAATTGTCTGTCCTGGATCTATTTTCCAGATCAGTTGCTTGTCCAATAAGATATTTCATATTGTCTTATATTTTTTTCATTCTTTTGGTTTTCTTTTGTAATTTCTTGGTTTCTCATGAAGTCATTAGTTTCTATCTGCTCCATTCTAATTTTAAAGAACTATTTATGTAGTAAGCTTTTGAACCTCCTTCTCCATTTGGCTAATTTTGCTTTCTGGGGTGGCAAGGTGGTGCAATAGATAGAGCACCATTGCAGGAGTTAGAAGGAGCTGAGTTCAAATCTCACCTCAGACACTTGGCACTTATTAGCTGTGTGACCTTGGGCAAGTCACTTAATCTCAATTGCCTCATCCTGGGTCATCTCCAGTTATCCTGATGAATATCTGGTCACTGGATTCAGATGGCTCTAGAGGAGAAGTGAGGCTGGTGACCTGTACAGCCCTCCCTCATTCAAAACAAAGTCAAGTGAAAGTCATGTCGACATTTCTCTGATAGCATGATCTTCTTCAGCAACAAAGGATGGACAAACATACACACAATTTTGCATTCTAAAGCATTTGTTTCCTCATTGGCTTTTTGGCACTTTTTTGACATTTGCATTAGTCTGTTTTTAAAGGTGTTATTTTCTTCAGCATTTTTTGGGTCTCCTTTAGCAACCTGTGAGGATAGGTCACTGTCAAGTCCACTATGGCTGTAATTTTCCTCTAACATATTAATATTTCTTTTTTTTCTTTTAGACAAATACTAAAATTTAAATATACAATAAGAAAAGAAAAAGAAACATTATAAACTTAAATATAAAAGAAAAAAATGTCATGTGCACAGCAGAAAGTAGGAATATATAGAAATCACTTATTTCAAGAAAATATATTTATTAAATATTGTATGTTATGTTGAAAAATATCCATCTTTTCTTTGCTTCCTTGTAGGTTTTTTTTTTGTTCTCAGCTGTATGCTTTTTACTTTGTTCTTTTTTTCCCTCTTCCTCCCCATTACCTGCCACCCTACGGCTACACTTGATCATGGATATATTTAAATATAGGTATTGATAAACGCATACAGCTACACATATATACACATACATACATATGCACATATATGCAGACATATGTAAACATATACTTTCTCTAAGAGATTCTACTCCTAATCTTGTTTCTATGTTGCACATCTTTTTTCCTATCTCTCCTAATTCCTCTACTTTATTTCTACCTGCTACTTTGCCCTCCTATTACTTAAACTACTTCCACTCCAACAATCCCTCCCTTATGCTCTCATTCCCCTAAATCTAAACACCCTTTTATACACCCCTTTGACCTATTCTGCCCCCTCCACGCTAAAGTTCCCTTTCTTATCTTCCCAGTCCCCTAATTCTAAAGACCCTTTTAACCTAAAGATGCTCTTTTAACCTATTCCCTCACTCACCTCTCAAAACATCCCTCTTTTATCTTCTTCCTGTTCCCTATGCCCTTAGAGTTTTATTTCTTTCTAAATTTAAAAGTACAATACTCCTGTAGATAATGTGTATTTTCCCTTTTAAAACTCTACAAAAGTAGTTTTCCAGAATTAACAACCCCCCTCCCATCTAATTCCTCTGTATTGGTTCTTCTCTTGTACCTAATTTGTTTTAGAAATTTTCTGACCTACTCAGCCATCTTCCCAGAATTCTTTCTCAATTTTGTATCTTTCAAAACTTTTCCATATTAACATTTAGAAAGAGATTTTTATTGATGGGAGAAATATGGTTCACTGTAGCTCTTTTACTTGCTGTTGTCATATTCCTAAATTAAACAATCATGGAAATTTTCCTGGAAGAAAGAATATTGTTGTAAAAATAAATCAAAAGTTAGCCACCTATTTTTCAGTATAAGTGGGGCTTCAAATATAGGTGCCAAAAAGAAAAAAAACACTATTTCATTGTTATAGAAATTGTAAAGATTTTGATTTCAAAAAACATCTTACATAACTTCCTAATCAATTATGAACTTTTTCTTGGAATTAAAAAAAAAGTTTAAAAAAATCCCTTCTCTTGACCAACTCCTTTATTTGGTCAATTTCAGTGAAATGGGGGCAGAAAAAGAGATGAATAGATTAGTGGTAGGTCCAGAACTGGAAAATAAGTCTTAAATTCTAGCGCATTACTTATTCCACCATTCCTAGATGTGTCTGCATTCCTTCTTTTTCTGGACTTTTTGGTGTGTCATGTTACTACAATGAAATCATTTTTTTAAAACTAAGTAAAAATGTTTAAAACTGGCAATATAATAATAGCTAGTTTTTATATAGCATCTACTATATGTGAGGCACTGTACTAAATGCTTTGCAAATATTATCTCATTTGATGTTCACAACAATATTGTGAGATAGGTATTATTATCATCACCATTTAACAGTGGTAGAAACTGAGGCAAACAGAAGTGAAGTGACTTTCTAAGGTCACACACCTACTTAAGTGTCTGAGTCTGGAATTGAATTCAGGTCTTAGTGATTTCAGGGCTAATCTCAGTCTACTGCACCATTCAACTGCCCTACTAATATACTAGAAAGACAGTAGATCTGAACTGACAAGATTTGCTTTCAGGTTTCTGTAATGTAGTGAGTCATCTCCTTCCCTCCCCACTCCTTCAAACTGTATCAGAGCCTGAGTAAGGACACATTATAATGAAGCAGCTACCAATCCTCCATATTGTCAGTAAATGTCTCATCAGCCATCATTCCACTTGGCAGAAGCTAGGCAAGGTAAGATAAGGAGATAAGGAAATTGGATTAGATAGACTCTGAGAACTGTGATACATTTAGTATCTTAGAGGCAAAAGATGTGTCTTTGTAACCAGTACAAAAATACTTCTACTATACCAGAGAAACAGCCTAGCATAAGAATGTATGTATATTAGACTAAATTTCAGCTTCAAGGCTGTCACTAACTGGCTATGTGAATTTTGGTTGTTGAGCAAACTTAGGAAAATAGGAACAGTTTCTCCTACCTTGCATGACTCAAACAGTTCTTGCAAGTAACAAATGGGTTGAGTTAAGTAGAAGGTTTTTGTAATAGTTATATTTGAACCAATCAATGTTGTTTCTGTAGTAATGATAGTGATGGTTATTAACTTTTTTAAAAGAACTAGCTGAATATTCAAAAAGTACTGGGTACTAATGAGAAAGAGAAATGACATGAAGAGCTGGAATATAATTATTATTTAGAGCCAGTTTGAATTTTCTCCCTCAATAAATTATTGATTGACACATCTTTCATGGTTAACAATCTTATTTCTTTATCTTTCCTCTGGGTGGTATTCATGATCTGAGAAATGATCAGAAGATAGCAAGCAAAGAAGAAAAGTAGGAGAAACATGAGGCTTAGATAATTCATGAATGAGATATTTGTTCTCCAAATAAAGAGTTGAATTGTTCTGAAAGCTTACTTGGGCTCTGAAAGTATATTAATCCCCCAAAAGATCTTTCATATACAAAATATGCCCCAATAATTCATGAAGTCATATTTCCTTTGCATCAAAAATGCTATGCTTGGATGAATGAATGAATGAATGAAAGCATTTCTTTAAGCATTTACTAGATGTCATACATTTTCCTAAGTGTTGGGAATAAAAATACAAGCAAGAAAGACTGTTCATGTCCCTAAGAAGCAAATCCTCTAATTGGAAAAAGTAACACTTCCAGGGAAGTGGGAGGCTGGAGAGGGTCAATTGATTGACATATCCTTTCCCAGAATGGTTAATATTGTTTAACTACTGTTCTTAGTACTAGAGATAGAAAATGGTGTATGACAGGATTTGGGGATAACGATGGTGAGGCTCTGGCGTATTATGGTATTATAGAACTAGGGAGAAGGCCAGGAAGGGGTCTGCAATGGTCTATTTTTTAATTACAACTATGCTTTTTATTTCTTTTTTTCATCTTAAACAAAGGAGGTTTTTTGCAATTTTTTTTTAGGTAAAACCTCTATACTATAACTAATGTTAATACACATTTCATTTTTAGCTCATAAGAATGATACAATCTTACTAATATTTTGTGGAACTAGATTTATCACTATTGTCACAGAAAATCACCTTGTATAATACACACATAATCAGAGGAAAGGGGAAGGAGAATATCACTGTTTAGGAAGAAAGAGGGAAGGAAATAAGCATTGACATAGTTCCTACTAAGTGTCAGGTGCTATACGAAGCACCTTATGCATATCACATTTGATTCTCACAACTCTGAAGGTAGGTGAAATTATCCCCATTTTACAGATGAAGAAACTAAAGCAACAGAAGTTAAATGACTTGCCCTAAGTCACATAGCTGGTGAATGTTTGAGACTGTGTTTGAAATCAGATCATCTGATTTAAGGATCCATTGTTCTACCTATCCTCCCTGAAGGAAGAAAATATATACATATAACATAGCCATATATCTGACCATACAATCATGGTAGGGAGTATATTTTTTGGTGACAATTAATGAAGAGGGAAACAGAACCTGTTTAATTTTTAAACTGTAGCATAGACTTCCCTGCTATATGGAGCATATTGGGGCTATATCTGAAATACTGCTTTGTATTGGTTCAGACCAGTGATTTAAGTATTATGAGAAGCTCACCAGTGTGAAATTCCCCATATCAGTGCAGACTGAAAACTTAGATGTAATTTATGGTGATGGAGATTTTCTTGGAGGCACTGAGATCCAAAATGATTTACCTAGCCAGTAGTTGTCACAGGCAGAACTTGAACTCAGTTTTTTTTTTTTCTCCATACTCTCTTTCCACTATCCTTTGCCTCCTGGACCAACTCCTGACTCTCTGGACATCTCTACTTCCACTCCAGTCTAGTCATATAGTCCTGACCTTCCATTGCTCAATTACCACATGGAACTAACCTTTAAGGAAGGACTCAGGCCACCCATATTCTCTCCTGGTTCAGCTACTGGTTCTCCAGGCTTTTCCTCCTTGTTACCATGGATACCACTTTTTATGATCTCCCTCTCTTCTTTCAGCTCTCCTATATGTATTGTCTTCCCCCCTTAAAATATAAGCTCCTTGAATGCATTTTTCTAAATGTTTCTCTTTTTTGCATATGTATCCATACATACATACATACACATATGTGTATACATATTCATATATACATGGGGTATATAGGGTATTCGAGAAGAACCAGAACCTCTAATGTGAAGGCTACTGAGTCTTTTCCAGGGTTATAGCATTCACAGTGTCCATACCCCAGTAAGCCATCTAGTCAGATGGGCTAAACCAGGATGAGGGTAACTGATATTCCACAAAGCCACAAAGCCATCAATGAATTAGGGGGGTATCTCCCCCAAGCATGTGAAGACTTTCCCAGGTAGAATGGGTGGATCAGAAGAGTTCAAACCAAAAGTCATGAAGGTGGCTGAAACAGGAACTGTAGAGCACTTAGAGCGTAGTCAGATATTGAAGATGCCAAGGTATTCCCCTGCATCCTGGACAGTTCCCGGTCATCCTGACTTTCATTTTGCCATTGCAGTTTGACGTCTCAAGAAGAGAGAATGAGGCTTATGATTCTGTGCAACTTTGTCTCACTTAAATCCAATTCATTCTTGAGTCAAGACATTATTGTGATGTCGCTAGTCCTTTTAGAAAATGAAGGACAAGAGGGTATATGTATATATGTGTATGTGTGTATGTACATATGTATGTATATGTGGTGTGTACACACACACACACATTGTGAATATGACCCTGAAGCTAACTTAACTTGCTTTCTTGCAGTCTTATTTTCCAAAGGTACTGGACCCTGACATATACAGGACTGGAATGAGCTAGTAATGAAGCCCCCCTAGCTGATGTAATAGTGATCCTTTGCATCTCTCAATTCTAAGTGAACTCTCAGTGCCTAATCAACTACAAGATAGTCCCTAACCAATATGTACCTGATTGATAATTTGTGTAGCAGGGACTTTTCAGATAAGCAAGGATAACCTACATCCATGGTCTAGCAGTTCTCAGAACGGGCTGCTTCTCCTCTTCTTTCTGCCTCTTCTCCTCCCCTGTAACCTCCCATCTGGGAAGAGATTGCCTATTTCTCCTCACATGTAAACTCTCGATTTTGCTCTGACACATAAATATCCAAGACTTTCCCTGAAATGTTGGACTCTTTTTTACTTTGTATAAAGAATACTCAACAAGCATGTCTTCTACTATCTCTTGTAATAAAATAGATTGCTACTCAAATCGTTTGAAGTAGTGACTACAGCTTGACAACATGTATGTATGTATGTGTGTATATATGTATATAGACTACATATGTATGTATGTATACATGTATACACACATACATATATACATTTACAGATACACACACAAATATATATATATACCCAGAGAGACAGAGAGAGAGAGAGAGAGAGAGAGAGAGAGAATTTCCAGCACTTAGCACAGTGCCTGGAACTTAGTCACATACACACACATACACACACACACACACACACACACACACGCATGCTCCCTTCCCTTATCTGTCTTCCACAGTTTCTTATTTTTAAGTAACTATTTAAAAACTGAACAGAGGGAAGTTATTGTAATAATGAATTCATCTGTCCAAACATCTATTAGAAGTCTTATTATGTTAAATTCTTGACTTAGCCTTTCTTATAATGTCAAATCAGAGAATACACAAGCAAGGAGAGAAACTGTTTTTACCTGTTTATTTCTTAGCAGGAAAATTAGAATTAATTGACATTATGTGTGTCATAAAAGCTTTGGAGAAACTGTTTGTCATCAAATTTCACAAAAATAAAGAAAATATATGATGGACATGTTCAGATATTTCCATAATTCTAAGAAAACATTTTAATATTTTCAAAGAAAAGTTAGGCATGATTAAAAGACTCTAAAAAGAAATTCTGCTGAATAGGAGTGTGAGGATTTTAAAATTAAATCATGGATTTGCAATCCAGGTTAAACTAGATATCCTTTACAGTTCTGGCACTATATGGTTTTGTTGGGGTTTTTTTTCTCCTTTTTTCAAGATTTTCTCAACAAGTTCTTGTTCATCTTAGTCATGGTGTTCGTCATTTTATGGATTTATTTTTTCATTTCTACTTCCTTACTTCTCCCGATTGAATAGTATTAACCTTTGAAGTATAAACATGTGGCATTTTAGCTTCCTATTCCTATGGTAATTTGAGTTACTATTCTCCAGACTTTTTCTAGTCTCAGTATATTCCAACCCCCACCCCCAACCCATGTTATCATAGTCAGAATTCAATAGTATGTAGTTGTGGAAAAACAAAGAAGCAAACTATGGTTCCACAGCACTTAGCATAGGTGCTGTTACATAGTAGGTCCTTAATAAATGCTTATTGACTGACAATTTAAACATTTCAATGGATCCCTACCTTTATCAATGGTAATCATTGCTACAGCAGAAAAGATAACAGCCTACTCAGTTCTTAGCTATATATTTCCTCCCATACAATTTCCAGAGTACCAACAGGTGATTCTTTGATTCAAAGTGTCAATATGGTCTTCTCTTTTATTTTCCAACATTATTCTTTATGATGACCAATATTTTGCTAGCATTTAGACCTCAGCAGCACCCTAAGTTGATATCCTTAAAAAACAATTTACTGAGACATAAAAGTTAATTGAATTTGTCATTTAAATTTTTCATTGTATTATATGAATCTAAACATGCTTACCTGAATTGAAACGTGTCTGCCCATGAAAAGAGTATCTATTTATATTGTTTCTTGCCTTGTGGCCTCATGTATAGAGAACTAGCTTTAGAGCCAGGATGACCTGGGATTATGTTCCAATTCTGATTTCTACTGTGTATAGGACCCTAGGCAAGTCTCTTCACTTCTCTCTAGGTCACTCTCAAGGCCACTGGGTAAAACTCTAAATTGTATATAGGGTGCTGTCCTCCATTGGTTAAAGGAGTTTCTTCATTAGGAATTTCTTAAACCTCTAATGATACAGATGCATTCCATATCCTTTCTCAAATCAGAGTTAGTTTTACTAGACAAAACAGCTTACTCAATCTTTTAAAATAACCTCTGCTGTAGAACCATCAAAGGCTTTTTGGAAGTCTAAAATGATTATTTCTCACTATTTCCTGAATCTATAAAATTTATTTCTCCATCTTACCTTCTCAAAAATGTTAAATTTACCAGACAAGAATAACTTGTGACAATATCGTTTTGTTTTTCCCCCAATATTTGATTCTTTGTTTAACCATTTGGTAGTCCTTCCCTTTATTATAGATATTGCCAGTTCAGGCTGGATGGAGGTAAGACTCATTAGCTTGTACTTCCCTTCATCCCTTGGTGAACTCTACTTAGTTTCAGGGGTCATATTTGCAATCTGTCAGCCCTCTAGTACTATTGCTATGTGTAATGATGGGTAATACACTTTGGCCAAATACTTCCCCAGTTTCCTCCTTGAGATCTTTGAGTACTCTCATGTGAATGCCATCTGGTTCTGGTGATTTATCCTTGTATGTTTATTTTTTAATTGGCTTAGACCTTCTAGAGTAATGACAGTTCTTAGTCCAGTAACTCCAATCTGTTAATTCATTCATTTACTATTATTATTTTGAAATGATCTATAGTACACAAAAAATAGTGTTTTGATTTGAATCAGAAGATGTCAAAATTGTTGGTTTTTAAAATCTTCTATCTGTCATTTCCTGTTTCCCCAATTCAACTATTATCACATCAACTCATTAATAACACAACATCTTCATGGATCAGTGTTATTTTAAAAATAGCTATAATAATAATTTGCTGTTGTTGCTGTGTTCATCCTTTTTTGCCAAAGAAGGCCATGCCATCAGAGAAATGATGACATGACTTGCGCTTGACTTTGTTCTGAGTGAGGGAGAGCTGTGCAAGGTCACCAGTCTCACTTCTCCTCCAGTGCTATCTGGGTCTAATGACCAGGCATTCATCAGGATGACTGGACATGACCCAGTATGCAATGGGAGACCTTGGCGCCTTTAGGCCAAGACCTATTTGGTACTCACTTAGGGTGAGGTAATGCCCATTCAGTGAACAGGCCTGTTTAAGAAGTAGGCAGGGGATAGCCCTTTAATGAGGCAAAGAAAGATAACTAAATCAGGCTGAGATGGAAACAACAACAGTTACTACTGATAATCACTCTTAAGTCAGGAAGGTCCATAAAATAGCCCTTAAGGCAGGGGTCTAGTGCACTACAATCTATGGGCTTCATAATTGACATTTGTATAAGAGAAGTCACTGCATAGTATGATATTGTAGTGGATTAGGAGTCAGGTTTGAATCATACCTCTAAAAATCATTGTCTATAAGACCCTGGGTAGGCACTGAAGACAACTCTAATACCAGAATCTTCTTAATTCATGTTTGATGTTGAGATGAAATGATGTACTAAGAACTGAACAATTCATAAAAAAGAAGTTTACTTTGCCTTAACAAGGCAAATGTATTCACAAAGAATGTGGTACCTATCTTTTCTGTTTGAAGTGCTCCTTGTTTTTAGATGGAAACATGTTTCCCCATCAGGGCAAGACATTCAGAAGAATGTGGTAACTTATTTGTTTCTTCAGAAATCCTCCAATATCAAGTGGTCTAGACTCCATTTGACTGGGACTTCTTATGTTCTTAGATGATCAAGAAACTTTTTTAAAGAAGCCAGGGTCAGTCAGATCCTGAGTATATCCTTGTCTTCTACTAGTTAAAACCTTTCCATCAGATAATTAATGGTTCTATCACATTAGGTTACTTGAGCACTCTTTGTCTCATTTTTCTCATTTGCAAATATATATATATGTATGTATATATATATATATGTACATACATATATATTGCCATATCTATCTATCTCTCTATCTATCTATCTATCTATCTATCTATCTATCTATCTATCTATCTATCTATCTATAACTAAATGGCAGGTATTTACTCATGATGTTATTATTAGTCTCAAATGAGATGATATATTATAAAGTACTTTGAAAACTCTGAAGCTTTATATTAATGTTAAATATCCTTATTGTCATCACTATTTACTAATACTTGAATATTTTAAAGGATTTTTGCTTTCATCAATATGGGGTTTCATTTTATTGATTCAGATTTAAACATATCCATACTTCTAACTCAGGTTATTCTTTTAAGTCATGCAAATATTTTCATTCTTTTCCATAAATAATGCACAGAGGATTGATCCAATATTAGACTTTCTTCTAGATCTTTTCAAATTGCATGAGCCAATAAAGATTATCCATCAGCTATTTATTGCTTTCACTACATGACAGACTAACATTTTTTTCCAAACAAAAATTTAACTGATGATTTGGTTACTGAAATAATAAAAGACAATATATATTATCTTATTTAATTCCATACAGCAAGCTAGAAAGCAGATAATAATAGTATTAAAGATTTCAGGTAAGGAATTTGAGTGGTGGTGATCATTGAGTGATGGGGATCAATTAGTTACTCAATAAATGTTTATTAAACTATTTTTTGTATGTGCCAGACATTATACTAAATGCTCAGATTACAGAAAGGTCAAAAGACAGTTCTTTCACCTATGGAACTCCATTCTAATGGACGAAGACAATATCTAAACAACTATGTTCTGATGAACTGTATATAGGATAAATTAAAAATAGACAACAGAGAAAAGGCAATAGAATTAAACAACATTTGGAAAGCTTCCTACAGAAGATGGGATTTTAGTTGGACTTGAATGAAGTCAGGGAAGCCAGGAGGCAAAAGATGAGAAAGAACATTCCAAGCTTGTAGGACAACCAATGAAAATGGCCAGAATCAGGAGATAAAATATCTTTTGTGAAGAACATCTAGGAACCCAGTGTCAATGGATCAAAGAATACATAGAGGTTTAACAAGACTTAAAGCTGTACTTGGAGGTTGGTAGATCATTGTGCTTGTCCTTCGTTGCTGAAGAAGACCATGCCATCTGGTGGAGAGAGGTATTGAAGGGCTCTGAATACAAATAGACTACTTTAGGTTTCTTAACTGAGATATTGCCTGAGGTCACATAGTAGAAGTCATAGCTAGGAATTTGACAAATTCTTACCATAATGGCTCCCCATTTTTAAAAAATTTGTAACGTTGGCCTTGACAGACTTATCTTCTTTGCATTTTCCTGGTAACCACCTAAATACCCTGCACTGGGAACCACAAACAGGTAGAAGAGGGGAAGTACGTGAAACTGAGAAAATAAAAATACTGTCTTGGAATTGTTTCAATGTTTAAAAGCAAGGAGATTGGACAGCTTGATGGCACTTTGCCCAGAAGCAACACCAAAGAGACAGAGAAGAGTAAGATGATATGTCAGTGGGTTTATGATGCAGAGCTTTAAGTTGAGGACTATACTTCCACTAACATAGGAATACACCCCTCTTCTTTCTGCTAACATCTAAAGTTTGAGAAACTATTATGGAAGTTGCTAAGAGGCTGCCTCTGTCAGGATGCTATAAAATCACCAGAGATGCAATAGACACTGTAACTTGTTAGCAAAAGGAGGTGAGTCTCTGGGCCACATGAATGAACATTACTGTTACGACTCTTATTTCTCCTTAAATCTAGGAGTTTAGTGAAAAGGGTAGGGAGTATATATGTTTTAAAGACAAAGAGGTCAGAAGCAGAAGTTGAGGTACTCAGACCTCACTAGACTTAGTGAGGTAAGAGCAGTTTCGGAGGTTCTTTATTATCTGGAGAGATGTGAAAGCTTTCATATGAAAGCTTCCGAGACACTCTGAGTTTTAAGACTAGAGTTTTTTCATTGAAAATTTCTTCTACTATGAATACCATTTCTATACATTCATTCTGCAATTTCTTTGTTTTATACTTCATTTGATTTTTATAAAACACAGTGAAATAGATGTTATTACTATTCCTATTTTATATATGAGTTCATTGAGAATGACAGAGTTTAAGTGACTTAGGTCTACACAATATACCCTAGGTGGGATTTGAACCCATATACTCTTGACTTCAAGTCCAGTGCTCTGTTTATTATTCCAGGCTTCTATCCAAAATATAGGACAAATGTTCTTGAACACAGGAAATCTTTCTGTAGTATCAGTAAAAATCTGTTCCATGTAAGGGATACCTAAACAATCCTGACTTAATGAGGTTCCCGTTATACATTGAGGCAAAGGAGATTTATCTAACCTGACCTGTACACAGGTGAGCTTACGTTATTTTTCATTGCAATATTATTTTTCCAGTTACATATAAGGATAGTTTTCAACCTTCATTTTTATAAGATAGCGAATTTCAATTATCCCCTTCCTCCCCTCCTCTGTTCTTAAGATGGCAAGCAATCTGACATATGTCCTACATGTACAATCATATAAATATTATCTCCACATTTGTCATGTTGTAAAAGAAGAAACAGAGTAAGAAGGAAAAGGCACCAAAAAAAGTGAAAATAGTATGCTTCAATCTGCTTTCAGATTCCGTAGTCCTTTTTCTGGATAGCATTTTCCATCGTGAGTCTTTGGGAATTGATTTAGATCACTGAATTGCTGAGAAGAGCTAAGTCAATCAATGTCACACAGTATTGTTGTTAACTGTACAATGTTCTCCAATTCTCATCATTTCACTCAGTATCAATTCATGTTAGTCTTTAAAGATTTTTTCTGAAATCTGCCTACTCATCACAATATGATAGTATTTAGAATAGTACAATAGTGTTCCATTACATTCGTATAAAACAACTTGCTCAGCCATGCCCAGATTGATTGGCATTCCCTCAGTTTCCAATTCTTTGTCATCACAAAAAGAGATGCCATATATATATATATATATATATATATATATATATATATATATATATATATATATTGTGCTTGTGGGTTCTGTTCCCTTTTTTATGATCACTTTGGTATACAGATCTATTAGTGATATTGCTGGATCAAGAGGTATGCACAGATTTATAGCCCTTTGTCCATAGTTTCAAATTGTCCTCAAGAATGGTTGAATCAGTTCACAACTCTACCAACAACATATTACTGTCCCAATTTTCCTATATCTTCTCAAACATTTATCATTTTTCTTTTCTGTCATATTAGCAAATCTGATAGGTATATCAGAGTTGCTTTAATTTGCTCTTCTCTAGTAAATAGTTATCTGGAGCATTTTTCATATGATTATAGGTTGTTTTAATTTTCTAATATGAAAATTACCTGTTCATATCCTTTGACTGTTTATTTATTGGAGAAGACCTTGTGTTCTTACAAATTTGTCTTAGTTCTCTCTGCATTTGAGAAATGAGGTCATTATCAGAAACACTTGCTGTATAAAATGTTTTCAATCTTTCTGTTTTCCAATTCTATCTGTGTTGCAATAATGTTGTTTATGCAAAACACACAATTATCCACTTTGTGTTTCATAATGTTCTCTATCTCTTGTTTGGTCATAAATTCTTCCGTTCTCTATAGATCTGACAGTTATACTATTCTTTGCTCTCCTAATTTCTTTATATCATCCTTTATGTCTAAATCATGTACCCATTTTTACCTTATCTTGATATACAAAGTAAGATGTTAGTCTATGCCTAGTCCTGCCATACTATTTTCCAGTTTGTCCCTAAGTTGTTTTTTTTTAAAGTAGTGTGTGATTATCTCAGAAGCTGAAGTCTTTGGGTTTCTCAGAGAATAGATTACTATAATCATTTACTATTGTGTCTTCTGTACTGAATATTCTACTGATCCACCACTTTGTTTCTTAAGTAGTATGAAAAAGTTTTATTGATTGCTGCTTTGTAATATAGTTTTAGATCTAGTATGTCTAGGCCACTTACCTTTCCATTTTCTTTTCATTAATTTCCTTGATACTCTACCTTTTTTTCCTTCCAGATGAAATATGATTTCTATAGCTCTATAAAATGGTTTTTGGTAACTTGATTGGCATGGCCTAAATAAGTAAATTAATTTAGATAAAATTGTCATTTTTGTTACATTGACTTAACTTTCCCAAGAGCAATTGATATTTTTCCAATATGACTTTTATTTATGTGAAAAGTGTTTGACATTTATGTTCATATAGTTCCTGAGTTTGTCTTGGCAAGTAGACTCTACAATATTTTATATTGTTTATAGATTTTTTTAATGGAATTCCTCTTTCTATCTCTTCTTGCTGAGCTTTGTTGGTAATATATAGAAATGCTGATGATTTATGTGGGTTTATTTTCTATCCTGCAACTTTTCTAAAGTTGTTAATTTGCAAAGAGATTACAGCAATTTACCATGTATTATATGTAATGGGGAAAAGCTAAAAGCCTTCTCAATAAGATCAGGGGCGAAATAAGGATGTCCATTGTCACCACTGTTATTTGATATTGTACTAGAAATGTTAGCTTTAGCAACAAGAGAAGAAAAAAAGAAACTGAAGGAATAAAAATAAGCAATGAGGAAATAAAATTATCACTCCATGAAGATGATATCATAGTATACTTAGAGAATCATAAAGATTCAATTAAAACTCTTTCATTTTTGATAGTCAGTACTTATCATTTTAAGAAAGCCTCCATTTATTTCTATATTCTCTAGTGTTTTTAACAGCAATGGATGCTGTATTTTGTCAAAAGGTTTTTCCTATGTTTACTAAGATAATCAAATGTTTTCTCTTTATTGCATAACTGATAGGGTCAATTATGTAAGTGTATTCCTAATATTGAACCAACCTGGTATTCCTTGTATAAATCTCACCTGGTCATAGTGTACAATATGCATGGTAAAACTGTATCTTTGCTAATATTTTATTTGCATCCATATTCAATAGAAAAATTGATCTGTAATTTTCTTTCTCTGTTTTGACTCTTTTTGGTTTAGGTATCAGCACCATATTTCATAAAAATTAATTAGTTAGAATTCATTCTTCACTGAATTTTTTTCAAATAGTTTATTTTATATTGCAACTATTTTTTTAAATTTTTGGCAAATATTTTAATCTACCTAATCCTGGAGATTTTTTTCCTTACAGAGTTCATTGTTGGAATGTTCATCTTCTTTTTCTAAAGTGGGGTTATTTAAATATTTTATTTCTTCTGTTAAAGTGAGTAACACATACATTTGTAATCATCTATTTCACTTAGAATGTCAGATTCATTGATAAATAGATGGGCAAAATGACTCCTAATTATTGCTTTAATTCCCTCTTCACTGGGAGTAAATTCATCCTTTTCATTTTTGATGGTGGTGATTTGGTTTTCTTCTTTCTTTTTTAAATCAAATTAACCAAAAATTTAATTATTTTACTTTTTTAAAGAAAACTAGCTCTTAGTTTTATTCATGAGTTCAATAGTAATCTTAATTTCAATTTTATTAATCTCCCCTTTGATATTCACAGTTTCTTATTTAGTATTTAATTGAGGATTTTAAATTTGCTCTTCTTCTAGTTTTTTAAATTGCGTGCCCAGTTCATTGATCTGCTCTTTCCCATTTTATTCATGTAAACATTGAGAGATATAAAATTTCCCCTAATTGCTGCTTTGACTTCATCCCTTAAATTTTGGTATGTTGTTTCATTATTGTTATTGTCTTGGATAAAATTATTGATTGTTTCTATGAATTGTTGTTGGACCTATTCTTTCTTTAGAATTAGATAATTTCATTTCCAATTAGTTTTTAACCTATGTTTCCATTGTCCTGTATCACAAGTAATTTTTTATTGTAACATAATCTAACTTTCTACATATTTCTACTTTCTACATACTTCTGCCTTTCTGCATTTGATACTGAGGTCTTTATGCTCTAAAACATGGTCAATTTTTGTGTAGGTTTTATGTACCACTGAAAAAAAAGTATATTCCTTTCTACCCCCATTCAATATTGCCTGGAGTTCTATCATATCTATTTTTTTCTAAAATTATATTCACTTCTTCAACTTCTTTCTTGTTTACGTTGTGGCTAGATTTATCTAGTTCTGAGAGGGGGAGGTTGTGGTCCCCCACTAGCATAGTTTTGTTGTCTACTTCTTGCTATAACTCATTTAACTTCTCTAAGAATTTGGATCCTAAACCACTTGGTCATATATGTTTAGTATGAACATTTCATTGCCATGGCACCTTTTAGTAAGATGCAATTTCCTTCCTTGTCTCTTTCAATATATCTCTTTTTGCTTTTGCTTTGTTTGAGATCAAGAATCTTACCCTGCTTTTTTTTTTTTTTTAACTTCAGCTGAAGCATAATACATTCAGTTCCAGCCTTTACTCTGTGTGTCTCTCTGTTTCAAATGTGTTTCTTGTAAATAGTATACTGGAGTATTCTAGTTTTTAATCCACTTTACAAATCACTTTCATTTTATGGGAAATTTCATTCCATTCACATTCACAGCCATGATTATTAATTGTGTGTTTCTTTTAACCTATTTGCCCCCTTTTCCTATTTTATCCATCCCTCCCTTTCTCCCCTCCCCCCTACTTTCCTATAAGATAGATTTTTTTAACCTGAACGCAAAAGTCATTCCCTCTTTGAGCCAAATCCAATGACAGTGAGCGTCAAACAATTCTAATCTTCCTCCCTTTTCCCTTCCATTGTAATAGGTTTTTCATGACTCTTCATATGATGTAATTTACCCCATCTTGCTTCCCCCTTTCCTCTTGTCTAGCACAATTCATTTTTTAGCCCCTTAATTATTTTTTAATCTTCTCATCAAAGTCACCTTATATCTATATCCTCTGTCTAAGTATACTCCTTCTAAATTCCCTAAAAGCTTCTCTAAAAAGGTCTTAGGAGTTACAAGTAATATCTTCCCAAGTAGGGATGTAAAAGTTTAATCTGATTGAATACTATTTTTTTTTCTTTCCTGTTTACCTTTTTATACTTCTCTTGAGTCTTGTATTTGGAGATCAAATTTTCTTTCCAACTCTGGTCTTTTCATAAGGAAAGTTTCAAAGCCCCCTATGTCATTGAATGTCCATGTTTTCCCCTGAAAAATTTTGCTCAGTTTTCTGGGTAATTGATTGGTGCTTGTCATCCAAGCTCTTTTGTTTTCCAGAATATCATACTCCAAACACTCTGATCCTTTAATGTAGAAGCTGAAAAGTCTTTTGTAATCCTGACTGTAGCCCCTTGATATTTGAATTGTTTCTTTCTATCTGCTTGCAGTATTTTCTCCTTGACTTGATATTTCTGGAATTTGGCTAAAATAATCCTTCAATTTTTCATTTTTGGGATCTCCTTTATGAGATGATCAGTGGATTCTTTTAATGTTTATTTTAGTCTTTGTTTCTAGGATATCTGGGCAGTTTTCCTTGATAGTTTCTTGAAAAATGCTGTCCAGCCTCTATTTTTTTTCATCATGGCTTTCAGGTAAATAAACAAATAATTCTTAAATTATCTCTCTTAGATCTATTTTCTAGGTGAGTTATTTTTCCAATGAAGCATTTTACATTTTGTTCTATTTTTTTCTTTGGATTTTGTTTGACTGATTCTTGATGTCTCATTAAATCATTAGCTTCCACTTGCCCAATTCTGATTTTTTCAAAGATTATCTTATTTAGTTAGCTTTCTTGCCTCCTTTTCCATTTGACCAATCCTATTTTTAAAGGAGTTGTTTTCATCAGTGGTTTTTTTTTTCCATTTGGTCAAATCTATTTATTAAGGAGTTCTTTTCTACAGTCATTTGTGCACTTCCTTTTCCAAGCTATTGACTCTTTTTTTTTTTTTAAATAATTCTCCTGAATAACTCGTTGCTTTTTCTAATTTTTCTTCTACCTCTCTTATGTGATTCTTAAAATCCTTTTTCAGCTCTTCCAAGAGAAGTTTTGGAGCTTGAGACCAATTCATATGCCTGTTTGAGGGTTCTTATGTAGGTTCTGATCCAGAACCATGGGGCCTTTTTGCTGACCTGCACTGTGGTTAAAAGTCTCCCACTGGCTTGCCAGAACATCTGCACTGGACTGCATTTCACTTTTATCCAAGTGAGAGAGACCTTTCCTGAAATCCTTCTAAGTTATCTTGGGCTGGAAAATTGTTTCACTCCATCTTTTTGTGGATCCTGTTTTTCCAGAATTCTTTTAGAGGGTTGCTTTAACATTGTTTCTGAGAGCAACTGAGGAGAACTCAGGCAATTTATTGACTTCTTTCCACCATCTTGGTTCTGCAACCCTAAATCATTTCTTAAAGAATAGTATATTAAATGGTCACATTCATAAGACAAGGGACATTTTTACTCTCTCTTTTGGCCAAATATTTTTTTTTTACAATTTATATACTTCAAGGAACTTATCTAAATTAACTATTGATAAGGCTAAAGTTGATATATTTGAATTTTAAAACAGACCCTTCCGTTGTATCTATATTTTTGTTGGAAGAAAATACAATTTCTACTTGAAACTTTGATGTATGCTACTGCAGTTCCAAGAAAAAGAAAAGAAAACAAAAACTTAGCTGCATAAGCTCTTCAAAGACTTTTGTAATCAGTAGAAATTGTTAGAGGGAGGAATACTGTGTCTATTTACAATAGTACTTGATCCATGGTTCATTGACTGAACAGCCTACCATTCAGTGTTTACTGAAAGAGTTTATATTTTCCACACTGTTGGTGACACTGTAATGAGGGTTTTGTACTGAGTAAATTCACATGCTCTGTCTTTTAAAATGATGAATATTTGGGGAAAAGTGAAGGTAAGCTGGAAATATTCTTTCCAAAACTACTTAGGACAGATAGAAAACAATTCTTTGAAAACATGAGAAGCAATAATTCAGAAATGAATTAACTATGTGGGGTGAAATTGAATGAGTCAAGAATGATACTGAGGTTTCATGAGTTTCTAAAACTTTACATCCTGTCACAACCTTCTGAGTGAAAAAGACTGGATTTTTTAAAAGCATGTTCAGGTTGAGGCTAAAAATGTCCAAAACTAAACATCTGTGCTCACAAATTGTTTTTTGAACCTCTATATTGCTACTAATGGCTCTATCACTGATCTAGGCACCCAACCTCAAACCCACCTTGATGGGTGTCATCTTTAACCCTTTGGTCTCACTTATGCCATATACATAATCAATTACCACATTTTGGTGTTTCTACTTCTACACATAAAAATAAATGATTCCATATATATATATATGCCTCCAACTCTTTCAGTCTCCTATTAAATACATTTTAGTAATAGCTGAAAACCTCTAGGAACAAATATAAACTGCTCTTTTTGGAGTCCTCCACGACTTGGCCTCAATCTATGTTCCCAAATTTACTACACAATATTCCCCTCGGAATAAATATAATTAAAAAATAAGTAAACAAAGAAACTCTATAATAGAGATATCTGCTCTTTTTATTATTAATTAAAGAAAACACTACATTTTCTGTTTCCATGCCTTTGAAGTGAACAACTTCCTTCCCTGATTTCTGGAATGCACTACTCCTCTAAGTCTATATCTCAGAATACCTAGTTTCTTTTAAGAATTAACTAAAAATGGCATTCTTCCATATAATATCATTCCTAATCCTGCTACCAGATGCTAGTATCATTACCATATCAATTTGTTGATATTTTATGTTTATTTTTTATGTAAGTATATGCTTAACAAGTTGTGTTTCCAAGTGAAATGTAATCTCCTCCCTTGGTTAAAGGACTTTCTTCATTTAGGAGTTTCTTAAACCTCTCATGACACATATACATTCTAGCAGGATGTTTCACTTTTGTCTTAGGACCCCCTTATGCCAAGCAGGGTATGGCACATATTAGGCACTGGTACATAATAGGCACTGGCACATACTAGGCACTGGCACATACTAGGCACTGGTACAGAATAGGCACTGGCACATAATAGGCACTGGCATATAATAGGCACTGGTACATACTAGGCACTGGCACATAATAGGCACTGGCACATAATAGGCGCTTAGTAAATGCTCGTTGAATGATTTGTTGATTGATTGAAACTTATAATCACTTCACTCCTCCAGAAAGGTGTGAGTCTTTCAGTCTCTGCATGAAGTTGTGACTTGTCAATGTTCCTACATACAGTGTCTGTGTACATATCTTCCTGAATAGGTGGTCAGGCATGTTAGTATCACCTCTTTTTCTATGTTCTCAACAGTAGAGTAAGTTGATCATTGAACTGTCTCTCTGTTTTCAGGAAAATGTGTCTGATTTATTTATTGGTCTAATCTAGTCATAAAAATATATGTGTAGTACACATATGTACATATATATGTATGTATATACACACATTTATGCATATACATATGACATATACACATACATATATATGTGTGTATGTCTATGTGTAGATGGATAAATAGATAGTAAAAGAGGGAGAAATCATCTAGAATACCTTATCCCCTCCCCAATCAGATCCACAACCACTAGGTACAAAAGAAAAAAAATGAATAGAAAAATGTGTGATCTGTCATTATAGGGCCATCTCAATGACTAATTGTAGATTTAATGAATAACCAGGTTATTCGTGCCATATTTTTGAGATACTGAAATATATTTTATATAAAAGTGCTTAATTCATTTGTTACTTGTACCCATGAGTTAGATATTAGAAAAGAATTTTCCTTTTTCTCTTTAAGATGCTAACCAACCACATTTGTACTTTTAGTGTTCTGAAAGTCATTTCGTTTTGGAGTACCGGTACCTCTTTGAATCTGATGAAAGGTCATTGAGGTTAATTTTAACACTGCAACTTATATTCAAGATGTTCCTGATTACCTTGAACTCATAGAAATCTTAAATGTAATCTCCTTGAAGAGTATGCATTATAATCTGAAGGGTAAAATGTCAAAAAATTTCTATATCCCTACAGTCAATCTATTAAACTCAATACTATGAAAAAAGAAAAAAAAATAAGATACAAGAAAGGCAGAAAGGGCAGAGGTGAGCACATTCTTTCTGATCAAATTTTATTTATAAGATGTGCAAGTAAATATTCACTTAGGTAGCTAATAGTACTAGCAGGGATTTTTGCCTAAAATGTCCCAGGAAGACTCTGGATCACACCAAAACTTTAAGAGCTAGGAGCTTGCCATCTGGAGAGAGGTCATTTCCACAGAGCATTCAAATTCAGGACATTGACAGTAATAACTGACATTTATGTAATATTTTTAAAGTTGGTAAAGCATTTTATACACACAATCTATTTTTTAATCTTTATAAAAATGTGGATGCAGGTATTACAGGTATTATTATCCCCATTTTTAGATTAAGGAAACTGAGACTCATGGAGGTTAGACAAGTTAGCTAAGATCGCACAGCTATTGAAATATTAGAAGTTAAATTCAAACATATTTGAGTTCTGTTAACTTCTAAGCGCCATAAATTATTCCCATTGTCTTTTCACCACGAAAGGTGAGGGATCACTTTGGTCAAAGATGCCAAACTAAATTCACTAGGAAAAGGAATCCTGTCATTCTTCTGAGCTCTCTACTATGCAAATGATCACAAGTTTCTGAAAAGATACTAAGGCAGGATCAAGTGAAAACAAGACAAACAAACAAAAAACACTTGAAAGGTCCTGCCTGATACTGCCATCCCAGCATGTGTCATATTTAAACATCCAAAATTCTTTTCTTTATTACCTACATTACAATTAAATATAGAAATCTCCTACTTTGTATACGAAATCAATTAATATAATTGACAAAACTAGCAATGGCTCATAAATTTACCAAGGAAGTAATTTTTTCTGGGTTGGAATGAAAGCTCCCTATTCCCTAAGGAAACAACTCTCCAATGTCCTTTAAGTTATCACAGCCTGCATTTTATGGGCCACTTTCCAATCTTTCTTTGAACTCCAACTAGGCCAGCTAAAGCCTGGGGCACCCTTTGAAGTCAAGGAAAGTTCAATGCTCAAGCTCAGCTGCAAAGAAAAGCTGTATAAGAAGCAAAGCTAGCCTGGAGAATGTACAGTCTTCTGTTCAATGCTGAAATCACAAAAAGTGACAGGAGCCCTGCATTGTGACCCTACATAATCAGATTCAAAAGCTTATGCCAAGTTTGAGTGTTGTGTTGTAAGGCAGTGCAAATGAAGGCCATCAGAAATAAATAGTTAATGGTATATTTGATAGGAAAGCATTTTCATGCCTAGCTGAGCAAAAGGTACCCAGTCACTTTTTACCATTTCTGCATATAGCTGCATATCTGGCAGAATAGTAAAATACCAGAATGATCTGATTTACCAGGCATAATCTTGAATGTTCCTGAACCAGTGACCACAATAATAAGAGTGCTAGGTGGTACAGCGGATAGAGTACTTGGACCTGGAGTCAGAAGGACTTGAGTTCAAATATGACCTTCAGTACATAGGTGATACTGGGCAAGTCACAACTTCTGTTTAGTCATATTTTCCTCCTCTATAAAATAAGGATAATAATTTTTAAGTATAATAATGAATAATAGTAATAATAAAAAACACAATTCTTAAAGTTGCTTTGAGGATCAAATGAGAAAACAATTGTAAAGTGCTTTGCAGAGCACCTGGTACATAACTGATGCTATATAAATGTAAGATAGACACTTGAAACTCACTAGCTATGTGACCTTGGGCAAGGCACTTAACCCCAATTGCCTCATCCTGGGTCATTTCCAGTCATCCTGATGACTATCTGGTCACTGGATTCAGATAGTTCTGGAGAGAAGTGAGGCTGGTGACCTGCACAGCCCCCCCTCACTCAACACAAAGTCAAGTGCAAGTCATGTTATCATTTCTCTCTGATGGCATGGTCTTCTTCAGCAATGGATGAACATAATACTGTTATTTACTTGCATAGGGCTTTTGGTTTGCAAAGTATTTTTATATGTAGTATTTGATTTGATTCTTACAATAAGCTCCAAAGTATGGATTTGGAGTTAGCAAACCTAGATTTGAATCTTGACTTTCATACTGCTACCAATGGTTCAGCCATGTCTGAATTCCTGACCATATGGATCATAGCATTCCCCTGCTGTCCATGAGATTGTCTTAGCAAAGATATTGGAGTATTTTGGCACTTCCTTCTCCAGTGAATTAATGCAAACTGAGGCTAAGTGATTTGACTTAACTAAATGTTTGAGGCCAAATTCTAACCCAGTTCTTCCTGAGTCCAGGTCTAGCACTCTAATCCCTGGTATCTCCAAGACAAACAGAGGTTAAGTGACTTGCCCAGGTTTACATAGATAATAAATGGCTGAGGACAGATTTGAATTTAGGTCTTTCTGACTCCAAGCACAGTGATTTATCTACCGAGCCATCATCTTCCTGCCTCCGATACTGCTAAGATTATCTGTAATTTATAGAACATTTAAAGGTTTACAAACCAGTTGGCATGTCTGAATTCATTTGACCCAAAAAAATTCCTAGAAGAAAGAAAACAAAGAGGACAAGGAAAATGAAAGTAAAAGATGATGATGAAGATAATGATTTTATTTTTCCTGCTTTGAAGATAAGGAAACTGAAGCTTAGAGAATTTAAAATCGAGTTCAGGGTCACACAGCTAGCGTCACAGGCAGAATATCAACTCATATTTTTTCTTGACTTCATATTTCACATTATATTCAATATAATTCTAATTTTATGTAATTTGATTAACTTTTTCAGGCATTAGTTTACTGATCTGTAAAATGAGATATTTGGGCTGCATGATTTCTGAGGGCTTTTCCAACTTTAAAATTGAATATCCTATGATCCTAGAGAATTAGGAAGGTAATTATCATCATCTTCATTTTTTTTAATCAGCCCATAAAACAAATTCAGAACAATTAAGGGACTTGTCAAAAATCATACAGATAGTAAATAATAGCTCCAAGATTAAATCATATGTATATTCAGTGAAGGCAACTAGGTGGTATAGAATGCTGGCCTGGAGTCAGGAATACTCATCTTCCTGGATTCAAATCTGGCCTCAGAGTTTTACTAGCTGTGTGATCCTTGGTAAGTTGCTTAACTCCGTTTGCCTCAGTTTCCTCATACTTAAAATGAGCTTTGGAAGGAAATGGCAAACCACTTCAGTACCTTTGCCAGGAAAATCCCTGAAGGGGTCATGAAGGGTCAGGCACAGCTAAAAAATTATTGAACAACAAATACTGGTTCAAGTCAGCTTATTTTTCAATGTGCTTTGTCAGAGAAGGGGGAAGAGAAATGTATATAGATTCAGTTCTCCTCCTCCCCCAATTTTACCATATGATTTATTTTACTAGCATATGAAGGAGTGTCCATGGCCTCCTGTTTTTATTGGAATTCAAATTACCTTCAATGACAATGTCTTTCAACTCTCTCCCACATACTAACACTCCCTTGGCATAGATAAGTTACCATATACCACTCTGTGACATGGAAATAATTATATTGACCTATTAACCATACTTCTAGATTGAAATAGTAGATATTTTAGCATACTATTTCTTAATTTTAATTACAGTAGATGTTTTCATAAGTGTGACATATCAATAAGATGTGAAGCTATGTCTAAAAAAAAGTGAAAACGGTGTTTGCAAAATATGGCCTTTCAGCAAATTTTGCTATTTTAGAAGATCGTAATTACACTTCCCATTCAGATCTGTTTATTCAAAAAGGAAAACAAAATGCTTGAACTTATAGCCCAATTTCATTAAGAGGTCAGGTTTCTGGGGAAATATGTTATAGCAGTGGTGATGACTACAAAGTAATGAGTTCCTTGAAAATAATATAGTAACTCGAAATGTCAGCCCAAGGAAAGGTGTTGCTATAGAAAGAAGCCTGGGATCACTAAAAATTCCTCTCCACCTTCTAGACATCAACTACTATATTGAAGCCAACAGGCTTCTGGCTTATATCCCATATGAATATAAACAAAATTAAAGGAATTATAAGGCATCGGTTACCGCTCACTAAAACTCTTGCATGCAGTATTGGTCACATGAGAAAAGATATAATTGCTCCTGCTGGGATACAAAATGAATCCAACCAATATGTTCCTACATCTCAGAAATGTGAATTATGAAGAAAAATGAAAGAACTTAAGCACATTCTCAGAGGAAATAGACTGGTGGTAACTTAATTGGAGTTTTTAAAATCAGCAGGGGATCAACAAAATAGTTCCAAGTGAATTCTTTGTATTTGTAAAAGAATGACAAATAATATGACATTTACCCAAAGATTAAAAAACAAAAAACAAAAAAAAAACTATGATATTCATATTTGCCCCAGCATTGTATCAAAGTTCATTGGGTTAAAATTGTTCCATATGACTATATGAAAAAAAATTATATTATTTAGAATCAGTACCACATCTAGAGACAGAGAGTATGGTATAATGGACAAAATACTGAGAGTGGGGGGGTGGGGTGGAGCCAAGATGGCGGAGTAGAAAGACTCACATATGCTAACTCCGAACCCACAGTCCATATATTTCCTGCAAGAAGAACTCCCCACAAATTCTGGATCACTGCAAGGCATGCAGAAACACAGTGGAAAAGATTTCCATTCGAGAGAGCCCTGGAGAACCGTCCCCAGGGTCCGTCACACTCCGGAAAGCAGAGTCCACCCCTGAGCTGCCCTGGCTGCAGGGCCGAGAGGAGCAGATCCGAGCAGGCTTCAGGGACGGAACCTCCAGGGGCTGGGAAGGTCCTTCCACCCACAGGCACTACAGGTAAGTGAGAGAGACATCTGAGCTGGCAGAGAGGGGAGCAGGGTGTCTCAGTGGCTTGGGCCCCCTCAGGAGGAAGTGGCGAAGGCAGAGGCAGGGGCAGCATCGGCGGCCTGGGACTCCCCAAGCAGCAGACAGAAGCTCAGGTCTCTGCATAAACCCCCTGAGGGAGCTGAGCCTAGGAGGCGGCCCTGCCCCCACATGCTCCATTACTGAAGGTCTCTGCATAAAGCCCTTGAGGGAACTGAGCCTGGGAGGAGGCCCTGCCCCCACCCCAGCACCAGAACTTAAGCTCACATTGAATAGCAGCCACGCCTGTCCCAGAAAGCCCATTTGAATCTCAGACCCCAAGCACTAGCTGGGCGGATCTAGGCAGGGGGGGACAGGAATCTCAGAAGTCAAGTAACTGTCTGGGAAAATGCCCAGAAAAGGGAAGAAAAATAAGACTATAGAGAGCTACTTTGAGGGGGTGCAAATGTTCCCGTCTTTTAATTCTGATGACGAGGAAATATTCTTACCATCAGGGAAAGACGTGGAGGGCGGGGCCTCTGTATCCCAGACATCCCAGGGGGATGTCCGGTGGGCTCAGGCCTTGGAAGAGCTCAAAAAAGGATTTTGAAAATCAAAGTTAGACAGGTGGAGGAAAAACTGGGAAGACAAATGAGAGAGATGCAAGAAAAGTATGAAAAATGGGTCAATACCTTGGTAAAGGAGACCCAAAAAAATGCTGAAGAAAATAACACCTTGAAAAAGAGGCTCACTCAATTGGCAAAAGAGGTTCAAAAAGCCAATGAGGAGAGGAATGCTTTCAAAAGCAGAATGAGCCAAATGGTTCAAAAGCTCACTGAAGAGAATAGTTCTCTCAAAATTACAATGGAACAGATGGAGTCTAATGAATTTCTGAGAAACCAAGAAATCACCAAACAAAACCAAAAGAATGAAAAAATGGAAGAGAATGTGAAATATCTCATGGGAAAAACAACTGACCTGGAAAATAGATCCAGGAGAGACAATTGAAAAATCATTGGACTGCCTGAAAGTCAGGATCAAAAAAAAAGAGCCTAGACATCATCTTCCATGAAATTATCGAGGCAAACTGCCGAGTTTCTACAACCAGAGGCCAAATTAAGTATTGAAAGAATCCATCGATCACCGCCTGAAAGAGATCCAAAAAGAGAAACTCCTAGGAACACTGTGGCCAAATTCCAGAATTCCCAGGTCAAGGAGAAAATATTGCAAGCAGCTAGAAAGAAACAATTCCAGTATTGTGGAAATACAATCAGGCTAACTCAAGATCTAGCAGCTTTTACATTAAGGGATCAAAAGGTGTGGAATAGGATATTCCAGAAGTCAGAAGAACTAGGACTCAAACCAAGAATCACCTACCCAGCAAAACTGAGTATAATACATCAGGGGAAAATATGGTCTTTCAGTGAAACAGAGGACTTTCAAGGAAAATACTGAGAGTGGAGTCAAGGAGAACTGACATCAAATCTTGACTGACACTTACTAGTTCTTTGACCAGAGACAGGACAATTAACTTTTCTCTGTCTCAGACAACTTCCCAGCCCCTGTTTGAGCAGAAGCTGTGTTCACACCAAGCACTCTCTTGACTGATTCTTTTTGGGTTTCCTGATAGTCTTTTGCCTACTTCCCAGAGAATTTGAATTGGCTTAGGAAACTGAACATAATGTATCACAGAAAAATTAAAAAGATGAAGGAGAAGGAGGAGAAACTAGTTTGTGCCAATGAAAGAGCAGAGAAAGCTGAGTTTAGCCATGGTATTTCACCATGCTGTTTTATAAAAAACACACATTATAAGACTTCCCTTAGTGATTTTGAAAGTGAACAACCTTCTGGATGCCATTCCTATGACAGAAGTGATTATTTTTCTATTTTTATTAATAGTCAATTATTAGTATTGAGATCCAGGGTTTTTTTCTTTTTTACTTTCTCATTCAGGGACCAACCCTTGTAGATCAGTCAGTCTTAGACAGGATTGATGAGCAAATTGGCCAACTCCGCAGGAATATTCTCATCTCTCAAGAGAAAGGGGAGTCCACCGAATCGGGAAGGCTTATTTTTGATTAAAGTATAAAGAGAATCTCACCTAAGTGAATTCCACCCTAAAAAAGCGTTAGGCTCCAGTCCAGAAACTAATCTTTGTTCATCTAAAATGGTCTGGGTGGAGAAATTTTTGTCCAGGTAGCTACAGGCCGCTGAGCACTTTCAGACCAACTCCTCACTTGAAAGTCTGCCCCCTCATTGATTGTATACCAATCAGGTTTGATCTCCACCTGTCAGGGGCACTCAACTTTTTCAAAGGTATTAAAGCATAGGATGATCTTTGGTCATTGAGTGAGACGAATGACCACTGATTTCTTGATTATTTGCTAGCCTAATTAATAAGTTGATTATTAATTGCCCAGAAACTGTCTCTTGGGCTTTTCATTTATCACACTTAATATGTGTCCATTCTGGTAGATAATTATTTATTTCTTTCAGATAAGCCTCTGCAGCTTGCCACTCAATGCCTTAAACTTCTCACCTGTAAAATGAAGGGACCTTTACGGTGAACAATGAAAAAAAAGTGTCATGCATACAGTCAGAAAGACCTAAATTCAATTGCAACCTCATATGGTTACCAGCTAGGTGACTGGGAAAATCACTTACTTTCTGTCTGCCTCAGTTTCCTCATTTGAAAAATGAAGATAATAAAAAGCACCTACCTCCCAGGATTTTTGAAAGCATTTAAGTGTCATCTAAAATCTAGTTATGTCAGGGGTAACCTCAAGGGCAATGAGGGGAGGGGAGTATCCTTGCTTACATTAATAAAAGAATACATGTAAACTATATTTTGGTAAAGGGAGTCTCAGATCAAAATAATCACAAACTAAACAAAATTCTTAGGGGCAAGTGAAGGAGGCTTATTTGTAATTGTTCATATGTATTAACTGTTAATTGTTCATATATATGAAGCTGCATTGAGAACTACATCCCCCAAGAAGGCTTTGTGTTTTTTTAAAGGTACTAGGGGAAATTCTATGAATAATGAAAGATGGATTTGGAGAAGCTACGAGGTTAGTTAGAAAGAAATGAGAAGAAAAAAAATCTTAATTTTGTTCTGAACCCTGGTGATCATCTGGTTCTCATGCCAAAGGAAAGATGGCACCCTCTACAATGCTTCCTGTTTCCTATGCTGAAAGAAAGCAATAATTGCCTCTAAAATAACTAGTTGTAACACCTAAGGAAATTCTTAACATTGTGCTACCAAATTCCATGCTGAAATTGACAACAATGACTTGATAGATTCTGTTTTCACTGTTATAGGAAAATATTTGATTAATATTAAACTATGTTTAATAGGAAAATGACACAGCTCCTCTACATTACTAAATAATATGGGAAATGCTAATTAAAACCTCTTTGATGTTTCACCTCACATCCAACAAATTAGCAAAGATGATAGAAAAATACAAATGGCTGCTGTTGAAGAAAGACTGGCACACTGATACACAGTGGATGAAACTGCATATTGCTGCAAATATTCTAAGAAATAATTTGGAAATAGAGACTAAAATAAATAGAACCTTTGACCTAGCGATTCCACTGGTCAACCCCTGGCTAAATCAAAGATAGAAAGATTTAATATTCCCCGAACCATTTATAACAACACTTTTTTGTAATCGCAAAGACTAGGAAAAAGAAAAATAAAGAAAGTAGATGCCCATTGATTTAGTGTCTAAACAAATTTTGATGCATAAACACAATGCAATATTATGATGCTATAAAAAATTATAAAGAGAACCAGTGTAGAGACATAAAGACATTTATATGAAAAGATACAAAATTGTTTGTAGAATTTAGAAAATAATTCACACAATTACTACAACAATGTAAATGGAAAGAAGAATGAAATTGAAACTGAATGCTATTTTTATTGATTAATGATGAGCTCCCTCCCTACTGTTCAGAGGAAATTAAACTCTGGATATAGCACACTGCATGTACTGGTAGACCAGGATTATATGCTATATATAGTGGACTGGATTGCTATATTCATGGACCACAAAGCAGACCCCACCCCAGGGTAACACAGACATGTCTCATAAGCTCCTGGTTGTACTTCTTCAAACAGAAGGAGTCTAGGCCACACTTAATAAACAGTGAAGAAACAGAAAGAACAAAACATCACAATTGCCTTGTCTTTCAAATTTTATTTCAAACTATTCCCACGTCAACTCTTAATTCTGGTTAAACTAGCAAGGATTAGATAATCCATTTCCTGCCTCTATGCACTTCTGTAATTCATATTCCAAAGTTGGAATTTACTCTCTCTTTATCTGCCTTCCATAAGTCTCATCATCCTTCAAGACTTAGCTCAGCAGTCACCTCCTCCAAAAAGGTGCCCCTGATAATTCCAGTTGGTAATCATTTGTCCTGGCTCAGGACATAAGGCACTATATTTGTGTGTATTGTGTCCTTCCACTTAAATATAAACTCGTAGAGGGCAGGGATGGTTTTTATTTTATTTGTATCCTTTAATTTCCAATATTTAGCACAGAACCTTATACTAACTTACATATTCAAATAGAGCTGTGACATCATCAATTTGGAAATTGCAAACCATTTGTTTGACTCTTTTCTGTGTCCTACCAAATGTTAGACATTGAAGGTTGATGTAACAAGCTCAAAGCCTTGCTTCTTTTTTGCCCTTAATATCATAAGAATATCAGTGTACCAGTGGAACCCTTTGGTCTTCACCTTCCCAAACAGCCAGTTCTTTCTAAAATTTCTTTGATGACATCTTTTACTTGTGTTCTTCAGAGTTCCTTATTATTTATATGTTGCTTCCTGCTCATATCTACTATTTCTACATTGCTTTCTTTGTGATGTCTATATTTAAAAAAATGTGTGGAGACTTATAAGTAATATCTTCCTGATCGTCAGCAACATAGATGGAATGTTATTAGTTTCATAGAGAAGCTAGAAGTATTAACTGAACCTTGTACTTAATAGGTATTAGGTATGTAATTAATATTCATTCAATCAAATTTAGTTTGATCATATTGCTATAAGCTGTCCAGAGTCTTCCCTGTCATTACTCCTGTACTCTACTCAAACTGTACATTCTATGAACTTTACAAAAGTTGCAGAATTTGCCCCAAATGACCACAAATGCCAGAAGTAGAATTTGAATCCAGGCCTTTCTGCTTACAAGACCAATAATTTTGACACTGTGCCTAAATTAGCCACAAAGAGACAAAGACACTAGTTGTTTATTAGCTTAAAAAAAATTCATTTACCAAGAGAATACAACCATATTTTCCAAGAAACATTTGTTAGTATGGAAACTCAAATATTTGATAAATACTGCCACCATATGCCCTTTCAATTTGCTCCGATCCAAGTCACTCCGAGGACACTTTTTTTTTAAACTGGACTTACACCCTTGCTTGGATTACTACACATGTAACTCTTGGGTATGTCTGGCAACCAGCATTCCACAACTGCTTATGAAGTGCTTAAACATTTATAAGGTGCAGATCAGATAGAGTTCTTCCAGGTGCAAATGCAGAATACACCAAAAACACAAAATAAGGAAGAAAAATTGGATCTTTGATTCATTTTGCATGAATATACAATTGTCCGCCATGCTTGGGGAAGGGAGAGAATAGTACACTATACACACACACACACACACACACACACACACACATACACACACATGCTAGTTGGCACCAACTGATGTTTAGTGGAGATATTTTGAAAATCTGGATACTCATCACTAGCTTCTCTTAGCATGTATATTCAAAATTCCCTTCCTTACCTGCTGTCTCTGAAAAATCTGCCCTCCTCCCACTGAACTTCCCTATTTCCTGGGCCTTTGCTTGGTTGATAGGTTATATCCCTAGATTTTAGGGATCTCTCCTTATTTCTTGTTGATGTATTCTTTGAAAACAACAGTTGATAGATCACAGCTACTAATGGTTATTAGTGGGCCAAAACACTAGGCAGTAGACAGTCACACCATTTCTAGTTGTAAGTCTGTAACTTTCTTTTCAGTTATTTTTGTGTCTACAAAAACAAAACAAAACACTTATAGGTTCCAAGGGTTTCATACTATAATAATTTGGCTGCCACAATCTCCTGTTTTGAAACTTGATATACTCATTCTTGTTTTAGTCTTTGGTAAAAGCAAGTTTCTTAAATAAAATAAAAATCTAGGTTAGGGGCTCTGACAACCATAGCCCAGAAAAAACTGTTTACAGAAGGCTTAACTTCTGAGAAAACAATTGAAAGGCTTTCACTCTTTGTTTTAGAATTCATTCGTATATGACCTTCTCATAACCTGTATTTATTTGTAAGCTATTTTTTTCTACGATTGTTACTCAAGGGGTACATAGAACAGGAGAGAAGGAAATAAGCATTTGTATAAATCTACTATGTGCCAAGCACTATGCTAAGCACTTTACCAATATTATATCATTTGATCATCAACACAATCCTGCAAGGTAGGTACTATTATTATCCCCATTTTACAGCTGAGGAAATTGAGGCAGAGATAAATTAAGTACTTGCCCAGGGTCACACAATGAGTAAATTGTCTGGGGTTGCATTTGAGGTCTTTTCAATTCCAAGCCCAATGTCCTCTCAAATGTGCCTTCTAATTGAGAAAAATTATTTCTCTAGTTTACAATGGAAATCATGATGACTTAACCAGGTTAATATTTCTCTGATATGGGAGAAATACATCTTCTCATGGCATGACAATATCAAAGTTGCATAATGGTAAATGATGGGTAATTCATCCAGAATGCCAGTGATAACATTAGTTATTAGCTGCATGGAAAACTGTGCAACCCAAAAGGCAAAATCTGGTATTCACAGAGTAGTGTAAACGTCTAGTGTGGAAAGTAACCGAAAGTAACCTTCCAGTCTTTCCTGATCTAATTCTTATAAGATGATAAACCCTGATTAAAACCAGTTTAGGAAAATAGGTCTTCTCTACTCTTCCCTTGATTTATCAGTGATTCATTTAATAGTGATTGTACCACTGGGTAAATCCTGGGACCTCTTCTCTTCTCTCTCTGCTTCACTTGATGATCTTATCAGATTCCGTGGATTTAATTATATCTATGCAAATGATTTTCAAATCCATTTATCCAACCCTAATCTCTCTTCTGACTTCCAGTCTTATATCTCCAACCACCTATTAGACACCCTCCACTGTGTTCTTGCAGACATCTCAAACTCAACACACCCAAAACAGAATTCATTTCTCTGGTTAAGCTCTCTCTTCCCCAAACTCCCTGTTACAGGGGCATCACCACTCTTCCAGTCCCTCAGACTTGCCACCCAGATGTTATCATCCTCCCCATCATCTCTCACCTTGCTCCCCTCCCCATTCAATCTGTTACCAAAGCTTGTTTATTTCTTCATTGCAAGATCTCTTGAATAAACCCACTTCTCTCTGATACTACCACTACCCTTGGGTAGGCCCTCATCACTTCACTCCTGTACTACTGCAATAGCCTGTTGATTGGTTTGCCTGCCACAAGTCTCTCCCTACTCCAGTTCATTCAACTGGCAAAATGATTTTCCTAAAGCAGAGAACTAATCATGTTAAATCATGTGCTCAGTAAACTGTCTTCATATCATCTCCAGGATCAAATATAAAATCATCTGGCATTTAAAACCCTTTCTAACCCTCTCATTTCATATATCCAATATTTTTACACATTATAGGTTTCCTCTCCAGAAGTGCTTTTCAATCCACTGCCCCTAACCTTGCTGCTGCATCTTACTAGAAAAAGATAATCCATCTTCCCACTGAAAGTCTATCCCCTCTATCTCTGCCTCCTGGTTTCCTTCAAGTCACCGGAAATATTCCACCTCCTTCAGAAAACCATTCTAGATCTCTTTTAATTCTAATGTCTTCCCTATGTTGATTAATACCAATTTATCCCGTATATAACTTATTTGCACATGGCTGTTTGCAAGTTGTTTTCTCCATTAAGAAATAAACTCCTTGAGGCCAGGCCTTTATTTGTATCTCTAGTACTTAGCACAATGCCTGGTACATAATAGGGACTTAATAAATGCTTATTAATGGACCAACTGACGAGTGATCCTAACTTTGTTCCCCAGGCAAAACCTCCCATTTTATTCCTGAGTGTGTTATCTTTTGCTTGTTTTTTGCTTTGTTTCACTTTACTGGTTTCTTCTACCTATGGGCATTTTCATTTCACTAGCCCCAGTATTAATATCTTGGGTGAATGGACTTCTGCCTGATTCCTATTTGCTTCAGGCTCTGGGCTTTACCTATAAGTCTTCTGCTGACTTTCAGACTTTTCCAGAAAAAAAGCAAGCAAGCAAAAGAAAATCTTTTCTCTAATCTACAGTGAGTCAGATAAGTAGGTCTGCCAGCACTGCAAAATACTAAAATGGAACAGTCTTTAAGATTACTTGTTAACCTCTCTCCCCAACTCCTTTTGAGCTAATACAGTTTACAGATGCTAAAATTTTAACAATATACTCAATTATTTTATTAAGCTAATGCATCATTTCTAAAGCTAATGTTGTATTAATTGACCTTAAATCCACCTTCAAATCACCAGAAACTCAGCTTTGAAATGCAGGTATTTCTCCAGGACTGAATTTCTCTCATATATTAACAGAACCATTAATCCAAATATATCCTCCTCTGAGACTCACCCTAACCCCTTTCTGTGTTAATGGCAATGATTACTTATTTAGTTCAATTACAAGGCACAGGAATAAGTCTTGAAGATAACTTTACACGATAAAAAGTGAATGTTTCTGTTGCAGTTTGAGGTGCTGGAAATCCCAAAACTTAGGGGTACAGAGGTGTCTGCCTCAAAAGAATTCCATCACTCAAGCCTTCTTTCATTAAGAATAAGGAGGTTTTACTGTAACACCAGTTAGTAGGGCAAATTCCTAGTAAATCTGCAATATTGTATCACCAACTGAAGTGGGCAGAGTTTCTAATGAACTTGAAAATTTCATGAGCATGGGATTGATACTTACATACCAATAAGACTGTGAGAAGATCTGGATGGGGTTGTTGGTGGTGGTCCTTCTTTCTTAAAGAGGACCAAAATTACATCTCCATGATAAAGTGAAGTTTCAGTGTGTATGACTGTGGTTGATCAGACCATTATGAGCTTGGATAGATTGAGCACAGATAGCCCATGTGAACATTTGGGCTGGATACTCCAGATGGGCACATCCTGCCTTTCCTTTGTGCTGCTTCAATTCTACTTTGGTCATAGAGCACAGCACCTTTTCAGATGTGGGCACTCCATGCTGATCTGTCCCATGCCAGTGTCTCCCATGTTGCACAGTCAAATCCAAAGTTCTTGAGAGAGACCTTGACAGTGTCCTTGCCTCACTTCTTCTGACCTCCATGTGATCACCTGCCCCATGTGAGTTCTCCATAAAATAGTCTTTTTGGCAAGTGTACATTTTGCATTTGAACAACATGGCTAGCCCATTGGAGCTGTGCTCTCTGAAGCATAGTTTGGCAGTCAAGCTGGAGCAAGGACCTCAGTGTCTGGTACCTTATCTTGCCAGGCGATCTTCAGAATTTCCCTGACAGTTCAAATGGAAAAAATTCAGTTTCCTGGCATGGCCCTGGTAGACCATCCATGTTCCACAGGCATAGTACAATGAGGTCAGCACAATGGCTCTGTAGACCTTCAGTTAAGTACTCAGTATAATATCTCTTCTCTCCCAAACTTTTCTTCAGAGACTCCCATACACTGAGCTAGCTCTGGCAATGCATGTGTCAACCTTCTTGTCAATGTGTACATCCCTGGAAAATATACTACCAAGGTAAGTGAACTTATCCACAGCATTCAAAACTTCTCCATTTGTTGTAACTGATCGTTCCATGTGTGGATGGTGTGGTGGTGGCTGATGGAGCACCTGTGTTTACTTGGCGTTGATTATTAGGTCAAAATTAGCACAGGCAGCAGAGAATTGATCCGTATTTTGCTGCATCTCAGCTTCAGGGGCTGCACTCAGTGCACAATCATCTGTAAACAGAAAATCATACACCAACAGTCCTTCCACTTTGGTCTTGGCTTGTAACCTTTTCAAATTGAAGAACTTTCTATCAGTACAATAGTTGACCTTGATGCCATGGTCTTCCTCATTGGAAATATTTGACAACATGACAGAAAACATCATGCTAAAAAACATGGGAGCAAGCACACAGCCCTGTTTCACTCCATTGTCCATTATCCAGAACCCTGGCAAACATGCCATCAAGAAATTGATGTACAATGCTGATGAACTTCTCTGGGCAACCAACTTTTGACATAATTTTCATAAGCCCTCATAGCTAACAGTGTCAAAAGCCTTAAGGAGTGGTAAATAGCCTGGGGTCATCCAGGGCACCAGAGAAAGGGTCTGGAAGACCTCAAGGAGTGGCAGACAATAGAAGGAGTTAAGTGGTCTGGGCTGGGTCCAAGTGCCACAGTGAAAGGAGAGTTAAAAGGATTATTGAGAAAATAGAATGTGATGGGCCAGATGCCTCAGGCAAAATGTCAGTGATTTGAACTTCTGAAATGTGTAGGAAAGTTCAGGGGTTTTTAGTGGTTTAGTCCCATAAACCCATCATTTCCACTTTTTAATTTATAAAAAAAAAAAGAGTAAGGGAATAGAATGATAAGGGTAGGATCTTTGAATGCTAAGCTCAGTATTCTATTTACTATGCTGTGGCTTGATAAATTAATATATCTGTTATCTCATTGATGAGTGTAGTCCCTTTAGCATTATAGACTACAGTCTTTAGTGTCTCTGAGAACAAAGAAAAAAATAATAGATAACCTTAGTTAAAAGGTCTCAGTGTGAAAAATAAACCCATATGGGGAAAACACAAAAACAAAATCAATTTAGCACCTAGTACTCAAGAGATTTATAAGTAAATTAAATAAAACATTTTAAGATAAATTAATTACTATAGTACATAAACTATTTCAAAATATAAAAAGTCAGTACTCTACAGAACAAATAAGTAAGGTACAAACAGCAATCTTGGTTAGATTATCAGAACTACCCAAAGCAGGACCACTAGATTAGTTGGCCCCTTGGGAAAGAACAAACCTTAGTTTTACAAAACCAGGCTAGGACTGAGGAATTCTCTTGGCTGAGTGGGGTAGGGGAGGAAATTGAAGCATCCAATTTAAACAGGTCCCTCATTTAAAATCAACAAAGTAGTGCCAGATTAAAGTGGTTAGCAAGCAAATGTCCCCTGGGGCCAGGAGGATGACTTGTGGTACCAAGACTTTAAATCAATTCAGACTAGGACATTTTTGAGTGAGGTGAGTTCTGGCTGGACTAACAGTTCTAAAAGTCACATTGATACTAATTACATTATAAAATTAATTCAATAGAACTCAGAAGTAATGTTAAATTTTATCTCAGATTTATACTAGACTGGTTCACTATTATACATACATACATATATACAAACATATATACATGTAAGCATTATGGATCATATCATTAAAAAGAACAACAAAAATCTATGATCATACTATTAGGTCTGAATCTCAAAAAGATCAAAAGCAAGAGAAAAGGACCTTTATCTTTTGTGGTGGCAAAGAATTAACAATTGAAGGTGTGCCTATCAATTGGTGAATTGATGAACATGTGGTGGTATATGATGGAATACTATTGTGCTATAAGGCATTATTTGCAGAATGATTTCAGAAAAAAATAGAAAGATTTATATGAGGTGATAACAAAGTAGAACAAAGAGAACATTGTACAGCAAAATTGTAACAGTGGTCAACTATGAGAGACTTAGCTAATCTGATCAAGATAATGATCCAAAATAGTTCCAAAGGACAAAAGAGAAATGAACTGTAAATGCAAATTGAAGCATACTATTTTCTCTTTTTATCTTACAATATGATTAATATGGAAATATATTTTGTATGACTTCACATAAAAAATGATATCATACACCTTGCTTTATCAATGAGTTGGGAAGAGGTAGGAGGGGAAAAGACAGTTTAGACAGAATTTAAATGAATGTTCAAAATTCATGAATAAATAATTTTTAAAATGAACAACAAATTTACCTAGGGAAATAAGTGTTATTAATATCCCCAATTTATAGATAAGAAAACTTAAACAAGTAGTAAGTTACTTGCTTTTTATAATATATAGCTAAAAAATGTCTGAGGTCAAATTTGAACTCGTCTTCCTGTGGTGAAGTTCTGCGTTTTCTATCCACCTTGCAAAGTAGCTACCAAGATCTAAGATTTCCATGTGTGTGTGTGTGTGTGTGTGTGTGTGTGTGTGTGTGTGTGTGTGTGTGTGTGTGTTCCTATAAATAATGGAATTTTTTTCCATGAAATGGAAAATGATAAAATATTCTTACATACTAACATGTCTAAATAGTATATCTGCCTTATGCTTTGTAGAGTCCTTGAAAATAGCGCGTGCTTTTCACTCTGACTTTCTAATGAAAAAGGAATCAGTACTGGTTACTTTGGTCTATTTTTCATTTGATTGTAGGATTCAGCTCCCTTTTTAAGAAAAGCTAGCCTCAACAGCTAACCTAAACTAACGATATTTCCCTTAAGTCGAGGTTATTTATAGATTTACTGAATACCTAGATTAATGACTTTATCTTTTAGTAGTAGAAAATTTAGAGTAAGAGATATACCTTTGTAGGAATAACATAATGATATGATTACAAGATTCTTTTGAAAGGCTAATTTCCCCTTTCTAGCAGATGGAGAATGAGAAGTTGACTAAAGACTAAGTTTCCCTTTCTGGAAGCTGGAGAAAAAGTAGTTGACTAAAGGTTAAAGTTCTTCTTTCTAGTCTTAGTGGTTAAACTTTTTTTTTCTTGAGTCGGAGGTTAGGTCTAAGTTGAATAATGCAATCTTGGCAGTTGGAAAGTGCGCGGAGGGTGACTGCTAACTACAAACCATAGATTCCTCTTTCAGAAGAGTTTTCTGGTTACAAAAGCATCACCTGTAGGTCAAGGACTTCTGGAGTCCTCTTACTTTGACAGCTAGATGTTGCCAGTAGGTAAGAAAGCCTAGGAAGAGCTAACTAGTCAGATGATCTGTCTTTTCCAATTGAATTTTATTCAAAACAAGTTTCCTATGTTTATATTCCTCTTTTCTTTTATAAAAATAAGCTCTGTGAACCAATCTTTTGTCATTAATTGTTGAGAAATTAGCTGCCCTGATTTAATGCTAACTTGCTAGCCTTACTATTAAATGATTTTCACTCAAAAAATAATTAGCCTTAGAATTGTTCTCATACCAGATAATTAATTTTAAGAATAGGCACACTTCCTAGGAAACCATTTACACAGGAATAAATATTTATCTATTGAATTGAAATACTGTTTGCAGCAATGAAATGAGAAAAATAGATTAAGGGAATAAATATTGGTAAATAAGAAAAAAATCTGAACTGTTGCATGGTACTATGCTTTATTTAGAAAAAAAGCTATAGAAAAAAAAAATAACTGATCATAACTTCAGCAGTGTAGCAGGCTAAAAACAGTGACCAAAACAATATTTGTAATTGATAATAATAGAAAAAATAGAGATATTTGAAATTAACTTTACAATACATTTCATATTAATTTAATCTATTAAAATCATTGGAGTTATATAAATATAATTATTTTCTACATAAATGAAGTGGTAACTATATAACTAAAAAGATACTTGATACTCATGGGTGAGCCATACCAATGTAACAAAAACTATGATAACGAATAAATCAATCTATAGATTGAAACTTATACTAAATAAATTCTCAAAGAAATGCATTGTAGACTTAAAATAATAACAATTTATATTGAAGGGGCAAGAAGGAGGCAAAAGGAGAAAAAGAGAGAAAGACATACAGACACAGAGACAGAATGACAAAGAAATGAAGACAGACATAGAAAGACAGCAACAGAGATCAGAGACTGAGGCAGAGAGGCAAACAGAGATAGACAAATACAGAATCAGACAGACAAACTGAAAGACTAAGGTAAATGGAGACAGAGACAGAGGGAGAGAGAGAAAGTAATTAAAGTTCATATCATATTTCTTGCCACTGTTAATGGAAAACACATTTATAACCAGCTAAGAAATAGAGGAAATAATTATCAATATAATTGAATTATATACAATTATCTTCATTCTAAAATTACCTCCAATTTGCCCCTCTATTCATCTAAGCACATCGTTGTTTGCCTGTTGTGTTCCTTACTGGAATGCGAGGTCCTTGAAGATAGGGGCTTTTTTTAAAAATAAGTTTTATTTGTGTTCACATGGCACAGCATAATGCCTGACACAAAGTAAACATTTATTGTTATTTTTTTTGTTATTGTTGACTGCTGAGAATCGAATTGGAGAGCAAACATCTTTTTCTAGCAACTAGTATCTACGCAGATTTGCCAATATGAGTTTGAGTAACTCCCAGTAAATAGTGGCTGAATATCTGAAAAAAAAAAAAAGAAATGCAGACTATCAACACCCTCCTGAAAAGTATAAAAAATTACAAATAATCAGAGAAATGCATATCAATATGTAATAATTGTCTCCTTTGACTTGAATATTCTCTTAATGTAGTCCAGGATCATAGTGTAACAAAGAAATTGGCCACACTCTGTCAGAGACTTGCAGGTTGTACAAGATCCCTTCAGATCTTTAGGGCACTGTGAGGTTTTGGAGGTGTATCTTTTCTGTACTACTGACATAAGTCCTTACCAAATGCATTGCCCCCTATTGGGCGATATAGTACCCAAATTCCATTTAACCACTTAATACCAGGAAACTTTTTTTAAAGTGATATTTACTTCACAGATAAAAGAACAAACATATTAATATTTCCTATGAAACTTCAGGGTCAACGTCCCATTGAAACAATCTTGGTCTGAACAGGGAGCTAGGAAGAAATTAGCTTCTTCAGTTTAACTCATTCAAATATAGCATTGGTCACACCAAGTTCATATCCAGATATAGCACATGATATAGCCTTCTTTCTGCTACTTTTGGCCTTAAAGAGCCAAAAGGTCATCCTAGAAAATTATTCCTTAATCCTGGGGGCATTAATTACATTGGTTATAAAACTTGGCCTGGATTATGACTCCCTGATTCCTGTGTCTTGGTCTTTTTAAGTTGGTGACTCTACTTCTTGCACCTAGAATTAAAAGAAAATAAAAGACCAAGGAATTCTTGATTCTTGGGGATGAGGAGGTCCACATATGACTACCAAGGGATAAATTTCTACAATTCTTCCTAGAACAGCGTAGTCTCTCATTCACTGTCCCTACAGCACAGATTGCAGCTGAAGACAATAAGGTATAGAATGGAAAAGCAGAAGTAGTTGAAACTGAGGCTTTTCTGAATATCTGCAAAGCCATTCAGAGAACCTCTCCTTTACCAATTAGCTAACTAAACAGAATGAGTTGCCAAATATAACTCGAACATGCTCTTGTCTCTCCAATTGAACATGATTTCCATCTTTCATTAATGTAATTCTCTGTGAAGCATGACCCAGCCTCTTCACATAGGAAGATTCCACCCCAAGTGATCTGAGCAAAAGTCAGACCCCCATTGCATTATAGTTTTGGGCTGTAGTACCACAATGTTGACTCACATTCTGCTTATAGTTCACTAAATGCCTGAGAACTCAGAATCTCAGAATTTAAAAGATGGAAGGAACCACTGTTACAAACTGTTATCTACGTATGCTCTTTCATTCCGAATTGTACTTTTAAATTTGATTTGTTTAAATCCAGCTTTATAATTTTAAAATTATCCAATTAAATTTCAGTTACTAGGATTCTATTCAATGCAACAACCCATCAATATCTTTTTGAAAACCTTCTATCACCCAATGAATTAATTAGTTTATGTTAATTTTAAGTTTTTACTCTAAGGAAGCAATTGACAAGGAGAAGAATATCTTTATAGACATACCAATAGCAATACAATTTATAATAGCAAAAGTTTAGAAAGAAGTTTTATGTACAGTGATTGGGAAATAGCAAAATAAATTGTGGAGTAAGCATGTAATTAGGATATTGTAACCCCATAAGGAATGATGCATTTGTTGATTTAGAAGAAATATGGAAAGATTTGTATGAAATAAGAGATTGCATAGAAAATAGAAAAAATATGCGAAAACTACAACTAAATAAGACAACTTTAAAATATCAAGAAAACCTAGATTAAAAAAATAATAGAAACCATTACTAGTAAATCATTGAAGTAAAAGTGCAAAACCATCCTTTATGTTAAACAAATGGTAAACTACTAATGTTTAAGAGTGCATGTACTATTAATCTCAATCATTTAATGTTGCTTTTTTTTCATGTTTTCAGGAACTCTACATTGTAATGAGAAGGGTGTAGATATTAATTATACAGAGTTTGTTGTGACAAGACTAAATGTATCAACTACCAAAAAACCCAAATATTTCCTATATAGTTGGATTATAGTTTTATACTCCAAACATGCCAAACTGAAAAAGGCAGAAAACACTTTTCTTCTTAATACCAGAGGTCTCTGCTTTACACCTTGTAAACAGGGAAGGAGAAGAGTTGCAGCCATTATTTTAGGTTTAGTTCAGGCTCATGAAAGCAGCAAGCATGTACAAAATAAATCTCAATCATCTCTCCCACTAGTTTAATACAAAATTTTCCTGCATCTCATAATTTTCTGAACTAGAAACATCCTCAAGATTTAGGGTGGGTAACCCATATCGAAGATATAATTTATATATTAAGTGAGGGATTACAGGATGGGTCAGATAAACTTTCCCCATAAGGATTTTTGTTTAGATGACAGATAATTTAGGAAATTTTCCATTTTTTAGTTTGTTTTGGACAGTGAGTCTCCTTACCTTACGCAGTCTACAAGTGTAGTAGCAACTTACAGTTTCAAACCCACCACAGATAAATAGAAAAATTCAAATCTGTTCCATTCATTTGTGATCTGGCCCTTGCTTATTCACCCCTTCTTAGGGAGCATGGCACTCCCCTACTTGTGGAGACTCAGTATATTGATGCCAGACAGAGTCTGAACAGTAGGGCTTTTGAAGAAAGATACCATCCTGTATAATTAAGGTCTACATTAATATTAAGGCTACTTCCCCAAAATACATAAAACTGGTTCAACCAACGTAACTGAATTGACTTCAGAATGAGATTAGAGTATATATAATATGGCATACAAATGAAAGCATTGAGAAAAAATACACTAGGGTGGAATGAACACTGGAAGAGGAATTTAAAAGGCCCATATTCTAATTGCAGCAATTTCTACTTACTAGCCATAGAGATAGGCTTGAATATGTTAAAAGTTTTGTTTAAGGTCATCTATTAAGCTTCTAACATTAAAGTAAAGAGGGTAATAAATCTATTGAGCAAAAGGCTTATTATGACTATGCATTTGAAAATGTATATTTTTAATATAAATTAATTTATAAGTTATTAAATGTATGTTTAAAATTATAACTCACTGTTGAAAATATAAAACAATTATTACAATTCTCTTGAAGAGATAGTTCAGATTTTTAAAGGAAATAACATTCATTTTAGTATGATGCATATGAAGTATTTGAGAGATTAGGATAATGATAAGGTAAAAAGTTATTTCTGGTTTATGTCTGCAAGATAGGCTATCACAAAAATGCAGGAGGTCATCTCCAGTGTCCTAATAGACAATATGAAGGCCTTTCAGTTCTTTCATTATTTTCTTTATGTTAACAAAAATATGTGCACATGTATATGCAGGTATACTATATATGTACGTATGTCTATACATGTATATCAGATGTGTGTGTACACGCATATATACAAAATATTCTGTTTTGATCTTTCATCATATTTTGGACATTTTGTATTGAGAATTTTTTTCTAAAAATTGAGTACTTATATTTTGAAAATTTATTTTTCACTGGTATTTTATTTTTCCAAAGCACCCTGCAAAGTAGAGAGAGTAAGGGTAAAATTATGTCCTTGATTATACTGCCTCACAAAGCTGTACCTCTACGAGACCATGTAAATTATATGTTTCTACACATTATGGTTATGGAAAACCACAGAAGAAAGTATGAATTTCCCCAAATCATCTTTCTTTCTCTCTCTCTGTTAGCCTGCATCATATAGAGACTATATAAAGATACAAATATGTCATTACTGCTGCTACTATTTCAGACACCTTAGAGAAAGACTTCCTTTAATAAAGTCTCAGATATGGTTACCCAGGCATCCATATGACCATACTTGATGACCATGAATAACTCTCTCACAGGCTTAGTAACTTACAGTAGTTCCCTATTGCCAGTAAGTTTTTAATTTTAATAAAGTCAATGATTTTATCATCTTATTGATGTATTTTAAAACACATGACACTGCAACATATCCATCTTTAACTTCTGTGAGTCTTGTCAATACAAGATAGGGGATCAATCTCAGATTTGGGGAGCCTTTCCCCTATATGTTAGTATATTGTAGAAATAGCAGTGGAGCACATGGACTTTCTATCTATTTTGTCTCATTCATTTTCCTACATAGTTCTTCACTTGTGAAATATTTGCACTCTGCTCACAACCACAATGCACTCTTTCAGTAGACCTCAATTTTACTTCATCAAAGAACATAGTATGATATCAATGTGCCTTTATGTCAGAGAGTATCTAGCGATCCTTAAAGGCATCATGCAAAACACAACATTAATTCAACCTTCTTCCTTTACTTCTTCAATTCTGATTCCATCTCCTTGTTTATTTCCAACGTCTGCCTAATACAGTCCCCTACCGCCCCCATATAAATAAAAAAGCAAATAAGTAAATAAATGTATAGAACATCATATTCTAAATTGGACATTCAGCCAATATATAATTATTAAACATCTTCTATGTGCCAAGAATTGTGCTAAATGTTGGGGATATAAGGCAAAAGGGAATCATCTTCTTGCCCTTGTGTATGTGGCTATTTAGTTTGAATTCTTTTGAGTGATGGGCTACAGTTTGCAAGTATCTACTCCTGCCTATGGCAGCCCTGCACTGGGAATAGTATGCTAAATTTTTAACCTCATGAATTTAAATTTCATGTTAAACTTAAAGGATAACAGATAACTGGTTATTATGATATGATACCCAATATATCTCATTGTTATTTATCAATTTTATAGCACAATAAGTATGTCTTTAAATTTCACTTATTTCTTATGTGTTTCTTTTTTTCTTAACAGACTTAATCAAAGTTAACTTGAAATACATAGCATGGAAAGATAAAAACATTCATTACAGCTGACCTTTGTGTAATTTCATATCACCATCATGATTTCTCCCAAGAGCTCTAACTATTTAATTAGTAGTAAAAAGAGATAAAGGACAATCAGTTTCCTGACAATAACCTGAACTCAAAATTTAAGGTAAATTAGACAAGGATCATCAATTAAAACTTGGAAACTCTGAAGACATTCAACGTGGGACAATACATAGCAAATGCATCCTTAAAAATAGGCATGCTTTGAAAAATGCTGACCTTTTCAAAGTCCTGAGATTGTGGTCTGTTTGGAAGCATTAATAGAAGTAGTAGGTCAGCTTTCTAAGAATATTGCCTATTGCTTTCAAGACACTGATTGTTAGCTTTAAGAATCAAGCTATGATTATATATAGATCCAATAAACCATTTTTCTCCCTTAAAACCTTTAAACTAGAAATCCTCATTGAAGTCCTTTTGCAATGCTTCCCCATGTATTGAAAATGATTCTGATTGCTTATGGTCATGCCAAAACAGAGCATGCTCTGGAAGGTGCTATCAAGTTGTAAAATTGCACATACAGGCACAGAAATAAAATTTATGTCTGTTGTTTGTGAACCATTCTTTAAAAATTCAGGAAGGCTTATCCCCAGAAATTAGGCCACTGTACTGGGTTATATTGTTTGGCTTAAATTGAAATCCAGAGCACTTCCCAGAGACTATCTATTAAATGCTTAAATTTGGAAAGTATGTGATTCTCTATTCATGTGTAGAGAGCTCATACCAGCAAAACTGTAGATCTTTTCAAGTATTATGTATTTCTTAAAAATAGCATAGAGTACCTAAGGATCCTGTACTTCATTGGTGACACAGTAATCTCATATGGACCAATAGTGAACAATATCAAAGAATATATAATTAACTCTCTAGTTAGATGTTCTGTTTTTTATTACAAACTCTACATGCCACAGCAGTTGAGAAAAAGATGCCATGTAGTACAAGAGCAGTCATAAAAATTTCATGGAGGGCTTGAACTAAAACTTTCAAACACATAGGATAGTTAAAGAGGAAAGAAGAGGTTATTCTGTGTAAGGAAAACAATATAACCAAAGATATGAAATTAGCAATAAATGTGTTATAGGTGGAGGATAGTTAGATCAATTTGATTTGAACAGGGATTTCATAGTAGCTTACAGTTAGATAATATAGGGATGAACCATCAAATTCATTTAATGACCTATAAGGCATCTAGGTGGCACAGTGGATAGAGTGTCAGCCCTGGAGACAGGAAGACTCATATTGGTGAAATCAAATCTGGCCTCAGACACTTACCAGCTGTGTGACCCTGGGCAAGTCTCTTAACCATGCTTCTTTCAGTTTTATCATCTATAAAATGAGCTGGAAGAGAAAACCACTCCAATAGCTTTGCCAAGAAAACCCAAAATAGTGTCATGAAAAGTTGGATATGACTAAAAATGACTGAACAACAGTAGCCACAGCAAGGCATTGACATGATCCTAAAAGAAATGAATAATTGAGATGTTTTAAAGAGGAGTGATAGGACGACTACAAAGGAAGAACAATTTTTTATTTAGAAAATATTTTATTGATATCTTTTATTTTTACATTGCCTACAGTTCCCTATGTAACTTTCCCTCTACTCCTTCCAGAGAGTTATCCTTTTTAACAAATACACACACACACACACACACACACACACACACGTGAATAGGGAATGGCTCAACAAGTTGTAATTGTGATGGAATACATTGTGCTGTACGAAATGATGAAGGGGTGGTTTCAGAAAACTTGAGAAGACATATGAATTGATGAAAAGTGAAGTGAGCAGAACCAGGAGAACACTGTATACATTAATAACAGTACTGTCACTATAATCAACTGAAGATTTAGCTACTTTGACCAATACAAGGATTCATGACAATTCCAAAAGATTCTTGATAAAAGATTCCCATGGAGAGAATTAATGAGCTCCAAATGCATATTTGGAAAAATATTTTTCATATTTCTTAACATTCCTTGCTTCTTCTTAAAAAAATTATACCATGGTTAATATGGATATTATAAATTGCATAATATAATGGGTAACATATTGCTTTCTCTCTCAATAAGTGAGGAGAGACTAATCGTAAGAAGAAAATTTTGAAAGAGAAACCAAAAAAAAAGAATGTTAAGAATAAATACATATAAAGTAAAAGTAATTGTAAAAGAAAGAAAAAGGTAAATGAAGGAAAAAATTAATAAAAACAGACCACTTCAAAAATGTCTGACATTAAATGCAATCTTTTATACCCAGGAAAATGAACTGCTGCAAAGGAGGTTGACTGTGTCTTATAGCACAGTAACATTCTACACACTCATATACCATAATTTGTTTAGCCATTCCTTGATTGATGGGAATTTACTTAGTTTCCAGTAATTTGCTACTACAAATAACAGTCTTACAAACTTTTTAAAAGTAAGAAAATAAAATCATCCCTGCTTGTTAAATGCCTAGAAATTTGCATGGTACCCTGGAGAGACAGTTGGATTTGGAACCCGTGGACATTGGTTCAAATTCCAGCTATGTCACTTTATACCTCTATGACCTGGGATGTCACTTAATCTCTTAGTTTTCAAATCTACAAATTGAGGAATTTGAATGCAATGATCTCTAATTTTCTGTCTGAATCTTTGAAATATGTTTTTAACCCTGAAGAAAAGGATAGAAAAAAAATCACAGATAAACAGGACAGCTTTGAAAGCTTACATGCTTGGAAAGTTTACATGAGACCTTACATGTCAAATTCATTATATACTTTAAAAAAGAAATGGAGGCTATATGTAATATGCATTCTTAATTTCACATATGGTCTTTTTCTAATCAATAGTACAGAAGTAAGAAGGGAAGGAAGGAAGGAAAAAAGGAAGAAGGGAAGGAAGGAAGAAAAGAAGGAAGGAAGGAAGGAAGGAAGGAAGGAAGGAAGGAAGGAAGGAAGGAAGGAAGGAAGGAAGGAAGGAAGGAAGGAAGGAAGGAAGGAAGAAGAGATATAGACAAGCAGATAGATGGCCAATCCTCACCCACAATACTGTTAGCTAGCCTGGTTCCAGAATGACAGACAACCAGTCTACGACTAGAACTATAATCAAAGTCTTTTCTGTTTAGTAAGACTTGTCAGGGCTTGCTCTTCACTGATGCCAGAGAAAGAAAGAAAATAAAATCCAAAGAGCCTTAAAAGGGGGAACTTCTTGACAAAAAAGCAAATTGAAATCAGAGACAGGCAGGAAGCCTCTCTGTCCCTGTCAGTGAAATGCAAAACAGTCCCTAAGTAATTGGGTCTGTGGAGATGAGTAGCTGAGTTAAATAGAAAATCAACTCAATTTAGATCAAGGCACAGACAAAGTAGACACAAAATTATTTACACAGTTTCAGAATCTGAAGGAATCTTAGAGACCACACTATATCCTTAAAATCAATTCCAACACGAAGCATTGGACAAATAGTTATCCTCCAATTAGGGAATAACCATTTCTACCTCCTGGGCAACCCATTCTACTTTTTGATACTGCTTATTGTTAGGAAGTTTTCTTTACATCAAGATTGAATCCCCATTTTTTAAACACCCATGGAATCCTCCTTGATTTCTTTTGAAGGACCAATAGTAAAGTTTTAATCTCCCACATGGCAGTGTTTCAGATGCTTTAATACAATGAACTTGCCCTCTTGGGTTCTCTTTCTCCAGGCTAAATACTGTTAAATTCACCTGAACCTAATATGGTGTGGACTCAGTGTCCTTTTCTATCTTGACTGGGCTCTTCTGTATACTTCCCTTCTTCACCAAGAGCTAAATATAGTACTATAGATGTGGTCTGATTAGAGCAGACTCTCACCCCCCTATTACTGGAAGCTGTATTTGTCTAAAATAGTGAGATGACATCATGGATAAAGCACCTAACTCTTGAGTCAGGAAGATTTGAGTTCAAATAAAACCTGGAATACTAATTGCATGACTCTGGGTAAGTCACTTAACTTCTGTTTGCTTCAGTTTCTTCAACTCTAAAATGAGGGTGATAATAAGACCTACCTCCCAGGGCGTTTGTGAAGATCAAATGAGTTATTTGTTGTTGTTGCTGTATATCCTTCATTCTCAGAGGACCAATGACATCCTGTGAGTGATGTCTTGACCTACATGTGAATTGTATTTAAGGAAGGAAAGCTGTAGAAAGTCATCAATTTCACTCTTTCCTACAGTCATTGAAATCCAGCAGCACAATAAAAGTCAAAATAACTGGTACTGGCCCAAGGAAATGGATCACCTTGGTCTTTATAAATTTTGGTTTTCATTGAATGACCCATAAAAGAGATATTTGTAAAGCATTTACCTTAGCGGGTGCTTAAGAAATACTTGTTTCTTATTCCAATTCAGTCCAACACTATGTTAGCTTTTTCTATGGCTAATCAATCATTCAAAGAATTAGGCAATCAATAAATCAACACTTCCCTGAGTGCTTATGATAGGCTAAGTATTGGTGATTGTTTATTTTTGCTAAGACTTCAAATATAAACAAAATGAAAGTCCTTGTTTTCAAGGAGTTCACATTCTAATGCAGACAGATACATAAAAGGGAACTGAAAAGATGAGGGGGTAAAGGAGAAATAGCACTGGGTAGGACATCATGTCAAAGCCTAAAAAAGTCAAAAGCACAGAAGGGAGAAAAATACAGTATGGCTACTTTAGGACATGGAGTGCAAACGTGATACTAGCTGCACCTACAGTGGCCATGAATATACTGGCACAATTCTGAATCATGAAATACAACATTCTGTCCACATGGAAGACAGAATCAAAACACTTATTCAGACACCAGAAAGCCAAATCCATCAGAGTAACAAAGAAATCTATACACAATAACAATGCAGAGGACAACACCAGCCCCAAGCCTTCCCGTTGTTAGGCTTCCCACAAACCAGCTCCCTTAAACAAATCACAAAACAAGCTCTCTCACTCATGCTAACTAGCTGCCCTTCCTAGCTTGGAATGCTCAGTTCTGCTCTAGCTCCATCATTTCCTGTTCCACCCTTCCTGCCCCATCCCTTCCTGTTACATGCGACTTGACTCATGTGACTCAGGCAGGTCACATGGGCCTATTAATGAATGAGAAAGATCTTTCCACTTAAACTACTATTACAGGACCGTCCATAAAATTTATTTCTACAGAAGGAAATCACCAATGGGTAAAATAAAGCAGCATGGTGAAGGCATGTCCATAGTGAAAGGGTCTAAGGATCACAGGAAAGTTCCATACTGGGTCATAGTGGTGAATTTGAAAACAAGAAAAAATGAGATTAAAAATGCAGAGTCAAAATTAAAGTATAATCTAGAAAGAAAAATACGCAATAAAATACACTTAAGGAAGAGTTAGTTTAAAATTTCAGATGTGATGGATTTAGAATATAGGAAATAAGGCACATTGTTCCTTTTGACAATAGGGAAAATCATACAAATAGATAGTTGAGTATTTATGACTATTTTTTAAGGGGTGAAGAGAGATTGAAAGAGCTTAAGTGAGTGAGTAATGGTAAATTGTGAGGACATTTAGGTCATTGGTTTTCTTTTCTTTTTTTTTTTTAGCATCAGCTCAAGCCTATCTGTTGTCATCTGCTTAGAGTGACAGGATGATTTTGATGGATACCTTTGCCTCATTGCTATCAGATCCTTGGTGTATCATTTTGCTAAAGTTTAATACTCATTACCTGCCTCACTCATCAGAGAAGATAAAATGCTATTGGAGTCAAGTCCCTCCATGTGCAAATAACAATAATAGTGATAAATTAGCTTTCTAGAGTCCTTTATAGTTACTAAGTATTTAATATGTATCACCTTACCATAACTGGAAACAATAGTCATATTGTCCAAAAACAAAACGCCCAGAGTAAGAAGATCCAAGTTCCATTCAGCAGAGAGACAGAGAGAGACAGACAAAGACAGAGAGACAGAGAGAGAGAGAGAGAGAGAGAGAGAGAGAGAGAGAGAGAGAGAGAGAGAGAGAGAGAGAGAGAGAGAAAGGAGAGAGAGAGATGGTGCTTATATTGAGTGGCTGTGGACCTAGAGAAAATAGCCTCATCACACATGCTATGAGTCATCACCCTCTCCTTCCTTCAGGAATAGAAGAAAAACATCAGGATTATTTTCCTGATGCTGGAATTTGGGGGAGAGGGGAGGCAAGGGAAGGAAGAAGCATTTCTATTGTAGCTTAACACATGACAAGCATAATGCTATATCCTTAACACATATCCCCTATGCTCTTTACACCAGCCCTGTGAGTTAGGTGGTATTATTATCCCCAATTTACAGAGGAACAAACTCAGGCAAATAACAGTTAAGTGACTTACCCACAGTCATGTTGCTTTTAAGAGTATGAGATGTTGAGGCAATAGGGGTGTGGTATTGAAGGGTTGTTGGGTATCGATGGGTACTGAAGGCATCAAAGAATTGAAGACATTGTGCTGGAGTGGCCTTTCATCACTCTACAATCTATTCATACTGACCTCTTTATTGTTCCTCACAATTGACCATCTATCTCGCATCTCTGTGCCTTTGCCCTAGTTGTCTCCAGGTCTAGAATGCATATCTTCCTCATCTCCATGAGTCCTTTCATGAGGGGAGCATTATTCCTCTTCACAAGCTCTGTGTTTTAATCAAATTGGATTACTCCATCCTTTTCTTGTCCTGTCCTTTTTTATCTCTGAATCTTTGTTCCTCATATGTCCCTTTTCTCCTAGATCACTTACAACTTTTCCATGAGACTTTCCCTGATTCCCGTAACTATCCTCCACACTATCCCCATTCCTCTCCATAAATAATTGTTTCCTCCTCAAATTTCTCCTAGAACTTTAATTTCTCTATTGCATTTTTTTTTCTATTCTGACATGAAATTGGCCATGTCTTATTGTGCTGTCATATGTTTGTAAGGGCATATATCTTATTCTTGCCATGTAATTATAAACTACTTGAGACCGAGGACTCTACTTTACTTAATCTTTGTAGTTCCACTGGCTGAGCCAGAGGAGATGTTTAATAATTGCTGAATTTAACAATTCAATTCAAGTCAGTTAAATAAGATGATATATCAATACTGTTTTGATGATATTTATAGAATAAATTTTGTTGAACTAGATATCATATGTGAGACCTTTCCTATGTAACATCAGATTTAAGAAAGTGATGGAAAAAATATTTAGAATGAAGATTGTTAAACATTTACCATCATGCTCTGGATGTGAGGTCTGAATTGGGTGAATGAATTAATTTAAAAGATTTATTAAATATTTACTATATACTAAACATTATACCACAAAAGGGAGAAAGAAATTTTAAAGACTATCTCTACATTCAAAAAGTTTACATTTTAGAAAAAAAGAACAAAGTAAAAAGTACATAGCAGAGAACAAAAGAAAATTTACAAGAAAGTAAAGATGGACAGCTCAGAACACAATGTGCAATATTTATTATAAAGACTTTCTTGAAATGGAAATTTATTGTTGTATAATCTGAATCCATTCCTGTTCTGCTGTGTACATGGCAATATTTTTTTTCTTGCTTTGTATTTGTTTTAGTATTTAAGTTTATAATATGTTTCTTTTTCTTTTCTTATAATGTATTTATGTTTAAAGTAACTTTTAAAAAAATTTAAATACCTGAGAATCATGATCAAAAAGAGAGCCTAGACATCATCTTTCAAGAAATTATCAAGGAAAACTTCTCTGATATTCAAGAACTAGAGGGTCAAATAGAAATGGAAAGAATTCACTGATAAATTCCTAAAACACATCCCCAAAGGAAAACTTCTAGGAACATTTTAATCAAATTCCAGAGTTCCCAGGTCAAAGAGAAAACATTTCAAGCAGCCAGAAATAAATAATTCAAGTATTGTAGAAATACAATCAAAATAACACAGGATTTGGCAGCTTCTACACTAAGATATCAAAGGGCTTAGAATACAATATTCCAGAGGAAGGAGATAGGATTAAAATCACCTACGCAGCAAAACTGAGTATAATACTTCAGGGGAAACATGGAATTTCAATGAAATAGAGGACTTCCAAGCATTCTTGTTGAAAAGACCAGAATTGAATAGAAAAATTTCACTTTCAAATACAAGAAGCAAGAGAAACATGAAAAGGTAAACAGGAAAGAGAAGCCTTAAAGAACTCATTAAAGTTGAACTGTCTATATTCCTACATGGAAAGATGTTATCTGTAACTCAAGTGATCTTTTTCAGTATTAGAGTAGTTACAGAGAATATGTAGGTGTGTCTGGGTAAGTATGTATATGTACATAAGTGTATGTGTATATATATATGTATATATATACATATATGTGTGTTTGTGTATGTATACATAGACAGAGGGAACAGAGTGAGCTGAATACAAAGGGAGAATGTCAAAAAAAATAAAATTTACTATTGAATTGAATGTACTAGGAGTAAGAGAAAGGGAGAAGTATATTGTTGCAAATCATCTCACATAAAAGAGGGAAGAAAGAGCTTTTACAATGGAGGGGAAGAGGGGGGAGATGAAAGGAAATAATTGAGCTTCACTCTCATGGCATTTGGCTTAAAGAGAGAATAACACACACTCCATTGGATATAGAAACCCATTTTATGCTGCAGGAAGACAAGGGGAAAGGTGATAGGACTGGAAAGATAATAGGATAATAGAAGGGACAGGAAATTAGGGAAAGGCATAGCAAGCACTATTTTGGGAGGGCAGGTCAAGGGAGATAATGGAATAAAGGAAGGGCAGGATAGGACAGAGGGAAATGTGTTTAGTCTTTTACAACATAACTATTATGGAAGTATTTTGCATTGTTACACGTGTATGACCTATATTGAATTGCTTGTTTTCTCAATGAGGGTGAATGAGGAGGGAGGGAGAGAACATGAAACTCAAAGTTTTAAGAGTGAATGTTAAAAATTGCTTTAGCATGCAACTGGAAATTAAGACATACAGGCAATGGCATATAGAAATCTATTTTGATCTACAGGAAAACAGAGGGGAAAGGGGATGGAAGAAGTGTGGGTAATAGAAAGGAGGACAGACTGGAGGAATGGGTATATGAGGTGCATGCTCTCCTGGGATGGGTGGGGGGAGAGAGGTGGGGAGAATATTTTGAATTCAAATTCTTGTGGAAGTGAATGTTGAGAAGTGAAAACTAAATAAATTATATATTTAAAAAAAGTTAAAAAATAAAAAATTACATTGTAATAAGAAGAGATAAAACCTAGAGAACAGTAGAGAATAGTGCTTTTTAAAAGAGAGGGTTAGTCTGAAGAAAGGCATTTTTTTCTTTTTTTTCCACAAAGCACGTTAACTGGAATCTCCCTTCTTAACTCGATGTCTAAACACTAGTTCTCACCAATCTAAATAAGGAGAGATAGAAATGTAGGTGGAAGGGTGCAGTTGGGGCACAGACAGGGCAGCAAAGCAGAGAGATGACAGCTAAGCATGGCAAAGTGACTAGGGCCAGCAACATTTGGTGAGCTCCCACCAGTCAGTACAACAATCTGAAAGCCAGGTCAAATCAGATGCCACACTGACTGTGGGATACTGAGATCCACGTGTCTGGAATGTAATTCATGATGTAATAAAGCTACTAAAAGCTGAACTTTAAATTTAGAGACATTCAATCTCTATTTACCCTTACCTATCATTTTACTGCCCCAGAAACAAAACAAAACAGAGAGTATTGCTTAAACATACTTGCACACATGTATGAAACATACATACACATACACACACAGATCAATAATAGAAACATAAATTCACCAGTAACATTTTGAAAAGCAATATGAGTTTTTTTTTTTAAAGTCTATCTTATGTTGCATTAAAATGTAGTTATAGGAAAGGTCATAAATGCAAGTTTAATAAGTATTTATCATTTTCACTTTAGAATAGTTGAAATATTCCATTTCACCATCATCACCTTCATTATTTCCCATTTCTTGAAAATACATTATGTAGAAAACAGTTATTTTATGTAAACCAGTAAAATATTCAAGGCTAGAAAAACATCTCTTCTATACACTTATAGGAAAAGATTCCTATTTTAGTAATATTCACATGCAGAACAGAATTTTTTCTCTACCTTCAGTTTCAACATATGCATGTGTCTGGTATATATTGTTATTTATTTAGTCATTTCATTTACATTTTTTTCTTGTGAAGTTGCCTTTAAAATTGCTTAACCAAGTATGCAAAATTAATTCTGATAAGCAAACTATATCTTAATTTGAATTTATTATTTTACATGCCACTTCCATGATGCATTAGCATTTGCTAAAAAATGTGATGCTTTAAATTTAATTTTGATCAACTGAAATCATAAACTAATAATACACAGGGTAAAATAAAATGGAGGACTGATCAAAATAATAACCCTCCAAAGCAGTGACCATACCTCATTTCTAAGAGTGTCAAATTAATTTCTTTATCATCTTACAGTTTTGAGAAATATTCTCTTTAAATATTTATTGACATTTTGGTGCTAAGTGAGAAAAGATCTCCCAGGATCACTCCAAAATTCTTTACCACACAACCTTAAAAAATGCCTCAGAACCAGTTTAAAAGCAGTGAAGCAACTTAACAACATAGCAGAAAAGATCTGTCTCACTGGAGTGAGAGGGGAAACCAGTAAAAAGCACCAGTAGCAGGTCCCATACCAGGGACTTGTAGAAAGGTTCTGAGATCCAGGGAAATCCACCAGTAAAGCCATACTCCTATGCCAACCAGCAGTCTTGTAAGCAAGCCAGTAGTCTCGGACAAGCAGCACATCAAGACTGGACCCCTAGTGAAGACCAGAAGGGAGGCCCTACCCCCACTGCTGAACAGCAGCAAAATCCCATCCCTGGGGCAGGCTGGCAGTAAGACCCACACTCCCAAGGCAGGCCAATGGAGAGCCCCACCCCCAGTATCAGCCAGCAGCAAAGCCCTCCTCCAGTGCAAAGCACCAGCTAGGGCCCCAAGCCTTGGCACAAAAAATTTGGCACGGTGAGCAGAGCCTGAAATCCAAAAGTACAATGTCACAAAATATGCTGAAGGGGCAAAAAACAAACAAAAAAATTAATGTAACTATAGATAGTTAACAATGGTGACAGGGAGGATCAATGCATACACTTAGAAGATAACAAATGTCTACATGTGAAAGTGTAAAGAAAAATGTAAATTTGCCTCAGGCCCAAAAAGAACTCCTGAGAGAGCTTAAAAAGGATTTTTAAAGTAAATTAAAGAAATAGAAGAAAAATTGGGAAAAGAAATGAGAATAATGTAAAAGAACCATGAAAAAATACTAGTACCAAATTTTAAAAATAGCTTGGTAAAAGGAACCAAAAATTGTGGGGGAGGATATACAAAAATTCACCGAAGGAAATAACTCCTCAAAAAAAAATAGAATTGAACAAATGGAAAAAGGAGGTGCAAAAGCTCACTGATAAAAGAATTTCTTAAAAATTAGAATTGGACAAATAGAAGCCACTGACTCCATGAGACATCAAGATACAAGACAACAAAATCAAAAGATTGAAAAAAATAAAAGAATTTCATTGGAAAAGGAAACTGACCAGGAAGGTAGATTGAGGAGAGACAATTTAAGTTTTATGGGACTACCAGCATACCATGATCAAAAAAAAAAAAGGAATCTGGATATCTTATATCAAGAAATTATTAAGAAAAACTGTCCTGATATCCTAGACCCACAGGGCAAAATCAAAATTGAAAGAATCCACCAATCACCACCGGAAAGAGATACCAAAATGAATATCATGTCCAATAATATCATAGTCAAATTTCAGAGCTCCCAGGTCAAGGAGAAAGTATTACAAGCAACCAGAAAGAAGCAATTCAAATAATATGGAGCCACACTCAAGATTACACAGTATTTAGCAACTTCTACCTTAGAGAATCAGTGGGTTTGGAGTATGATATTATAGATGGCAAAGAGGTTAGGATTACAACCAAGACTTGCCTACCAAGGAAAATTGAGTATAATCCCTCAGGGGGAAAATGGATATTTAATTTCAAACATTTTTAATTAAAAGACCAGAGCTAAATAAAAAAAAAAGATGTTCAAAAACAAGTATTAGGAGAAACATAAAGAGGTAAAAAAAAAAGAATGAGAAAACATGAGATGTAATAATATTAAGCTTATTATATTCCTACATGGAGAGATGATATTTGTAACTCTTAAAAACTTTATTACTATGAGCACAATTAGAAGGAGAATACATAGGCAGAGAATAGATAGATAGAACTCATAAACACTTGGTATGAATGTGAGATGACTAAGATGGGGTAATACCCCTCCCTCAAAACAATTAAGAGGTGAGAAAGAAGATTGCACTGGAGACAAGGGAAAGGGGAGATAGAATGAGGTAAATCATCTCATAGAAAAGAAGCATGAAAAAGCTGTTACAGTAGAGGGAAAAATGGGGGCAGGTGGCAGGATTCAGTTTCCTTGTGAGCAAAAGGAGGTGAACTAGATAATCTCCAACATCTCATAGAGTTGAGTTGTGGTACTCTCAGGGTTGCACAGAAGAATATATCAGACTTGGGATCTGAACACTGGTCTTCCTCATACTGAGGGTAGAATATTCTACTTCATGTCGCTTCTCAAGACAGATATAGTTCAGAGGGTGTAATGCCAAGCAACGAGGGGTGACTTTAGAATCACTGCTAAATTTGGGTTCAAATACTAGCTTTTCTGCTAATTACCTGTGTGGATTTAGAGAAGTTACTTAATCTCTTTGAGACTATTTCTTCATCTGTACGTTTAATGAAATAATGTCTGTGATCAGAAGTATACTGCAGCCAGCTCAAACCAACTCTAAAGAACTCACAGTTAAATTCTCAATGTAAACATTTACAACTAGGAAACTGACAAATGTTATAAATCAAGGTTTAGTTCTTTTTTTTTATTTTGTTGTTTAGCTAAACTTAAGAAAGTGATGGAAAAGAAAACAACTGAAATGAACCTTAATTGTATCAAAGCTATACTTTTCCCTCTCCAGAAATTCTGGTGCACATTTTCCAGCACATAAATGTCTGTGGTCCCTTCTAGCTATTTGCAACATGTTGTTTTGTTTTCTGATTTTTTTTTTTAGAGTTTTTTTCCCCACACTAGACAATATGATTATGCCTGCAACTTTTCTGATCTTTCTTGTATTTTATTTCCTCTTTTGTCTTTCAGGTGTATTGATAAATTGAAACAACATTCACATATATTTAGTGTTAATATCCAGGCTGTTCACTTCTTTCACATTAAGCTGGAATCCATTACTTCTCTAAGTTGCTGTTGTACCTCCAAAAAATCTCAGTTGTCCACAATTCCCATACTTCCCATGATGTGCCATCTGGATAGTCACTTATCATACTACTCAACAACATACAGCTCCCAAAGTTGCAGCAAGTAGAACTTTAATCATAAATTTATACCATCCTCTGTTCCTTAGATGTGATGTTCCAACTTCAAATTTCAAACCCTTGATCTTTCTAAAGTACATAATTTATAACAGCATTCTGTTGCTATATCTGTCTTAAAGCATTTTATTGAACGTTAGTAATTTCAGGTATCTCTTTTATGTATTAAGAGGCACAACTGATAAAGAATCTAGTGGTTGCTTATTTTATTTTTAAGTAAAAATTATGCTTCTGGGATCATAGACTTAGAACTGGAAAAAGTGTGTGCTTCAGAAACACACACTTGCCCTGGTGAAGGGAGTTTCCTCACTTCATTCCAGTGAAATTCGAGGACCAGCAAAAACAAAAGTTACATTTAAAATTGTTGACTTCAGATTATTGTTCTCCTTTGTCCTACGCTTTATAGGAATCAACACCTGTTCTGCATATTATCTGCAAAAGGGATCTGCACAGATTAACTGACTTGTCCAGGGTAACACAACCAATACGTGCTAAAGATAGCAGAAACCAGCTTCCTTTGAATTACACCATACTGAATGTTAGTGATTAGGTTACATCAGAATGAGCGTCCTCATTCTCCAACAAAAATGCCATGTGTATTCTGAAGGACTTTCCTCACCTAGTGGTGCAATGCAGTATACAGAAAAGAAAGCAGCAACATGTGGAATCATAATACTTGTGTTCAAGATCTGGTTTTGCAATTTACTAACTTTGTGGACTTGAGCAAATCATTTCACTTCTCTCTTGGACTCATTTTCCACATCTGTTAAATGAAGAGATTTGACTAGATTATCTCTAAAATCCCTTCTGCCTCTAAATCAATGATTCTAGGAAGACCTTGAAATTTTTGTGTAGAATCACAGAATTTCAAAGGTGTAAGGTAATTGAAAGAATATCTGATCCAAATTCTGACCCCTCCTCCAATTTCCCCTTTCCACCCACTCCTTCCCTCCACCCACCATGTGCAGAATTTTTGAATGTATTAATGGTGAATCTGAAAATGCAAAATAACTTGGTAAAATTCACGCACCTACTTATAAGACAGTGAATTTAGAACTAGAATTCAGGTCTCGTGATTATAACCCACTGCTCTCTGCCTTATGACATATTGACATAACCTTTTCCTCTTTCTCTGTTTGTGCCACTTTTCTGGAATGTTCTCTTCCCTGTTTCATCAATTCAAATTTTTCTCCATATTTCCCTTCACCCTTGTGTGTGTGCATGTGTGTGTGTCCCTAATGTTTAGCACAGGACCTGGTACAAAGTCTGTTTTTGGACTGCTTGATTAACTCACTTCAAGGTTCACATCAAACCATTTAAAAGTCAGTTCTTACTTCCTACTATTTGGTGCCCATAGAGTAAAGCAAGGCATAGAACCATTAGCAGAATTGGGAGACAGGAATTTTGTCCCAAGTTGCTGACATGGCAAGTATCAGAGAATGGTTTCCCCCATCAGAGTGCTAGCCATGTATAGAGTTCCTACATATGATGATGGCTCAGACAGGGTCAGAGGAGGATTTCTGTGAAGAATGACCCAGAAGTCAATGCACTGTTCGGGAAAAAGGGATGGAGCCCCTCTACCCCCCACCTTCCCATTTGTACTAAAGACCATCACTTCCTATCAGGCTTTCATTGTAGGGTCCACCTTTTGCCATTCAACTATACTGGGAAGAATGGTTACCTGTTGCCTGGCTTTTGTTCCCAGTGCAAGCAGTATACCTCAGATATGTAGCAGAATCAGAGGCTATGGGAATGAGTACCATCCTAGGGCTTTTTGAGGATCTCTGTTGCCATACCCTTCCCCAACTCTGCCTTATTCTTGAATTTGTTCCAATGTCAGAATTTTCAGTTATTACTTACTAAGCACTGTGGGGAAGCTTGAGTTTTGCTCAAAGACAGAAGTAATAGCAGAAATACTGCTTGGATCTGACCATATCAAGGCAGATATATATAACTCCTCACTGATATCTGTTATCTCCTTTGGAAATGCAATATGTGCTTTAATATCCTCCTTGCATGGGTCACCACTGGAGACAAGATTAACACTAGAACCCTACTAGTGAAGGTTCTAAATACCGCATAAGTGCTAGATACTTTATTATTGCTACTATTATTATTAGCATTTAGGTAATTCCTAAGAAGGTAATTCCTATCTTTGGTCGCTCTTCCCTTTATCAATTTCTGTTAGCTAACCATTATTCTGTAGTTTCTGGAATAACGAGTTGATTTTTTTCTTGCATGCACTTAGCATGTACAAAAATTATGAATCCTGCCCATGTTAAAACAATGAAGTCTAGCCAGGACTTTCTGGTGAGTACCTGGATCGATTTCTTGTACCTTCTGAAGTGAGGTTTCCTGGGTCCAGCAGAAACAAGCAATTGAATAGCATCCTTCCCCCCTGCCAAAAAAAAAAACAAACAAAAAACTGTAAATCTTGCATTCCTATCTACCATCAAAACTTGCTCTTCTAACTTTTATCTCTTAAAATGACGGTCTCGGTTGGTGTCTTTCTTTTTTTCTGATCAATTTTATCAAGCATGAGTAACTAAGAGGCCAGTCCTGCTTTTCAGAGTTCCATGGTTACCACAATAAGAGTTCGTCATCTGTGGTTCCTGAGAGAACTTGAGAGGCATAATGTACTCTGTGTACCATAAGATCACTGTGTCTTTAATGACCGCATGGTTTATGTTACCTTTTCTAACTCCTATACAAAACTGAAAACTTTTTTTTTTACTTTCCTCTTGGGCTGGATATAGCAACTTGATGTCCAGCTTCTTGGCACTCTATATATGCATGAAGTGATTTTGCACTGTCCTCAAGCATTTACACACCATGACAGATGGGCTTTCCATTTTAAACTTTTGCAACAAATCAAATGCAGGCCCCAGTGAGGCATTCTAGCTTCTGTCCTGTCTTTTTGGCATCTGATACTCGTCACTTTTATAGCATCCAAGAAGCATGTGACACTCAGGATTAACTTTTTCAGTTCAATTCAGTTCAACAAATATCTCTAAAATACCAACTACGTGGCATTTTATTAATGGAGGCATGGAATACTATGCTATCCTACAATATAAGAAATAATAAAAAGACAAAAATGAAACTGTCCATATCCTCTAGCACAGTGGTGTTCCCTCCAAATTAGGGAACAACAATGTGTATGTTAGGGAGGGATAACGGTATCATCCCAGGGGTGTGACTTGACCTTAAGGAGCGTGCTATCAACCAATAAGATAATAGATAAATGACTTACATTCACTTTCGCTGGGGTAAGGAGTTACAAATCTTACATCCTAGCAATACACTTTACTCAATAAACTCTAATGTTATTATTTTACTCCCTTCAATTACTATGTAAGCCCCCAACCTGCCTCCTTTTGAATTTAGTCTTGGACTTTCTGGGAACTCATACCCAACCCATCACAGTAATAGCTGCACAGATGCAATAGTGAAAATCCGCACCCTTCTCTTGCCCTTAATTCCCTATACATCTACTGGGGGAAACACATAAAAACAAAGCAAAACAAAATGAAAAAAGAAAACCTACTAATATGAATGTACAATCAAAAATCTAGAGAAACTATATTCTAGGAGAATACAGGATTTCTAGATTATGTTCTCCTCGATACCAACAATGTCTCCTGGGAATAGCAGCAACTTCCTAAAGCAGAAATTTGCTCAAGTGATCACAGTTATACTCATCTCAGCATGGTCCCAACCTCTGGTCATCCTCCAGTGGCATAGAAATGGTAGAAATGAATAAAAGAACATTTTTCCACTCTAATCATTTTCCTGTATTGGACAGTTTTGTTTTCTGTGTCAGGAGAATATCCTAACCCCTTCTGTCACGCGAGTTAGGATGGTTTCGCATTAAATGGCATTGAGCTTTTTCCTTAGGACTCAGCCAGCTATGAACTGAAATTGCTGATGACATTTCCTCTTACCTGAGTACAAAGCAGCCACAGGAACATCTGGAAGCTTTCATATGCTTATTTGGTGGAACAAAATCAGATTCACTCATACGGAACAACTGTTCTTGTAGAATAATCTTCTCCTTGTATTCGAATATCAATCCTAAATTATTAAAAGGACTGATCAGAGGAAGGCTCAGACCAGAACATCTTCCTTTTAAAGAAAAGTCAGAACTTTCAGAACTTAATATTAAAATAGCATGTTTTGTCATCAATTTCCATGCATCCCTTCAACAAATCATAGCACAATAGGACCTTAGAAACAATCTAGTACAACTCTATCATCTTAAAGATGAGGCCTAGAGGAATTATATACAATTATCCCTTCCACATCACAGGGATTAGGAGAATGGTGCTCCCATGATGCCGAAAATCTGCATAAAATTTTTTTGGCTCTCCCTTGGTACGAGAGAAGTCTGAATTTTCTTTCTTTTTCTTTTAAGTGATATTTAAAGTGCCTTGCTGTAAAATTTGGATTGAGTATTGGGTCATAGGCTCTGTCTTGTGTACTAGTCTTCACATGTTGTCTTCAGTTTTTGCAAAACTCCCCCAAAATCCCCATTTGATTTCTTATGCCTATCCATGATATATCGAAACAGCAATGAGGAAAGTTACAACGTGGAAGAGATAACTGTAACTTGTTCAAGGTGGCCCCCAAATCCAATACTAGTTCCCTTTATTGGAACATGGACAGCACTATATTAAGGCTAATTCCTTTTTTCACTGATGAATCATACCGGATAAAAACGGCAGAAGCCAACAATCCACACTGACATTTGTAACATTTTATAAAACAAAGTTCCTTGAGTACAAAAACTAGGTCTAGAATGTCCCTTTTTGAAAAACAAATGAAAATATTTTGCACTCAAGGATAGTTCTCTATAAAGCTGAGCATAATTCAAAAGGAAAATCAATGACATTTTAGGGGAGCAGGAGGGGAATTTTTAGGGTAAGTAGGTAGTGCCAGGGACAGAGTGCTGGGCCTGGAGTCAGGAAGACTCATCTTCATGATTTCCAATCCAACTTTAAACATTTACTAGTTGTGTGACCCTGGGCAAGTCACTTAACTCTGCTTCAGTTTCTCATCTGTAAAGTGAGCTGGAGAAGGAAATAACAAACCACTCTAGAATCTCTACCAAGAAAAGCCTCAAAAGGGGTCACAAAGAATTGAACACCATTGAGCAGCAGAGGAATTTCTAGGCAAAACTAGGATTGAGCAGATTTTTTTAAAAAATTCAAACAGTGTAGACAGAATTAATTTTAAAAAGGTAAATTAAGCAAATAACTTGAAATGACTAGGTGCTAGTTGAATAGGAGTTATCTCATTTGCTCCTCACAACCAGCCTGAGTGGTAAGTCCTATGACTATCCCCATTTTACAGATGAGGAAACTAAGGAAAAGAAGTTAAATGACTTGTCCAAGACCACAGAGTTGGTAATGGTCTGAGGCAAGATTTGAATTCAGGCCTTCCTGCCTCCAGGCCCAGGAACTTTATTTAGTATACCACCCAATGTCTGAGTATTATATAATTTGTTTTACTTAGCTCACCATATGATGAAGAAGAGGTTTTTTGGCTTCAGAGTCATTCAAAACGGCCAGTTGTCTTCAGGCTTCCCCTCTTTACCTCAGTAGTCTTAGGAAGAATAATAGGAAATGACCAGGGAAGAGAATAGATCCTATGATTTTTTTTAGTTTAAAAGCTTCAAAAGGGTCCTTGATATCCTTGTTACAAAGTTAACATCTGTAGCCAGTGTAGGACTGATTTCACCAAGCTATGATGGGACTAGAAGTTCTTTCTACATTTTGACTTTCCAGAGTCCAGATCAGAAATAGGCATAGGACCGATACCTCAAGGAATAAAGAATAACCTTAGGGATTGACCCTTATACGGAACCCACGTCCAGTATCAGCTGAGGTTAAAAGAGGTTTTCTAGAACTTCACAAGTTTCTGAGTTAGTATTTGAACTCAGGCCATCATAATGTGCAATATTCTATCCACTAAATCACCTAGATGCCCTTCCTCTCCCAAAAGGAAGAGCTTGCTTCTCTCCATCCCATTAGTAGAGAACCAGCTTAACAGATAAAGAGGCATCTCCCTTTTTACTAAGAGGGCTCTACTCTATGATCCAACTGTTTTCTCCTGGATTGGAGGTATGGTATAAGTAGAGGTTTATTTAAGCTTATATCAATGTTGCAGGTCTAACTACCTTTAGAACTATACTTGTTTTCTTCTGTCCTTCTCTCAAAGGACCATGTTGCCCAAAGGACCACTTTGTTTAGTCCCCTATGAACTTTGTACTTTTAAGTGTTTATCAACATGGATAAATATATAACTGACATATTGTGAGAATTAATTCTTGTGTTTTATATTTGATTTTACTCTGTAATTGATTTTATTCTGTAACCATATTCTGCAATACTCTCATAAAATATTATCTTGGCATTTTGTGCAAGATTTGTCTGTTATACTTGAGAAGCTAAAATAACTGACCTTGTTTCATCTTTTTTTTTTTAAAGAAAAAAAAAATGGTCATATCCAGGGGTGGTAAGCCTGTGGCCTCGAGACCACATGAGTGCAGTCTTTTGACTGAGTCCAACTTTTACAGAACAAATCCTTTTGTTAAGGGGATTTGTTCTGTGAAGTTTGGATTCAGTCACAGGGCTCCACTTGAGGACCTAGAGGACCACATGTGGCCTCCAAGCTTCACCTACAGCAGTCATGAATATCTCTGCACAATTCTGAATCATGAAATACAATACACTCTTCACATGGAAGACAGAACCAAAATATTTATTCAGACACCAGAAAGTCAATTCCATCATAGTAACAAAAATCTATGCACAATAACAATACACAGGACAACTCCATCACCAAGCTTTCCCCCTGCTAGACTTCCCATGAACCAGCTCCATCAGACAAATCCCAAGCAGGCTCTCTTAAACAACATCACAAACAAACTTTCATTCATGCTAGCAAGCAGCCTGCATCCTTCCTTGCTCTGACTAGACTCTGGCCAATTTCCTCTCAGTTCTGCTCCACTTTGCCTCGTCCTATTCCACCCTTCCTGTTCTATCCATTCATCAAACTCCTCCCACCGTAGGCTCCATGTGAGTCAGACAGGTCACATGGACCTATTCATGAATTAAATGACCATTACAGTTTCCCACTCTCCAGTCTTGCCTAAGTTTTAGTTGCCAGTAAGTCTACATACTTAGGTCTTTATCGGAGTCCCAGGATGCAATGAAGACCCCTAAAATCTCAGGGGCTCCTTTCTGTTGTCCATCCTTTATTCCTGCCAACACTTCTAGGCCAGGTGGTCAAGGCCATTGCACCTGAAGTACAGGCCATGGCCTATCCAGTGTCACCCACCCTAAGAACTTGCTGAGATAAGAGACTGATCCCAAAATTCAAGAATTTCTTGTCTCTCTGTGGCCATCTTTCAATGCTCTCATTCCTTTTCTCATCTGATCTTCTTACATTCCAGTGTGCCCTTGAACTTTTAAACATATCCATCAGATCTAGCAGACAATCTAGAGAAAGTTGTTTCGCCATTCTTCCTTAGAGTTCCTCATTTAACTCCTTAAAGATTTATTTTAGAATTATCTCTCCCTGGACCCTCGTAGACTTTTTTTTGGCATGGTTTATATATGCACAATAGTATTGTTCTCTGCCTAAAACACAGCATTGAAGTTCCAGCATCCTATTTTATGAGTATGACCAAACAGTAAAAAATACTGCAAATCCCTTGGCAAACTGGTAATTTTCTCTCTCCAGGGCACCATCCAGGGAAATGCAGCTCCTTCCAATTTTCTAATATTAAATGATATCCTAATCTGGTGTGCCAAGAAAAAATAAATAGAAAAAATATACAGTTGAGTAAGAAAATATAATTGAAAATTCTCAAAAATGACCAATGCATATTCCTTGTTGTAGCAAATGTCTAGAGCAGCAATCATAGTCTCTTTTGGAGAGGGTGACTACTTCTGGATGAATGGTCAAAGAAACTAGTACAAAGTTCCTGCTGAGCACTGATTTTCTGAGTGAGGGTCTATACCTGCTAGAATAGCTCCTCTTGGCTATGTATTACCCCTATGAAAACATCCAATGTGTCAGTAGAAGGGACAGCCTTCTAGTCATGAATCTGCTAATGTATCTGTCATTTGTCTAAGGTTCGACGTTCAGTGCTCTTTCTCTTGGGATATATATTCGTTGGGCTCAATTCAGAGATATAGCTCTAGGCTGGATCTGAAACAGATTTAGAACTTCCTGCTACAATTGTCCTGCAGGGTGTATGAAAATTCTGGGGTTCTTCAAAATATATCAGTAGAAGTACAAGACCTGCCTTCATGCCATTTGTCTGCTCCTGGGAAGACCATGACATGCATTCTGCTCCTGATGTCATTCCCCTTGATGCCCTTCTGCATTTACATCCTAAGCATTCTCTCTAAAGTGCTGACAGCCTGTCAGTCTAGAATACCAATAAATGCCTTAATGACTCACAAAGTAATGGTAGAACTTCTATAACCTAAACTGCTTATTTTTCAGTTATAAAAATGATATGAGCTTTCCTTTATTTTTCAACAGCCTTTTAGAATCTTTAAGATGTTTATATGTATCTTAATTCTGATTTGTCCTTTGCACTCTTCTGCCATTAGAACTTCAATAAAATTAAACAGAGAATGAGCTGAGAAGTATGGATGAAATAAAAATTGAGAACTGATCTCTTGAGAATGTCTTTTTTTGCCTGATGTACAAAACACTGAATATTTTAAGTGACAAAAATGAATGTCTATTGATCCCACCGGTGGAATTCTAATAACGAAGGCCAGAGATTTACTCAGCTTTCAGACTGAGCTATGCAGGCAGAAAGGGTGTCAAACAGCGATAAAACATTATAATCGTAGAGCACTTTGAATTTACCAAGATCTGAAGTTTCCCACTGAAAACTCCAATTAACAGACCTTTTTATGGGAAGAATTCAATACCTCCTGGGCTTGTTCCTTTAAACTAACTGTAGTGGAGTACTGACCTCTTGTTAAGGGACAATGTCCATGAGCAAGGAGGATGAGAGAAAACTGTATTGATATAAATCCAAGAAGGAAGTGAAAGACAAATTGAATAGATGGGCAGAAGGAAGATTGAATCTGAAAAAGTTGTAAGGGAGGGGAGGGAAGAGATATAAAAGAAAAGGGGGAAAATACCAGAGTCTATAGAAAGAAGACAGTTGTGGCCAAGGACAAGTGGAAAAAAGAAAAAGAGAGAAAACATGTACTTGGTACTTTTCTATCTTAATTTCTTTTACTGGGATACAAATGATCACTTTTATTTGATATTTGTTTGTTTTCCACAATTTGTGCTTCACAGTTAGAACACAAATCCAACTAATTTCTCTGATATATTCTTAAAGCTAAAGAAAACTGTATTTTCAAATTAATCTATGGACTTTTTTCACCTTAAGGGGTTCTTGTTTTTGAGTGCTGAAGAATTTTTCCCCCAAGTCTCCTAAACTCTCATTCTGTCATAAGACCACTAATCATCAAAACATCAAATGATTTTAGGAATCAAGAAAGAGGATTTATATTCTCATCACCTAAGTGAGACTGAAAAGAAAAAGGCACTAATAACTTAGTACCATTAACATAAACTCTGGTCATAAACTTCTTGCTGAGTTAACTATTTAAATACTCATCACTCAACATTTAGCAATTGTTTTCAAATAAATGCTAAAAATGAGGAAGGAGCAATGTTCAAAGATATGGAAACAGCTTTAACAATACTTCAAAAGATATCAGTGAATCAGGACTGGATCCCCTTATTTGGAGCAAAATAAAAAAGGTCATGCTTGATTGTTCACCTTCCCTCATTATTCCAGACAGATGACAAGTCTTATCTTTTTTAATTTTAATTTTTAATTAATAATCATTTTTATTACTCTGCCCCTCTTACTATACAACCATCCCCAATAAGCAAACTGAAAAAAAAATCCCAGAAAATACATACATACATTCATACATGAACAATATAGCAAAACAAATTCCCTAATTAATCATTTCCAAAAAATGTATGTCTCTTTATGAATTTGAATTTCATTACCACTCTATCAGAAGCTGACTGTCATGTTTCATCTTCATTCTTTGGAACTTGTGGTTTATCATTTGTTGGTCAGAGTTCTAGTCTTCCAACATTTTTTTTTCTTTTTGTCTATAATATTTTCCGTGTATAGACTGGTTTTTTTAGTTTTGCCCATTTCACACTTCATCATTTCACAGTGGTATTCTCAATTTCCTCTGAAACAGAACATTTTTTTTCCCCATTTCTTGTGACACAAATATATTTTGATGCATTAGTATACTACCTACCATTTGGTTAATCATACATCCCTTTTGTTTCCAAATTTTGATAATCACAAAAATAAACTAATGTGTAAGTGTATGTAGAAACTTTCCCCCTTTCTTTGTTTTCTTTACCATATGGGTCTAGCACTGATATAGTCCAATCTGCAGAGCCATGCAGAATTTGATACTCTTCTGTTCATAGCACCAAACTGCTTTCCAGAAAGGTTAGACTAAATGACAGCTTAACCAACAGCACACCAACATATCATTTTGTATTGTTTTCTGTACAACTGCTCTAACAGTTTTAATTTTCTTTGTCATCTTTACCAGTCTAGATAAATATGAGTTGGAGCTTAAATTTCCTTTATTTTGCTTTCTCTTATTATTAGAGGTTTAGAGCATTTTCTTTTCCTTATGATTGTCCAATTTTATGTCCATAAATTCTTGCTAAAGTTGTTATCTATACATAGCGAAGGCAGATCAACACTGAAATGATTAATGATAATAAGCTGGGTACTATCTATCTGGAAGTGAAGACATGCTCATATTCTTTTTATGTTTATTGGTCCCTTAATTATTTGTACCTGTTTGTGGACTGCATTGACTTTAAATTAATATGGCAAAAATCAAAAGACCTTAAATCAAAAAGTGCCCTGACAAGTTATATAGCATATATTTATTTAAAAATTAATCACACACACACACACACACATACACACATTAGCTGTGAACTCTTTGAAGTAATCCTAAGTATACTTTTGATTTTTTTTAAGGGTCAGATTGATACAAAATAGTTTATATAAAACAATATGAGTCACTTGCAACATTCTACATATGGGATTCACTGAAGCAAAAAAACTCATACAAACAATAATTTTATCATTAAACAAAGTTGAAGTTGTGAAACACTTATTATTCATGCTAATACTCAAAATTTTATTTATTTCCTTTCTCCCCCATAAAATCTATACTTGATAGTTTTTCATTATATCAAAAATAGTGCTTGATTCTTTAATAATTAACAGTAAAACATCTTTAAAATGAAGTTAGTAATTAAATTTCTTAATTTCCATTTGGAAATCTACATTTACAGAGATAATGAATCATAGTGAATATCCAATTAAGGCTAGCAATGCCTCTCTGTGCTTAAAATCATCCAGCTTTTATCATGAAGAACATGAGAACTAGTCAAACATTTCCTATATTCAAATTATAACTAAAAATTGTTTACAAATAATTTTATTATTCTTGTCCCCCTCATAAAAAACTCAAATTTATCTCTTTAGAACATTGTCTTAAATAATAATAACGATAATGGTATTTATTACTTCTACTCCTTCATCAGGAATTTGGTAGTGACCTTTGTCCCACCTATTCTATGTCACCGTGCTAGATGGTTGAAACAGCCCAGTTCCTTGACTATGTGGACCTTCTCACACCACACTAGAATTTTCTAATTACCATGTAAGGACTTACATCCTTTTTTATCAACCAATGGTACTCTGTCTACCCCTAACCCAGTGGGATTAAGTTGGTATCAGGTCATAACTCCCTGAACTAAGGATCAATATCTATTTAGACCTCATGTTAGCCTCTATACAAGTCCCTCATATAGTCAAAACTATGGCACCAATTTCTGCCACATATCTAGTGTTATCACTTCCTGTGCCTTAGATTTTTCTGGTTCAATGTATATAAAAACTGATTTGTAAGAAACAAATCTTTTCTCTTTTGTCACTCTCTTTCAGAAAGAATATATTCTAAGGAGAAGAGAATGAGAATGGACATACATACATATATACATACGTGTGTCTACATAATAAATATACATATATATATTTACAAAATTTTGACACGATAAAACTATCAAATACAACTTTTTCTTTGTGGAGGGGAGCTAAAGGAATAAATAAAATAGTGGATATTGGCATTAGTAATAGGTAATTCACAACTTCAACTTGTTTAATGATCAGATTTTTTTTGTTTCACTGAGTTCCATATGCAGAATGTTGCAAATGTGTTATGTATATGTTCTGCAAAGTACATACACATATGTACATATGTTATATATAACATGTGCATGAATTGACTGCAAAATTGTGCAACACATGTCCATCACCTATTGGTGGTGTATATCACATCTTTGAGTGGATAAACTGAAGTTTATATATATGTCTATATACTGTGCTGGTTTAGATGGACAGCAGCTAGTATGAACTCTGACAATTCTTGCAACAATATTAATGACCCTTTTTTTAAAAAAATATTTTTTTATTTTTAGTTTTCAATATTTACTTCCACAAAATTTTCAGTTGCAAATTTTCTATCTATCTCTCCCCTCTGCCTATTGCAAAACAGTATGCATTCCAATTGCCCCTTCCCCCAATCCGCCCTCCCTTCTATCACCCCTCTCCCTTCTCTCATCCCCTTCCCCTCTATTTTCTTGTAGGGCAATACAGATTTCTATACTCCATTGCCTGTATATGTTATTTCTCAGTTGCATGTAAAACCAATTTTTAACATTTGTTTTTAAAACTTTGAGTTCCAACTTCTCTCCCTTCCCCCTTCCTTACTCATCTCCACTGAGAAGGCATACAATTTGATACAAATTATACATGTGTAGTCATGAAAAACACTTCCGTAACAGTCATGATGTGAAAGATTAGCTATATTGCCCTCCATCCTATTCTACTCCCCATTTACGCCATTTTCTCTTTATACCCTGTCTCTCCTCAAAAGTGTTAACTTCTAATTATGTGCTCCTCTCCTTTGCCATGCTTTCTATCATCCCTCACTTCACCATCCATTTATCTCCTTCCCCCCTACTTTCCTGCAGTATAAGATAGATTTTCATACTAAACTGAGGGCACATATTATTCCCTCCTTAAGCCAAATATCATGAAAGTATGAATCACTCTTTCCCTCTTATCCCCTCACATTGCCTTCATTGAAAAAACTTCGTCTTGTCTCTTTTATGTGAGAGATAATTTACCTCATTCTATTTCTCCCTTTCTCCTTCTCCCAATATATTCCTCTCTCACCCTTTAATTAATTAATTAATTTAATTTTAGATACCATCCTTCCATATTCAACTCATGTGGTGGCCTCTGTCTATATATATGTAATATCTCCAAGTACTCTAATACTGAGAAAAGTTTCAAGAATTACAAATATTCTCTTTCCATGTAGGATTGTAAACAGTTCACCTTTAATAAGTCCCTTACGATTTCTCTTTCCTGTTCACCTTTTTTCAAGGTTCTCTTGATTCTTGTGTTTTAAAGTAAAATTTTCTATTCAGCTCCAGTCTTTTAATCAAAAATTCTTGAAAGTTCTCTATTTCATTGCATGACCATTTCCACCCAAAATATTATACTCAGTGTTGCTAGGTAGGTGATTTTTGGTTTTAATCCTAGATCCTTTGACCTCCAGAATATCATATTCCAAGCCCGCTGGTCCCTTAATATAGAAGCTGCTAGATCTTGTGTTATCCTGATTGTGTTTCCACAGTAATCAAATTGTTTCTTTTTGGCTGCTTGCAATATTATCTCCTTGACCTGGGAGCTCTGGAATTTGGCAACAATATTCCTAAGAGTTTTCCTTTGGGGATTTCTTCTAGGAGGCAATCGGTGGATTGTTTCAATATCTATTTTACCTTCTGATTCTAGAATATCAGGGTAGTTTTCCTTCATAATTTCTTGAAAGATAATGTCCAGGTTATTTTTTTATCATGGCTTTCAAGTAGTCCAATAATTTTTAAATTCTCTCTCCTGGATGTATTTTTCAGGTCAGCTGTTTTTCCGGTGAGATATTTCACATTGTCTGCAATTTTTTCATTTCTTTGGCTTTGTTTTATAATTTTTTGATTTTTCATAAAGCCATTACCTTCTATTTCCTCCATTCTAACTTTTATGGAATTATTTTTTTTCAGTGACCTTTTGGGCCTCCTTTTCCATGTGAACATTTCTGCTTTTTAAGGCATTCTTCTCCCCATTGACTTTTTAGATCTCTTTTGCCATTAGGATTAGTCTATTTTTTAAAGTGTTACTTTCTTCAGTATTTTTGGGGTCTCCTTTAGCAAGCAATTGACTTGTTTTTCATGATTTTCTTGCATCACTCTCATTTCTCTTCCCCATTTTTCCTCTACTTCTCTGACTTGATTTTCAAAATCCTGTTTGAGCTGTTCCATGGCCTGAGACCAATTCGTATTTTTCTTGAAGGCTTTTGATGTTGGAGCTTTGACTTTGTTATCGTCCTCTGTTTGCATATTTTGACTTTCCTTGTCAGTAAAGCAAGACTATATATTCTGATTCTTTTTCCAGTTTTTGCTCATTTCTCCTGCCATTTACTTGACTTCTGAGCTCTTTTTCAAGGTAGTTCTCTGCTTCCAGTGGGGGTAGGAGGGTTTACTGTCAGCTAGCTGCTTGATCCCCTACAGTTTGTGAGTCTAGAGCTCTCGAAATGGTTGCTTCCTCTGCCCCTGCTACAGTTGCCATAGGCTCTTTCTCTTCCTCTGCTGTCCCGGGGTTGGGGCCAGACCACTCCACTCCCTCACAGAGGTCCAACAGGATTTTTCTCCTCATCTTCCATTTGTCCTTAGCATTTTGTGGTTGTAAATCTGGAAAACACCACAGGTGCCAGTGATCCAGTCCCCCCCAAGGTCTACTGAGGTCCCATCTGTGCTGATGTGGCCCACACTGGACTGTGCTCTACTCCCAGCACAACACAATAGATGCTTCCTTTCAACCTTCCAGGCTGTCTTGGGCTAGAAAGTTGGTTCACTCCATTATTCTATGAGTTCTGAAGCTCCAGAGTTTGTTTAGAGTCATTTTTTACATGTATTTGGCAGGGTTTGCAGGGGAGAGCTCTAGCAGGTCTCAGTTTCTATTCTACTATCTTGACTCTTCCCCAACAAAGGCCCTTTTAAACTTTTCATAGTCTCTGAACTTAGCTTATTTTTAGAATAGCTACAGATTTGTACAATGATGGACTAGAGGTGGGAGCAAGTGAGTGTGTAAGGGTGTTGGGCATGGGAGGGTGGAGGGGTACAGAAGAGTTTGATACTTCAAGAAACAGAATGGCCAAAGTTAGCACAAGTATATAATGAATAGACAATCAAGTGAAGTCTCAGTTCACTGCTCTACTCTTGTCTTGATTGTGTTTTCTTTGATTTTCCTGACCTTTGACTCCTCTCTGTGTTTCCTCATTTACCAAGCTTCTACCGTACCTTCTTAGATAATCTCAGCATATTCTACATAGCCTATATTTCCCAAACTCCCCTTTCTGATATTTAGCAGAGCTATTATTTTCTTTTATAATGGCTGACCTCTAGCCATTCTTAAGAGTGCTTTTTGTTACTTCTTGAGGCTATTGAGATTTTTTTTTTTATGATTGGACTAAATGTTCAGTTTTACAATTAAATCAAATGAGGATATGAGTCAAATTACACAAATTTTCTTTACAAATTCAGAAATATGTCTATTTCATCAAATTAGACAAGCTTTTAACACCATTGAACCAAAGGCCTTGATTCAGCTAGATGGTGCAGTGAATACAGCACCAATGCAGCAGTCAGAGGGACCCGAGTTCAAATATTACCTCAGACACTTGACACTTATTAGCTGTGTGACCTTGGGCAAGTCACTTAACTTCAATTGCTTCTGGGTCACCTCCAGTTATCCTGATGAATATCTGGTCACTGGATTCAGGTGGCTCTGGAGAAGAAGTGAGGCTGGTGACCTGCCTAGCCCTCCCTCACTCAAAACAAAGTCAAGTGAAGTCATATCATCATTTCTCTGATGGCATGGTCTTCTTCAGCAATGAAGGATGAACTTACACAAAATTTGATAATTAAGTGAGACATTACATCAAAAAACCATAAGAATTGGTTTCCATTAAAGACTTGTAAAAAATATTTCTGAAAATACAAAAATAAGCTAAGAGATCAGAGTAAAATTTGTCATTCTACTCAAGATACTACTAGAGTAAATGAGTTGCTAAGTTTTGACCATTGCTTAGAAATCTCCAAGTGAAAAATCTAGCTTATTAAGTTTTATTGTTTATTTTAGCTTGTTTTGTTTTAATTTTTCTCCAGTACAAGCCAGGAACACTGTGGGAGAAAAACAAAGAAAATTCATTTGATATGCTGGTCTTTCTTTATTTTAGATGAGGACCTCTAAATTTGTATTATTAGTGATGTCTTGACTTGGGCAAGAATTGGATTTAGACTATTGGAAATGAGACAGTGTTGTGCAAAGTAGTCAGGCTCACTCTCTCTTTCAGAGTTATTGAAGTCTACTGGCAGGACAAAGTCAAGGTGACTGGTGATGGATTACTGAACCAGGTTGCAGTGTATGACCTTGGCATTTTTGATGTCCAACTATGTCCTAAGTTCTCTGCAGCACCTGCTTCAGCTATTTTCATGGCCATTTGAGCAAATTGTTCTCATCCATCCATTCTACCACGGAAAGTTTTCACATGCTTGGAGGAGATATTGCTCTAACTCAGTGACCTGTATGAGGCCTGGTAATTGCCTTCAACCTAGTTTACCTGATCTACCAAGATGTTTGTGTTTTGTTTGTTGTTTTAACTAGGATGTGACCAATGAATATATTGTATCTTCTTGGAGCCGTAGGTGAGAGTTGGGTAACAGATGAACACCAAAAATGGATGAGCAATACTGAAAAGGGCTCAGCAAACCCTCAGACAAGAAGTACCAATCATCTCTGAATGCTCCATATACCTCTTAATTCAATATAGTCGAGATGTCAGACTATATATCATTGAATGACTCAACCATAATAGATACAAATTTCTATAGAATATATTATATACATGACCCTTGAGATCTGATCATACTCTTATTCCATGGAATGATTTCTAGAAAGTTAAATTTAAAAATATGAAGGCTATGATCATAAGATTTTATCATTGCTTAACATTTGAGATATGGTCTTTTCTTTATCATATTCCTTTACTCTGAAGATTTATGTGTATCTCTACTATATACTTACATGTAAATGCAAAGAAGGTCAAATTTGTAAAGGTGATACCAACTTTTGATGTTTTCATCAAGGGCAGTATTTGTATAAATACACTTAAAAATCCCTATCTATGTTGATATGATAAAATGCATGGCAGATTAAACACTTGAATAACTCTTTGAAAAAAAAAGTACAAGTTGTCTAATTCCTTTAGGATTTTTTTTAAAAGTGCTATTTAATGCGAATCTAAAGCAATTAGGATACTAGTAAAATATTCACATGGTAACAAGATGCCTAAACCTAAAAGTATTTTGCTTATTACCTTAATTTAGTAATTTAATTTCAGGTAAATGCCAAAAGGTTTGCTTTAAAAAAAGATATAAACAACACAAATCATGACATATGCTATAGATTAGTCACCCTATCACAGCACAATTTAATTAAGCAAATAATTTTGCATTATTTGTAATTGGAGAATTGGTCATTCTGGTTAATTAAATATTCTTATAATATTGTCGACAAATTTTTTTTTTCAAATTTTAAAATAATTAGTTCATTAAAAATGTTGCCTTAATCACTAATACTATCTGGGATACAATTTATTTATTTAAAGATACAAAATATGCCCAAAAAGGATTTTATATATGTATAAAATATTAGCTTCAGAGTATTATTTCTGTGAAAAAATATTCAATGCAAATCAATACTTAATAGAATGCTATATGACAAATTTCATTATGCATGTATGTATATAGGTCAATGAGAGTATATACATGGGATAGATAGAATGATTAGATAGATAGGCAGATAGATAATAACAGATATCTCCACTTTTTTGTACAGTGATTAGAAAATTTTCATCTTTTTTATAGATGACAGAATTTTTCCACTCATGGTACCAATTTTTAAAGCTGCTTGGACCTCATTCCTCTATCTTTAAAATAACAAGATTTTAAAAAATGGGGCAGATATGATCATCACAAAGTAACTTTAAAGATATATAAGGACAGAATTCACCTTCCCAAGATACTGGGTACATGGGCATCAAGTGTTGCCTTATGGAAGGACCTGGGGTGGAACCAGAGCTGGAGACCTAAGGCCATAATAGTTGTGTTGTGAAAGACTAAATGTATTTCCCTCCATCTTATCCCACCTCCACTTATTCTATTTTCTCCTTTGCCCCTGTCTCTTCAATGATATTTGCTTCTGAATACACCTCCCCAATCTGCCCTCCCTTCTATCTTCCACCCCCAGCTCCTTCCCCCTTACTTTCCTGTAGGATAAGATACCCAATTGAGTGTGTATGTTATTCCCTCCTTAAGCCATATCTGATGATAGTAAGATTCATTCATTTCTTCCCACCTCCCTGATCTTCCCCTCCATTGTGAAACCTTTTCCTTGCCACTTTTATGTGAGATAATTTACCCCATTCTGTCTCTCCCTTTCTCCTTCTCCCAATATATTCCTTTTGTACCCCTTATTTTTAATTTTTAGATATTTCTTCATAGTCAACTCACCCTGTGCCATCTATCTATCTATCTATCTATCTATCTATCTATCTATCTATCTATCTATCTATCTACCTATCTGTCTGTCTGTCTCTGTCTATCTATCTACCTCTCTATCTATCTATCTATCTATCTATCTATCTATCTATCTACCTACCAACCTATCTATTGAGCTGTCATCTATCAATATTTCCTCTAAGTATCCTAATACTGAGAAAGTTCTCATGATATCTTTTCATGTAAATATGTAAACATTTCAACTTTAATAAGTCTCTTAGGATTTTTCTTTCCTGTTTGCCATTTCATGCTTCTCTTGATTCTTGCATTTGGAAGTCACATTTTTCTATTCAGCTCTGGTCCTTTCATCAAGAATGCTTGAGCATCTTTTATTTCATTGAATGTCTACTTTTTTCTCCTGAAGAATTATATTCATTTTGACTGAATAGATGATTTTTGGCTTTAATTATAGCTTTTATGACATCTAGAATATCATATTCCAAGACCTTCAATCTCTTAATTTAGAAGCTGTCAGATCTTGTGCTATCTTGATTGCATTTCCATGATACTTGAATTGTTTCTTTCTGGCTGTTTGTAATTTTTTCCTCCTTGACCTGAGAACTCTGGAATTTGGCTACAATATTCCTAGGAGTTTTCCTTTTGGGATATCTTTCAAGAGGTCTTTCCATTCTATTTTACTCCCCTATTCTAGGGTATCTCCTTGATAATTTCTGAAAGACCATATCTAGGCTCTTTTTTGATAATGGTTTTCAAGTAGTCCAATAATTTTTAGATTATCTCTACTGGATCTATTTTCTAGGTCAGTGGTTTTTCCAATGGGGTATTTCATACTGTCCTCTTTTTTTTTTCATTCTTTTGGTTCTGTTTTATAATTTCTTGATTTCCCATAAAGTCATTAATTTCCATTTGCTCCATTCTAATTTTGAAGGAATTATTTTCTTCAGTGAGCTTTTGGAACTCCTTTTCCATTTGGCCAATTCTGCTTTTAAAGACATTCTTCTCCTCATTTGGCTTTTTGGAAGTCTTTTGCAATTTGTTTTTTAAGGTGTTATTTTTTTCAGTATTTTTTTTGGGGGGGTCTTCTTTAGCAAGTTGTTGGCTCAATTTTCATGATTGTCTTGCATCACTCTCATTTCTCTTCCCAATTTTTCCTCTACTTCTCTTACTTGATTTTCAGAATCCTTTTTTGAGCTTTCTATGGTCTGAGACCAATGCATATTTTTCTTGGAGGCTTTTGATGGGGGAGATTTGACTTTGTTGTCTTCCTCTGGTTGTATGTTTTGATCTTTTTTGTCACCAAAATAAGATTTTCTACTCTGAGGTTTTGTTTTGCACTGTATGCTCATCTTCCCACTCAAATACTTTACTTTTTAATTCTTTATCAAGGTAGAACTGTGCTTCCAGTGAGGTTGGAGGTAGGGATTTATGTACTGTCCCAGGCTTCACAGATTTTATATTAGTCATTCATTGCCCCATGGCTGTACCTCACTCCTCCTTCACCCAGGTCCTACATAGTTTTCCCCACTGACCTTCTATGCTGCCTTTGCTGTCTGTGGATTGAGAATTTTGGAAACTGCCACTTCTGCCAGTGATTCAGTCCCCTAAAATCTGTTCTGGACTGTTCTGTGCTGGCATAGTCCACAGTGAACTGTGATCTGCCCAGCCCAGTTCAATACAGCCTTCCTGTTGACCTTCCAGATTTTCTTGGGCTAGAGATTTGCTTCACTCTGTCATTCTGTGGTTCTGTAGCTCTAGAATTTGTTTAGTCATTTTTATAGGTGTTTGGAGGGGTTTGGGGGAGAGTTCAAGCCAGTCCTTGTTCTTACTCTGCCATCTTGTCTCTGCCTCTATCTAGAAATATTTTAACAAATATTATAAAAGATACAGAAAAATGAATCAGTACTTGTTGGAACAGAGGGCACTATAGATCACTAATACAGCATGGAATAACAGTGAGGTATGTGTGAACGGTTTAAATGAGAAATAAGAATTATCACAGCAGAACTCATGGCCTACACAAGAGAACTAATCTTCAAAAGAGATAAAATTTGATGGTGGCAAACCCTCATGAAAGAAACAATACATAGAACAGCTAGTTGAGAACACAAATACATGTAAGTGAAGGTCAATCTGGAAGAAGAGAAAGAAAAAACAATACATTAAAAGAAAACAATCTCCATGGAAAGAAATATACTGTTACTGAAGATAACTGTTACTGAAGATAAGGAACTTAAAGATTATAGGTCTCTCAGAACAATATAAGTCAAAGAGTCAAAATTATAATGCAATAAATTAAAAAGCAAACAGATTACCTTCAGAAAAACTCTATACTGCAAAATCTAAGACAAGCTATGGTTAATATTGACAAACAACAAATTCTACAAGTGGACAGGAGAAATAATATTAAATATAAAGAAGAGGAACAAGATTTCTCCTGTAACTCAAGGCTATTCTACACCCACCAGTCACCCCAGTGAGAACTGAGGTAATGTATACCAAAGAGGAGAGGAACTCAAGATGCAAGCTCTAGTATTTCCCTCTGAAAAATCTCAAACTAAGCATTAATGAAAAAAAGATGGACACTATTTTTTAAAGATACATTTAAAGTATTCTTAGAAAGAAAACCAGAGATGAACAAGTTGTTTCTTCTGCATGTACCCCAGACAACAGAATATAAAGGAAAGGTAAACAACTATAGCAAACAAGGAAGGCACAGACAATACATTATCCCAGAAAAAAAATGGGGTCAAAATTAAAAAGAGAACGATTCCTATTAATCTAATATAAACAGCAACCATGTAAACAACAATACAGTAATGGAGATATAATTCAGAAATTCCTTTCAAAAGGACATAAGGAGTCAAGAATAAAAACTTAAGTGCAATAAAAGAAGAGATGACAAAGAAACAGGCTTGAAATGTCATGGACTAAACCCCACGACACGCCTGCTTTTACAGATGAATCATTCTTCATCTGTGTGTGTGTGTGCATGTTATATGTGACTCTAAATTTTAGACTGTACAGGCATGTAAAAGGGGAGAAAGGAAGAAGACAATAAAGTATAATATGCAATTTACTTTAATTGATTCAAGGGTTAACTAAGTAGAGAAAACAGGTTTTTCTTAGGGAAAAGAAAATCTGCAGGAAAATTGGTTATGACAAAGGAAGGAAGTGAAATGGTAGGAAGAACAGGAGAAATCTTGTTTCATGGAATCCAACTAAAGAATACGTCCGTGGGAGAGGAGAGACATTCTACAAATAGAGATGAACACTTTACAATGAATATAAATTACAGGGATTTAGTGATTGGAGAGGCTACTCACCCTGTTCTAGTAGAAGGAGAATAAGAGCTACTGGGATCAACTGAAACCCACAATTTGAGGGCATGAACTCAGCAAATTTCATGGAAAATTGTGCAAATAATCTTGGAGAAGGGCAAGAGATGGTACTGAATTGCATAATCAAGAAAAATCCCTCTGTCCTCTATCACTTACAGGAATTGCTATTCTAAGAGCAAGGCACAGTAGAAAAAAGAGGATGAGACAAAGACTACAAGGTAATAACATATTTAGAGGAAGAAACTCAAAATAGATAAGTGAAAAACTTTAATTCAATGAGCAATAAAAAGACTAAAAAAGGAATAAATGAATAAAAAGCTGATAAATGAAAGAATAGTAATTCTAGAGTAGAAAAGGAAATTAAATAAAGGAAAGAATAAGGAAATTAATTTCTCCTTAGAAAAAGGAGCAGAAAATGAAAACAAATACCGATAAATAAATGTTAAAAGGAAGGAAGAGAAATTCAAGAGATATTACTTGATTACTTAATTGAGGATGGGAAAGAAGGGAAATTTAAAATAGATAATAGAAAGAAAGAAAGAGGTGCTAACAAGGTAAGTAAAACTTCAAAATTAGAGAAAGAAGCATAAAATGGTGAGGGGTAGGTTGGGGGGAGGGAGAGTGAGTGGAAGAGGATCAGTTGGAATATATTTGCTTAAGTGGATTAAACTAAAAGTTTGATGTGATGAAATATTGTCTTTACAGAGGAAGATAGAAATTATCCTAGCAAACACATGTATGAGACAAATAAAAAAAAAAACAGTTGTAACTTGTAACTTCAGATGTGAGTGCATTAAGAAATCTAACAACATGAAATTGTATAAGAAAACAAAATCTTACATTGTTTTATTTATAAGCAAGGAACATATCTAAAAAACAAAGACTTTCAAAAAATACCACTGAGAAGCTAGTGCAAAATTTATTGTGAATTAAATGAACTCCCTCAAAATAGAAATTACAATACTGCTATATAGATAAAGCAAAGTTCAGAATAAGAAAAGATAAACAAGGAAACCACATTAAAAAGAACCATAAACAACAAGCCAATATCATTATGAAACATAAGTATTCTTAATTGCTTAGCAACTAAATTCAAAAAGGAAAAAATAAACTGAAATATAAGGAGACAAATTTTAGTGACAGGTAATTTTAATGTTCCCTACTCAGCTTTGGATCAATCTAAAAGAGGGGTAAATAAAAACAAAGAAATAAAATTTACCAAATTGCTGGAGAAACTGAATATAAAGTACTTACGTTGTCTTTTTATAGGAATATCAAAGAATATAAACATAGCTCAGAACTATATGATATGTTTGCCCAAATAGGTATTGTACTAGACCATTTCAATGTTTCAAACAATTTTTAAAAAACCACAAATAATAAACATATCATTTATATAGCAACATGTAATAAAAGTAGTAATCAGTTCTTCAAACACAAATGCATGCACTCACACACACGCACACACAGAAAACACAACACTGGCCTAATTGGAAGCTAGACAATTAAATCCAAAATGATTAGTTGTTAAAAGGAAAAATCATTAAAAAATTGATAATGATGATACAAGAGGGTAGTATTTCTACAATGAGGAGAAACAAGACATGTCTTCAAAGCTAAGAAAATAGGAGAGGCTCAATGAATAGAAAATTAACTTTAAAAGTTAGAAAGATAAAAAATAAACCAAAATAAACAAAAGAGGATCTAAAAATCCAGAAGAGGAATATATAAACTGGAAATAAAAATTAATTTAGAAATTATAAAACTAAAAGGCACTTTTTGGAAAAAAATTAATAGAATTGAATGTAGTTTATTCAATCTGATTTAAAATAAAGGTAGAAAATAAAATAAATAAAACAAACAAGGTGATATTACAGCAAAATGAGAAGAAATTAGAAAACAATTAGCAGCCACCATATACAGTTATTTGCTGCCAAATCTGAAAACAAAAAAGAAATACCAGAATTCCTTTAAAGATGTGAAATAATAATACAAATTACCTGGAATAACAGCACAAATAGAATACTCAAATAATCCAGTCTTAGAAAAGTAAATTGAACAAGCCATCAATGAACTGCCAGAGAAAAAATCCCTAGGTGCAGATGAATTCACAAGTGAATTCTACAAAACATTTAAAAAACAATTAATTCCAATACTATATAAACCCTTTGGAAAAAATAAGCAAAAGAATCCTATCAAATCCTGTTTATGACACATATGGTTCTGATACCTAAAGCAGGAAGAGGCAAAACAGAAACAAAATTCTAGACCAATTTTCCTAAGGAATATTAATATAAAAATCTCAAATAAAATATTACCACAGAGATTACAGCAGTTTATCAACAGGGTAATACACTATGTTCAGGTGTGATTTATATAAGAAATGAAGAGCTAATTCAATGTTAGGAAAATTATTTGTATAATTGATCCTATCAATAACAAAACTAACAAATCATATGATTATCTCGATAAACACACAAAAAGTTTTTGACAAAATACAGCACCCATTCCTATCAAAAATATTAGAGGATATAAGTATACATGGAGCTTTTCTTAAAATGATCAGTAGTACTTATTGTAACGGTGGCAAAGTAGGATCTTTTGCTCTTTTTGTTTTAGTATAAAGTGCATTTGATCAAATGATGTGATTACAGAAGTACTTCCCCACCCATTTAATGGGCCTGGGAAGATTTGATGGAAAGCCCACACCTTTTGTTAATGAGGCACTGGTTTTCAAGGGTTGTAGTGCCCTCTGGCTCTAAAAAAAAAATATATGTATAAATATTCTGAAGATGAGGTTTTACTTTGGGACTTAGTGAGTGGAAGTATATCTTTGACTAGATAACACTAGGGGGAGCTGTTAAGAAGCCCCCTGGTTTTGAAAACCCAGATATTGGTGATTCCCTCTCTGGTAACTATGGTCAAATAGTTGGACCTGTCTGTTGATTTGTGATATATGTATTGATTATAGTCAGACAGTTGGAAGCCATATCTGTTGATTTTTGATTTCTGTGTATTTTCTCTGAAGTTCAGGATGCTGACTTTTTCCCCTGAACTAGGTGAACGATATATGTGCATGATTAAAGGAGATTGTTAACCCCTCAAAAGTTGCCTTTCCTTTTAGAAAACCAGATCAAATAACTTGTGATAGCAGACTCCCCTTGGTTTGTTAGGGTGTTTACTGATACATCTATCTTAAACCATTAGCAAACATTATCTGTAATGGGGATAAGCTAGAGCCCTTCCCAGTAAGATCAGGGTTGAAACAAGGATGTCCATCATAACCTCTATTATTCACTATTGTACTGGAAATGCTAGCTATAGCAATAAGAGAAGAAAAAATGTGGGAGTTAGAATATGCAATGGGGAAGTAAAATTCATTTGTTTGTATCATCTGTAAAACATCTTTGTAGAGGATATGATGGCATACTTAGAGAATCCTAGAGAATCAACTAAAAAAACTAATTGAAATAGTTAATAATTTTGACAAAGCTGCAGAATACAAATAAACTATTTAAATCATCAATTTTTCCATTTATTACCAACAGCAAGAGTTAGAGAAATTTCCCTTAAAATGATCGCAGACAATATAAAATACTTAGAAGTCTACCTGATAATATAATACAGTAACTATATAGACACAGTTACAAAACACCTTTCACATAAATACAGCTAGATGTAGAAAATAGAAAAAATATTACTTATTCATGGGTAGGCTGAACCCGTATAATAAAAATGACAATTTTTAATTTGATCTATGTATTCAGTGCCATATCATTCAAACTACCAAAGTTTTATTTTGTAAGCTAGAAAAAAATAAAATTTATCTGGAAGAACAAAAAGTCAAGTATATCAAAGAATCACTGAAAAAAGTGTGAATAAGGTGGTTTAGCTGTAGCAGGTTCAAACTGTATTATAAAAGAAGTAAATATCAAAAAAAATCTGATACTGGCTAAGAAATAGAGTGGTTGATCAATATATTAGAATAAGCACATAATATACTGTAGTAAATGACTACAACAATCTAATATATCCAAACTTTTGGAACAAGAATTCATCATCTGACAAAAACTGCAAGGAAAACTGGAAAACTAGATGGGAGAAACTTGGTGTAAATCGCCATCTCACACCATATACCAACATAGGGCTAAAATGGGTACATGATTTATACATAAAGGATGATACATAACCAAACTATGAAAACAGGATAGTTTATCTATCAGATCTATGGATAAGGACAGAATTGAGGACCAAACATAACGTAGAGAGCATTATGAGATGTAAAATAGATTTTTTTAATATACATTTATTTATTTAACTTTTTACATTCATTTCCATGAAATTTTGGGTTTCAAATTTTCTCCCCTTTTCTCCTCTCCCCTACCCCAATACACTGAGCATTCTAATTTCTCCTATCACCAATCTGCCCTCTCTTCTATCATCCCTCCCTTCTCTTGTCCCGATCTTCTCTTTTGTCCTGTAGGGCCAGATGACTTTCTATTCCCCATTGACTGTATTTCTTATTTGCTAGTAGCAAGAACAATACTAAACAGTTGTTCCTAAAACTTTGAATTCCAAATTCTCCCCATCCTTCCCTCTCCACCCATTCCCTTTGGGAAGGCAGGCAATTCAATATAGGCCCTATCTGTGTAGTTTTGCAAATGACTTCGATAACAGTCATGTTGTGTAAGACTAACTGTATTTCCCTCCATCCTATCCTGCCCACCATTGTTTCTACTCTCTCTTTTGATCCTGTCCCTCCCCGAGTGTTGACTTCAAATTGCTCCCTCCTCCCATTGCCCTCCCTTCCATCATCCCCCCCACCTTGCTTATCTACTTCTCCCCCACTTTCCTGTATTGTAAGATAGGTTTTCATAACAAAATGAGTGTGCATTTTGTTCCTTCCTTTAGTCGAATGTGATGAGGGTAAACTTCTTGTTTTTTTCTCAGCTCTTCTCTTTTTCCCTCCACTAAAAAGTCTCCTGCTTGGCTCCTGAATGAGATATAATTTACCCCATTCCATTTCCCCCTCTTTCCTCCCACTACATTTCTCTCTCACCATTTACCTTAATTCATTTTAAGATATGGTCCCATCCTATTCAATTCCCTCTGTGCTCTCTGTCTCTGTATGTGTGTGCATGTGTGTATGTGTGTGTGCATGCATGTGTGTACATGTGTGTGTGTTTGTTTGTGTATGTGTGTGTGTAGTTCCACCAACTACCCAGATACTGAAAAGTTTTAAGAGTTACAAATATTGTCTTTCTATGTAGGAATGTAAACAGTTCACTTTTGGTAAGTCCCTTATGACTTCTCTTTGCTGTTCACTTTTTCATGCTTCTTCTCATTCTTGTGTTTGAAAGTAAAATTTTCTTTTCAGCTCTGGTCTTTTCATCAAGAATGCTTGAAAGTCCTCTGTTTCATTGAAAGACCATATTTTCCCCTGAAGTATTATACTCAGTTTTGCTGGGTAGGTGATTCTTGGTTTGAGTCCTAGTTCCTGTGATTTCTGGAATATTCTATTCCACACCCTTCGATCCCTTAATGTAGAAGCTGCTAGATCTTCAGTTATCCTGATTGTATTTCCACAATACTGGAATTGTTTCTTTCTAGCTGCTTGCAGTATTTTCTCCTTGACCTGGGAATTCTGGAATTTTTCCACAATGTTCCTAGGAGTTTCTCTTTTTGCATCTCTTTCAGGCAGTGATCGATGGATTCTTTCAATACTTATTTTGCCCTCTGGTTGCAGAATATCAGGGCAGTTTTCCTCAATAATTTCATGGAAGATGATGTGTAGGCTTTTTTTTTGATCATGACTTTCAGGTAGTCCCATAATTTTTAAATTGTCTCTCCTGGATCTATTTTCCAGGTCAGTTGTTTTTCCCATGAGATATTCACATTCTCTTCCATTTTTTCATTCTTTTGGTTTTGTTTTGTGGTTTCTTGGTTTCTCATAAAGTCATTAGCCTCCATCTGTCCCATTCTAATCTTGAGAGAACTATTCTCTTCAGTGAGCTTTTGAACCTCTTTTTCCATGTGGCTAATTCTACTTTTGAAAGCATTCTTCTCCTCATTGGCTTTTTGAAGTTCTTTTGCCAAGTGAGTGAGCTTATTTTTCAAGGTGTTATTTTCTTCACCATTTTTTGGGGTCTCCTTTACCAAGGTATTGACCCATTTTTCTTGCTTTTCTTGCATCTCTCTCATTTCTCTTCCCAGTTTTTCCTCCACCTGTCTAACTTGATTTTCAAAATTCTTTTTGAGCTCTTCCATGGCCTGATCCCACTGGACATCTACCTGGGATGTCTGGGATACAGAGGCCCTGACCTCCACATCTTTCCCTGATGGTAAGAATTGTTCCTCGTCATCAGAATTGAAAGGTAGGAACATCTGTACCACATCAAAGTGGCTTTCTATAGTCTTATTTTTCTTCCCTTTTCTGGGCATTTTCCCAGCCAGTTACTTGACTTCTGAGATTCCTGTCCACCCCCGCCTAGGTCTGCCCAGCTAGTGCTTGTGGTCTGAGATTCAAATGGGCTTTCTGCAGCAGGTGTGGCTGCTATTCAATGTGAGCTTAAGTTCTGGTGCTGTGGTGGGGGCAGGGCCGCCTCCTCGGCTCAGTTCCCTCAGGGGCTTTATGCAGAGACCTTCAGTAATGGCCCTGAACTTCTGCCTGCTGCTCGGGGAGTCCTGGCCGCCGCCGCTGCCTCTGCTGCTGCCTCTGCCACTGCCTCTGCCGCTGCCTCCCGCTGCCTCTGCCGCTGCCTCTGCCTCTGCCACCACCTCCCGAGGGGGCCCGCGTCATGGAGACACACCGCTCCCTCTCGTCCAGCCTAGATGTCTCTCTCACTGACCTGTAGTGCCTGCAGGTGGAGGGACCTACGAAGCCACCGGAGATTCCATCCCGGAAGCCTACTCAGATCTGCTCCTTTGGGGCTGCACAGCCAGGGCAGCACAGGGGTGGACTCTGCTGTCCAGAGCGCGATGGACCCCTGGGGATGGCTCTCCAGGGCTCCCTGGAATGGAAATCTTTTCCACTGTGTTTCTGGGTGCCTTGCAGTGCTCCAGAATTTGTGGGGAGTTCTTTTTGCAGGAAATATATGGGCTGTGGGTTCAGAGCTAGCATACATGAGTCTTTCTACTCCGCCGTCATGGCTCCTCCCCATAAAATAGATTTTTGTTACATAAAATGTAAAAGTTTTTATCAAAACAAAAACAACACAAGCAAAATTAGAAGGAAAATTGAAAGCTGGGAAAATATATTTTTCCACAAATAACTCTGATAAAGGCCTCCTTTTTCAAATATATAGAGAACTGAGTCAAATTTGTAAGAATACAAGTCACTCCCCAGTTTATAAGTGGTCAAAGGATATGAATAGGCAGTTTTCAGATAAAGAAATCAAAACTATAGTTATATGAAAAAGTGATCCAAATTACTATTGATTAGACAAATGCAAATTATGATAAATATGAACTACCACTCCATACTCATAATATTGGCTCATATGACCAAAAAAAAAAAGGAAAATGATAAACGTTGGAGATGTGAAAAATTGGCACACTAATGCATTGTTGATGGAGTCATGAATTAATTCAACCATTCTGGAGGACAATTTGAAAGTATGTCCAAAGTGCAATCAAACTGTGCATACTGTTTCATCCAGTAACAGCACTGCTAGATCTGTAACCTAAAGAGACCAAAAAAAAAAAAAAGGAAAGGCCCTATTTGCACAAAAATATTTACATCAGCTGTGTGTGTGTGTGTGTGTGTGTGTGTGTGTGTGTGTGTGTGTGGTGTCTATGAATTGGAAGTTGAGGGATGGCTTTTAACTAGGGGAAAATTGAACAAGTTGTGGTATACTGTGATGGAATATCATTATAACGTAAAAACTTGCAAACAGGATGATTTCAGAAAATCCTGGAAAGACAATATCTGATGCAAAGTGAAGTGAGCAGAACCAAGAAAACACTGCACACAACAATATTTTATGATTAAGAATAGTAACACTAAAAGATCACAAATATTGGAAAACTATTTATCAAAGAGCAAAAGAACTGGGATTCTGGCCAAAAATATCACAACCAACAAAGCTAAGCATATTTCTGAATGGAAGACTTTTAGAATTTCATTAAAAAAAAAACAAACCTGAACTTAACAGAAGATTTGATATAAAGGAACCAAGAGAAACATAAAGTACATACCAAAAACTAATAACAATGGACTCAATAAGGGCAGATTCTTTACCTTTTATGTATGTAAAATATAAAATATATGTCTAAGATTGTTACTCATCATTGGGTAGTTCATAAGAAAGACTGGGGTAGACCTGAACATGATATGATTTCAAAAAGTAAAACTGTTCGAAAACAGCTAAAACAAATAATTGTACAAATGAATTGTGAAAGGAAGAAACAATGCAGAGGAAAGAGATGGGGGGAAGGATTTTTAGTTCTGGAAACCTACTTTCAGTGGGAATGTGTTCAAGAGAGAACAATACATATACATTTAGAAGAGTATAAAATTTTTCTAAATCTAGAAAGAAAATGCTGAGTGCATAGGGAGTGGGAGGAAGATAAGGGAGGGATCATTAGGCAGAAGAGTGAGGGAATAGGGTAAAGGGGAATATAGAAAGGTTAGATTAATGGGAATGAGAGGACATGGGAGGAATCTTTGGAGCAGAGGAAGGATAAGTCAAAGGGCTGTATAAAATGGGTTTTAGATTTATGAGAATGGGAGGATAAGGGGAGGGATGGTTGGAGAGGGGTAGGTTAAATACTAGGAGGGCAAGGTAGCAGGCAGAAGTAAAGCAGAAGAGTCTGGGGCAGGGTGAGAAATAAGAGATACACATAGACATAAAAATGAAGATTAGGAGTAGAATCTGTTAGGGGAAGTATATATTTATATATGTATATGTAAATGCATGTCTGTGTATGTGTGTCTGTGTGCATCTATATCTATACATAAATATATCTATATTTAATTGTAGCATGGAGATAGGGAGAGGAAGAGGGGAAAAGAACAAAGTAAAGTGTACAGCAGAGAACAAAAGGAAACCTACAAGGAAAAAAAGAAAAGATGGACAGCTCTCAACACAATGCATATTATTTACAATATAGGCTTTCTTGAAATGGAAATTTATTGCTATATATTTTTCCTCTCTTATATTCTACTGTGCACATAACATTTTTTTTTAATTTTCTTATTTTATATTTAAGTTTTCTATTTAAGTTTATAGTGTTTCTTTTTTTTACATTACTTATTAGTTTTTGTGTTAAAGTCTAAAATTAAAAAATAGAAAAAAAGAACTGTGAATGACTTAGTTATCATCAGAAACATGATCCAAGACAATCGTAAAGGACTCATGATAAAAGACGCTATCCACCTCTAGAGAAAGAACTGATGTCGTCTGAACGTAGACTGGAGTATACTATTTTTCACTTTCTCCTTGTCTACTTTTCTTGTATAAAATGACAAATACGGAATTTTTTTACATGATTGCACATGTATAACCTATATCAATCTGCTTACCATCTCAGGGAGGGGGAAAGGGTGATAGAATTTGAAACTCAAAACTTTAAAAAAAAATGTTAAAAATTATTTTCACGTGGAACTAGGAAAATATAATATTATTTTAATATATGAAGTATTCAAAAGCAGTTCATATTTTAAACAATCCAATTTCCAAAAACGAAATAGAACTAGCTGTAAAAAATTTTCAAATTGAGATTCATTCATACAAAAATTTGATTTAATATTTAAACAACCATTAGTACCAATACTGTAAAGTCATTCTCAAAAATTTAAAAAAGTACCTCCCATACTTCTATGGGACACATACAATACCTAGCATCTAAATGACACTTTAAAATTTGTAAAAACTTTTACATATGTTAAATAATTTGATCATCACAGGGTACATGTGAGGTTCTTCACAAGGCACATGATCTTATTTTCTTCATTTTACAGATGAAATTGAAACTGTGAGGTTAATTGACTTGTCTAGACCTCAAGACTATGGAGTAATTGAGACAGGCCAGCTCAGGCCTTTCCGACTCTAAATCCATTCATTGCTCCATTTACTGTGCCACTAAGCTACCTAATGCCTTAATAAGGGAAGGATAAAGCACAGAAGGAGAACTGTGGACTAACATCATTAGTAAATATTGATTCAAACATTTTAAATAAAATTCTATCAAACAGATTACAGTAATTCATCCATTAAATCACTCTTCATGATTAAATTAGATTTCTATCAAGGATGGAATCATGGTGAAACATTAGAAAAAAAATTGACAATCAATTATAATAAAGACAAAATCATCTAAACCACACAATTATTTCAGTAGATGGAGAAAAAGCCTGTGTCAAAATATAACCCTCTGTTATGCTAAAGACACTACAAAATATAAGTAGAAAGGGACTTTTTAATATCACAAAATCTATCCACTTAAAACAACAGTCAAGTATTGTATCCAATGGGAATACCTACTGCTAACCTTCCTAATAAATGAAGAAATAAAGCAAAGATTCTCACTATCTTCCTATTATTTGAAATAGTTCAGGAAATGCTAGTAATAATGATGATAAAAGGAAAAAGTGAAATGTGTGTAGATAGTAAAGAGGAGATAAAATAATCTCTAGTGATGTCATAGTCATGAAAAACATGCTGTACATAGCTATTGGTTAGAGAGATGCAAATCAAAACAGCTCTGAGGTATCGCAACACACCTATCAGATTGGCTAACAAGACAAAACAGGAAGATCATAAATGTTGGAGAAGATGTGGGAGAGTTAGAGCACTCATTCATTGATGATGGAGCTGTGAGCTGGTCCAACCATTCTGGAGAGCAATTTGGAACTATTCCTGAAGGGCTACAAAAATATGCATACCCTTTAACCCAGTAATATCGCTTCTTGGGCTATATCCTGAAGAGATCATAAAAATGGGAAAAGGTCTCACATGTACAAAAGTATTTATAGCAGCTCTTTTTGTGGTGACCAAGAAATGGAAGTTGAGGGAATACCCACTAATTGGGGAATGGCTGAGCAAGTTGTGGTATATGACTATAATGGAACATTATTGTGCTGTAAGAGATGACAGTGTGCGAAGACTGTTTCTGATAGACTTAACCCTTCCCAGCAAATCAAGGACCTAAAACATTCCCAAAGGACTCTTGAGGCAAAATGCTATCCACATCCAGAGAAAGAACTTTGTAATCAGAATGCAGACTGTTTTCTCTTGTTATGTTTTGCTTCAGTTTGTTCTTTCCCATGGTTTCTCCCATTTATTTTAATTCTTCTATGCAACATGACCAATGTGAAAATGTGTTTAATAAGAATGTACGTGTAGAACCCATACACGATGGTATACTGTCTCAGGAAGGAGGGAGACAGGGAGGGGGAAAGAATTTAAAACTTGTGGAAGTGATTGCTTAAAACTAAAAACTCATTAATTAAACTTTTTAAAAAATATTTGTTAAAATTATTAGGAAAGGTGGAAAGTAGTTTAGCAGAAATTAGACATAGAACAATTTCTTACACCATTTGCCAAGATAAGTTCAAAATGGATGTGTAGTGCACATATAGAGATATTACAGAAAAAAAAAGGTGAAAAACCTAGAACATATCTATCAGGCTTAAAGATAGGTAAACAATTTATGACAAAAACATAAGAGATCAATAACAGTGTGAAGTGTGAAGTGGACAATTTGATTACATTGTATCAAAATGATTTTGTATAAATAAAACAAATGTAGCTAATTTCAGAAGAAAAGCAGAAAATTGGAAATAAAAAAGTTTCTCAGCTAAAAGGTCTCATAATCAAAAAATTTAAAGAATTTTGTCAAATGTGTAAGAATAAGAGTCAATCCCCAATTGATAAATGGTCAAAGGATATGAACAAGCAGTTTTCTTTTCCCCCCCAAAATTTATTAATTTATTTGTTTTCAGCATTAAACAGTCACTTCCGTAAATTCCAAATTTCTAACCCTAACTCCCCTCTCCCTCCCCAAGAGAGTATGCAATCATATAGGGCTCTATACATACATTCCTACTGAACACATTTTCACATTAGTCATGTTGCATAGAAGAATTAAAATGAATAGAAGAAACCATGAGAAAAAAAAAACGAAACAAAAAATAAAGGAGAAAATATTCTGCTTCATTTTGCATTCTGACTCCATAGTTTTTTGCTTTTTTTTTTTTCTGGATATGGATGACACTTTGCCTCTTTGAGTCCCTTGGAAATGTTTTAGGTCTGTGCATTGTTGAGAAGGGTTAAATGTGTCAAAATCAGTCCTCACACAATGTGGTTGTTGCTATACATAATGTTGTCATCGTTCTGCTCACTTAACTCAGCATCAGTTCATTTAAGTCTTTCCAGGCTTTTATGAAATCTGCCTGCTCATCATTTTTTAAAATTTGTTTATTTTCAGTTTTCAACATCCTTTCTCTCCCCCCCCACCTTTCTCTCTCTCTCTCTCTCTCTCTCTCTCTCTCTCTCTCTCTCTCTCTCTCTCTCTCTCTCTCTCTCTCTCTCTCCCTCTCTCTCTGTCTCTCTCTGTCTCTCTCCATATATATATAATATATATATATTTGATATATATGTAGATATATATCTACATATATCACACAATTATATCCCACAAAGCAGTACTAGAGAGAGAAATCTCATTCCCAGTAAATAGAAATGTCATAATATATTTGGTGATCAATCTACCATCATCCCCAGAATGCTTGTATGAATTCAGTGCCAAAGTGCTTCCTTTTTCAAATTTAGTTTATCTATTTATTTATATTTTTCAACATTAATTTCCATAAGATTTTGAGTTCCAAATTTTCTTTCCATCTCTCTCATCCCCCTACCCCCAAACACCATGCATTCTGACTACATCTTCCCTCAATCAACCCTCCCTTCTATCACATCCCTCCCTTCCCTTATGCCCAACTTCTCTCTTTTCTTATAGGGCAAGTTAGATTTCTGTGCCCCATTACCTTTATTTCTTATTTCCTAGTTGCATGTAAAAACAATTTTTAACATTCCTTTTTAAAACTTTGAGTTCCAACTTCTCTCCCTTTCTCCTTCTTCACCCATCCCCACTGAGAAGGCAAGCAATTCAATATAGGTTATACATGTATAGTTATGAAAAAGAGTTCCATAAAAGTCATGTTGTGAAAGACTGACTATATTTTCCTCCATCCTATCCTGCCCCGCATTGTTTCTATTCTTTTTTGACCTTGTTCCTCTCCAAAAGTGTTTATTTCTAATTACTCCCTCCTCCCATTTTCCCTCCCTTCTCATCCCCCCATGTCCCACTTATCCCCTTCTCCTCTACTTTTCTGTAATGTAAGACAGATTTTCATACCAATTGACTGTGCATGTTATTCCCTCCTTAAGTCAAATGTGATGACAATAAGTTGCACTGTTCCCCTTTAACCTCCCACCCTTTTCCCCTCCATTGAAAAAGCTTTTCTTTGCCTCTTTTATGTGAGATAATTTGCCTCATTCTATTTTTCCCTTTCTCCTCGCAATATATTCCTCTCTCATCCCTTAATTTTATTTTTTAGATATCATACCTTCTTATTCAACTCACCCTGTGCCCTCTGTCTATATGCATATAATCCCTCCAACTACCCAAACACTGAGAAAAGTTGCAAGAGTTAAAATATTATATTTTCACAAAGAATTGTAAACTGTTCAACTTTAGTAAGTCCCTCATGGCTTCATTTGCCTGTTTACTTTTCCATGCTTCTCTTCATTCCTGTGTTTGAAAGTCAAATTTTCCATTCAGCCCTGGTCATTTCATCAGGAATGCTTGAAAGTTCTCTATTTTATTGAATGACCATTTTTTCCCCTCAGGTACTATATTCAGTTTTGGTGGGTAGGAGATTCTTGGTTTTTATCCTAGCTATTTTGACTTTTAGAATATCATATCTGGGCCCTTTGATTCTTTAATGTGGAAGTTGCTATATCTTTTGCTATACTGATTGTATTAATACAATACTCGAATTTTTTCTTTCTGACTGCTTGCAATATTTTCTCCTTGACCCTGGACCTCTAGAATTTGGCTATATTGCTCCTAGGAGGTTTTTTTTTTTTTTATTTCTTTCAGGAGGTGATCAGTGGATTCTTTCAATATTTATTTTGTCCTCTGTTTCTACAATATCAGTGTAGTTTTACTTGATAATTTCATGAAAGATGATGTCTAGGCTCTTTTTTTGACCATGACTTTCAGGTAGTCCAATAATTTTTAAATTGCCTCTCCTGGATGTATTTTCCATGTCAGTTGTTTTTCTAACAAGATATTTCACATTGTCTGCTACTTTTTCATTCCTAATCTTTGTTTTACAATTTCTTGATTTTTCATAAAAGTCATTAGCTTCCATCTGCTCCATTCTAATCTTTAAGGAATTATTTTCTTCAGTGAGCTTTTGTATCTCCTTTTCCATCTGGTCATTTCTGCTTTTTAGGGCACTCTACTCCTCATTGGCTTTTGGATCTCTTTTGCCAGTTGGGTTGGTATATTTTTTAAAGTGTTATTTTATTCAGTCTTTCTTTGGGTCTCCTTTAGCAAGCAATTTCCTCATTTTTCATGAATTTCTTGAATCACTCTCATTTGTCTTTCCAATTTTTGCTCTACTTCTTTTACTTGTTTTCAAAATGCTTTTTGAGCTCTTTCATGGCCTGAGATCAATCCATATTTTTCTTTCAGGCTTTGGATGGAGGAGCTTTAACTTTGTTTTCTTCTGTTTGCATGCCTTGGTTTTCCTTGTCACCAAAGTAAGATTCTATAGCCTGATTCTTGTTTCTGTTTTTGCTCATTTTTCCTGCCATTTACTTGACTTTTTAGCTCTTTTTCAGAGTAGTTCCCTGCTTCCAGTGGCACTGGGGGATGTAGTTTTAGCTGCTCGATCCCCTCACAATCTGTGGACCTAGAACTCCAGAAACAGTGGCAGCAGCTGCCCCTGCTACTGCTGTGGATGCTGCGGGTTACTCTACCCACTCCCCTTCTGCTGCCCTGGGGTTTGAGTTGGACCACTCAACTCACCTGCACTGCTCCCACAGGTTTTTCCCACTGCCCTTCCAATTTATTCCCAGCATTTTGGGGTCATGAAATCTGGAAACTACCACAGTTGTGATAGACCTGCTCAGGTCCCCTCTTTCCACTCACCGCCCACACTAGACTGCTTTCTGCTCCCAGTGTGGTGAAAGAGACACTTTCCGGCAAACTCCCAGGCTATCTTGAGCTGGAGATTTGCTTCACCCCCTCATTCTGTGGGTTTTGCAGCTGCAGAATTTGTTTAAAACTATTTTTTACAAGTTTTTTTTTTTCAGGCTGGACTTGGCGGGAGTGCTCTAGAAAGTCTGTGCTGTTACTCTCTCATCTTGTCTTTGCCCATCTTCATTGACTTTTTGGACTTCTTTGGTCATTTGGATTAATCTGTTTTTTAAGCTGTTATTTTATTCAGTCTTTTTTGGCTTGCTATTGACTGGTTTTTTCATGATTTTCTTGTATCACTCTCATTTTTCTTCCCAATTTTTCCTCTACTTCTTTTACTTAATTTTTAGCATCCTTTTTGAGCTCTTCTATAACCTGTGAGCATTTCATATTTTTCTTACAGGTCTTTGATATAGGAGTTTTGTTGTCTTCTTCTAGTTGCATGTTTTGCTCTTCTTTGTCACCAAAGTAAGATTCTATAGTTTGAGTACTTTTGCGATGTTTACAATCTTGCCAGCCTAACTCTTGACTTTCTACCTTTTTGTTAAGGTAGAATTGTGCTTCCACTGGGTGTGGGTGTGTGTACACTGGCCCAGCCTTCAGGGATTTTGTATGAATCACTGAACCCCCACCATCTGTGGTCCCAGAACCCTGAAAGCAGCCTCTGTTGCTGCTGCTGCCTACACACACACACACACACACACACATACACGCACACGCACATGCACACACACACATGCACATGCACAGGCACACACACATGCACATGCACACGCACATGCACACGCACACGCACACACAAACACACACTGCCCTGGGGCTAGAGCCAGACCAGGTCAGACACTGTGCTCCTCTTTAACCCAGGTTCCACAGAGTTTTCCCACTGACCTTTCTGGGTCTGTGTGTTGAGAATCTGAAAGCTGCCACAGCTGCCAATGATTTAGTCCCCTGAGGCTACTTCCTGCCCTTCCGTAATGGTACAGCTCATGTCAGACTGCCCTCTGCTCCCTGTGAATGTGATGTGTCTTTCCTGTCGACTTCCAAGTTGTTTTGGCCTGGAGATTTGTTTTGCTCTGTCATTTTGTGAGTTCTGTAGCTCTAGAATTTGTTTGGAGTCGCCTTTTACAGGTATTTAGAGGGCTCTGGGGGTAAGCTCAGGGAAGTCCCTGTCTTCACTCTGCAATCTTGGCTCCCCTCACCCCACCCCAAAGTGCTTCTTAAGGAAGTAAAGAATATGTTAAATAGCTAGAGGGAAAATTAGGCTCATGGATAGACCATGACTATATAATTAAAATGACAATACTACCAAAGTTAGTTTACATTCCAATATTATACCAATCAAATTATCAGAGGTATATCTACAGAATTCAGTAAAATTGCTTAAAAAATGATTGGAGATAAAAAGATATAGAATATTAAGGGAAGTTTGAAAAAAAGGTAGGTACAATGGTGAAAATCATTTCCAAACCTCAAACTTTATTATAAAGTAGAAACTCTCAAAAATATGTGGTGCAAGTTAAAAAAAAAAAAGGATAGTGGAACAATGGAACAACCTAGGGAAAGGAAAATCAGAAATGATGGAATTCAATATTCTTGTAGTCCATAAAATGGAAAACATAAATTCCACTGTGCTAAGAGAAAGATTATAAGGCAAAGAAACTCTGTTTCAAATTTCTTACTGTTACTAGAAGAAGAAGACACTGCCCTAGTTTCTATTTGGAACCTCCAGACATTGTTCTTGGAAACTAGAAGGTCACACTACCTGCACAATTAAAGGTGGGGTACAAATCACAGTTCCTGTTTTGAACAACCAGCAGATGTCCTTATCTTCCCACTCCTTCTATTCAATACCCTTATCTTTGCCTCCTGCTTTCTGTAAAATTCCACTTTTCACACTCTCTATTTAAGATAGTATATCTATGCTGAGGACTCACTAACTCTTGTTCCCAATCAGTTGAACCAACACTCTGAGTATAACAATAAAAATGTAGTTAACTATCTGTGCCCTGTTGATTCTTTATTTGAAAATAGTACCTAATCAATAGGTCCTGGGATAATTTTTATCCCAATATTTCATATTTACTTATATGTGTATGGTCTCTTCCAATAAAATATAAACTGCTAAAGGGAAGATTCAGTCCATTTGTGTTTATATCCTTATTGCCTAGAGAAATGTCTGGTATATAGCAGTCACTTAGAAAATACGTGATGAATGATTGTGTCTGTGAAGTTTGTCTAAAATAAAACACTTAAAAGAGTAAAAGATAGGAGAAAAAGAAATAGCCAGATATTTCAGGACATCATGGTTAAATATGAAAATTATAACTCCTTATAATTACTTCTCTTCTCAGCATTCATAAAACACATTATTTTCCAATTCTTTAGTAACACTATCATATAGCATTGCATATTTCTAGAATGTAGTCTCTAGAAGGGTAAAGACTGTGCCCTCCCTGAGGATGTCATTTACCCCCTGCCCTCTATCTCCTCAGAGCCTAGGCCAGTATTCTGTAGACAACTGATGGTGAATGTTGATTTATGATTATGATGGAGCAATATAACCTGGACCAAGAAAATTTACCAGAACCCAGTCCTTGAACCCAGTTCCTGGCATTTGCCTGAGGCATTCAGATCATTCTAGTCTACTCAGATCTTCAATAATTCTTTTAACTGTCCTTTCATTATGCCCTACCACTTCCCTCCTTTCATTGTCTGCATCAGGCCCACACCAGGCTACTTTTCACTACCAGACCCTATACATATCTTCCCATAGTATTTTTTTCTGTATAAATGTATCAGGCTCAGCCTCATCAAATTAGAAGATTTACTAGAAATCTTGCCTGTCCAAATGCTGTATAATAAACCATGCTACTCTGTCTGAAAGAAGGCTTGAGTGGTCAAATTTTTTTGAGGAAGACCTGCCCTGTACTCTTGCATTTCAGAGTTCCTGTATGTAGCAATACATACATCACAGATAAACGAACAGATCCAACTGCCTGACCATTGCACACATTCATAGTTACCAGAGAGAGAAGCACCAACATCTGGGTTTTCAAAGTCAGAGGGTGTTCGGGGGTGCTCCTTAACAGCTACCCAGAGTCTCATCTGGCACATGAACCTTCTTCCAAAGAGTAGGCCCCCAAAGCAAAGCCTCACCAGTGAGTATATACATTTTTCAGAGTCGGAGGGTGTCATAACCCTTTCAACCCAGTGCATCACTAACAAAAGGTGTGGGTCTTCCTAAAAAAACAAGCCTCCCCTAATCAAGCTTCTCTTAATGGGCTTCATCTGAGGCTTATTAATGGGTAGGGGAAGATCTTTAACCTACATTGCAAACCTACACAGCTGTCTTGGGGTTTACTGGTTGGATTTCTTTCTTAAAGACCATTGGTTGGTTGTTGTCCTTCCTTCTAGAAAAGGACTAAAATGACATCACCATGATAGTTTCAAGTTTCAATGTGTCCAACTGTGTGGGTGATCAGACCAATATGAACCCAGAATGCTCTACCATAGATTGGGCACAGATAGTCTGTGTGAACATTTGAGCTGAATACTCCAAATTTCCACATCATATGTTTCTTTTAGCTCATAGAGCACAGCACCTTTTCTGATGTGAGCATGCCATGCTGAGTGGTCCTGTGCTAGTGTCTCCCATGTTTCACAATCAAATCCAAAGTTCTTGAGACAGACCTTGAGAGTGTCCTTGTATTACTTCTTCTGACCACCATCTGATCACCTGCCCCATGTAAGGTCTCCATAAAGTAATATTTTTGGCAAACATATGTTTTGCATTCAAAAAATTTGGCCAGCCTATCAGAATTGCACTCTCTGAAGCATAATTTGAATGCTTGGCAGTTTTGTTCGATCAAGGACCTCAGGTCTGGTATCTTATCCCACCATATAATCTTCAGAATCTTCCTAAGACAGTTCAAATGGAAGTGATTCCATTTCCTGGCATGGTGCTGGTAGACCATCCATATTTCATAGGCATGCAACAATGAGGTCAGCACAATGACTCTGTAGACCTTTAGTTTGGTAGTCAGTCTAATATCTCTTCTCTCCCATACTTTTCTTCTGGACCTCCCAAACACTGAGCTAGCACTGGCAATGCATACATCAACCTCATTGTTAATGTGTACATTGACTGGAAAGTGCATTGACAAGGTAAGTGAAGTTATCCACAGCATTCAAAACTTCTCCATTTGTGTAACCAATGGTTTAATATATGGATGGTGTGTTGGTGGCTGATGGAGCACCTGTGTTTTCTTGGTGTCAATTATTAGGCCAAAATTAGCACAGGCTGCAGAGAATTGATCCATACTTTGTTGCATCTCAGCTTCAGAGGCTGCATTGAGTGTACAATCATCTGCAAACAGAAAATCATGAACCAACACTTCCTCCACTTTGATCTTGGCTTGAAGCCTTTTCAAATTGAAGAATGTACCAACAGTACAGTAGCTGACTTTGATGCTGTGTTCATCCTCATTGAAAACATTTGGCAACATGGTGGAAACCTTATGCTAAAAAGCATGGAAACAAGCACACAACCCTGTTCCACTCCATTGGTGACTGGGAAGGCATGAGAGCATTGTCCACTATCCAAAGCCTGGGCAACCATGCCATCATGAAATTGACCTACAATACTGATGAACTGCTCTGGGCAACCAAATTTTGACATAAGCCCTCACAACTAACAGTGCCAAAGGCCTTGGTCAGACCTACAAACATTTTGTACAGACCTCTGTTCTGCTCCTGGCATTTCCCTTGGAGTCATTGGGCAGCAAACACCCTATTGACTGTTCCTCAGCCCTTTCTGAAGTCACACTGACTCTCAGGTGGATGACCATCTTTCAGGTGAAGGATCGTTGTGTTCAGGAGGACTCTAGCAAGAATCTTGCCAGCAATGATTAATAGAGAGAAGCCCTTGTGATGGTCACAGGACAATCTATTTCCTTTACATTTATAGAGATGGACAAGGGAGGCATCTTTGAACTCCTGAGGATAACCTCCTCTTGCCATATAACCTGGAAAACTTCAATCAGCTTTCATGTGAGCAATGGTCCCCCTACCTTGTAAACCTCAGCTGCAATAGAATCAGCACCAGGTGCTTTGCCATGTGAAAGGAGACTAATGGCACTAAAAACCTGTTCTTCAGTTGGTAGTTCATTTAAGTAGGAATTGACTTCAACCTGAAGTAAATGGTCAATGGCCTCAGCATTGATTGATGATGGTTTGTTGAGAACACAATAGAAGCGTTCAATCCATCTCTCTAGAGTCATACCTTTTTCACTAATCAATGTGGTTCCCTCAGCACTAAGTACCTGTGATGCACCATAGGATTTTAGTCCATAAATAGCTTTCAGGGAATCATAAAAGCACTTTGGATTGCAACTATCAGCATAAAACTGAATTTCTTCTGCCTTCTTACTGGGCCAGGAATCCTGCATGTCTCCAGGCTTTGCTTGTACTTTGCTTTAGATGGAATTAAATGCTGCCTTCTTAGAGGTGGATGAGCTATCCTGCTGGTAAACCCTGTGGAGTTTTCATTTTTCATTTAGCAGCTTCTGAATTGTCTGCTTAACCAACCCTGGCCTGATTACTGCGGCAGGCGGGGAATCTCACTCTGTAGTCAAAAGACAAAAAAATGTACAAAATGTACAAAAACATCTGCAAAAATTATTCCACTCACCACTGGCACATGGAATGTGTGCACACTTATACACAACACAACATCCAGTAGAACTGAAAGACAAACTGCTCTTGTTGCAAGAGAACTCAACAGGTATCACATTTAAATATCAGACCAAAGTGAAACAAGACTGGCAAATAAAGGCCAGTTTACTGAAGTTGGAGCAGGATACACATTTTTTCCCATAGTGGCCACAGTGAAGGGGAACACCGTGAAGCTGGCATAGGTTTTGCAATCAAAACTAATCTAGTCAACAAGATGGTATTCCTGCCAAAAGGTGAGAATAAGAGGCTCATGACAATGTGATTGCTACTTGCAGGAAAATGTCATAGAACCACCTTCAGTGCCTACGCTCCCACTATGAGGAACCCTGAAGAGGTCAAAGAAAATCTCAAAGACAACACCTTTAACCTGAAGTCACTCAGTTTTCGTTCATTCAACAATAGGCGCCTATGCAAGCATCAATTAATGGTCATTGTTTGGGCCCTGTTGGATCAGAGTGAATATAAATAGGAATTGTTTGTCTATTGACAAGAAACTCTGAGGCTTTTCCCTTCCAATTTGATTACTGTTATTATTATATTATTATTCTGATTAAAGGAGCCATCCTTAAGCAGCCCCAATCACCCACTGGACTTTGCCTAAGTCAAAGTGAGAACTCAGGAAGATCTTATGAAAGCCAAGGTTTCTCACTGCATCCTAGGCCATCTCCAGGTGTGCTGACTTATATGTGGCCACTGGATCCAGATGACTCTATAGGGGAAAGTGAGACTGGTGACTTTGTAGAATGCCCCCTCACTTAAAACCAATCACTTGCAAGTCATGGCATCCCCTTACTGATGTTATCATACTCTTCAAGATTGGAGGGCAAGCCATAATATCCCTAGCATTGAGTACAATGTCTAGCACATAGTAGACACTTAATAAATGCTTATTGATTTCTTATTAAGAAGATTTTTGCGGGAAGGATAGAGTTAGGGTTAGGACTCCCCTGAAAGAAAATAAATGAAAAAGTAATAAATGAAGAAGAGGGACATTCAAGCACTTAAAAATTCACAGAAGAGAACAGAAAGAAATTAAGAGGGGGAGATACAAAGAAAAAGGCTAGCTTTGAGAGTAACATATTTATTAAACCTTAATATTTATTGTATGCTAATTTTGTGTTTTAATATTTATAGCAACTTATTATACATTATACCTGAAAAGCAAACAAGATGAATATAATAGAGATTTGCAGGCTTATATACAAACCTTCTTGAGTTTTTGTATGGAAATATTTAATGTTTACTATGTTTTTCAAATTCAGAATAACAAACAAGCTGTATTATTTTTCAACAAGGAAATATATAATTTTTCCTCTAGGTATTATGTTCTAGCCATAAGCTAAGTACTTGTCTCTTTTGAGTCCCTTTGATATGCAAACACATTAGGACCAACCACATAACTAGGTTATAGAGCTCTGGGCGAGAGAATTGAGCAGTTAAGAAATAAGAAAAGGAAAAAAGAAGGAAAATATTTTATAAAGTCATCTTTGTTCTGAAACAACCCAGGGATTAATATAAAATATTACTCAGGATTATTAAAATATGAAAAATATGTGACTCTATCCCTGACCCTCCATCTGGGTTTTCCTTTTGCTCAATATCAAAACTTTTTTTTTTAATACTATAAAGGCAGTTAACTTGTGTAGTCACATAATTTATTTGCTGTTTTTCAGTCACTTTAATTGATATCTGACTCTTCAAGACCCCACTTGGAGTTTTCTTCTTAAAGATACTGTAGTGGTTTGCTATTTCTTTCTCTGGTTCATTTTGCAGATGAGGAAACTGTGGCATACAGGGTTAAGTGACTTGCCCAGAGTAACAAAGCTAGTAAGTGTCTGCGGCTAGAACTGAATTCAGTAAGAGCAGTATTCCTGATTGTGGAGTGGAAGACCCTGAGGATTTCTGGCCAATAGAGAAACAATTACTACTTACATCCACTCTGATCCATCAGGGCACATAGAGTCCACTGTGCCTCCTAGATGCCCATAATTTATCTAAAATAATTAAAAGTGAAAAGGTTTCAGCACTCCTGCAATGGACACTACATCTCAATCATATAAAAACCCTCTTCTCATATCTAAAAGTGGTGGAAGGGTCTGAAAACTAGAAAATTTATAAAAACAAGGACACAAGAGGATACAGAAAGATGGATCATTGTTCAAGTCAATGAGTTTTTCTTTTAAAAAATCAAAATCATAAAAACAAAAACCCATCTGCACTAGCCATCTTTTCAGGCTTCTCCTCTATTTGCCTATCCTTTATTGGTCACTCTTAAGGTCTGATTCACAATTCCACTGTTGCTCCCTGGTCCTAACCTTTTTAACCTTTGTCCTTATACTGCAATTATACTCCTGATTTGGAACTAAGTAGTTGTAATGTTCAGCAGCGGTCCAGGGCATAATACAACCCTCCCACAACAACTCTTCTGTTCAAGGGAAAAAAAGATTAAGGCGATGATGTCAATGAAGATAATAGTTCTCAGATCCCTTGTCCTTCATCCTGTCATAAGCATCCCTTTTATGCATTTCCAAATTTTTTTTTCTTAATAAGACAAGGGAAAAAGCATGGTGAATGTCAGAAGCGTCTTCTTATGCCTCTTTCAGTTCCTCAAAATTATCATCATCGTAGTCCTGGGGGCAAATATCACATCAACACTCACACTCTGCTCCTCCCAGGGAATGCCCCAGTGGCTCCTTCTTCTTCCTTATTATATTTCTATAACTTTCTGGTTTCATCAATACGAGTATACTCTTGAATGCTAGAGATTACAACTCATTCACAGCTTTGTATTTTGTGTAATCCATATTCATGGTGTACCACTAATCTTTAAGAGGATACCTAAGTACTAGAAGTCTTTCCCAAGAGCACTTAATGTTCCAGTGATAGTAGTCCATCATTATTTTGCCCTTCCGTACCATGTCTTTTAGCAAATAAGTACTATTTTCCAAAAGGAAAGAATACTACTCCAGAGTTATATATACTTATATATATGAAGTTTCAGTACCCATCCAAAAGTCTCAATAAGATCAGGCTCCATGACAAGGCCACCTCTTCATATTTATTTTTCCTCCTTTTAATGTTATCCTGACCACCCCTTAATCCCCATCACTGTGGGAAGGGACAGAGAATCCCATCTCCACATTAACACTTCCCATTGGTAGTGGGCAGTTTCTTCAGCACCAGTTCCCTTGGACTGTAGGCATGGAAACTCACACTACCTGTTTATATGATATAATATTTTTATATCAGTTGTCTCCCTCAATTAAAATGTGAACTTCTTGAGAGTAGGGTCTTTCACCTTTCTAATTGTATTCCCTGTGCTTGGTATATCATAGATATTTAATAAATGTTTTTTCATTCATTTATTTCATCATTTTTTCTCTCTTCCTACATGACAATCTCATCTCATTTCCCCCATATATTTCTTGAATAAAATATTTTGCAATATTCCTTTCTAGCAAGTCATCATTAGTATTATTCTGCAGCCAACTCTTGTCTCTTCATTACAATTTTTTTTCCCCCATGAAGTGGCTTCTCATCATTTAAAGCAATGCATAATTTATGAAAGCAATTCTGTCATTTCTCCTTCTCCCATTCAAGGGCTCCCCATTCGAGGGCAGTTCATTTTCTCTTTAAAACCACTTTCTAACGTATGTGGATAGACAGATATTCACCATCCATCATAAACAAAAATTTTAAATGGATCACTCCTCCCTCTTCCAGAAACTTCTTTTTATTATTTTACTATCCTTACCACTTTGCCTTGTGACAACCCTCCTCTGATCCTTTATAAAGAACTCATTGCTTCATGAATTTTTGTTCTTTCTGTTAATAAGTTAAATGGTTTAAATAATAATTACATAATATTTTTTTAAAAAAGATGATTTTAAAAGTAATCTCTTTATTAGAAAAAGTGTAATTTACCTTGGCAAAATTATCACCAATATCATTTAGATGTTTACTTTTTAGTTTCATTTATAAAAAAATTATTTTATTAAGTTTTAACCAGTTATCTTAACAAAGATCTTCTAAATTCCCTATGTAGCAATACAGTTTAACATGTTTTTGCAATTGGTCACTAGTTTATATAAAAAATAGAATTAATATTGGATAAATATATGTATATCTATCTATCTATCTGTCTGTCTGTCTGTCTGTCTATCTATCTATCTATCTGTCTATCTTGTCCTTCATCCTGGCATAAGCATCCCTTCTCTGCATTTCCAATTTTTTTCCTAGTAAGACAAAGGAAAAAGCATGGTGAATGTCAGAAGGGTTATCTTATTTGTCTTTCAGTTCCTTAAAATTATCATCATCTTACTCCTGGGGGCAAATGTCACATCAGCACTCATACTCTCCTTCTCCCAGGGAATGCACTAATGGTTCCTTTCTCTTGCTTATTACACACACACACACACGCACACGCACAAGCACACACACGCATATGTGTGTGTATGTATATACATATACATATATGCATATGTGTATATATGTGCACATATATATCTTATATACTTATTTAACATACTTAGTATAGGATATACACACATCTATATGTATATACACCTATATGTATATGTGTGTATTGATATATGTGCTTTTATTGCATGCATATTTTTCCCTTTCACAATTACAATTTTAGTGATTAATTTTTGATGTTATTCAAAATTTCAACATTATCATAACCTACCCCAAATCCAGCCAATATAACCTTCATGTTTCGTTATGAATTCAACATTTTGAATCCAGTCTGTTCCTTCTCCAAGGAACAAATGTGAATGCATTTGATCATATTTTATTTGGGGTCAAGACTGGTCACTGAATTAAATTTTGAACATTTACTCGTGCCATTATTTTTAGGTGTTTTAAAAGTTGAATATAACTATAGCAAATTATTAATTTGGTATCAGCCTTATTTGCAAAAAAAATCTAGAAGGGAATTAGTTGATGTAAGAGGGAGAATAGTAATCAATTTTGTCCTGGGAAGACTTGATAAAATGTGCCAACCTCTTTCCTTTGTACTATGGTTATTGGAAATTTCAGACACTATCAGACTTGGTTAACATTATTTAACTTTATTTTTTAATTTAAAAATTTTTTAATTTCTTTTTTTACTTTGTTATAAGGGATTTTTCAACCAAGATGAAGAGAGGGTTAGACAAATTAGAAATTAAGTGAAACTAAAACAAAAACAAATCTATGAATCATGCTATATATGAGCAATGTATATACATAAATAGATACATGTATATATGTATATATATGCATGCATATACATGAAAGAGTATGTATCTATATATTGATATATCTCTCTATCTCTCTCTCTATTCATCTACCTTTCTCTCTATCTGTCTGTCTGTCCATCTGTCCATGCATCTGTCTGTCTATCTTATCTATCTATCTATCTATCTATCTATCTATCTATCTATCTATCTATCTATCTATCTATCTATCTATCTATCTATCTATCGCATTGGTCTTGGAATCAGGCTTCAAGTACTGACTCTGCCAGCAATTAGTTTTTCAATCATGGGCAAAATATTTAGCTTCTTTTTGGTCTCAGTTTCTATTGTATTAAATTCTGAAGTAGAACTGGTCCTGATCATCTCTAAATTCTCTTCCAGCTCAAAGATTCTAGAATTTTAAAAATATACAAAACAAAACTATTGATCCCAGAAGTGGAGCATTCTTGCAATGAAAGTGTAAGTAAATGTGGATGTGCTCCCCTTAAGGCACAGACAGTTTTTTGGTAAATGACTCCATCAGGCAGGACCAGTATGATCATAAAGCTTGTAGCAAGGGTATACGAGAGGCAATTGTCCTTTTGGATGTTTCCTTTTAGGCCTTTCCAAACTGTAAAAATAAGTGCTTTGTTAATACTTCTTACAATAATTGAAACCAGCATATCAGTATGAATATGGCTCCTAGTGAAACATCTGTTTGGAATTTAAATCTCTGCTTGGTCCATTAGGATCCAGTAAGATGAAATGAATGTTTCCCCAAGCATCTGTTTTATTTTGGCAGTGTGGACAGGGTCATACTGTAAAATGTATTGACTACTCACTCGGCTGATTTCCTACAACAACAGAAACTGTTGGAGGCTATGGATCAGTATGTCCTACATAGTTTAATTACTTGCTGTTTCATTTTTCAGACTGTATTTAATGTAACAGTTTTTGTTGACATTCATATAAATTCTTTTTTGAATATTTTCATCTTATATTCATCAGGTTGAAAGATATAAGTATAGTTATAACTGATAGTTTATTATGCATGCAAAGGATAAAATCATATACTAGTTTGGTAGTCAGACCATTCTTATAATTAATCATTTCAAATTTTAAAAGTCTCACTTTTTCCTCTTGATTTCTGAATTTCTATGAAGTTAGTGTATAATTTACTAACTACTTGTATTACTTGTCTGTACATTTGATTTGTTCTACACAGAAAACTTGATATTAAAAAAAATGTCAAATTATACCCTAAATTTTATAGTAATATAGCAAGTATTTGTCAACTTTTTCCATGGTTAAAACTTTACATGAATAGTAAAATGCACTTGAAAATCAGATTGATACATAGAAGTCTAAGGCACAATTTCTGAATTACCAACTGTAAGAGTGACATCACAAAAAAAAAAAACTAAAAAAGAAATGGGGGGAATCTTTTATGGGCACCATGTTGCCTACTAAAAAGAAATTGACGTTAATACATCTGTCAGTCAAAATTTTCATTGGTCTAGGTCTTATCTACCTTTCCAATGGTCCTCGTGTGAAACCCATACTTGAGCTATTGTGGAAAATCCATCTTCCCAGATGATTTTTTACAGAGGTTTACTGCCTATATGCCTTGATATCTCTTATTTAGTCCTCCTCAAGTGCAAATATAACCAAAGTAAGTATAAAGTATTTCTCCATCTGATGAGTGAGCAAGGGTGGGAGTAGGGAAGGGGAGGCAATGCAAAGGAATGGAAGCAGAAGTAGAGACATAGTAGATGAAATAGTAAGTAGAACAATTTGGCTAGAATAGAATAGGGGTTCATAACCTCGGATTCCTTGAGGGGCTCTATAGACAGATTTCCTAGTCTATAACCTTAGATGGAACAAATCATTTTGAAAACACTGGGATCCACTGAAGCTTCCTGAGCAGGGAAATCACATGGTCAGACTTGTACATTAGAAATAGCAACATGAGAGTGATGTAGAAAATAAATTGTAGAGGGCATAGGCTTCATAGAAGGAGACCGGTTAGGAGGTCATGGTAATAATCCAGGTGAGAAGTGAGGAAGGTCTCAACTAGGGTGGTTGCTTGAGGAAGAAAAGGGGATAAATTCAAGAATATTTTGGAGGCATAGAATCAACCATACTTGACCATGTAAAGACTTAACGTTAACTTTTATGTAATCTGGGTGGTAAGAGTGATGGAAACTCAACAATAGAAAAATATGAGGAAATAGGGAATATTTGGAAAGAAAAAAATGAGTTCTGTTTTATATATGTTGAGTTTTAGATATCTGAATGGACATATAGTTATATAACTGGAGGTTAGTATTGTGGCACTGGAGCTCATACAGAGAATAGATTTAGATGTATAGATTTAAAAATAAACTGTATAAAGCTGTAAACTTGTGGAAGCTGATGAAATAAATAAGAGTGGATGTAGAGCAAGAAGAGAACAGGGATGAGGAAAGTGACTCCACAGGACGTACATACTGATCCAGTGAAGGAGACAAAGAAGTAATGTCCAAACAGGTAAGAGGGGAACCAGTAGAGAAACACATCACAAAAACCAAGGGAGAAGAAAGTATCTAATCCAAAGTGATCTCCTCTGCATTTTTATATCATTTTTGTTATCAATAGAGATAAAAAACAGGGCACTAGAATTAAAAGGTAGGATCTTGGCAGGCATTTTAGTCTACTCCTTCCAAAATCCTGCTTCATTTTACAGATGAGAAAGCTGATAGATAAAGGGACTTGTTATGAAAAAAAAGGTAGCAGAACTTGGACTGTAGAGCTTGGATTTCCTGATTTCTATAACACTTAATACTAATCCTACAGCAGCCTCCAGTCTCCCTTACTAGGTGGTAAGCTTCTACAGGGAAGGTACAAGTTGTGCACACTTTTGTATCATGCCTGATGCAAGGCATACAGTAGGTGCCAAATAATGCTGCATGAATGACCTTTCTCTTCATAAAATTAAGGAACAAGGGAAGTATAAAAATTCAGTCCTTGAAGGCTAGATATGTTTTATAATTTTGACTGACTTTATGCGCAAATGCTTAGGTATTCTTGAAGTAATACATGAATCATAAAATAAATTCCTCTTTAACTTTCACTCAGTGAATTTTATTCCACATTTGTTCATTCTAATAAAGAATCTACAGGCTTTTTTCCTTGTGAAATTGAACTATGAATCATCTTGACTCGAGAGGATAAATCAATTGAATATAAAATTCCTCAAGCCTACATTTATGTCTTAAGAGCATTTACTAATAAGCTGTCAGCGTTTCAGTTTCAATAACAACTCTGGAGACCTCTTCTCACAGAATTAACAAATGCAATAATTTATAGGAATCAGATCTCTGTTCTTTTGTACAGGGAAGAAATAAAGAAATACCTTTCCCATCTGACAAACATTAATCAAATAGAATTTATATTTAGTGTTATCTAAGTTTATTTGTGCTTAGGAGATCTTTTTCATCAAACCGATTTTCAAAATGTAATGTACTTTTGTTTAATGCCTGGATTATCATTGTGGACTCTCCAAAGGTTTGATGATTACACAAATATGTACTCTTATTACCAATGCATTTGTGTGTCATAACCATGTTATCATTTGTTTCTGGAAAGAAAAGATAGAACTGCAACTCTCTGTGCAACAACATAGCACATATTTTAAAAAGAATTATGCAACTAAAAATATAGACATTGTCAAATTATAAAAGAAGGATTTGGACTAAGGGTCATATTGAGTTAAAAAACTGCTTAAATTAGAGAGTTATAGAAGATAATAATATTGAAATTATTTTTATTGGCTTTTGTCACTCTACTTCAGTGAGTACAGACTATCTCAATCATTCCTCTGAATAGTAAGAAAAATAATAGTAATATTCATACAAAGCTTTAAATTTTGTAGCATGCATTAAGTGTGTTCTTTTATTTATTCAAAAATGTTATTGTGTTATTGCATATAGATTAAAATAAATATTTCTGTGACTCCCTTTACAAATCCTACATAGCTTTTTTTTTGTCTTGCAATTTATCCTTTCAACTTAATTCAGCACTACTCATGTTAGTCCGCATTATATTCTAGCCAAATTGGATTACCATTACCCAACCTTATCAGATGCTAATCCACTTGTATTTGTATAGGATAGACCTATATTCCTGGAGGAAAGTTCTACCATATATCCATCAACTTAAATCTTTTTCTTTAAAGAATATTCTTTATGAAATTCCTCCTGATTGATTCAGATAAAAGTGATCTTCCCCTGTCTTCCTAGAATAAATACTTAAATATTTACATTAATTAGGTTGAAGAGAGGTCAAAACTAAAGGTATGAAGAAGACTACCCTAAAATTTTCCTTCTTCCATATATCAAACCCTAATTCATGTGTTTTTTAATCATGCTAAAATAGTTTTGTTAATAAATACATATTTTTAAAAGCATATTTTACTCTTTTAAAATAGGTAGTTAGGTGGCACAGGGAATAGCATATTGGAAAGAAATGGAGTCAGAAAAACTTGAGTTCAAATACAGCGTCTGGTACTTACTGACTGGGTGACCCTGGATTGTGGACCCTGGACTCTGATACTTACTGACTGTGTCACCTCATCTCTATCTGCTTCAAGTTCCCGTTCTGCAAAATGAGGATAGGCACTTCCCCACGTTGTTATAAGTATAAAATGAGATATTATTTGTAAGGTTTTTTTTTCCCTCGAACCTTAAGGTACTGTATAAGAGCTAGCTCCTATCATTTAAAAGTGACATAAATGATTTAACTGGAATTAAAAAAAAAAAAAAAGGAAAATTTCAAAGGTGAGTCACCTTATATTGTTAAAAGACCCATGTTAATGCAACATAATTACTTATATAGGAAAGTGAAAAGATTCCTCAATTTGAAATCAGAGTAATTAGGCTCAAATCTCAAGTCTGCTGCTTATTCCTGTGTGCCTTTGAACAAGTCACTATAATTCTCTGAAACTTAGTTCTCTTGTCTATGAAATGGAGATTATATATTTGCATCATCTACCTCACAAGGCTACGGAGAGAGAGAGAGCTAACGTATATACATTTACATTTGTAAACAGCAAATCTCTAAGCTGCTAATGTTGCTGTTTTATTATTTTCACTTTGTTTTAGGTGGTTCTGTTGGAAATATTTTATTTTTAATAGATATATAATTATCTTTAGACTATCGCAGAGGTGAATAAAATGATCCTTTTGTAACTGAACAAAATATAGGTATATAAGGCCAGCTTCTGTAGGCTCACTGAAGGATCAATGGGGAACTCTGGGAGACTAATATTAACTCATTCTCATAATTTTTGATGGGATTACACAGAAACAGTATGTTATTGTCACTACACTGAAAGTATTCCTTTGTAGGAAATGTATTTTTGTATTATGCTTAATGTACAGGGATGCAAATTCTTTTGTAGACTCTAAGAAAGTGTCTGAAACAATTCAAGAAAAAAACATGACTAGAGAAAGATTCATATCATACTGTTCCTACACAGTTTTAATTTCTTCCACTACAACACTATATCTTGAAAACTTTTTATTCCTTGAAATTTAAAGTTTAGTGTGTTGAAATCTATTCAAAATGTCATTTTTTTTTGTGAAACAATGACATTTTCAGTCAATTATGGGAAATTTATGTCTATAATTATGTGCTGGTTCAATACAATTTATTTTCTGAATTTTCATGCATATTTGAACGGTTTTATTTGTATGGGGATCTGTCATCTACTACTTTATAAATAGTAGTGAATTTCTGTTAAAAATTCTAGCACCTAAACTTTTGAATATCCTCTAGATGCTACTTTTAAAATCTGAACTAACATGTTGCACATGTTCTATAATTTCATTAATTTAGATCTAACAATAAATTTGGAGTCCTTTAGAATAAACTTGGCAACAGGCAATGGGAGTCTCTATAATAAATTCCTTCATTTGTATCAAGAAATTTTCATGATTCACTCATTTTTAAAACATTTTTTCATTGACATATTCTGCTTGGAGTCAAGTGGATATGTCACCATGGTGAACCTTTTGAGTCCCTCTTGTATCTTTGTGGTTTCATAGGCTCCCTCTGGAAATAAATTATTTTGGTGAAATTTGATGACTTCAGTAGCTTATACTCATTGTTGCCTTTACTTTTACTGTGCAGAATAGATACATTTGTTACAAAGCATTTCTGCCAATATTTGGAAGGTGGATGAGAGCTTCAAAAGAAATAGTGAATTTAGGAAGAATGGTGGGTTGGAGTTTGAGGGGAAAATAATGATTACCCTTTTTTGGAGATATGTAGTATTTGAGACTTCTTTGAAATATTCAAGTGGATATGTTGAATAAGCAATTGGTGACACAGGATAGGTGCTCAAGAAAGAGATAAGAGCTGAATATAAAGACTTTGTAGTAATCTCAAGAGAAAAATTCATTGAGTCTATGGAAATTGAGTTCATTGAGGAAGGTGAAAAGAGAAAATGACCTCAGTTTTACTAAAGTTTAGCGCCAACTCCAGTGGATCTGTAATTTCATCCATGTCAACATCCTTCCAATGATGCATATCACACCTCATCCACTGTCACCTGTATTGTCAACTCTTTTTCATGTCTTCCTGTGTATCTCCTACAATGATATTCCCCCAAAGTGCTAAGGTCCACTCTCAGATAATGTAAAAAAAAAAAAAAAAGAAAGAAAGAAAGAAAAAGAAAAATGCTTAATATAAACAAAAACAAAACCTACAATAAAGAAATGAATAATATAAAATAACCAATTCTGATATGGTTATTTAATCTGAAAGTGTGCTGCATATAGTAGATAATATTACTTAGTTCATTTATTGAAGAAATCAGACAGAAAAATTCCAATAAATATTATTTATAGTAAGACTTTTTATGGTAGCAAATACCTGGCTGTTGAGTTTGGGGTCCTTCATTTAGAAAATGATTAAGTAAATTGTGGCATGTGAATATGATGGAATATTATTATTTATTTTTATTGTTAAGAATTATGTATCTGTGTATCAAATCAGTTACATGGGAAGAATTTTAAGAACAGTGCCTCCAATTTTCTACCTATCACTAAAAGTTCTTAGCTAATTTTGTTAGATATTTTCTTTCTTTCAATTTTCAAAATTTAATTCAACAGTATGCACAAATTAAAAGCCTTCTGTTTGTAAAGCACTATGCTAGGTGATAAAGGATAGTACAAATTTCTGATTATGCAGAATCCCTGCTTGTCTGGACCATACAGATTCGAAAAACACAGAAAATTCTAATATACTCTAACAAAATGTAAATGCATTAGAGAACAAAAAAGGGGATCTCCTTATGATATTCAAAAGAAAAATAGGCTTATTAACAAAAAGAATCATATAAGAATTCAAGATGGAAGTAGAGTTTGAATTGGATTTCAAAAGATGGATATGAATTCAACAGGAAAAGAGTAGAGAGTATCTCAGGTATGTTCAAACTCACAAAAGGAGGAAAACTCAGAGGATGTTCAGAGTATAAAGTTAGATAATTTTGGAAGATATGTAGACTATGCACAAAAATTTAATATAATACACTTCTTTAGTATACCCTCAGAGGTGTTGAAAGTAGCTATCAAATACTGCAACTCAGAAGCCCACATGAGTGTCTTCCCCTTGATTATCAGTTGATATAAAGTAATCAGGCAGCTTTAATCAGCTTTTAGAAATGACTTTTTATTAAAGTGATATAATGATAACAATTGCTACAAAACAACCCCTCAAAAATCTATGACACATTTTTCTCCTATACACACAGATACCAGGGTGATGTGGCATCAGAGAGCACCTGTGATAAGGTACACTGGTTGCTGGAAGTCTGTTTCTCCTCTTCATGGCATATTCATGGTAGCATAATATAGCATCTCTGCTGAGATTTTTGCTATTCCTTGAAACTCCGCAGTACATCTAATTTCTCCTTGGATCCCAATAAAGAAAGCTAGCTACTCTGGATACACTACTAGGATAAGGATGCTAATTGGAGGACCAAAAATCCTCTGACCTTCCAAAGTTCATCAGGTACTCAAAAGTGGGAGAAGGAGGCCAAGCTATGACTACCTCTTCCCTTAGGTGATTCTTTCTCAGGGACGTTGCTGTAAGGTTTCAACTTCTAAGTTTCCAGAAACTTGAATCTCTGATTTCAAACTAGATTTCTAATTTTATGTAAGATCCACAGGGCATGACCAAATCCTTCAAACAATTCAAACAGACTTCATAACCAATATAGCATAAATTAATCAAGGATTTCTCAAATATAATTTGAAGCCATTAATTTCTTTATTTATTAACTGATTCAATGATATTCTGTCCCAGTTAAGGTACCAAGGCATATCATCATGCGAGTTGCTTAAGTGGAGATAGGTGATTTGATCACTTCTATTAACTGTAACACAGTTAAGTTTGGAAATGTTAAGTTTGGATTTCAGTGGGAACTAGAGGTGAAAAATATCATAAAACTAGTTAGAAATGCAGGTCTAGAATTAACAGTGAAGTTCAAGGCTATGGATAGAAATAATTTATTCATCTGTGTAAGGATAATAGTTGAAGCTTTGGAAATAAATGAAATTGAAAAGAAAAAGAATATACAGAGAGAAGAAAAATAGGAAAGAATCTCTGGGAAACACCCATATAAAATTTATGAAAAGAAGATTATGAATCAGCAAAAGATGAGAGAAAAAGTTACAGACATAGGACAAGAAGAAGCAGAATATAGTGCCTCTGAAGTCAATGGAGAGGAACACATATGACAAAAATGGCATAAGACTATGAAGTCAGTCACAGGAGTTAAGAAAGGTGAGAGAGGGAGGAAGAAAGGGAAGAAGGAGAAAGAAAAGAAGAAAAAGGAGAAGAAGAATTTCTGAAGGAGAAGAAAGGATGGAAGGAATGAAAGAAGGAAGGAAGGAAAGAAGAAAGGAGTTTTTCAATTGACATTTAGGAAGTTATAGTGACCTTTGAGAGAGTAGGATCTGAAAACATGTATGGATAGGAAGCTTAATTGCAAAGACCTTAGGAAATTTTAGAAACATGAGTATAGGATGTATTCTTTGTACAAAGAGGAGTACCATTTGGCTGGAACATTGAGGGCAAAAGGAGAAGTGATATGAAAAATTTCTGGAAATGTAGAGCAAAGTCAAATTGTGGACATCAATTAATGCTGTTAAACTGTAAATGTTACTAAATGGATGATAGGGAGGTCTTAAAGATTTTTAGCACAGGAACAACATGATTTCATTAAAAAATTCATTATTAGTCACATTTTATGCAACTGACCTGAAAATATTTACCTTGGAAGTCTATTTGATTTGTTGTTCGCTAGGTTGATACATGCCAAAGCCATTATTTTATTAATAATTCATAAATATTTGACCTAAAACCCTTTTATTATCTTTTTTAAAATATAAATTTATTTATTTAACTTTATACCTGCATTTTCACAAAATTTGGGGTTCCAAATTTTCTCCCCATTTGTCCCCTCCCCACCTCAATACACTGAGCATTCTAATTTCCCCTATCACCAATATGCCCTCTTTTCTATCCTCCCTCCCTTCTCTTGTCCCTATCTTCTCTTTTGTCCTGTAGGGCCAGATGACTTTCTATTCCCCATTAACTGTATTTCTTATTTCCTATTAGCAAGAACAATATTCAACAGTTGGTCCTAAAACTTTGAGTTCCAAATTCTCCCCATGCCTCCCTCCCCACCCATTCCCTTTGGGAAGGCAGGTAATTCAATATAGGCCATATCTGTGTAGTTTTACAAATGACTTCGATAATAGTTGTGTTGTGTAAGACTAACTGTATTTCCCTCCATCCTATTCTGCCTCCCATTGTTTCTGTTCTCTCTTTTGATCCTGTATCTCCCTGAGTGTTGACTTCAAATTGCTCCCTCCTCCCATTGCCCTCCCTTCGATCATCCCCCACCACCCTGCTTATCTCCTTCTCCCCCACTTTCCTGTATTGTAAGATAGGTTTTCCTACCAAAAAGAGTGTGCATTTTATTCCTTCCTTTAGTCAAATGTGATGAGGGTAAACTTCATGTTTTTTTCTCAGCTCTCCTCTTTTTTCCCTCCACTAAAAAGTCTCCTGCTTGCCTCTTGAATGAGATATAATTTACCCCATTCCATTTCACCCTCTCTCCTCCCACTACATTTCTCTCTCACCGTTTACCTTAATTTCTTTTAAGATATGATCCCACCCTATTCAATTCACTCTGTGCTCTCTGTCTCTGTATGTGCGTGCATGTGTGTATGTGTGTGTGTATGCGTGTGTGTGTGTGTGTAATCCCACCAACTACCCAGATACTGAAAAGTTTCAAGAGTTGCAAATACTGTCTTTCCATGTAGGAATGTAAACAGTTCACTTTTGGTAAGTCCCTTATGCCTTCTCTTTGCTGTTTACTTTTTCATGCTTCTTCTCATTCTTGTATTTGAAAGTCAAATTTTCTTTTCAGCTCTGGTCTTTTCACCAAGAATGATTGAAAGTACTCTATTTCATTGAAAGACCATATTTTCCCCTAAAGTATTATACTCAGTTTTGCTGGGTAGGTGATTCTTAGTTTTAGTCCTAGTTCCTTTGGCTTCTGGAATATCCTATTCCATGCCCTTCGATCCCTTAATGTAGAAGCTGCTAGATCTTGAGTTATCCTGATTGTATTTCTACAATACTGGAATTGTTTCTTTCTAGCTGCTTGCAATATTTTCTCCTTGACCTGGGAATTCTGGAATTTGGCCACAATGTTCCTAGGAGTTTCTCTTTTTGGATCTCTTTCAGGCAGTGATCAGTGGATTTCTTGAATACTTATTTTGCCCTCTCGTTCTAGAATATCAGGGCAGTTTTCCTTGAAATTTCATGAAAAATGATGTCTAGGCTCTTTTTTTGATCATGGCTTTCAGGTAGTGCCATAATTTTTAAATTGTCTCTCCTGGATCTCTTTTCCAGCTCAGTTGTTTTCCCATAATATATTTCACATTCTCTTCCATTTTTTCATTCTTTTGATTTTGTTTTATGATTTCTTGGTTTCTTAGAAAGTCATTAGACTCCATCTGTTCCATTCTAATTTTGAGAGAACTATTTTCTTCAGTGAGCTTTTGAACCTCTTTTTCCATTTGGCTAATTCTGCTTTTGAAGGCATTCTTCTCCTCATTGGCTTTTTGAACCTCTTTTGCCAATTGAGTGAGCCTATTTTTCAAGGTGTTATTTTTTTCAGCATTTTTTTGGGTCTCCTTTAGCAAGGTATTGACCCATTTTTCATGCTTTTCTTGCATCTCTCTCATTTCTCTTCCCAGTTTTTCCTCCACCTCTCTAACTTGATTTTCAAAATCTTTTTTGAGCTCTTCCATGGCCTGAGCCCCCTGGATATCTATTTCGGATGTTTGGGATACAGAGGCCTTCACTTCTATGTCTTTCCCTGATGGCAAACATTGTTCTTCCTCATCAGAAATGAAAGGAGGAAACATCTGTTCCCCAAGAAAGTAACCTTCTATGGTGTTATTTTTTTTTCCCTTTTCTGGGCATTTTCCCAGCCAGTTACTTGACTTCTGAGATTCCTCTCCACCCCCACCTAGATCATCCACCCAGCTGGTTCTTGGGGTCTGAGATTCAAATGCTGCTCCCCAGCCTCAGCGCTTTCAGCGGCAGCCTGGCTGCTATTCAGTGTGAGAGATTAAATTCAGGTTTTCTGATGGGGGCAGGGCTGCCTCCCAAGCTCAGTTCCCTCAGGGGCTTTATGAGGAGATCTGTAAAGGACCCGTGCTCCTGACTGCTACTGGAGTCCCTGGCTGTTACTTCCCCTGCCACTTCCTCACCAGGGGACCTGAGTTATGGCAACACCCCACTCTCCTCTTGGCCAGCCCAGAAGTCTCTCTCACTGACCTGTGTGCCTGTTGGTTGAGGGACCTTTGCAGCCACTGGAGATTCTGTCCCTCAAGTCTGCTTGGAGCTGCTTTTCTCAGGGCGCATGGCCAAGGCAGGGCCGGGCTCTGCTCTGGGTCCAGAGTGCGACGGACCTTTGGTGGCGGTTTTTCAGGGCTCTCTGGAACAGAAATCTCCTCCACTGCATTGCTGCGTGGCTTCCACTGCTCCAGAACCCATTGGGAGTTCTTTTTGTAGGTAATTTATGGGCTGTGGGTTCAGAGCTAGCTAGAATCTTTTTACTCCTCCATCTTGGCTCCTCCCCGCAATTGTTTTAATTCTAGAAAAACACTTACCACAAATAATGTGATGTATATTGGATAAACATTTTCTATATGCTACTCTAAACTCATTTAACAAGGCTATCCAGATTGTTTCTTAATTTTCCAGCATTTTAGCATTATAATTAAGTAGTTCATAAACTTCTGATGGTTTTCTCAGGCATATAAAATCCCAGGCCTGGTATACATCATATTAAGTCTTTTTTTTTAAATTGAAAGGAAAGATAAAAACCACATCTGGTAGAAAACAGTGGCCAAAGGCAAGAAACAAAAGAATAATGATGTAAACAGTTAAAAAAAAAAGCCTACCACCTGGTTATGCTTTCTGCATTTTCTAGCAGAATTTCCACAGCATATTTGAAAAAAAAAAAAACACTGTACCAATCTATTTGATATACATAGGCAGTTCTACTTGGCATATTAGAATCTTAGTTAAATATAGTCATTAAAAATCTCAATTTGTACAACTTCCTTGTAATATAAAATTAATTTGCTCTATAATGAGTGGTATTATCTTCAAACTGTAAATCTCAGCTCAAAATGCTTGACTATTGAGAAACACATGATGCTTTGCAGAGATATCAGATTGTAATATTAATATCTACCAATTTTAGGTGCTTATGTGAGGAATTAGTACAATTCTTCTTTTTAAATGATTATTGCCATGTGGTGAGGTTAGAGTTCACACTATGTTGTTTTTGAAGGCATAAAAGCTGTTAACTTCTTTAAGGGTATTTAACATGTTTCTTGCTCTGAATAAATAACTGGTCTCATTTATATGGAGTTGATGTCTGCAATATATTTCCCTGGACCTACAAATCATAAAATGGAGAAAGAAAGGACGACATATGGTAGCTATTACATGGTTCCTCCAGAGAGTTGATTCTAAACTTTTTAGAGTTTAGCTCAGATTTAACATTACTCACTTATCCCTCTTTCCAAAGGTAAAAAAAAAAATAACAAAGTTTCTATGTAAAGGAAAAAAATACATATTCATTTTGGTGAGATTAATTCATGGAGGCATGATTTACTGAAAGCGAAGAGGCCTGGGTTCATATACTGTTTCCAGTCATTAATAATTTGTCACTGAGGGCAAATGACTTTCACCATTCTGCGCTTCATTTTTCTCTTCTGTAAAATGAATATAATAAAAGCTGTGCAACCTTTATAGCGGGGCTGTTTTGAGGCAAGAAATTTGTTAATCTTTTTACAATTGTTGTTGTTGTGCCAATGGTGGTGGTAAGGTCATGTTTGACTCCCATCTTTAAATAAACACTCACATGCAAATCGTTCATTTTTCTATGCCTTTAATCTTCCATTGTTTGAAATAAGGAAAAAAATATTTAGCAAGTTGAACCAAAAATTAAAACAATATCTGAGAACTTATGTCATTTTGAAACAATTCAGAAAATTTTCCATCAAAAAAAAGTACCATTGAAAATGTTTTCTTATTTCTCCCCCCAGGGAATCTATGTATATTGAGCTTTATAATTCATTTCAGTTTTATTCCTTTTTAATATTGCTTAAACTTATACCCTTTTGGTCATTCAATATATCATTCTCCTGGTTCTGTTTCCTTTGATCTGTTTGTGATATTTTCCCCATGTTCACTGGAAATTATTATATTCACCATTTCCTGTATCTATATTTTATTGATGACTTTCCTTTTTATACTTCCATCTTTCTTAAACATTTTCTCTCTTCTCTCACCCCTTCCCTTTGAATCAACCCTTGCAAGGAACAAAACAAAAGTATTATGCAAAATCGTTCAACACAGTAACCAAGTCCAGTGACCTATGCAATATCTCGTGTCCATAGAAAACTCACCTTCAAAAAAGGAGGATTGTGTATTTCCTCATCTCTTCTCCAGGGATACGATTGATCATTATAATTACACAATACTGAGTTTCATTTTTTTTTAAAACTTATATGCTGGTTCTACTTAATTCATTCAATATTAAAACAATAAAGGAAACTAAATATTAATCCAAGAATGAATTTCGTGTTTTAGAAAATGACTCATTAGATTTAGAGTAAAGAGATATGGGTTTGTATGCTTTATCTGTCACCGTATGTATATGGAATACTGGACTATTCTCAGCCTTAATTTTCATGTACACACATACATACATACAAATACATACATGTGTGGACATACATATATACATTTATATGTATGTGTTTATATGTTTGTATGTATGTATATATACATACATAGAGAGAGAGTAGGGAGATATATATTATATATAGTTAAATATTAAAATCTAAAAGTATTATCTTGCTAGATGGTTAGCACATAAGTTTGTTGACTGGATGATTATTCTGTAAGAAAACTGAAGACAGAGAATATTATATCCTCTTAATCTTTGTTCTAAACAGGATTATACTACCCTTTTTTTATCTATGCACCTAATAATAACTACCCTTCATATGCTACTCAATAACAGCTTCTCAATGAAAAAGACTATTTAGTCTAATCCATTGAATTCTTACCTTTCTACTTATTTTTTAGATAACAATACATTACACAATTTTAGCAAAATCATACAATATTTTGTATTTTTCATTAATTGATCCAAATATAGCCAAATATAGTAGTCTTGTCTCTCATGAATTCTATACATTCCCATTTCAAGAATCATATGTTATGTTTCTTGAATACTTCTCAAAACATTTAGCTCAAAGGGGGCCCCATAGTAGCTGCCTTAACAGAATATTTTTTATTCTATTTAGTATGATGGCACTTTCAAAGACAAAAGTTTGAGAAATTATGCAAAAAATACAGATTTATCATCCCTTATTCTCATAAGATCTTGTCCAACATATGCATTATTTTTGCAATCTTTCATCACATCACAACACTCATTTGTTAATTACTATTTCAATAAAAAAATGAAAAATATTTAAATGAATCTAACATTTCAGTCATGTTTTTATGTGAGAAGCTCCCAAACAACCATTAATGGGCACCTGAAACATAGGAGTCCAAACCAATCATATTTTTACTTGAATTATGTGTTCCATACAATTTTTCAAATGCTATAGATTTCTAATTTAGTGCCCCCTGTTTGATTCCATTTATTTTTCATTACCATTGAATAGTCATGGAAGATTTACTTTCAAGTAGTTCTTAGTCACCAAGAACAGTCTATACATTTTTCTCCTATCCTTATTTTACATTTCTAACATATCTGGGTTCCTATAAGTCTCTCAAATGTTCAGGTTATGCCTCTTGACATCTCATTTCAAGTAAATAATAGAATCTTTGGGAAGAAAAGACTCTCATATTACATATTCTGGAATAATATAGTTGCCATACTAGCATATCTTATCATAAAGAAAACTTATTTTCACATATTTTAGTTTTGCATTAAAACCACATTTTATAATTCTTATAACATTTTAATAATAAAATCACAGTTTATAACTTTTTAAATTTAAACTTCTGAAATTCTATCTCTCTAATCTTGCCATTTACATTTTAACTCCATTTCTAATAAAAATATTACTAAGTTGCATGTCAAATATTATATTGGAAATAAGTTCAGAATGAGGGAAATGATCCTTGTAAGTAATCTAAATTTGATATAAGGGCATACCAAAACATCGAAAGATAGAATATTAATTGCCATGTAAATATGTTAGTTGCTAATCCTTAAAAAAAGATCTATCTAATTTTACCAATAAAGTTAAAAAAGTTGTTCTCTAATAATGTTTCTAGATGACTATAGTTGATGTTGGTGTAGTAGCAGCAAGTGATTTGCTTTTCATGGACCAGCCATTGTTATGAGTAATAAATATTTATGTTAATCGCAAAGTCAGCAGATCTGACATCATAGTCAAAGAGTCAAAGTATTTATGGACCATGAAGCTGTCATGTTGATAAAGTGAATTTTCTTACCAGAGACACTTAAATGTCATGGTAAAAGAATACATCGAAAAAGCCATAATGTACTTTAGCTTGCTCTTCATGATGGCATTTTCAAATGGAGATATCTAGGTAGGCCAAAAGAATTTATAATGCCTTGTATTCTTTGTGAAACATGTCAGAAAAAAAATAACACATACTGAATTCATTTGAATTTGAGAGTTGTGCATATATTCCAGATAAAGATTTGTAGAGACTTTATCTAACACTAGAAGCTGATTCAGATTTTATATTGCAGACTTAATTCCTATACTGTCTATAAAATTCTATTGAGAGCATGCTAATTATAACCAGTAATCAGTTATCTATAAAGTTAGACCTCATTTTGCTTATTTGTATAATGATTGAATTAGACTACATTATCTTTAAAGCTCTTATCTGTTCTAAAATTCTATTTCTAGATTGAAAATTTTCGTTCAAGAGATTCATAGGCTTTGGAGAGGTAGAATTTACTCATACTTTCATAGTTTAGGGGAGGAATTAAAGTAAAACATGAAATCTGATCTCAGGTTTGAACAAAATTAAGAAATTCAGTAAAAATACACGTAGGAGTAGGAGGGAAAGGAGCATAAGTAAAGGCATGTAGCTGTGCAGAATATTGAGTTGTTCAGTTCATCTGAATAATAGAATGTAAGAAGGGAAGTACATGGGATAAGACAGGAAATGTAAATGAAAGCCAGGTTTTAGGGGTCACTGATAAATGTTCGAGTTTAATTTGGTAAGTTAATAGGAAGTCACTGAAAGTTTCTGAGTAGGAAAATTATCTGCTTAACACATGTAATGGACAGATTGTAGCAGAAGGTGCAAAAAGAATAGATGAAAATAAAGCCCAGACTGTAGATAAGCATTTCAACTGGAAGAGTATTTTAATAATTACATAAAAAGTAATGACCTTGAACTAGAGTGGTGGTAGAGGGAAATAGAGAGGGAGTGATGAATTAAAGAAACAAATCAAAGGCACATTCAACAGTGATTAGCCCTTTTTTTTGATCACTAGAAAATTATTGATAGAAGTAAAGGTGATGAAAATTTAAAAAAAAAAAAAGTTTTTAACTTATTTACCTCCAAAAATGTGGATGCCATTCATATAACTAAGAAAGTTATAAGGAAACTTTTGGATGGAAGATGACAATTTCAGTTTTTTATTTCACAAAGTTGCAGAAATTTAAAATGCCATTTAGATCAACCTTTTCCTGAGCAAAAATTCCCTTCTATAATATATAAGTAGTGATAGCTTTAAATTTAAAATTTTAAAATCTTTGGTAGGGAAGTACATTACTTTCAGAGGCAGGCCATTACATTGCACATATTTATATCAAATAGGTTCACTTTGAAGGGTGATGTTAGGTCTTCAAGGGCAGATTCATGTGGCAATCATTTAAAAGTGACTTACTACTAAAGCAGTGATAACTCCAGGGCTAGAGGTAGGGTTTGGCAAATCATTCTCATAGAAATAATAAATTATAATAACAAATTATATAAATTGATGAATTCCAAGGGAAGGGTTAGAAATAGATGAAAAGAGGGCCAAGGACAGAGCTTTGGGAGATGGAAGATGCCTAAATTTACAAGATAAGAATAAGATTAGAAACAATCAAAGAAAAACGAGAAAAGGCAGTCAGAATGTTGTGAGATAAATCAGAAGTGAATAGTATCCTGGAACCAAAAGTCTAAGAGAGTATTAAAGATGGGACAATTATTGGAGGTACTGTTTTAATGACAGCACTCTGTTTAGGTATGTTATTGAAAAAGAGCACTCTCAATTCATTGAACATTTAATAAAGGGAAGTTTATTTTGCCCTAATACAACAATGGTATTGCATTAAAAACACAATGGCATTTGTATTCTCTAAATACATCAGCCATAGCCTCCATATTGAAATGTGTTTGGTCAGCAAAGCACAGTAATCACCTGGGTTAAGGAAACCTATAAGTCCCAGGATCTGAGACTCCATATGTTTGAGACATTTTATGCTCTGTAATGAACAAGAAGCAAAAAGCTGAGTTAAGTAAGGTTTCAGAAAAATTTGTCTTCTTTAAAGTTGAAAACTCCTCATAGTGTGGATGGGAGGAAAAAAGGATGTCGTGGAAATGCTCATCTTGTCACAGTAGTCTACATTGTCAAATATTATTTGTCAATGTGGTTCAAAATTGAAAAAATATGCAATTTGGCAATGAGCACAATAGCGTCATTGGAAAGGTAGTTTCAACAGTGATAGCCACGTAAAAGAGATTATAAAGAAGTGAGGAAAATAGGTGGAGAGTACAACGATTGTTTACTTATTCTAGAATTTTATCAATGAAGGGTCAGGGAAAAGATGACAGAAAAGACGAGAAATTTACAAGGTCAAGAGGAAGTTTTCTTCCTTTTCCTTCCCAAAAAATTAAAAAAAAAATTTTACACTTAATTCTTTTTAAATTAAAAACTTATTTTATTACTATCATTCAACACCATCATCATAAACAATAATAGTTAATATTTATGTAGTGATTTAAAAGTTTGCCAAGCTCCTTCCATATATTTCCTCCTTTTAGAATCACAACTCTACAAGCTGATTTTTTTTTCTTTTTTTACAGAGGATGAAACTTAGCTGGAAAGAGGATAAATGACTTGTCTGGGGTCACAAAACTGTTGTCTGTGTCTGTGGCATGTTTTAAACTCAGCTCCTCCTGACTCCAAGTACATTCTATTCACTATACTATATATTTACTGTTTAAATGAGTTGTTTGATGGATTAAAATATGAAATTAAAAAAATAGTTGTAAAGTAAGAGCTTTAGAGAGGAGAGGGAGAAAAAAACTATTTGTGAAAACTTTTTATTCATTGTAATGCCTGAATTTGTTTTGTACATGTCATTAAAATTTAACTGTTGAGTATTCACATGCATAAATAAAATTGAGATTTATTAAAAAAATAAAAGAGAAATTACACAGTTGGATTTTATATTTATGAATATTGTTCCAGAAGACAACCTCATTCAGGAAAAATTATCAAAAATTTAGATCTGAAAGGGAAAATTATTATCAATCAGTCCATTAGCATTTATTAAGCTCCTCCTTTTTGCCAGGGACAGTGCTAAGCACTGATAATACAAAGAAAAAAAGCGTTGTTCTCAACGAATTCACCATCTAATATGGGAGACAGCATGCAAACAAGTATATACAATCAAAATTCATACTGAATAAATGTGGGTGTAGTTTCAGAAGAAAGCCAGTAAAATTAATAAAGTTTTGAGAAGACTTCTTATAGAAATTAGGACTTTGGATGACACTGCAGAAAAGTTAGGAAGCTAAGAGGCAGACATGAGGAGAGAAAAAACTGCAGGTATGGAAGTCAGTTACTGAAAAAGTAAGGAGGAGGAAAACAGGTTATAATGTCTGAGGAGTGGCAAGTAAGCCAGTGTCATGGGACCATGGAATATGTGGAGAGGAGAAAAATAGATGAAACACGAAGGGATCTAAAGAGTGAAGTGGAGGATTTTATATTTGATTATGGAGGTAATGACTACTGATTTGATTGAATAGAGGGATGACGTTCAGTTTTATGCTTTAGGAAGATCAATTTAACAGCTGTAGGAAGTCGCCCGAGTGGGAGAAGACTTGAATGAAGTAGACTAATGAGAAGGGTATTACAATACTCCAGCAATGAGGAAATGAAGAACTGCCATGAAGGTGGTAGTAATGTCAGAAAAGAGAACAGGGAATATTGGATGCTACCTGGTGGGGGGGCGGTGAGAGAGAGTGAGTTGTACCCTTGATAGTTATAAGAAAAGTAGGGAGAAAGGAAGAGTTTACGTGTGTGGGAAGCATGAGGAGAATGAATTTAGTTTTGGACATAGTGTTGTACATGTCTGATCCAGTTTTAGATATTGAATAGGACGTACAAGATGTGAGAGTGGAGGTCAGGAGTGAAGTTAGGGCTGGATAAGTAAATCTGAGAATTATCTGCAAAGAGGTGAAAATTGAATCTATGGGAGCTAATGAGATCACCAAGTGAAATAATATAGATAGAGGAGAGAAGAAAGTCTAGGACACAGCCTTGGGGGATACCCACAATTAGATAGCATGACCTGGATAATATAATGAAAGAGACAGAAAAAGATCAGGCAGACAGACAGGAGGAGAATGAGAAAAGAGCAAAGTTATGAAATCTTAGAGAAGAGGTAATACCAAGGGAAAGAGGGTCATTCATACTGTCAAAGATTAAAGAGAAATCAAGAAGCATGGAGATCGAGAAAGGATCATTACATTTGTCAATTACAAGATTTTTAGTGCCTTTGGAGAGAGCAGTTTCAGCTGAATGATAAGGTGGGACATTAAGCGTTCAAAGAGTTAACAGAGTGAGAGGAAAATGGAGGCACCTATTGTTGATCGGCTTTTCAAGAGTCACAAAACAAAGGAGAGATGTAGAAAGACAATTAATGGGCATAAATGGATCAAGTGAGGGGTTTTGAAAAGAGTGAAGACATAGATATGTTTATAGGCAGTATGGAAGTTGCCAATAGACAAGGAGTGATTGAAGACTAGTGAGAATAGTGATGATAGAGTGGCCAATGTGCTGGAAAAGATGATATGTAATGGGCTAGAAAAACCATTTATTAATTTGAAATATTTGAAAAAGAGCAGATTTAAGAGAAACTTAAAATTCAGAACTTATTCACATTTTAGTTCATTTTATTATAGAAATTTTAGGCAAGTCCCTAGAGTGATAGAGGAAATGACTTTTAAGAGTATAGCTGGACCATACCAAACATACTTCAAAAAGAACAAAATCATGAATTGCTAAATCTTGAAAGCCTCAAGAGGTCATTCTATGTCATATCTTAAGAAGATGCTAAAAATGTGAGAAAAACATGGAAATAATGTAATATTAAAAATGTAATTAGCAATTGAAAAATCATTGATAATATTAATGAGAGCAATTTCAGTCCAAGGTTGGTATCAGTAGCTAGATAGCTGAGAGATAAGAAGAGAGGAAAGAATATAAAAGCATAGATTGTATCTGCTCAAGGACAAACTAACTAGGGTGTATTTAGGAATATGGCAATCTAATGGAATGGCAAGCCCAAGGAGACTTGAATCTTCCTCTCTTCTTCAGACTAAAAAGTCTTACTATATTTAAGGAAAAATGTCAGTAATGGTCAAAGGTGTTCTGTATAACAAATAGTAGGTAAAGGTAGTGATTGAGTTAATTTGATTGAGTTAATCAATCAAACCACCTCAACCCTACCTAAAATGAAGGGTATTATGCTCTATCCTATCATTTATCAATTGAGAACCTCTCAAGTATTCAAGAGGTGTGAACAAAGCCTGGGCAATCCAGAGGTTCAAAAGGAAATCTGTTCAGATTGGTGGACTTGGTCATACATTTTGGGGATGGCATAAAGTCATTGAGCCAGGTGGAATCAGGGTATGAGACTGTATAATACTGTAGAGGACACACTAGGGACCTCAAAAAGTAATACAAAAAAAAAATGCCAGTCTATGGGCAATAGTAAAAAAGTAAAAGGGTAGAGCTATGGTATACAAAAGATAGATAAAGAAATACCATTACTCCTTTTGACTGAAGAAGAAGCCTAGGATTAAAGTGACCAAATTTATCTGCCCCTTTTAAGAACTAATGGAAGTTCTCAGAAAAGGTTTGCTTTTTCCCTGGACTTTTCATGCTAGTGCCTGTCTATTAACAGACTTCATAATATTCTCTGCTTATAAATTTAAATATAAGCAAAGTGTCAAACCTCTGCCTAAATGCTACTAATTGTCCTAAGTGGGAGCTCTGAAAATTAGTGATTGTATTTTGAGCTTTTCATTTAGTATAAATTTCCTAGAGCTATAGATGAGGTATCCACAAGGACCTGAGGACTACAGTGTTGTCCTTAGTTGAAAAAGAGATCATTAGTCTTTGGCCCATTCACTACTAGAATGAAGACCATTCTGAGCAACCAGACCATTCACATCCCAGAAAATGCTGACATCTCTCTTAAGGATCAGACAGTTATTGTAAAGCGGCCCAGAGGAATTCTCCATAGGGATTTCAACCATATGAATGTTGGGATCAGTCTCCTTGGAAAGAAAGAAAAATGGCTCCGGGTAGACAAGTGGTTGGGCAATTGAAAAGAACTTGCAACCAACCATGCACACAATGTACAAAACATGATCAAAGGCATTACACTGGTTTTCATTACAAGATGAGGTCTGTATGTGCTCACTTCCCCATCAATGTTGTTATTCAAGAAAATGGCTCACTTGCTGAAATCAGAAACCTCTTGCGTGAAAAATAAATTCGAAGAGTGCTCATGAGAGCTTGTGCTGTTTCTAGAGTCAAAAAAAGATGGGTTAATTCTTGAAGGAAATGATATTGAACTTGTTTCAAACTCAGCTGCCCTGATCCAACAGGCCACCAAATAAGGATATCAGAAAAATTTTGGATGGCCTCTATTTTCTGGGAAAGGACAGTGCGACAATCTGATGAATAAGTTGAAAAGGATGCTAAAGGCCATGTCCTGAGACAACACTTACTCAGATGTCAAAATAAAAATACTTTTAGTCAAAAAAAAGAAATAGATAATTATTGTAAAAAGATGTGACTTATTACAACTCTGCAGACAAAGGGACTGGAAAGGAAAGGGTAGTAAGAACTGCCATTGGTCATTTGAACTATTTCCATATCCACTGGTGTGACAGGTAAAATTATGATACAAAACTGCTTACCACCCAGAAATTCTTTCTCCATAACACCAATATCCCTGAGTGATGCTATATGCCTATGAATCATAATATGTAATGATCTCTGAATAATCAAAATTGGGAGTAAGAGAGAAGTAAATGAAAGGGGTATAAGCACACATACAAATTGCATATGAGAAAGAAATGCCAAAGCAGGTGTGCCAGACTTGCAAAAAAAGGATGTAACAGTTAAACTGCTCAGATAGTAAGTTTATAGCTTAAGGATATTAAAAAAAGAAAGGAAAAGAAAACAGTTGGGTGCATAAAAAGATTTATAGAAAGATAACTCTTGGTGTCTTACCCTCTGGCCTGTTTTCTCTCAAATTCATAGTCTAAACATATACCCAATTGAGATTCCAAAAGGATGAATCTGACCATGTCCTTCTTCTACTCAAAATGCTCCAGTGGCTCCCAATTGCCACTGGAATAAAATTTAAACAAATAACTCACTATTTTGACATTTAAATCTTTTGTTTGTCTCCAGTCTACTTTTTCAGATTCGTCACACATCACTATGATTCATGTCCTTTTTTCCAGCTAAACTGGACTTCCATCTTCATGCCTTTGTATAGGCTATGCTTTTGCACATCCTACCTCTTATAAGAATCCTGAGCCATGGTATGGACCCAAGGTGGTGAAATACAAGGACAGACTTGCTGTAGCTCTCCCCACCATAGCCCATAAAATATCTTTAAGAAATGACTCTAAACAAATTCCAGAGCAACAGAAACCACAAAATGACAGTGAAAGTGATTTCCAGCCCAAAGCAGCCTGAAAGGCCTACCGGAAAGGTGTATCACACTGTGCTCAGAGTGGAGCGCAGCCTAGCCGTGTTGTCCAGCACAGCACAGACATGACTGGACCAAGCTAAGGGGCTTGTAATCACTGGCAACAGCTGTGGCTCCCAGACATCTTAACCCACAAATGCCAAAGACAGCTTCAAAGGTCAGTACAAAAGCTCTTTAACCTGGGTAATAAGGGAGCACAATCCACACAGGCCACAGCCCTTGACCCCAGGACTGCTACAGCCACTGCAGCAGCAGCAACAGTATCCATTTTAGGAGTCCTTGGCCTAAAGACTCTGGGGAATCAAGCACTGATTTGGATCTCAGCCCTGAGTGATGATCCTGAGGTGAGGAGGAGCTCTGGCCTGGTGGAGCTGGTGGAGGCTCTGGAGAGAAAATTCTACCCACAGAGTATGGGCAGTAAAGCTTGTGGCTGCCTTGAGATCAGAGTGCATGCCAGGAGAGGAGTAAACTCCACTCCCTTGAATGTGCCACCTTGGAGGAACTCAGATCTCACAGGCCCCTAGAGTATACCCTCCACTTGACAAAGGACTCAAAAGTCAAGTAACTAGCTGGGAAAATGCCCCCAAAAGGGAAAAATATTAGTGTATAGGTTACTTTCTTAGTGAACAGATATTTTCTTCCATTCTTTCAGATGAGAAAAAACAGAATATACCATCAAAGAATGACATAAAAATCAAGGCTTCTCCATCCAAAAATCTCCAAAAAAAAATATGCAATGGTATCAGGTCATGAAAGAGCTCAAAAATGATTTTGAAAATCAAGTAAGAGACGTGGAGGAAAAATTGGGAAGAGAAATGAGAGCAATACAAAAAGCATGAAAAGCAAGTCAGCAATTTACTAAAGGAGACCCAAAAAATGCTGAAGAAAAATAACACCTTTAAAAATAGACTAACCGAAATGGCAAAAAAAATGTCCAAAAAGCCAATGAGGAAAAGAATGCTTTAAAAAGCAGAATTATCCAATGGAAAAGGAGGTTCAAAAACTCAAGAGAAAATAGTTTTTTAGAAATTAGAATGGAGCAGATCAAGCTAACAACTTTATGAGAAACCAAGAAATTGCAAAACAAAAACCAAAAGAATGAAAAAATAGAAGACAATATGAAATATCTTATTGGAAAAACAACTGACCTGGAAAATAGATCCAAGAGAGACAATTTAAAAATTATGGGACTACCTGAAAGTCATGATAACAGAAAAGAACCTGGATATCCTCTTTCATGAAAGCATCAAGGAAAACTGCCCTGATATTCTAGAATCAGAGGGGAAAATAAATATTGAAAGAATCCACCAGTCACCTCCTGAAAGAGATCCAAAAAGAAAAACTCCAAGGAATATTGCAGTCAAATTCCAGAGTTCCCAGATCAAGAAGAAAATGTTACAAGCATCTAGAAAGAAACAATTTGAGTATTGTGGAAATACAATCAGGATAGCATAAGATCTAGCACTTCTTTTTTTCTTGAAATTTATTTATTTAACTTTTTACATTCATTTTCACAAAATTTTAGGTTCCAAATTTTCTCCACTTTTATCCCCTCCCCCCACCCCAATACACCAGGCAATCTAATTTTCCCTATCACCAATCTGCCCCCTCTTCTATCATCCCTCCCTTCTCTTGTCCCCATCTTCTTTTTTGTCCTGTAGGGCCAGATGACTTTCTATTCCCCATTAACTGTATTTCTTATTTCCTAGTAGCAACAACAATACTCAACAGTAGTTCCTAAAACTTTGAGTTCCAAATTCTCCCCATCCCTCCCTCCCCACCCATTCCCTTTGGGAAGGCAGGCAATTCTATATAGGCCCTATAAGTGTAGTTTTGCAAATCACTTCCATAATAGTCATGTTGTGTAAAACTAACTGAATTATCCTCCATCCTATCATGCCCCTCATTGTTTCTATTCTGTCTTTTGATCCTGTCCCTCCCCAAGAGTATTGACTTCAAATTGCCTCCTCCTCCCATTACCCTCCCTTCCATCATCACCCCCCTTGCTTATCTCCTTCTCCCCCACTTTCCTGTATTGTAAGATAGGTTTTCATAACAAAATGAGTGTGCATTTTATTCCTTCCTTTAGTCAAATGTTGATGAGGGTAAACTTCTTGTTTTTTTTTTTTTTTTTTCTCAGCTCTCCTTTTTTTCCCTCCATTAAAAAAGTCTCCTGCTTGCCTCTTGAATGACATATGATTTACCCCATTCCATTTCACCCTCTTTCCTCCCACTACCTTTCTCACCATTTACCTTAATTTCTTTTAAGATATGGTCCCCATACCCTTTGATCCAGAAATATCACTACTAGGATTGTATCCCCAAGAGATTAAAAAACGGGAAAGGGTCCCATGTGTACAAAAATATTTATAGCAGCACTCTTTGTGGTAGCCAAAAACTGGAAGTCAAGGGGATGCCCATCAATTGGGGAATGGCTGAATAAATTATGGTATATGAATGTAATGGAGTACTATTGCGCCATAAGAAATGATGAACAAGAAGACTTCAGGGAGGCCTGGAAGGACTTATATGATCTGATGCTGAGTGAAAGGAGCAGAACCAGGAGAACTTTGTGCACAGCAACGACCACAGTGTGCGAGAGTTTTTTCTGGTAGACTTGGAACTTTGTAATAACACAAGAACTTACTGAGAAAAAAAAAAAAATCCTAATGTCAGTCTTCTAAGGCAAAATGCCTTCCACACTCAGAGAAAGAAATGTGGAAGTCACTTGCAGAATGTAGCAGATCATGTTTGTGTGTGGGTGGGTTTCAGTGTAATATGTGTTGATTTGTTATATGATTTCTTCCATTTATTTTAGTTCGACTACATAGCATGAATATAGTGAAAATGTGCTCAATAGGAAAGTATATGTAGAACCTAAACAGAATTGTATGCTGTCATGGGGAGGGAGGGGGGTATTGGGGGAAGGGTGGGAGGGAATAAAATCTTAACTTTAAGGAAATGATTGTAAAACATTAAAAAAAAAAGAAAATTAAAAAAAAAAAGATGTGGTCCCATCCTATTCAATTCACTCTGTGCTCTCTGTCTCTGTATGTGTGTACATGTGTGTACATGTGTGTGTGTGTATATGTGTGATCCCACCAACTACCCAGATGCTGAAAAGTTTTAAGAGTTACAAATATTGTCTTTCCATGTAGGAATGTAAACAGTTCACCATTCGTAAGTCCCTTATGACTTCCCTTTGCTGTTTACTTTTTCGTGCTTCTTCTCATTCTTCTGTTTGAAAGTCCAATTTTCTTTTCAGCTCTGGTCTTTTCATCAAGAATGCTTGAAAGTCCTCTGTTTCATTGAAAGACCATATTTTCCGCTGAAGTATTATACTCAGTTTTGCTGGGTAGGTGATTCTTGGTTTGAGTCCTAGTTCCTTTGACTTCTGGAATATCCTATTCCACTCCCTTCCATCCCTTAATGTAGAAGCTGCTAGATCTTCAGTTATCCTGTTTGTATTTCCACAATACTGGAATTGTTTCTTTCTAGCTGCTTGCAATATTTTCTCCTTGACCTGGGAATTCTGGAATTTGGCTACAATGTTCCTAGGAGTTTCTCTTTTTGGATCTCTTTCAGGTGGTGATCAATGGATTCTTTCAATACTTATTTTGCCCTCTGGTTGTAGAATATCAGGGTAGTTTTCCTCGATAATTTCGTGAAAGATGATGTCTAGGCTCTTTTTTTGATCATGACTTTCAGGTAGTCCCATAATTTTTAAATTGTCTCTCCTAGATCTATTTTCCAGGTGAGTTGTTTTTCCAATGAGATATTTCACATTCTCTTCTATGTTTTTCATTCTTTTGGTTTTGTTTGGTGATTTCTTGGTTTCTCAGAAAGTCATTAGACTCCATCTGTTCCATTCTAATTTTGAAAGAACTATTCTCTTCAGTGAGCTTTTGAACCTCTTTTTCCATGTGGCTAATTCTGCTTTTGAAAACATTCTTCTCCTCATTGGCTTTTTGAACCTCTTTTGCCAATTGAGTGAGCCTATTTTTCAGGGTGTTATTTTCTTCAGCATTTTTTTGGGTCTCCTTTACCAAGGTATTGACCCTTTTTTCATACTTTTCTTGCATCTCTCTCATTTCTCTTCCCAGTTTTTCCTCCACCTGTCTAACTTGATTTTCAAAATCCTTTTTGAGCTCTTCCAAGACCTGAGCCCACCCGACATCCCCCTGGGATGTCTGGGATACAGAGGCCCTGCCCTCCTCATCTTTCCCTGATGGTAAGAATATTTCCTCGTCATCAGAATTGAAAGGTGGGAACATTTGCACCTGCTCAAAGAAGCTCTCTGTGGTCTTATTTTCTTCCCTTTTCTGGGCATTTTCCCAGCCAGTTACTTGATTTCTGAGATTCCTCTGCACCCTCGCCTACATCCGCCCAGCTAGTACTTGGGCCCTGAGATTGAAATGGGCTTTCCGAGGCGACTGTGGCTGCTATTCAATGTGAGCTTAAGTTCTGATGCTGGGGTGGGAGCAGGGCTGCCTCCCAGGCTCAGCTCTCTCAGGGGCTTTCTGCAGAGACCTTCAGTAATGGAGCGCGTGGGGGCAGGGCCATCTCCCAGTCTCAGCTCCTTCAGGTGGTTTATGCAGAGACCTTCAGTAATGAAGATCCTGCCTGCTGCTCGGGGAGTTCTGGGCCGCTGCTCGGGGAGTTCCGGGCCTGCTGCTCGGGGAGTTCCGGGCCGCTGCTGCTGCCTCCCCCACTTCCTGCCCCTGCCTCTGCCTCCTCCTCTTCCTCCCGAGGGGGCCCAATCCACGAAAACACCCCGCTCCCCTCTCGGCCAGCCCAGATGTCTCTCTCACTGACCTGTAGTGTCTGTGGGCGGAGGGACCTTCTCAGCTGCTGGAGGTTCCGTCCCTGAAGCCTGCTTTGATCTGCTCCTCTGGGGCCACCAGGGCAGGGCAGGGGTGCGCTCCACTTTCTGGGGCACAACGGACCCTGTGGATGGCTCTCCAGGGCTCTCTGGAATGGAAATCTCTTCCACTGTGTTTCTGCACACCTTGCAGTGATCCACAATTTGTGGGGAGTTCTTCTTGCAGGAAATATATGGGCTGTGGGTTCGGAGCTAGCATACATGAGTCTTTGTACTCCACCATCTTGGCTCCTCCCCCTAGCACTTCTACATTAAGGGATTGAAGGGCTTGGAATATGATATTCCAGAAATCAAAGGAATTAGGATTAAAACCAAGAATCACCTACCCAGCAAAACTGAGTATAATACTTCAGGGGAAAAAAAGGCAATTCAATGAAATAGAAGACTTTCAAGCATTCTTGATGGAATTACCAGAGCTGAATAGAAAATTTGACTTTCAAAAACAAGAATCAAGAGAAGCATGAAAAGGTAAACAGGAAAGAGATATTATAAGGGAGTTACCAAAGTTGTACTGTTTACATTCCTACATGGAAAGATAATGTTTGTAATTCTAGAGACTTTTCTCAGTATTTGGACAGTTGGAGGGATAATATACATACATATATAGACAGAGGGCACATGGTAAATTGAATAGAAAGGGATGATATATAAAAAAATAAAATTAACGGGTGAGAGAGGAATATATTGGGAAGAGAAAGGGGGAAATGGAATGGGCAAATTATCTCTCATAAAAGAGGTAAGAAAAATCTTTTTCAATGGAGGGAAAAGGGGGGAGGTGAGAGGGAAACCGTGAAGCTTACTCTTATCACGTTTGGCTTAAGGATGGAATAACATGCACACTCCATTTAGTATGAAAATCTATCTTACACTACAGGAAAGTAGGGGAGAAGGGATGAGTGGGATGTGGGGGGATGTTAGAATGGAGGGCAAATGGGAGGAGGGAGCAATTAGAAGTAAACATTTTTGGGGAGGGACAGGGTCAAAAGAGATAATAGAATAAATGGGGGGCAGGATAGGATGGAGGAAAACATAGTCTTTCATAACATGAGTATTATGGAAGTCTTTTGCATAAGTAGACAAATATAGTCTATATTAAATTGCTTGACTTCTCAGTGGGGATTGGTGGGGATGGAAGAAGGGAGAGAAGTTGGAACTTAAAGTTTTAGGAACCAGTTTTGAGAACTGCTTTTGCATGCAACTGGGAAAAAAAAATACAGGTAATGTGGTATAGAAATCTATCTTTCCATACAAGAAAAGAGAGAAGATGGGGGTAAGGGAAGGAAGGTATGTGATAGAAGGGAGGGCAGATTGGAGAAAGGCATAATCAGAATGCATAATGTCTTGGGGTGGGGGAGGGAAGAGATCGGGAGAAAATTTAGAACTCAACATCTTGTGCAAATGAACGTTGAAAACTAAAAATAAATAAATAAATTTTTGAAAAATTAAAAATAAATTAGGAGTGAAAAAAAAAAAAAAAAGAATCTCTACCTTGCTTTGAAGTTCAACTTTTGAGTCGGCTTTTCCAAAAGACCCATCCTTGATTATCTGCTTGTCAGTGTTGTCCCCTTTCTTATTTTTTTTGTTCCTTTGTATAAATTTCGCATTTAATCTTCAGTGTGCAGGTTATCTCCCCTCTTAGTACAAGGTAAATTCCTTTAAGGCAGAAACTTTAATTTTATTTTCTTTTTTAAAAAGTGTTTGGCACACTAAGGGCTTAAGAAATTCATGTTGAATGATAAAAGGAATGACTCACAGAATATGAGAAAATATGAAAGATTATCATTCTATACCTCACGCTGAAAAAAACATGAATCTACCAAAGTAAGATAGAATAGATTGTCACTTAATCCATTCAATTCTAACCTAGTACACATACATACATGTAAATTTCATTAGTCTTTAATTCTGTTTAAAAAATATCTCCATTAAAATTATTCTTTGAAAAGATCATTGGTCATGGATATACTACTTGGTATTAAAAAAAGTAGTAAAAATGAGCTTCAGGCAACCAAAAAGCATACTAAATAGAGGTTTATTTTAAGGACATTCACATAAAAACTTATAGAATAGTCTAACCTTTTTATACTGAAAGGTATTGCAAAAGATATATGTAGAATCTGATTTATTGATATTTCACATGCTCAACTCATCCTTAAACAATTTATTTTGATTGTAATTAAATTATTTAAACATTCATGCATCCTATACATAGGAACCTTTTTTGACAGTAAGCAAAGGTCATTTATAGTGAAGATTCTTCTGATGCATACCACTCAACTGAAGCAGGAAATAGAAACTATTACTGTTGCCTTGTAAATACAGTTTGTAAAGCATGAATGTGATCAGAACTTACTCACTGCACTGACAGTAACTTAAATTTTCTTCATCCCTCTACAATTAAATCAAATTAAATTCAATGACCATTACCATGGTACCCACTCTTCAAATCGTGTGCAAGTAATAGACAAGAGACAGGTAGGATTTCGCATAAGTAAATTTTATTACTGCATAACTACCAAAGAAATCTCTACACTGTCCACTACAGAGACTCAAAGGGCACAACTTATTAAGGATTGTAAAGGAAGCAATATTATTGTATTGAAACGGGGTACCACATATACATGACATCCCTCTGTACCCTACCTTATATACATTTTAACCAACAAGGGAGTAAGATGGTATGACCATCTCTGCCTTAGGATGCCTCGTGTACACTTGAACAGCTACAGTGAGTAGATTCAGGTTTTTATTCCTGTCAGGAAAGGATGGCCTCTCAGATCACAAAATGTTTTTGATGATACGTGTATCAAAGTGAATAGATAAGCAGAATACCCTAAATAGCTGGGAACTCTATGATTTCAGGGAAGATTAATTCTAAGGAAACACGTAGTTATTTATCCTGTAGATAGGTACTATGCAATGAATGTCTGAAAACTCTAATTTTGCAAAAGGATTTGATCCCCAGATTGCTGTAGGCTGGAAAGAGAACTGGACAGGGACAAATTGGGACAAAGGGCATGGGGCAGAATACTGAATGAGAGGGAACTTTATGTGTTTATGGGTCATGTTTAATACCATGTACATCCTTGTCATTTTTAATAAATCTCACTTGAGTCTGGAGTATAGTCCTGATGGGTCCAACTGGCACTATTATTTTTATTAAGAGTTCAAATAGTTCACTATTCTAGGGACTATAGTCACAAAAGAAGAGTTATAGTTGTTTTTTTTTTCCCCACTGTGATGAACCTTAAGGAAGGATAACTGAAGGATTAAAGCTATACATCTTTACAGTGGATACTTCTTTCAAATTTATTATGGATTTGGGGCGTGTGAATATTTTTTGTATAGAAAAATACTCTCTACCCATGCAGATATACTGCACCTAAATCCAGGAACTCAGTCTTAGTAAACTTTATGAGTTCTGTGCCTTACCAGAGTCACTAGGTGATATGGTTCAGAGACAGGACTTCAATCTTTCTTTTCCGTCTTGAAGTCAGCGACATATTGTTAATCAGATTTAACATCTTTAAATCATACTGGAATTAATATTCTCTTTGTTTATAAATATAAAGATGTAAAAAAGTCAATACTCCCTCTGAACTTAACACTGAAACAATTCAATATTCACTTTCCAAAAGTTACACAAACGAGGGGGAATGTAAATGTTATCCAGGACTGAACAAAACAGATACTCCAGAGGGTCATGTAGAATTTTCAAGTCAAGGAAATTGTCACACACACACACACACACACACACACAAACACACCCGCACACAGTATGCATGATCAAAATGGCTAGTTTTGTCATGTAACACTTCCAACTCTCATCAATACCTGTGCTATACTTCATCACTTCATTATGCTTCTATGGTATAGCATAGGCTAATCCTCCAACATCAGAAGTTTTCTATTTTTAAAATTCAAACTCAATGTGGTCAGCATAAAACTAATTAGATCTCCACCCTGAACTAAAAAAAAATCAACCAAACAAACCAAAAACACCTCTTATCTTCCCAACTTCCCCACTACTGTTAAAGACACCGTCATCCTTTCAGTCACCTAGGCTTGCAGACTCATTGTCATGCTCAACTCCTCACTGTCTCTCCACATAGACTTAATCCATTGCCAAATTATATCCCCAGATCTCTCATATATCTACATTCCCTTCCACTTACACAGTCACACCATTTCTCAAGCCCTGGTCACTCTGCCTCTAGTCTCTCATAACTCCAAACCATCCTTCATTCAGTTGCCAAGCTGATTTTCTAAACTGCATTTCAGACCATGTCATCCTTCTGTTTAATGAGCTCTAGTCACTTCTTATTAGCCCTGGATCACATATAAACTTTTTTTGTGTGTGTATGTATAACCTTTTATAACCTACCTCTGTCCTACCTTTCACTATTTACTATACTTTACTCTTTCCCAAACTGACTTACTTGCATTTTCTCTAACCCAACACTCACTCTCTATTCTCCAAGACTTTACTTTTGCTGTCTCTTGTGCCTGGAATGTACCCCTCTCCATCCCCTACAACTCTGCTTCTTTCTCCTTATTTTCTTCAACACAGTTTCAATCCCACCTTCTCTAGGATGTCTTTTCAGGATCCTTCTCCTGACCTCTACTGAGAGCTTCCCCTGTTAGATTGCCTCCCATCCAATTTGTAAATCTTGTAAATCCAAATTGTAAATCTGGTGATTTAAAAGATGGATCCCTCATTAGAATATATGTTCCTCTAAGGTAGCAGCTTTTTTTTTCTTTCTGTGTATCCTCAGTGCTTAGCTCAATGCCTTTCACAATGTAAGCATGGAATGCTAATTAACTGAATGAATGAATGAAGTAATGAATGAATAAGTGAAATTACCTTTAAAATAGTGCAAGAGGCTGGATTCTTAGGTCTCAATATTGAGTCAGTGCTTGTATGTAGTTCTTTGCCTTCCTTGTGCTCTGAAGTGGTCTTAATGCTTCATATTTCTGTAACAAATTTTAGCGTAAAGTACCTATCTTTATCCAGCTCAATCACATTTTAGCATTGTAATTCAACTCATTTTTTTAAAAGCCTGTAATGAAGGCCTACTAGTATCTATCCCATAGTAAAAGATCTTTAGAAACTACAAATCACGTAATAAATATAGGTTCTTATCCTGTTCTCATCTTTTTGAGTGAAGTTCAGATGGTAGTGTTCCTATGCAAAGTCACCATTTCTCCTTTCATATTTTTATTAATGTTCTGTGAATAGTTTCACAGGCAAGTAAAATAACTGTTTTATATAATTAAATAAAAATTATTGATATAAAAGTTTATCTTCTATAGGAATGATTTTGGGGACAATTCCAGTGGTAGCCATGAAGATCTGCCTCTTACTTTGTCCCCACATAGTTTTCATCTCTCCTGAGACGTTTCTGCATTTTCAGTGTTTGTCAATTCACATAGCTTGGTGATTGTATTTGGCATGGAAATAATTATTGGATATATATTTATATGTATGTGTGTATATATACATTTATATATGTGTATGTATGTCACATACACATATACATATATACATATATATTTATGAATCAACACTATATCTCAACAATTGTTAAGTAACAATTTGATCCAGGATGATGCTCTGGTTGCAGTACGCTTTATTTATTGCATTCTCAAGGATATTTTGAGGTTATCATCATCATCATCATTTTATTCTTCTCATTCTTATGGGATTCAGATATCTTTAATCTTCAACAATTCACTGTCTTGCAATTTTTTTCTTTCATATTTAATGTTCTACAGACTATTGCAAGGGTGAATAAAATTACTTCTATAGTAACAATAAAGGCATTAGAATACAAGTTTATTTTTTATAGGTTTGCTGAAATACTTTCGGTATGACTTAAGTAGCAAACAGGACAACAAAGATGTTATATACCTCATCCAGTTGCCATTCCTCTAACTTCCTATGTTTAGAAAGATTTTTACTTGATATATCCTGGAGATTATTGGTATTTGATACACCTATGTTGACTAAAGATGCTGTCTCTCAGTTTTTTAAGTTTAAGTGTTATATCTAATAGTGGGTAACAGTTTGGTTTACGAAAGTGGGTCAGTACAGTTTATTGGATGAGTTCTTGATGATATTTTGAGAACTATATTTGTAGTACAGAAATTTGTCATCTGTTAAGCCATGAATGATAGTAATGTATAATTCTGTCCAAAATGTCATATCTTGCTAGGTATTTGGTCAGTACCATTTTTTAACAGCTTACAGTTATAGGTTGTAATGTCTCTATCCTTTCCTTGAAATATATCTATATGTCTGTATCTATATCTATATCCATATAGATATTAACTAAGTCTAAATTTCATAAAAGTAGACATTTTGTAATGTATGGTGCCTGTGACTTGGATGTGATGACTCGTATCAATCTTTAAATCCAAGGATTCAATCCAATAGATTGATTCCTCTTTTTTGTTATTGCTGACTCAATTGTAAATATTTTCCATGAACGATCTTTCCTATTCTTTTTTTTATTCCACAGCTTTCATTTGGTGATAAACCAATTTTAGTTTTCTGCAACATATAGGATGTTGTGTATCTGTTATGAACACTTTACCATTTCCAAGTGATACCAAAGAATATTTCTGTAGATTTTTAAAATCTATTTGTTACATGCTCTGAGTATGTGTATTCATTCTGTTTCCCATTTTTGGCAAGGTGTTTATCTTTCTATAGCAGTCTTTGGGAGAAGGGCTTTGTGTTTTAGCAATTTTTGCTTGTTAGTTTTGGTCAGGGTATATATAGATTTTAAATTTGTTGTGGTCTCTTTTCTATGTCCTAAATTGAACATTAAGACTAATATTGCCATCAGTATTAATTTCTTTAAATGTGTTCCTCACATGGAGGTATGCTAGTTAATTTCCTAATATATCAGTTACCTCCCTGATCAGTACTCACTCATTACAGAAAAAAAAAAAAATCTTTTGCTATGTAGCAAGCAGGGTGATGAGTGCTGGGAAAGACAAATAAAAAAGGGAGACTTTCCCTAATCTCTAGGCAGAGATAAAACCTAAAGGAGATTTCATCTGAATAGGGAAGAGAAAGAGCTAGTGGTCTTTAAGGTGCTTTAGCAAAGGATATGGTAAGACCCTGTGATCCTCTGATTTATCAGAAGGATCATAGATGATAATCCTTGGGAATCTCAAAATTGAGACTAGCCAGATTCAGATCATGGGAAACTGGAAGGGCCTCTACCACCACTGTTGGAAAAATTTTTGTGGCATCAAGAAATCAGGTGGAGTGGGGAGCTCCAAGTTCCCTCACAATAGGGTGAGTATGGGTACAAGGTCAGTGGTGGTCTGAAGGGCACTGGGGAAGGGGCCATTAAAAGAAAGCAGATATATTAAGGGGACTGGCTTCAGTGGTACACGCTCTGCTAGGCCTTTCAGTTCTCAGTAGCATCTAATGAGTGGGGACTATAGAAAAGGATGGAGCGGTTCTCAGTGTAGTGTATCAGCGAGGTCTGAGCAGCAGCAGGCAAGCTTTATGGTCAATATGTTTTACTTGGGGGATACCAAGTTATGTGTAATTAATATTTTCTCTCATTTGTTCAATATGACTTCTAATCTTCAGTTTCTATTTTTCCTTGATAGATGTTAAGAATTTTACTATCATTGAACCTGAATGACATTTTTATATGACTGGAGAAAGAATCCTGAAAATTAGGGAGTTGTTTCATGTGATTTTTGCTATAGTGTATAACAACATATAGCTTGATGTCATCTGTGTATATCTCGTGGTGAAAGAGATGTTTTGATTTAATTTTTTTCCTTATTTGAAAATCATACATAATTCTATCTGAGAAACATATTAATAGACTTAAGACTAGTCCCAACTATAATAGATAAATCATCTACCTGTAACATGCCGCATTTAATATCAATTGTTCTTGACATCATTGTGTGGATCATGTGCCTAAAATAAACTTTTCCATATAGGCAACATTTCTTAGAACATCTTCATGATTTTGAGTCATATATATATTCACATATATACATATATACATATATATATATGTGTGTGTATGATTCATGGCATGTGATATAAAAATATATTTCACAGAGTAATTACTATTGTATATGTAATTATATATACTAGAGTCTCTGTCATCTCCTTTGATATAAACATTCTATTATAAATTGTGTAATCTGCGGACAAAAAACTTTTTGTTTCTCATTTGTTCTAACTTGCATTTTCATTATGATGGATTTTTCACAGCCATAGAAAAGGCAAGAAGTTTTCCACATCCTCCTTCTTCAGAGATCCTTTCTCACGTCTGGATTCTCTGCTTCCCAAACCTCTCTATAAAGCTTTTGATTATCATTGAATTCTTAATTTTGTTCTCCATGCTGCTTTGATTCCCTACATTACTTTCATTTCTAATCTAACTTTTAATTGTTGAATTAAGGACTTTGGAATTTTTGATGTAGCATTGACTCTAGACTTACCTCTCTGATCGTCATGCACACTAGCAGGATAGATTCCTAAAGCTAGGCTGGCTACATTTCCCACCCTCAAAGTCCCCCAGCCCTGCCTCAGAATTCTATACTTCTGAGCAGTTAAGATAACTCTCCTTTAATTCTCTTAGTTTGAGTCAACAATCCAGTGACTCCTCCTTAATATTAGCCACCAAAGATGTACCCTGATTTCAGTTCACCAATTAACCAGGAATTTTAACAAATTGATATTATTACAAAGAAATAAAGACATACACATGAACATTTCTACTTACCATCTAGGGAGGGGGCATTGTTCACCGTACTCTCGACAGAGCAGGTTCAAACTTAAAGCAGTTTTTATAAAGTATTTGCCCAAACAATTTCACTTCTAAATTTAGTAAAGTTGATGACTAAATAAATTAATTCTATTTTGTCTGCCTTTTATTTATGCTGTATCAAATAATTCATCTGGGACTTCACATATTCTAGACTGGTCATAAAATGACAAAAACTGGCCATAGGACCTCTGATGGCTCATCATTCTAACATTTTAAAGCTCAAGTGATCATAACTTTATCCAAAACTTCCTCACCAAAAAAGAACAAATGCAGAGACAAAAAACACAGGTAAGTATTTGTGGGCTTCATGTTAGCCCCAAGAAATGAGGTCTAAGACCTCTCCTTCTAGATCCTTATAGCTCTCGCCAACTCAGCCAAATAGCATCCAAACGAAAAAGCTCAAGAGGAACATTCATACAGATTGTGTTTTTTCATTTCATCCCAGTTCTGGCTCAGGAGCCAGTAAAATTTGTCATTTCACCCATTTCAACCGGTTTCAGAATAACTGTGCATGCTCCAAATTGGAGAGGATGTCCCTACCATTATAAATAGCTTTTACTTTCCTGAAGCAGGTTCCTCAGTGTTTTACATGTGGGCTAGCAAGAAGAGCAAACTGAAGGTGATCTCAGGATGTCTAGGCCCCCTAACACACATTTTTACAGATTTCTTGCTTCTTCCTTCCTTCCTTCCTTCCTTCCTTCCTTCCTTCCTTCCTTCCTTCCTTCCTTCCTTCCTTCCTTCCTTCCTTCCTTCCTTCCTTCCTTCCTTCCCTCCTCTCCTTCTTTCCCTCCTTTCTTTCCTTACTTCTTCTTTCCTAGCTCCCTCCTTTCTCATCTCTCTTTTGTTTTTAGATGGAATGTCATTCAAGCTTAATCTTTTCTTTTTGGTTTGCTTGTGCCAGCTAGATATTAATGTAATTTTCCACTACCTTCTTGTAGATCTCCAATATCTTTCAAGTTTCTTCTATCATGGTGATCTTTTATGCCTATCCTTAGCTGCTTTTCTTGATAGGTTCATCCTTCCATTTATAGTTCTCTCTGTGGCAAGGATCATCTCACATGCTGTTAGGAGTGGGTCTTGAAATATTTTTATATTTTCCATTAAATATTGGAAGAGAGTGTGCTTATTTTAGCAAAAGTTAGCTTTTAAAAAGTACTTTTCTTTAGTATATTTGGTTTACTAGGTTAGATCTAGGCTATAAATCTCAAAAAATGTATTTCAAATTCCCATGTCAGTTTGGCTCTTCCCTTTTAAAAAATCATTTGATACATCATATATAATTTTTAAAGTTTGATTGAAATGAAGACTTTTATTGACCTCAGGTTTTTCAAGTTTTTCTTCTTCCTATTTTAGTAACTCTTCAATTTGTTCTCTTATTTTGAATAATTTAAGTTGTTATTTAATAATTTCTTAATATTCTCCTATTCTCCTGTACTTGTCAGTAATACATGGTTGCATGACTGGTAATTGAAAGCAGCATGCATAAAAACCAGTAATAACTTGTAAGATTTGTTTCTTATTGAGCACTCTCTATATCATGCTGCTTACAACCCAATCTCATCTTCCTCTTCCTCCTATATCCAGAAATCAGACTCTGATTGGTTAATTTTCACTTTATCTCTGTTTTTCAATTCTATCTCTTTATTCAATTAAGCACTACCATTTGATATTCCTTTTTGATTACCATTCTTCTATAATTGGCAAATTACTCTTTCAGAATATAAGCTCCTTGAGGGCAGAAGCCATTTTACTTTCTCATATTTGCATTTCCAGAACTTAGTAAAGTACTTGGCAAAGAGTAAGTGCATAATGAATACTTTCTCATTCATTCACTAATTCACCCATTCATCTATCCATTCATTTAATATTATCACCTAAGGAATGAAGATCTTCTCCTCCCAGATCTATCTATCTATCTATCTATCTATCTATCTATCTATCTATCTATCTATCTATCTATCTGTCTGTCTGTCTTTTAAAGACACTATTCTTTGCCTTATTTCTTATTAAGCCTAAATCATTGCATGGGCCCTGCTTCAGTCAAACTGAGACCTGTTAAATACCTTAGCCCGAAAGGCCAATGTCCTCCATTGCATCTAGGGCCATCTTCAGTTGTCCTGAACCATATGTGGCCACTGTACCCAGATGATTCCTGTAGTAAAAGTGAAGCTGGTGACTTTACACAGCCCTCCCTAATGTAAATCCAATTAACTTGCATTTCATGGCATCACTTCCTTAATGTCATGGTCCATTTGAGAACAAAGGACAAACAGCAACTGGCATCTAATAAAAGTTTTAATATTTATTCCAGTTCCTGAGCATTCGTAATTTGCCTACTTTAATGGTGCCACCTGCATGTATAACATTTTCAGCAATTGGTTTATTGCTATTTCTGATTTCTTCTGGTGCGTCCTTTCTTCTTGTGGTTCCAGAACAAGAAGGAACTTAAATGTAATCTTCCAAGTGAAACTGATCATCACTATTGTTTAAAGTAGCTCCAGTCCTTAATACTATGCCACCTATGACTATTTGCATTTTAGGACCAGTCACACTATGCTAGGTCAGTGGAATTACTAGAATCTAATTCACCAGAATTTCTGAATCTCTACTGGACTTTTGCAGCTACAGAACAAAGTTCCTGCTTATTGACATTCCTCTATGACCCATAAGGAATTTAAAATTTCAAATAATACATTTAATCATTGATAGAATAGAACGCAGGGGCTGGAGGTAGGACTCTTTTTGTGAGTTCAAATCCAAACTTAAATAGTATCTTTGTGTCCCTGGGCAAGTCACTTAACCCTGTTTGCCTTAGTTCCTCAATTTCTAAAATTGAGTAAAGAAGAAAACAGCAAACCATTCCAGTATCATTGTCAAGAAAACCACAAATGGGTCATGAAGAGTTGGACACCATTGAAAGGTGACTGAACCACAAGAATTCAAAATAAGATTTTTTAAAAAATCCTCAAATCAATAAACTATATGAAGAAAGAAAGCAACCCTTAGCTCAACACGATTATTGAACATGGATTGGGGAAAAAAAATTAGGCATTTAACTGATTTCTAATCCAAAAGACCATCTATTAATCAAGCCAAATATTTAAAAAAAAAAGGTTCATGAAGATCAGTCAGGCAATTTATTAGCCCTTCATCTCTGGCATTAGGCTGTTAAAAGGCTAATTGGCACAATCTGTGAATGAATCAATCCCATAATTACCCAAACTAATTATATTAATCATCTCAAAGACATTCATGAGAAATTGTTAATGCATAACCTTGTAATGTTGCTATGACCTTTGTTCAATTAAGGGCGTGCTGAATAGGTATGATTTACTAAGTATCACGGAGAATCTCTAAACAGATTTTTTTTTTTTAACAGCAGGTTGAGAAGAGACAAAATGAGGTTGGAAAATGGTAAGATAACATATTTTCAAAGGATTTTTAGTAAAAGCCAGTGAACTGAAAAATGTCATTGAATGGCATCCTATTCAATGAATTCTCCCTATATGGTAAATTCATTCATTAATTCATCTCATAACAATTTATAGAGAAACTCTAACCCAGATTTATAGCCGCATCAAATTTAGCTGAAGGAACTGTTCATGGTGGTTGGAGTGGAAGGGGGAGGAGGGAGGGTAGGATCAGGGACAGTGCGAGCAGCAGGGGGAATGGCTCAGAAAGGGTATGATAAAATGATGGTGTATTCTTTAACAGAGTCAGATTATCCTTATTCAAGGTCCAGAACACCTCTCTTGTGTTGTTCCCAAGACTCTGTTCTTCATGATACCCCCTTAGTTTTGGATCCACTCTTACAATATAACATTAAACAATCACATAAAACAATATCTTAGGGTGGGATTTGAGCACAAGCACCCCATAATTCCCCCCTCAATCAAATGGGGCCCAAAATCTTGGGGAAAGGGTTGAAGATCTCTTCTTCCATAGCTAGTTCCTGCTCAGATTGAATGCAGAGCTGCCTCTTCCTCAAGGGGTTCCATTTGAGAAGTCATTTCTTTTGGCTAGTATTCAGAGCTTGGCTGATGCCAGGTCCTGGGGTGTTAGCACATGAGACAAGGGGTGACAGACAGCTTAAGCAATCAGGCATCTGCAGGTGGAAGGTCTGGAGCCTACAGAAAACAAATCTGACAAACAAGGTGAACAGACAAAAATACCAAAAAAGAAACCAAGAGTAAATAATCAGAAGCATGGTAGAAGCAGAGTCAGTCATGCTTCTGGAGTCCATGAACCCACTGTCAGCCTCATTCACTGTTGTTTACTGTTTTCTAATTTGCAGTTTGAGGATTATCGTTCTGGCTAGGGGTACCCCCACTTTTATCTGACCTGGGGCTGGTCAACCTTCCATCCTCCCTGCAAGTATGATGAGCTTGGATACAATATTTCAGAAGGACCTGCAGGTGCAGCTCTCATCTCCCAGCACAGTCTAAACTTGAGTGTCTTTCCTTGACATATTTTGTATAATTCATTAGTTGGAATGCCATCTATTCTTCCAAAATTTACCCCTGTCTCAACTGAGCAGTAAACAATTCTTTTTTTGTCGATCTATTCTGACTTCGAATCCACTGGCTAGTTACTCTTCTCCCTCGAGGAAATTTGTCTTTTTTACTGACTCTTGCCATCCAAGGAGCAATGACTCTCCCATTCTTTGGGTGAACCAACATATCTTTGACCTCCTGCTGAATATAATACTCAATTACCTCCCCAAACACTATGCTACACCCCACCCCCTATTCTCTTGCTTCCTTTTTAGTACTGGCGGAAGCTCAGCACTTTCATTTGTTTCATTCTCCTCCCACACATCCTCCTGGCCTGTGTTTAGGTCCAAATCAAGCCCACTCTGTGCAAGGGTTTCATTCACTTTCCTATTTTTAACTTTTCATCTCCTGTGAGCCAAACTAACAACAGCTTTTTCTGCCACCTGAGACCCTCCAGACTGCTCCACCAAAGGAGAGTTGGAATGCTGCAGCACAAAAACCTCTCAGGCAAACCAGTCAATCCCTTTTCCATCTAAGCTTTCTTTTCTAGCAGCTTGTCTCTGCTTTTGCACATAAAGTGATAACTTTGATGGCAAGGTCCAGCACCACATAGGAGATGCAGATATCCCTGCCATCTTTTTCCCTGATTCTATTGACATTCCCTGCAAACATCTTCCTAAGTCTCTAGGTTCTCCCTTCTGTAGCCTTGGTTCCCGGTTTTCACAAAGCCCTATACCTTTAACTCATTCTCTTGCAAGGGCAAATAATAAGGCAAATCCTCCCACTTTGGGATATCCATTTCTTCCTCTGTCTCCTCTGTCTTTCTGTCTCTAAATAAAGATCTGATATTTTGTGATCTCACCCCATTGTCATTTGTAATGCCAATGCAATATTCACAGCAACTGTGAGTGTGTTCTTCTTTCATTGCCAGAGAAGACTATACCATCACAGAAATGATGACATACTTGCACTTGACTTTGTTTTGAGTGAAGGAGGGTTGTGCAAGTCACCAGACTCACTTCTCCTCCAGAACCTTCTGAATCCAGTGACCAGATATTCATCAGGATGACTGGAGATGACCCAAGAATTGGCAATTGGGGTAAAATGACTTGCCCAAGGTCACACAGCTAGTGTCAAGTGTCTGGGATGAGATTTGAACTCAGGTCCCCCTGACTCCTACACTAGTGCTCTATCCACTATACTGCCTAGTTGCCCCATGTAATGACATACTATTGTGCTACAAGAAATGATGAACAAGAAGACTTCAGAAAGACCTGGAAAGACTTATATGAACTGATGATGAGTGAAAGGAGCAGAACCAGGAGAACTTTGTACACAGCAACAACCACAGTGTGCAAAGAATTTTTCCTATAGTGGCCCTGAATACCCTTCTGCTTTTCTGAATCTCAAAAATACCACAGACTCTCCACATGGAAGACATAACCAAAATATTTATTCAGACACCAGAAAGCCAAATCCATCATAGTAACAAAAATCTACATACTGTAACAATTCAGAGAACAACACCATCTCCAAACCTTCCCCCTGCTAGGCTTCCTAACCTATCAAACAAATGGATTAGCTCTATCAAACAAAACACAATCAGACACCCCCTTAAACAAAACCACAAACAAGCCCTTTCATTCATGGTAGCCAGCAGCCTGCATCCTTCCTAGAGAGCTCTCTCACTAATTTCATCTCAACTCTGCCCTAGCTCTGCCTCTTCCTGTTCCATCCATTGAGGAAACTTTTCCTACCAGAGGCTCCATGTTACTCAGACTCATGTGACTCAGGCTTTCATGTGACCCAGGTAGATCACTTGGGTCTATTAATGAATATGAAAGAACTTCCCATTTAAATTACCATTACACAGTCCCAGAACTTTTTCAACTATACCACCTAGCTGCACGTATATATGCCTAGAATACATACATACACACACATACTCACACATATATTTATGCTTATGCATATGTATGTATATGTGTGCATGTGTGTATATGTATATGTATACACACACAAGCACACACATATGAGTATGGATAAAATCCAGCACTTTTCCTATGAGGATGTGCAGTCAAGTAGAGAAACTAAAATTTTCACAGAAATAAAATAACACAGATGCATTAAGTGCATTCTCTATTATTGGCTTCTATTTTGTTAATTCAATTTAAACACATCTTGAACACTTATTTGTGTGGAACACTATATTAATAACTGGGAGAAATACCGAATTGAGACCTAAGACCTAAGTTAGTAATTAAATTGCAACTTAAGGTAGAGTCGAGATAAAAGACACTTTCAGGAATAAATTCTTGTTTCATAAGTTGCTGAAATCTGTGAGTTTATCAGGATATCTTTTGTGTATTTCCTGTTTTATTTTTCTTCCAGCTTACACATTTCAATCCAGGCACAATATGACACAATCAGTCAAACACTCAATAAGGATTAATTAAGCTCTTTCTATATGGCAGACTCTGTGAAGAGTTGAGAATATTAAAAAGAGAGAGAGTGAAAGAGAGAGAGAAAGAGAGAGAGAGAGAGAGAGAGAGAGAGAGAGAGAGAGAGAGAGAGCAAAATCCATGCCTTTGAAGAGCTCATAACTAAATAGTAGACACAAAATGTAAGCAACTATGCGTATACAAGGGCAACTAGGAGGCACAGTGGATAGAGAGCTAAACTTGGAGTCAGGAAGACTAATCTTCCTGAGTTCAATCTAGCTTCAGACACTTACAAACTGTGTGATCCTGGGAAAGTCATTTTACCCTGTTTACCTCAGTTTCCTCATCAATAAAAGTAGCTGGAGAATCAAATAACAAATGACTTCAGTATCTTTAGCAACAAAACCCCAGATAAGGTCAGATATGACCAAGTACTGAATGACAAATTATCTCTGTCTCTCTCTCTCTGTCTCTGTCTGTCTCTGTCTCTGTCTCTCTGTCCCTCTCTCTTTATATGTATATGCATATATATATGTATACATATATACATACGTATATACAGACATACATACACACAGAAACACCGAAATTTATATATGTATGCATACACATGATATTGCAAAGATAGAATAGCTGGAACTTGGCAGCAGATTGATTAAGGGGTAGGGAGGGGGGTTGGGATGAGATAGAGTGAGAAAGATTGGTAAGTTTTGAATGATGCTTGAATTTGAAATCTCAATGAATGGAAGTATGGTGGTGCCCTTGATAGCACTGAGTAAGTTATAAAGAGGTGATGCTTTTAGAAAAAAAATATATAATTAGTACTCTTTTGGATATGTTGAATTTAAGATTTCTGAAGGATGTCTATTTCTAGATTTTCAATAGATAGTTGATGAAATGAGATTCCAGATCAGCAGAAAGGTAGGGGCTGGATAAATAAATCTGAGAATTATGTGCCTAGAAATCATGATTGAAACCATAGAAGTTGATGAGATTACCAAGTGAAATTATACAGGAGAAGAGAAGAGGATCCAAGAAAGAAACATGGGAGACAGCCATAGTTGATGGATGCATCCTGGCTGAAGATCAAGCAAAGAAGACTTGAAAAGAAGCTTTCAGAGAGTTCAGAGGATAAAGAATTCCTTCACCCCTCTAAGAATCGACATCTTCTAAATAGTCCTTAGCTTGTTAATGTCCATTGTAAAACTTTCTCCACAATTGAACTCAGTAGACCAACCAAGATGTGGTCTGACATGAAATATTATTTACTCTGTTGTGAATACCATGTAATGAAATCTATGACACCATTAGCCTTTTTGGCTACCACATCATATTATTGAATTAATGAGCTTGCCATCCATTAAACAATATTTTTTTCACTTTGAATTACTGTTTCTTCCATTTTTTTACTCAAGTATTTGATTTCTTAATCTATGTGAAAACTTTACATTTACATCCATCAAACAGCATTGTGATGCTTTGGATTCATCATTCTTTATATTTGGAGAATCCTATTCTGTCAACCAATATTTCAAGTAGCCTCCTACGATTTACAAAATTCACCAAAATAACAAATAAGATAACTGCAAGTTTAAGTCATTGTTATAATAATGCCAAATAGCAGAGGGCCATGGAAAATACCCAATCATCCTACACTAGTAACTTTCTTCCAAGTTGACACTGATCTGTTAATGACTAGTTGATATTCTGGGCTTTCCACATTTACTGAATCTAATTACATTATCATCTAACTACTATGTCCCAATTATGTTCATATACAGAGTGTAAGAGATTTTTGAAGTGGTGTAATGAAATATCTATTACATGACTTCTAGAGCTTACTTTTGAACCATTAATTGTAACAACAAAAACAACAGCTTTAAAAATAGCAGTCATTTACAGGCATTTGAAAGTTTGTAAAGCATTCACACAACCCTGTGATATAGGGGTTATTTAATTGTTCATATGTAATACCATTTTTATAGCCCAAAGTACTTTATTCTTACATTCTAATATCCAAATGACAATCAGACTAAACCTGGTCTTACTTCTAAAATAAGTCATATTCAGGATAGAATGACTATTGACATGTCTATGAGCAGATTTTAGAGATGAAGTCAAATATATGCTTTCATTTTACAAGTTTGTGCAAATAGAATTAAACCACTTAGAATTTTCTAGAAATGACCTAAGCTGACTTAACATATCCATGTGAGAGATTTCTGAAAGACTTTGCTTTGGAAATTAAAAATAAAAAAAAAAACATTATTTTCTAAATATGAGAAATAGCACCCTATTGAATAAATTTGCTAATAACTGCTCCTTATTTATAGTCATTAGTTAAAGCTTCATCTTCAGACTTTGCATAGAAAGCCCAGAGATTATGTTTCATAAATCTAATCAGAAATGATAGTCAATTTAGAAATGTAATTCATTTAAAAATTCTCTATTCAGCAATTATTCTAATTAATAGTAAAATAGTTAAAACCCTCTCTTTAGGTGAAGAAATTACAATATTGACTTAATAGTCCTTTAAGGGAAAAACTATTTGATATTATGCTTATTTTAAAAACACTTAAAATATAGTGTTCAATCACTGATCTTATTATAAAGTATTTGTTTCTCTAATCACAACTTACAATTTATGCTTAGGCTTTGCAATGTTTTCTATTTTTAATTGCTTCATTTTATATTCTAATGAGTTCTAAGTAGATATATTTCTATTGTAGTATGAAAAATTTACAAAAAATTAGCTTCCGAGGGGAGAGGAGCCAAGATGGCAGAGTAGAAAGATACACATATGTGAGCTCCTAACCCACAGCCCATAAAATACCTGTAAAGAAGAACTCCCAACAAATTCTGGAGCAGCAGAAGTCACAAAACAATGGAGTGGAGGAGATTTCTATTCCAGAGAGACCTAAAAAACTGACACAAAAGGTCTGTTGCACACCAGACCTGAAGCAGAGCCCAGCCCTGCCTTGGCTGCATGGACAGGAACAGATCCGAGCAAGCTTCAGGGACAGAATTGCCAGTAGCAGCACGGGTCTCTCCACCCACAGGCACCAAAGGTTCAGTGAGAGGGCCTTTTCAGCTTGCCAAGAGGGGAGTGGAGTGTCTCCATAACTCAGGCCCCCTCGGAGAGGCAGCAGCAGAGGCAACAGTGGACAGGCACTCCCAAAGAAGAAGGAGCTCAGATCCATTGTTGAAGGTCTTCGAGTAAAGGCCCTGAAGGAACAGAGCCCCGTGTGGTTTCCTTGCTCCCACCTAACCCCCCTGAGGGACCTGAGCCCTATGTGGTGGCCCTGCCCCCACCTGAGCACCTGAACTTAATCTCACACTGAAGAGCAGCTCCACCCCAACCCAAAGTCCTGAGGCTAGGAAGCAACATTTGAATCTCAGACCCCAAGCACTAGCTGGGTGGATCTAGAGGCCAGGTGGGTGTGGCTAGGAAACTCAGAAGTGAAGTAACTGGATGGGAAAATGCCCAGAAAAGGGAAAAAAGACCATAGAAGGTTACTTTCTTGGTAAACAGATATCTCCTCCTATCCTTTCTGATGAGGAAGAACAATGTTTACCATCGGGAAAGACATAGAAGTCAAGGCCTCTGTACCCCAAACATCTGAAATAGATACTCAATGGGCTCAGGCCATGGAAGACCTCAAAAAGGATTTTGAAAATCAAGTTAGAGAGGTGGAGGAAAAACTGGGAAGGGAAATGAGAGAGATGCAAGGAAAGCATGGAAAGCAGGTCAACAGCTTGCCAAAGGAGACCCAAAAAAAATGCTGAAGAAAATAACACCTTGCAAAATAGGCTAACTCAATTGACAAAAGAGATTCAAAAAGCCAATGAGGAGAAGAATGCTTTAAAATGTAGACTTAGCCAAATGGAAAAGGGGGTTCACAAGCTCACTGAAGAAAATAGTTCTCTTAAAATTAGAATGGAACAGATGGAGGCTAATGACTTTATGAGAAACCAAGAAATCACCAAACAAAACCAAAAGAATGAAAAATAGAAGAGAATGTGAAATATCTCATTGGAAAAACAACTGACCTGGAAAATAGATCCAGGAGAGACAATTTAAAAAATATGGGACTACCTGAAAGCCATGATCAAAAAAAGAGCCTAGACATCATTTTTCATGAAATTATCAAGGAAAACTGCCTTGATATTCTAGAATGAGAGGGCAAAATAAGTATTCAAGAAATCCACTGATCACTGCCTGAAAGAGATCCAAAAAGAGAAACTCCTAGGAACATTGTGGCCAAATTCCAGAGTTCCCTGGGCAAGGAGAAAATATTACAAGCAGCTAGAAAGAAACTATTCAAGTATTGTGGAAATACAATCAGGATAACACAAGATCTAGCAGAAGGCCATGGAATATGATATTCCAGAAGTCAAAGAAACTAGGACTAAAACCAAGAATCACCTCCCAGCAAAACTGAGTATAATACTTCAGAGAAAAAAATGGTCTTTAAATGAAATAGAGGACTTTCAAGCATTCTTGATGAAAATACCAGAGCTGAAAAGAAAATTTGACTTTCAAACACAAGAATGAAGAAAAGCATGAAAAGGTAAACAGCAGAGAGAAATCATAAGGGTCTTACTAAAGTTGAACAGCTTACATTCCTACATGGAAAGACAATATTTGTAACTCTTGAAATGTTTCAGTATCTGGGTAGTTGATGGGATTACACACACACACACGCACACACACACACAGCACAGAGAGAATTGAATAGGATGGGATCATATCTTAAAAAAATGAAATTAAGGGGTTAGAGAGAACTATATTGGGAGGAGAAAGGGAGAAATGGAATGGGGCAAATTATCTCTCATAAAAGAGTCAAGCAAAAGACTTTTTAGTGGAGGGTAAAAGAGGGGAGGTGAGAGAAAAACATGAAATTTACTCTCATCACAGAAGACTAAAGGAAGGAATAAAATGCACACTCATTTTGGTATGAAAACCTGTCTTTCAATACAGGAACATAGTGGGGAGAAGGAGATAAGCAGGGTGGGGGGATGATGGAAGGGAGGGCAATGTGAGGAGGAAGCAATCTGAAGTCAATACTCTTGGGAGGGACAAGATCAAAGGAGAGAATAGGAACAATGGGGGGCAGGATAGGATGGAGGGAAATATAGTTAGTCTTACACAACACGACTATTATGGAAGTCATTTGCAAAACTACACAGCTATGGCCTATACTGAATTGCTTGCCTTCTCAAAGGGAATGGGTGGGGAGGGAGGGATGAAGAGAAGTTGAAACTCAAAATTTTAGGAACAAATGTCGAGTACTGTTCTTGCTACTAGGAAATAAGAAATACAGGTAATGGGGCATAGAAAGTTATCTGGCCTTACAGGGCAAAAGAGAAGATGGGGACAAGGGAAGGGAGGGAAGATAGAAGAGAGGGCAGATTGATGATATGGGCAATTAGAATACTCAGGGTTTTGGGGTGGGGGAAGGGGACAAATGAGTAGAAAATTTGGAACCCAAAATTTTGTGAAAACAAATGTTAAAAGTTAAATAAATAAATTTAATTTAAAAAATTTAAAAAAATTAGCTTCCATGAAAAAGAATTCTTTCCCCCAGAACATAGTTTAATTATTCATATAACTTTGAAAAAAATATGCTCCAAAATTTCCCCTTGATATATGGAATTTCTTGTTAATTTAGCTGGGACATTTTGCTGGAATCTAATACCTTTTTTTTCTTCAAGAAATCTGCATTTAGTTGTTTATCAGGACCAATATAGAGTTAGACTAGCCATGCTGCTCAGAGTACACATAGAGCACAGTGAAATGTCTGACAATTTAAGCTATAGATCAGTAGTTGATTTATTCCTCCCCCTTGCCTCACAAAAGAGGAAGACACCAGCACCAGCACCTTAACCTAAAGTTAAGCAGTTTAATTTGCAATAAAATGAAATGAACCCTCCAATAATAAATATCATATCTCACTTGTGGAAGGTGATTTTTTCACCCGTGCAAAAGACCTTTATAATTCATTGGTGTCTTAAGAATGAGTTATTATTCTTTATATGGTACTTGCAAAAGAAACACAGTATAGCTCCTTCATGGTTGAGATAGCTAACTTTTAATCACAAAGTCTATATTCTTAATAACTTTAAAGGAGAAAAAAAGTATGCTGTGTGGAACTTTTTAACAATAAACTGTGTATTTGTATTAGTAATACTAACGTATGTATAAATAATATATGTGTGTATGTATATGTAAGTATGCATGCATGTATTACTATATACTCTAAGGAATTTTATTTTAAAAGTTATAAGTCAGAGGAATAATTCAATATCTGCATTATGAAGACAGAGTTGATAGAACTTTTGTGTCCTTTTTATCATGTATTTCAGTATATATTTATATTTCCCTATTACTGTATTTCCCATTATCTGCATTCCAATAATTATTGTATCCCATTTCTTGATCTACAAATTTACATTCATAATACTTGTATAAATGTAGCCTTCTCTCTTTTGCCAAAGCAAACTACTTAAAAAAAAATCTATGCATTAAAAAAGTCCTTGGACATATGATTTGAGCTTACATGAAAGACAAAGAAAAAGTGAAGAGATGATAGAAAAGGAGTTGAAACAGTGTGTCACAATTTAAGATCATGCAAAAAATTTAACATCCACTAAGTACCTGCAATATTCAAAACACTTTTATAGGTACTAGTGATGGAAATGTGATGATGAAAATGTTTCTGTTTCTTTAGTTTCAAATCATTTGTGTTCATATTTACAAATGGCTGCTTGACCTTAGGTAAGTAATGTCCCTTCTGCTTCCCTTCTCTGTATCTCATTTTCCCTAGTTTCAAAATAAAAGAACTAAAGAATGCTTGTCTTGTGTTTATGTATATGTGTATATTTTTTCATTCTCCATGGAGTATAAATTATTTAAGATAAGAAATTATATATCTTCTCAGTACACTAAGAACCTTGGAAAATTAGGGTATGGGGGGAGGGGGAGAATCTCAGCTTCCAATTAACATCTTTAGCTTCAAGTCTGAGCAATGAATTGCAAATGAAAGGATTCATGATGTTAAGGATTTTACTGTGTGGGAGTGCTATGGAAATTTAGGGGTTTTGCCTGGAAGTTAGAAGTAGAATGTTTCCTAGCTCAATACTTGCACATGGTTAATAAATATTTATTGAATTGAATTGATCACTCATTTTAGACTTCAGATATTTTAGGAATAATGATTTGTCAATTGGTGCACATTATAAGAGACAAACCAGAATGGAAACCAACTGTGAGGCTATTTCTATAATCCAGGTAAGGGGTGATGAGCACTTGAACTAGACTGATAGATATTGGAGTGAAGGAAAAGGATAGGAATAAGTCAAACCCTGGTAATGGATTAGATATGGGGCATGACTTGCACAGGTATGCTAGAGCTAGGCCCAATCATTTTACAAGAGTTGATTATTAAAATTTCATGGTGAGCATTTATACTTCAGAAATCAGCGAGCCATTTCAGAATGGAAGCTCTGAGATGCCAGGATGTTTGGAACTCAAGTTCAAGAGTCCTTTAGTTTTAGGATTTGGGTTTATTCTAATTATTCTAATTTGAGAACTAAATTATTATCTAATCCCCTTCTCCTCAAGAGCATATGAAGTGGTATGTATGGGAGGAGGTAGTTCCTCTCATATGTTGGTAAGTACCTTTTATATATTTCTACAAATATTCTTTTGTAAATGTAAACCAAATGTTAATGATTAATGGAACTGTGCTGAGAATTACCACCCTACAATTGGAAAAACATCGTTGGTAGAGAACGGAGTCAAAGATACCAAACCCAATTAAAGTTGCCAGGTAATCCTGGGGAAGGAGGGAAATGTACAATACTTGGCTTTCAGGTATTGGAGATCAGGGAAGCTGTTATACTGAACTTAAGAAAGAGATGGATAATATGTCAATAATATTGACTGAACTTAAAACTATACTGTGAATGAATTTTTTTAAAAGAGATTTGATTCCTAAACATTTATGAACATGCATAAGAGACATATGAGGGCATAAGGGAGAATGAAGAGTCAAGGATGACTCTGCAGTTATGAATACAGGCAACTGGAAGAATGGTAGTGCTCTACAAGAAATAAAAAAGATAGAGAAGGAATGATTTTGAAGGAGACAATATTGAGTTCCATTTTGGACATATCGAGTTTGACATGACTATGGGGTATTCAAATGAAGATGAACTTCAGGGTAGGACTAGATGTCTAAGGTGCCTTCAAACTCAATATCCTATCAGCATATAAAAGAAAAAGTGTCTTCCCTCATAGCCATTTGAGTACTAACTTCAGTTGTTGTCATTTAGATACCTATGGAAATTATTTAAGATCCCCTTTATTCTGGTCATATAACCTCCTCCTTCAACACTGTGTATGGTCCATAGCAAATTCTAATAAATGTTAATTGACTGAATATTGACTGACTGTTGAATTTCCTTGACCTGAATCTCAAGGTAATCTAAATCTGAGCTAGTCTAATGCCTACTTCTTTTCGGTTCTTCTTTCTCCCTTTCTAAACCCACAGACTTTCAGAAACCTGTTACGTTTTTCCAAACTCTTTTCTATAAGATTATCAATTCATCCTTCCAATATATTAACACATTAAATTATCATTTATTTCATTCATCCTGCATTGAGATGCCCATGAATATTTTTTCAGTACAATGTTTATTTTTTAAGTCATGTTGCAATATTCATCCTATTATTTTGATATACCCTTTTAATCCCCCATAATTTGACAAGGAAGGATTTTTTTTTCTCCAAAAGTATAGAATAGATACATCAAAACATATGGGAAGTTAGATGTTTCTATGTGAGTATGGTGATTTTCTTTCCTTAGTATAGTTTGATCAAGTTCATGGAGACAACAAATCAGCAGATAAATTGAACAGCACAGATATTATGTACCCCAGCATAACAAAATCTCCTACCACTATGTCACTTTAAGGTATTCACATCACTTAGCATAAGTTACCAATTATTGGTTACATTACCAATCTGTACATAAAGAAGCTCAAACTTTAGCAAGTTAACTGACTCATTCTGAGTTATCTGTCTGACATTAATGGTGTCAAGACCAGAATTTGAACCAAGTTTTCTAATTTTTGCTGCCTTTTATTCTATGCCAGAATGTCTCCTGAATTTGAGATAGAACTCTCTTTAGCCTATTAAAAATGTAAGCAGACACATTTGTGTGAGCTTCAGCTTTGTTTAAAAGTTAGGCTTCAGTTGTAAATATTGCTGCTTTTAGATGTTGAAATTAGCGATTCCACCATTGATGAGAATCAGTAATGTGAAGAATATTGATAGTATCACTTCAGTTTCTCAATATTTTTTCTCCACATCCTCAAAAAGCTACCCAACCCGTGTAACAAGAACAAATGTAAAAGGACTGAGAGAAGGGGGAGAAAAAGTAGTTCACATTTCTTTTTTAGTCAACAGATCATCTGAGTCTGATAATATGAAAATTTTTACAAATAGTTCCCCATCTTTCCAATAAAGGGAGAAATATGCATTTTTTCACAAGGCAAAGTTTTACTTTACAAAAATGATCAGCCCTCTAGCTACCAGAAATCTTGGCAAAACCTCCTGAATGCCTTTTCATTGGGTGTCACAAATATATAAGTTTAAATCATTTCATTTCATTGTATTCTGAAAATTCTTAAGTTTAACTTCCATAATGGTAAAACTTTGAGAGTATCAGGAGGCCCTGTATTTGAAGCGTCTCAGTTTAACTGCCCCCTAAGGACACCTCCAACCAATTTTTGCCTTAGGGTCATATGAACACTACATAATAGAGCTTTTTCTTAAAAGGCCTTCGGGGAAAAAAGACAACCTTTAAGAGAGATATATAGAATCTACAAAGAGGAGGTAGCATGATTCTATTTTGCTTCTAAATGTAGCAAAAGTTGTAAAAGGATATTCTGAAGTAAAGCTCAGAAAGAAAACTTTTATTTTTTTCTATTCGAATATAAGTTCTCTCTTTTTGCCTAGAAGGTATAATTTTATGGCGATATATGAAATTTATTTCTTCTCTTCCAAATATACATGAGGCGTTCTGATTTGTGGAGCAATTTAATTTTAGCACCACTGGAGAAAGATTAAGAAAGTACATCCAGATTTAATAAATGCTAGTCTCAGAGATTGACATTATGTTGGTTATAAATATTTTCCATGTTCGACAAATTTAACTCCTACATTAATAACTAATAATTAATAATAAACAAAATAAAAATATTAGAGACTAAATCTATTTATTTGAATTAAGTTTTTACATTATTTAATAAATCTTAAACAAACCATTACTAACATTTCATAAAAATTTGATTAACTTTATGAATGCGACAATTTAAAATGGATAATATTTAAAATATCACTTAACCTGTAAAAAAATCACATTGGTGGAAGCCGAGAAAATCCACAATTGAAAGAAAGTATAGTGTTTCATATAACATAATATCACATGACATTTTAAATTGCATTTTAGAAAATTGATGTAAAAATGCTTTCTTAGATCCAAACTTTCAAAATAAGAGCTTTACTCTCTAACACATCAATCAAAGCATTCAATCTTGGGATCTGATTAGTACCAAGTAATTGAAAAAGCTGCTTTACTTTTTGTTTGTTTTTTTAGCTTGGCCTTCTGTAGTTTAATAAAAGTAGTTTGTTTAGGAGATTTTGAGATTTATTAAGGGGAAGCATAAATGTACACCCACTTCATAACAAATTTTACATATTGGTAGATGGATAAGGGACATATTTACGTGAGGCCAGGGGCCCCTAAATCATATCAAATTTTCACTAACTTGTGAGGCAGGTTGGCCATGGTGACAGAGAGATTCCAGATAATCTTTTTGATGTTTGCCACCTTTGTAGAATGTAAGAAAATCTTCTGTCTGCAGAAGGGAATATGGTAGATTTATTAAGAATGTTTATAAAGTCAATTTTTGCAAACAACTAGACAGCTGAGAAATAGAGAATGTCACCTGAACACAAAGCACTCACAGATAACAAGCAATCAGAACAAAGCAAACCTCCTTGAAATTTAGATCAATGCAAGTAAATAAATAAACATGCAAAAGATAAGCCAGAAAACCTAAAGAAAATAAAGTCAGCATTTCTGGCATAATTATCTGAGAAATTTAGCTAGTGTTCATAAACTACCTACCCTAAAATGAACAGCTGTCCTAAGCTGGTAACTTGAAGAAAAAGATTCCAGTAAAGACACCCGAACTCCTTTCTTCTTTCCCCTCACCCCCAGCTTTTCCAGTTTTAATAGTTCAAACAGTGCTGAAACACACTTCAAAACTTTGCTCTTTAAGAGTGTATTGGTTCCATTGATGAGGTAGAAAGAAGGGGTTGAGGGAAATGAGCAAGCAGGGCGCAGGATGTAAAATGCAAGATAAGATGCACGATATGCATTGATGCTCCCACTGTAGACTTCCTTGTATGCTTTCACAAAGCAGTCCCAATTCCAGAACAACTCTTCCCCTCCCTCTCATATTCTCTTTGTTTGTCTGTGTGAGAAAGGCACCTCCGGACTACTTGATATCCCAGGCATCTCTGTCCAAGTGAATTTTTTTCAGGCCAATAGGACCCACATGTCCACTCCTCATCATTTCAGCTGGCAACACAACATTCTGGGGGTGCACATAGAACTCATCACCATCATGCATCTCCTTACTCTCCCTAACATTTTAGTGAATTTATCTCATCCAGGTGCCCCAGTGGATTGAGTTCTGGACTCGGATTTAAGATCTGAATTCAAACACAGCTTTTTATACTTTACATACTTTGGCCTTGGGTAAATCACTTCTGTTCTTTTCACTTTCCTCTCCTGTGAATATAGTGATAATAATCATACCTACCTCCCAGGATTGTTTTGAGAATTAAATGAGAAAATTGTGAAGTACAGTGCCTGGCACATAGTATGTACTATATGATACATATACTATATACATATATATATATACACTAGTATACTATATATTACTACTGTTGTTGCTCTTGCTGCTGCTACTACTGCTACTACTACACTGGATGGGTATTCCTTTCAATAATTCCAAGTAGAACTCAACCACATTGTTTTGTGCATTGTCACAGCCAATAAATTCATCACTACGTGGCCAGTCTACTTGTGCTAACCCTCCATTTAGAGAGACTGCTCCTCTAGAAAGAAGAAATATGATATACCAAAGCTTGTGTCTGATGATTATAACCTGAAATAATTCAAGGTCACCTATACACCACCATAAGATGCTGGCAGAGGACTTTGCTCAAAATATTCCAATGACTACATATTTGTCTACTATAGGAACATTCAGACATTTTGATAAAGATTTCTTCATTAAACAAAATGAATAGAAGGGGTGCTTAATAAATTATTGCCCAGTTGGAATATTTTTTTAAATTGTTAATGGAGGGATTACCTACAACTAGTACTAAACAATCTATATTTTATTTTTCTTCCTTTAATGTGTACACTTTTATTTGAACTTGTCTTTAGTGTATGGGTACAGCTCCTCCTTCCCCCAAGTACTGGTACCACTCTTATAAAAGTCACAGGAAGATTGTAAAGTCTTCATTTACATCTATGTTGCCAGGAAGGGAGGGGATTTAGGGGGGCATCCGTTAGGGCTGACTATTTAAAAAAAGAACAGATATTAAGGAGGAAGATAAAAATTTAAAGGATTACATAATTTACATGGAAAACAATACTAGTACCTTCCCCCTCCCACCTCTCCCTCTCTGAATTTGTGTTATGTAGCTCCTTTGCTCTAGCAAAAGATAGCCTTCATAGAGGCTTGTAACAACTCTGTAATAATGCATTATACAATATTTGGAATGAATTTTAAAAAAACACAAATAATTACAGAGTCCTGAAGACACTGTAGAATTTTAGGGATGTTTGCCTCCGATATACTTAGATTGCTCATCACCTTCACTGTTCCAGTTTTAAAATTCTGAGTCAAACACCAAAAAAAATCTATGCCAATATCATCTCTCTCTCTCTCTCTCTCTCTCTCTCTCTCTCTCTCTCTCTCTCTCTCTCTCTCTCTCTCTCTCTCTCTCTCTCTCTCTCTCTCTCTCTCTCTCTCTCTCTCTCTCTCTCTCTCTCTCTCTCTCGAAATTACCACGTCACACCCTTTGACAAAAACAAACAAGTAAACACAAAGATTCCATTTAGAAGCATTTGCGATGGATGATGGAGGGCTCAGATTCATCATACACCTGCTTGCTGATCTACATCTGCTGGAAGGTGGAAAGAGACACCTGGAGTGAGCCTCCAATCTAAACAGAATATTTGCATTTAAGTGGGGCAATGATCTTGATTTTCATTGTGGTGGGAGCTAGGGCTGCAATCTCCTTCTGCATCTTGTCAGCAATACCTGAGTACATGATGGAACCACCAGGGAATACAGTATTACTATACAAATCCTAATGGATGCCAATATCACACTTCATAACTGAATTGAAGAGAGCTTCCCGGATTTCACAGGATTCCATACCTAAGAAAGAGGTTGAAACAGAGTTTCTGGACATTGGGACCTCTCGTTGCAAATGGTGATAACTTGACCATAGGGAACTCATGGTTCTTTTCCAGAGAGGAGGTAGATGCAACAGTGACTATTTCCTGCTTAAAGTCCAGGGTGATATAACAGACCTTCTCTTTGACACCAAATGTGATTTCCCTCTCAGCTGTGGTAGTGAAACTGTATCCTCTCTTGATCAGGATCTTCAATAGGTAGTCCATCAGACCATGGCCAGAAAAATCCAGACAGAGGATGGTGTAGGGAAGGGCATAACCTTCATTGGTGAGTACAGTGGTGTTTTACACCATCACCAGGGTCCACCACAATACCAGTGGTATAACCAGAGGCATACAAGGACAGCATAACTGGGATGGCAACAAACATGGTTGGGGTATGGTAGGTCTCAAATATAATCTGAGTCATCTTTCCTCTGTTGGCTTTGGGGTTCAGGAGGGCTTCT